>JANZXP010000195.1:26429101-26516649 GCA_027576715.1 Erythroxylum flavicans | reverse complement strand
AGCATCCAATGTATTTTTGTATCTTTTGTTAAGACTTTGATGTAATGTTGATTTGTAATTAAAGCTATGTATGAACTCCATTTTGATTTGGAAATGAATGAAGAATTGAAGAAGTTTCCAATGTGTATGTGTTTAGTCATCTCGTAGTTGTACATTTTTTATTTCAAGTCTTCCATAGGTGTAGAAATTGTGTTTTGCTCTTAAGGGAAAAAATGGATCAATATAGGTAGAATTAGACAAAGTTGTCTCTTCAAAGTTGTATATTATCTTTCTAGCTTTTCAACGCTATAAAGTATGAAATATTTGGATATCGGAGTTGAGAGTTATGGTTATTAGAAGTTTGTGATGTTGCATAGGATGGACTTTCGGGACAGCTGCATTGGTTTGAACTTTTAGCCCTTATAGAGGTAAAATTTGTTTCTGAGGTCTTCATAGAAGTTGTAGGTCTAGAAGTCCTCTTAAACATGGTCTTTGAATGACCTTAATCCGATACTTATAGTGAAAGTTATGCTCTTTTTCCAAGACAGGTTAGAGGAAGAAAAGAGAGAAGAGGAGATTCGTGATCACGACTTGGCGCGTGGACATGTCACGACCGCGACGAAGGTCGCATATCGCCACAGCACGGGGGCATGCGGAAGTCGCGACCGAGATGAAGGTCGCGATCATGACCCTCGTGGGGGCGCGCCAAGTTGCAATTGCGACCTGCAGGTACCTTCCCTCAGCCTGAACATGTTTTACTCTATTGACCATAACTTTGTCGTCCGACTTCCAAATGACCTGATTTTTGAAGCATTGGATTCCTAACACATTCCTCTATCTATAAAAAACTTTTTATACCTTTTGGTATTAATTTTAAAAATATTGATTGAGAGGGATCGGTTGGAAGAGTGTGAGTTGGATATTTTACTGAATATGCTTCGGTATTTTGATGATATCTTAATTCGTAGAGCTCCAATTGATATGCTTCTTGTCTACAAATAAACTAGGGACCTAGAGAAACAAATTATCTGTTGAAATTAAATTTTAATTCGGTCTCTAAGACATTTAATTTCTGGATGGTAGTTGAGTATAGTGTACTACTTCAGTACAACAACAGTCTGAAAATGTTTGGGCTATAACTTTCAGATTTCTAAACCAAATGGAATGATTTTGGTGTCATTAGAAACTTAAGACAATGCGGAACAAATGTTATGAAGAAGAAAAATTGAAATTGTAATTTGAGATTTCCCGAAATCTATCCTGAAGTTGAAGAAATGGGTATACCCACGTTTTTATGACTCTGAATGTTGGGCTTCGGAAACGGTGTCCAACATAAAGAACATGCCTTCAAAGAGATTATTTAATAGTTGGAGTTCATGCTTGTTGATTTTTAAGATTTGATTCAACGTTTGCATAAGTTACTTAAAATATATAAGAGTTGCTAAAAGGTTTCAAAGTAAATTGAGAAGGTAACATTAGAGACTAATGTCAATATGGTATTTTGTTCATAACTTGCTTTATTAATGTCATGTTGAGACAATTAAAGAGGTGTCAAAAAGTTAATTAAAGACACTACAAATATCAAGAATAAGCCTTCCTAGTTTAATCAACCAAACCTATTCATCCGACCGTACAGAGATTTATGAATACTAGTTTAGTTACTTATACTAAATAGATTAAATGAACAAAATTTTGTTTCTTATAGTGTCAAATGATCATATTCCACTAACAAGGAAAGGATTTAGAATTCTCAAGTAAGTTTAGGGTGTGGATGTAGTTTAAAGAGGACTAAACCACTATAAATCATAGTTTTTCCTCTCCTCTCTTATCTTTTCAATTACTTATATTTCTATTATATAATTTTTATTATATTTTTATACATATTTTGCTTTACCTGATTGGTTATCTTGGTATTTCAGTTGGAAAACCTAAAATTAAGGGTTATTGGCTTGAAGAGACTATAAATACTTTAATATTGTCTTTTTATCCCCTCTAGTTCAATATCATATACCAATTTTCAAACTACTTTTGCAAAACTTTATCTGGGACAAAATTTTAAGTCACAACCTAATGTTTTACAAAAGATCTAAATAGGTGCTCATTTTGATGCGTATCTAGAATGTGTTAAATGGGGCTAACTAGATTCCACATAGAAAATATTTGAGGACCTGTGTACTTTGATATGCCCTTAGTTAGTATAGTTTGTCTTATATATAAGACTGTGGCACAGAGGAAGGAATAAGGGTCCATTGATGCATTCTGAAAATTCTCATATTCCTTTCTCACCAAATAGCATAAATAATGCAACATAAAACTAATCTTAATGTTTTGATGTCCCCTGCCACTAATAGCTAACATTGCTTGCCTAAAGGAATATATTCTGGATTCCATATATGGCTTGTTGCACATCTTTTGAAATTGGAACCATATCTTTTTGGAGTAGTCACTTCAGAATAAAAGGTGGATAAGTGATTTTTTATGAAGATTACAGAGTCTACATGTAAGATTGTGAACATGGTTCCCTTTTATTCTATCTAGTATGTTTAGCCTTTGTTTATTGGCAAGCTAGAGCACAAATGAAGCTCTTAGGATGTGGCATTTGAACCAATAAAGTTTAGCGAATGTTATATGGTTGTGTTGGTTTATAGATAGCTTTATTTAATATTTATTTGTGAAAGTATCTGAGGTGTGAAAATGCTCAAATATTTTCATATGAAGTGTTCAATAATTATCATTGATTGACTTTTTAGTTTAAGTCACTCAATTTATCTCCATCTTAAGTGCCATAAGACTAATAAGAAATAATCTCTAATACTAAACTAACGCAAACTCACTGTTATAACATATAATAAGAGTAAGGATCTTACCCAAAAAAAATCAAATCAATTTAGAATATTCCAAAATTAGCCTTAGTTTTATAGTTTATACTTTAAATTCCTCTTAATCTTGATTTGGAACAAGTAAATTAGGATTTGGTTGGTAGGTCAATATTTTGGATGCTTGTAAGGACTATATTAGTTGTGATTTTGCATTTATATAGCCTGTTTTATATGGAATTATATGATAATTTCTTATTTTTATTTATTGGCTAGCAGATGATGATTTTAAGGAGATAATACATATGTAGGTGCAACTTTCTCCATAATTATCTAACTTACGTGATATTGAAGTTATTTTAACTAACTTAAAGGGGAAAAGACTTTGTAAAAGATGTTAGAGAACAATTTAAACAAAAAATTGTCAAAAAAATTAGAGAAAAGTAAGAGTATTGATCAAATATAGTAAGAGTATTAGTCAAATATAGGATCGACACAAGTCTATATTTGACCCATACTGGTTATATTATTTGTTTAGAACAAAACCAACACTGGAAATAAAATGAGAATGGCATTAGACTCTTTGTATTTGCATACCTAAAGCTTTAAAACAAAATTGGCACCAGTTTAAAAGTGTAATTGGAATTGAACTTATGATTTAACGTTTGAAAATATGCAAAATTATAAGTCTAAGCACCTTAGAACTCTTTTATGTAATTTTACCTTATAAATACTCTTGTTAGGGTTAATTGTAGTTGATTTTGGAGGCTAGAGACAACCTTTTTTTAAAATTAAATAAAGAATTCATTAATAGCCTGATACAAATTCAATAAACCAAAAATTTGAATGAAGAAAAAAACCAAATCCATGGAACCGAAACTAAGATAAATATGAAAGACATCAAAAAGGGACAATACAGTTACTATCAAACAAAATAAGATACAACAACGTAGTTGATTTCAGGAAAAAATATAACTAGAGGTTCCACTTTCTTTTGAGATGAGAGCTTAGTTGATCAATCACTTGATGAGTTACAAAAGTTTCCTTAATCTAGCAATGCAAATTATAAATAAGAATGTACTTGTCAATTCTCTTGCACTGATGAATTCTTTTATTTCTTTCTCTCCAGATAACATAAACTACACAATTGAGGCTAAGACTTAAGAAGATTCTGTCATTCCCTATAGAAACATATTTTACTTTAGCTCATTTAAGTATCTTGCTCCAATCTTATTCAAAGCAATAATAATTTAGGATGTGTTGAATGTTAGCCTAAATGGAGGCTGTGAATTCACATTTGAATCATAAATAGGCTATATTTTCATAGAAAGTATTAATAGAGCAATAAATCTTGTCTTTTGTCTTTGTTCTTCCTCTAGCTGCTAGCAAAGTTATCAATGAGGCTTTGGGCTTGAAGATGCTTTCCATACTACATTGAACCATGATACATCTAGGTTAGGAGGTTTAAGAGCCTTAATACAAGAGGAATTTGAGAAATCCTGATTTGAACTTAAATTCCAAATCCTCTACTTTGGAAATGACATAAGTTGTTTTTAATGATGATATGAACTCGAGCACGTGATGGAATTTTGTAAACAAGGTAGAAATATCATTTTTGAGGTGAAGAGAGCTAAAATAGATCCAATTTCAAACCAAACCAAGCATCATTTCCATTTCCCCCCATGGATATTGATGAAAGGGTACACCAGATTTCTTTTCCTTAAAATCTGAGTAAAGAACCAGGAATGTTATAGCCTCTCCATAATTTGTCGTAAAAACTCTCTTTGAGATAAAACTCACTGATTCATTTACTCCAAAGGGATTCTTTCTTCATAAATAATCTTCACAACCTTTTTGCAATCTGCATTGCTTGAAAGGTCGTTGATAGGTGTAAATTATACTATGTTTTCATAAATGTTTATGTATGTTTTTAAGTATTTACCCCTGTCACAGTCGTGATAAACACTTTCCAAGCGTGACCTGTTTTGTATCTTTTGACATTTGGAGACTATTTTTGGAACAAAATGACTTGGGTAAGTCATAAAATTAACCCTAAGATATAACAAAAGAAAAAGAGACAAAAATAAGCAGCCACCATCTTACCAAATTAATATTAATTCAAGGAAGATCAAGAGGAGCATCAGCTGTCCAACATTTTCTAGATTTGCAAATTCAATTCTAAATCAAGTTTTTCCTTCTTTCCTTTTGTTATTTTTATTAAAATTGATGTGTAAACTGAATTGGAAGATTTTATACATGTTGATGATGTTTTAATTTCATATTAGGATTTTTTTCTTGACTTATTTTGTGACTTGAACACTTTTGATTTTAATACAATGTTTTAGGTGTTGTGATATTTGTGCTTGATTATAATTTGACAATAAATTAAGAGAGTAAGTCAAAAATTAATATGATTAGTTTAGGTACTGAGAGTTTACGACCTAATAAGTCATGCAAATATCTAAGTGATAATCATATGAAGAGAGATCTTATGTTATAACTCCATTATTTGACAGCTTGCTTAAGAACTAACTGAAAATGTTAGGTTGTTTTTGTTAATTGAGAGCCTGCAAATCTGGAATTTCGTTATCAATTAGGGATTATTAATTGGGGTTAAATGTCTTTTTTTATTATGACAACTCATTTGTTAAATGGTTAAGTGCTCAATTTTGTTTGATTGCTTTAATTTCTGATTATTTCTGTTAAGGCAAGTTTTAATCTATTTAAAATCCTCAAAATACTACAAACGTATAGGTCGTGGGTGTAGTATGAAAGGTGTCGATCCCTTGAGAAGTTATTAAACTAAACTAATTCTAATTTATCTCAAGCCTAAAGAATTATTAAAAAGAAAATATAAACTACACAAAAAAGAAAACATGTGAAGATGATTGATTGGAATTAAAATGTAAAAATGAGCACCACCAAATTAACAATGGAAATCACACAAGGAAGATTAGCCGAATATGAAAAGGGGGATTTATCATATCATTAAATGCTAACATGATTTCTTTTGAGTTAATACGATATCGGTCATAGACTTCCAAATGATGGATTACTCTCTCTCAAGTTATAATCATTAAACCATAAATCGTAACCCCTAATTGAATTATGAAATTTGCAATCTCTCAGTTAACCAAAAAACCACATTTCAAACGAGATCTCTCTTCGTCTAAATTCCCGATTTGATTATCTGCATGATCTATTAGATTGTTTAACTCTCATTACCCATTCTAATCGTTTCACTATCATTTCACTCTCTCGATTTGTTACTGAAGCATGTAAATACAATAAATAATCACAACACCTAATGTATTAACATCAAAAGAAATCACATTAACATTGATTAAAGAACAAACCCCTAAAGAAGTTTAAAATATCATCATTAAACCCAAATCCATCACTATCAAATCCATCTTATACATTTAAAATAAAGAACAATAAAGATAAAATGAAATGTCAATTAGAAGGGTCGGAATAGATCGGGAAGATGGCAGCACTGCAGTCCCTTTTTCTCCTTCTTCCTTTGGCTTCCTTCTCTCTTCTTCTTCCTCTCTCCTTGGATCTTTCTCAAAGTGGCAGAGGTTGGAGCTCCTTTAGGTTTCTTTCTCTTTCTTTATATAGTATTTTTCATTTTAGGTAAAACCTAGGGTTTTCTTGAGTCCAAAAAGTCCCAAACGTCCCTCGATAAGTCACATTTAAGAGGCTATCTGCGCTATCTGTCCCTCCGAATTCTCTTCGTTCTTTACTATTTGATATGTTACACTAACAAACACATCAAGGCACCTCAAATACACAAAATTTAAACTCAATGGCATGCTTTAACCCATAAAACACTCAAAACACAAATAGCTAACTAAATAACACAATCCTAATCTAAACAAGCAGTAATCATTCAATTTAACAACTAAACTCATACTAAACTACCCACTAAAATATTATGCAACCTACCACTATCAAATTCCTTTCATTCAAATCACATTTTAAAACCTTAGGCAAAGTTAGGTTCGTTTATTTTTAGTTAATCCTCGTGGGATCGATACCTCAATTACTACAAGTTTAAGATCTATATACTTGCAAATATTAAGAGTTTTATGTTAGGTAAAACTTGCTCAACAAGTTTTTGGCACCGTTGCCGGGGAATTAGTTTAGGAATTTTTGAATTCCTTTATTTTAAGGAATTATTTCCCTTTTTTTGATTGTAGTACCTAATCATAAAAAATTAAAAAAATAGCAAGAGAAGGAAGTTTGGGTGCAAAGTAGAATACACATCCATTTGTACATCACAAGGCAATAATGAAGAATCTGAAAAGTTAAATTCCAAAAAGAGATAGAAAGAACGATGATGGAGGAAATTCATCACAGAGAGTAAAGGACACTTATGGACTTTATAAGCCCAAGGTTCAGTGCCTATCATCAAGAAATTTCACTACCATAATGTGTTTGACAGGATGACGAACAATAGTTGTCTTTGAACATCGAAATGAAGTAGACAGCAGTCAACCTTCCCAAATCCAAAAGGAATTATTACGTTAGATTTAGTGACAACATTGCAAGCTAAAATAGACAACCCTACCAAGAAATTGAATAGCCTAACAGCCACCTCATTCTCTGCATTCAAAGCAATTGAGCAAAGATACGAACTATATGGATGAGAGAGTCATATCATAGCTGATTGCTTCCTAGTGAAAAACAACAATGTGGCACAATTGAACTTCAATGAAGCACAATTTGATTAGGGAAGTAATCATCTTTATTTGAACACGTACAATCTGGCGTGGCAAAACCACCCAAATTTTTATTGGTCTAACAATGTAATGACTCAAATGGGACATCAAGACCTATTAGGATTTCAGCAAGATGAGTCCATTTCACAAGATTCTAAATTAAACAAGATCATAAAAAAGCTCATGAACATGGAAGAGGCTCAGAAGAGGATGGAAGGGCTATTTAATCAAGTAGAAAAAAATTATGCTTCTTCTAATCATAACTTAGAGGTTTAATTGGGCCAGCTACCCAATGAATTGTCTACAAGAAGTGTGGAGAGCCTTTCAAATAATATGGAAGTTAATCTAAGATAACAATTTAAGGTTATCACACTTAAGAGTGGGAAAGAGCAAGAAGAACCAGTGAAAAGACAAGTTGAGACCCACCTTGTAAAAGACCAAGAGAAAACAAAAGGATGAGAAAAAATTGAGGATGCTCCCTATACTCCTCCTCCTCCTCCTTAATCATCAAAAATACAATTCCCACAAAGATTTCAGAAGAACGAATTGGATGTGCCATTTGCAAAGTTCGTGAAAAAAGCTAAAGAAATGGAAAATTTACTTGTCTTTTGTGGAAGTGTTGAAATGCAGGCCCAAGTATATGAAGTTACTTAAAGACATATTATCTGACAAGCAGACTTGGGAAGATGACCAACTGGTAGCCATGACAGAAACTCGTAGCTCCTTAATTACCAACCATATGCCCTTAAATTTAAAAGATCTAAGGAGTTTTATGATACCTTATGTAGTTGGTAATTTAGAGATTTTGAAATGTTTATGCGACTTGGACACAATTATAAACGTTATGCCTTTGTCAATTTTTAGGAAACTAGAGCTAAAAGATATGAAACTAACT
This sequence comes from Erythroxylum flavicans, assembly GCA_027576715.1. NCBI lineage: Eukaryota > Viridiplantae > Streptophyta > Magnoliopsida > Malpighiales > Erythroxylaceae > Erythroxylum > Erythroxylum flavicans. The sequence goes on along the minus strand of JANZXP010000195.1, from coordinate 26,508,235 downwards.
TTTTACTTATTCAATTGATGGACCAATTGATAAAGATATCATTAGGCTTGGAGGAGGATGTACCTGTAAAAGTGGATAAGTTTTTTATTCTTGTGGATTTTGTCGTGATAGACTTTTGAGTGTATCAAAACTGTCTATTAATACTTGGTATACTATTTTTGAACACCAGAAAAGCTTTGGTAGATGTCCATAAAGACAACCTTATCCTTCAGATTGATGATGAACAAGTGCAATTCAATATGCAATTCAATATGAATAAGGTATTAAAGAATCCAAATGAGGGTAACTCATTTAGGAGAATTGATGAAGTTGAATCTTTAAAGGGGCAAGAGGAAGAAGAATAGATGACAACAAATATTGAGTTTAAAGAACATATAGAAGTCTTTATTCAAGAAGTTGATGAAGAAGAGAATGATGAATAGATGATAATGATCGAGGTTGAAGAAGATATAGACGTCTTTGTTCACAAAGCAGAAAAAAAGGAGATGGAGGTGATTGAGGAAGAAAGAGAACAATTCATCTTCTTAGAAGTCAAACTTTTGAATTCGATAGACGATTCAGGGAATTTTATTATTCCCTATTTATTGACAATTTGTTACTTAAAAGGGCAATATTGAACTTACTTGGTTTTCTTGATTTGATTAATTATGTCCTTTTGATTATCTTATAAAATGTAGCTTATTTACAAGCTATTAAATTGATATTGACCAAAATGGATGGAAGCAAGCCACTCATAATTGATCCCAGCTAAGTTTTGAAGAATGGAAGTCAAGCTAATGACTATAACTTAGCATGTTCGGTAGTTAGAATGCAATTATTGTGTATTTAGGTTTGTTTTGAATTCTAGAAATTGGGTTTTAATTTTTCATGTCCTTATAATGGTTTGGATTGTTAATTTTCTTATTTTTTGAAGTGATTATAAGTTAGGGAAGCAAGCTTAGGAGTCAACTAAAGGAACAAAAGATGATGAAAAGGAAAGCTAAGGGAAGGTCTTCACTTTGATCTCTAATATCAACACCCTCACCACCTTAATCACCTTAACGAGTTTCATGCTCTAACATTTTTCTTTTTTTCTATTTTTCTTGTCATTTTTTGTTTCCTTTATGTGTTGTGTGTTTTTTCTCACATTGAAGATAATCTGTTGTCCAAGTGTGGGGAGGATTATGTGTTGACATATCATGTGTGTGACTTTTGCATATTATATTGTCTTAGTTTTTATTAGGTTATCATAGTGTAAACATTTTGTTTCATATGTGTGAATTGTGTCAATGTGTCAATGGCAAGAATCGAACAGAATTAATTTAGCTTTGAATATGGTCATTTAATTTTTAAATGCATAGTAACTTATGAATGTTGTGTTTTAAGTATCATTGGGATGAATATATTTGTTAATTAGGATATGACACCTATTTTTCACTTTATGATTTTTATCGATATACAATTATAGTTATAGTTAATTGAATTACTTAGCGTTACTTGTACACTTTCATGAGAATGATTGACTAAAAAGAAATGAGGTAGGCTAAAGTTACATATATTTTTAAAAAAAGTATTTGTTAAATAAATAACCATTCCATTAGCCCTTTTTAAAACAAATATTGGGTTAAGAATAAAGTTGGTAGCTAGTTGTGAGCAGTGATATAGCTAAGTAACTGGGGGTATTCATGACAAAATATTTTTCTTCATGTTAAAAGGATAGAATGACACTCTAACCAAGCTAAATAAAACAAAATGGCCTAATTGAGTAACTAAGGGACATTCACGACAAGGTGTTTGTTTTTGTGTCAAAAAACTAAATTATCGTTCAAGAAAATCTTTTTAAAAAATTGTTACAATAAAAAAACCTATTGATCTTTTAAAAATAGAAAGACCTTTCATGAAAGGTTACTTAGTGATAGTTTTCATTTTTAATTGAGTAATAATAATAAGGTGTTGCTTACAAGCATCAAAGGTGTTGGAATAAGGTGATAATGTTTTGATTGATATGTATATTCAATTCAAAGTATTTAAACATGAAAGGAATAAGTTTGTGTGTTGGCACATTTTGAATGATTTATATTTGAGATTAAGTTAATGTAATAAGATTTAATGCCATTGTGCTAATATTGTAATGTTTCGTGAATGTGTTTTTATATTTTTATGTGTTTTGTGTGTTTATGTGTTTAGTTTTGCTTGGGGATAAGCAAAGGTTTAAGTGTGGGGATGTTGGTGGGTGTAAATTATACTATGTTTTTCATAAATGTTTAAGTGTGTTTTTTAAGTGTTTATTAAATGATTATCATATGTATAGGCTTAGAATTATGTTTTTTTAATGTTTGTTTATATTTTAAGTGTTTGTATCTTTTAGAGCATGATTTGGATCTTAATTTTATGTTTCTTGAGCTGTTTGATGTGTTTATGAGTGTTGGAAATCAAGTAATTGAAGATTGAAGGAAGCTATAACAGGCTTGGGATAAAAGGCATGGTCACGATCATGCATGGAGTGTCACGATCATGATAGAAGGTTTTTATCCTAAGTCACGATCGTGATAGACAATTTCTAAGCTCTAGCTGTTTGGTATCTTTTGATGTTTGAAGGCTATTTTTTGAGCAAAATGACCTAGATAAGCCCTAAAATTAACCCTAAGATATAAAAGAACAAAAAGAGACAAAAAAAAATAAGCAGCCAGCATCTTACCAAATTGAGATTAATCCAAGGAAGATCAAAATGAGCATTAGCTGTCCAACATTTTCCAAATTTGCAGATTCAACTTCAAATCAAGTTTTTCCTTCTTCCCTTTTTTTATTTTTATTAAAATTGATGCGTAAACTGAATTGGAAGATGTTATACAAGTTGATGATGTTTTAATTTCGTATTTAGGATTTGTTCTTGACTTATTTTGTGACTTAAACACTTTTGATTTCAATATATGTTTTGGGTGTTGTGATATTTGTATTTGATTATACTTTGACAATAAATCGAGCGAGTGAGTCGAAAGTGATCTAATTAGGTTGTGTAATGAGAGTTAACAACCTAACAAGTTACTCAAATATCTAATTGATAATCATACGAAGAGAGATATTGTGTGAGAATTCGATTATCTAATAGATTGCTTAAGAACTAGTTGAAAATGTTAGGTTGTTTTTATAAATTGAGAGATTGCAAATCTAGAATTTTGTTATCAATTAGTTATTATTAATTGGGGTTAAATGATTAGGTCTTAAGAGAGAATAATCAACCATTCGGAAATCTAGGATCGACACTAAATTGAATCAAAAGTGGTTAAAGGAACAAAATAACGATGGAACGAATCCTAGACTCATATTTAATCATTCTTGTTTTATTGTGGTAGCTTATTTGTTAAGTGGTTAAGAGCTCAATTTTTGTTATTGCTTCAATTTTTTATTTTCAAATCACATTTTAAAACCTTAGATAAAGTTAGATTCATTTATTTTTAGATAATTTCTCGTGGGATCGATACTTCAATTACTACAAGTTTACCATCCATATTTTTGCAGATATTAAGAGTTTTATATTAGGTAAAACTTGCTCAACAATTGTACCAGAGGTTAGACCAAGACCTGCATCCTTTATCACTAAGTTATTAGTTTAACGATTTTTTCTACGAAGGATGGATTTGGAGTAAGATTGGAGGATACTCTGACAGCTCTTCTAACTCTTTCTTGCTTTCTTTCTTTTATATTAAGAATGATTTTTTTTGGTTTTATTTTCGTTATGTTAAGTGGCTACAAATTGTAATTAAGGTTAAGGATGTAACTTGTCATGTATTCTTGAATTATTAATGCATGATTTAATCATTTTTTTAGTTAAAACTATTTGCTCCTAATTATTGGGGTTGTGACTAGTCATTATAAATTTAACATAAAAGATTGCATGAAAGACTAGGAGGTGAAATATGATCCATGCACTAGACTATTTTCATAAATAAAACATTTCATTAAGTTAAATTGCGTATCAAAAGCTAATAATTACTTGGTTGAATATACATATGTGCCTCAGAAGAGGGTATAAATACAAAGTCAACTGTTATTTTGACTATAATAATAATAGATCTTATATGATAATTGAAATTTCATACAAGTAAACTTTGAAACTCTAATGTTTTATTATCTTGATTTCTCTATACTATTTAATTATCTTACTTAAGTTAGTTTCATAATTTAATAATATCTCATTAAATTTTGTTTTCCTTATTTTATTTATTTTCGGAATGATAACAGTATATTCTTTGTAGATCGGTACTTTGAAATACACCAATTTTAATAACCTGCTACAATTGATTTTATCCATTACTTGTGAAATACCCATCTGGTTAGAGCACACGCTAACCTACGACATTTAGGAAAGGATGATAGATGATAGATTAAATGCCAATTTAAAAGAATTGAGGACCATATGTAACAACACGTTTTAGTGTACCCTCCTTATTATATAAAAAGCACACACCTTCGATAGCCCTACTTCGCAATTACATTAAGTTATTGCAATATATTAAACTCATGTGAGGTGAAACTTGTATCACCCATATAAAAATTAGCCTACGAATAAGAAAAGTTATTCGATAATTATAAAACAAATCTCAAACTTTTCTTAATCTTATAATATTAATCTAAACTTTAAAAAATGATCCTAAAATATTATAATTTTCAATTTTTAACAAAAATAAGCCAATATTAAATTTTATATTAATGTGTAACAACGATCGGAACATAACTGCCACATATTGCATTTATGTCGCGCATGAATTTTATTATTTAATAAATTAACAATATCAAACACCCTAAAATAATCATAAAATTCATTTGTGACAGGTATAATATTGAACAACCACATAGCAAAATAATAATATAACCTGGTTCAATATATCATCAACCTGCTGGGAAAATTTAATATCCAACTATTTTTGTTAAAAGTTAAAACATTTTAATATCACTTTTTAAAATTCAGGCGAGAATTGCAAAACTGAAAAAAGTTTAAAATAATTTTTACAATTATAAACTAAAGTTATCACAGGCTACAATGTAACACTTACGTTCATCCCAAGAAAAGTAATCCAATAAAATATAATACAAGCAATGATCTGTCTACACTGTTCACTAATATTTATGAATGTCATCTACAGAACCATGTAGTTCCTTTCAAGGGAAGTAGAAGTATATTGGATCTCCTAATTTCCTCTCAATTTACAAGCACATGCAGAGGCAGCAATATCATAATTTAAGGCTTTTCCATATACCAACAAATGCCACAATTACAGTTAAAAGCAACGCAATGCTGATCATATAGATTACTGATGAATTGTGGCCGAGTTTTGGATGCAATGCCTTCTGATCTTTTGAGGATTCTACTTGAGAGCCGATAGATTCAACATCAAAAGTTGACCTCAAGATAGCATCACGTCCAACTCGTAACCTCAGATTGGCAGAAGGTTCTGCGGTAGCTTCACTGCTCTTGCGAATATTGAGCAGTGATTGCTCTTTATGGTGTTCTCCACGGGAAGAAACCTCTTCTTTAACACCTACCACCTGCAGAAATGGGACTTTGCATTAGATACTTAGATAGTTAAACATGTCTAATTAACTTAAAGCTCGCTACTGAATACACTGTATTCATTTCGATTCTAATCAGAAGAATAAGCCTGTTAAACGGAACATATCTATCGACAGAGTGGAAACTAAACCAGGTTTAAAATGTCAAAAGAAAGAAAAGAGAATGAGCAGCTTGGACCAAGGAATCATTGAATGAAAATCACCTCCCCTGCAGCTTCTTCTCCATTTCCATCGGGGCCCACATCATTTGACTGGCTGCTCTCGTCAGATACAATCAAATGATGCTTCTGCAAATGGATCCTCCTCGGAGCAATACCCTGAGTACTAAAATTGTCCAAATATGGTCGGACAGGAGGCTGGCGAGTTCTAATCTTGATTCCAGTTCCACCAACATCACTGCTATAGTTTACAAGACTTATCTGATTTGTTGACTCTTTCATACAAGTAAATGCACCAGAGGATGAGCCAATAGCATCATTGGCAGATGGAACTTCTGGCATAACAGGATCGTTCAAAATACGATCAGTATGATTGCTTCCAACTTGTGTACAAAAGAATGAAGCTTGAGCTCGGCCAGATCCAAATGGTGTTTGCATCTGTAAGTGTTCCTTGCTATCAACTTGCTCGTCCATTGATGATCCAGTCTATGTATCCATCAACAATAATTGATACCCATTATATAAGTGAATTTCAAAGGTTGGAAGAAGGGAACGCTTAAATTTTATTAAGCGACAAAAACAAATTATTAAAAATTTGGATTTGACCATCTTAAAGGCATAATGGTTTAAAACAAACCAGCTAAACATCACCAACCGTGTTAGTTTTGATCCTGAAGTAAGATAAAGCACTAACCTGTGTTTGGGCCATATCAGCTTGTCCATTATTGTAAGCAAAGTCAGCCTGAAATTGAAGGCTTCTTAGGGGCATATGACCATCCAACCTGGTTTGCATTTCATGAGAAAAGTCCTTTGGGCTAATTGACTCTCCACAAGAACGCTTATCATTGTTATTGAAGGCATCCAACAGCTCTGTGAGGGACATATCTTGTTCATAGGTTCCATCATGGAAACGGAAGCTATCAAGATCATTGCCGAAGTCACCAGTGTAAGGAGAATCTGTGCAATATGCAAGGTCTGCATAAATATGTGATTGCACCGGAGAGAATACTTTACAATCAACTTGACCAGAATTTTCCTCCTGAAATGAATGTGCCTATATTAAAAACAAAAGAGATGAAAAAGAGTTAAATTGCAATATCAAACTTTAGTCACTTAGAATGATGAAATTCATAATGCAGCAAACCAGATAAACAGAAATGAGTTCTCACCTCTGGAGCTGTCACTTCAGCACCATGATCTTCAACATCAGAAGCCATTTGGCTATTTCCACAGCTATCAGCAGAAAATACAGCAATAGCAGGCATGTTGTCAGAGTTATCAGTTGACCACCTCTTCATACCTTCCGAGTGCTTGAGGGTTTGTACATCAGAAGTTGGTGTTTCTTCAACTAAATCGGACAATGTGTCATCAGGAGAGGACTTAGCTGTGATGGGAGAGTATCCATTTGGCTCCACTTCATCACATTTTATGCTCTCAACCCTTTCTTCTGGCTTTCGGAACAAGCGACAGAGAACAAAGGCACCCTGCAAAGTATAGAAAGGAGCCCAATTAGTTGAAACCAATAAAGACATGAAAATGCAACTTAAGGAACCGCAATACTAAGTACCAAGACTACCTAAATCATCACCGAAAAAAGAAACAATTAGATGACATTGAGACGGAATATCAGAATCGTACTAGATATTTATGACAACGGGCCAAGGACTAAGCAAAGATACTCGACAACATATGGACAGATTTCAGCTTAGTAAATAAAACTAACCAAAGTGATTAAAAAGGCCAGCGATGATAAGCAAATGGCAAATTCAATTCAGAAAAGGAAAGTTAATCTTTTAGCAGAAACAACCTGGCCAGGGGAGGTTCCATCAAGATCCTTTTCAGTGGCACGATACTCGTGCATAATCCAATTGGTTCGCTCGCCCTTAGGAGCACGACCTCTGTAGAAAACCAAAGTTTTCTTCATGCCAATCATACCCGACTTTCGGGACTTAATCGTACGATCCTTGCCAGTAGCTTTCCAGTAGCCAGCATCAGTAGCTCTGTTGGAACGATGGCCATTTGGATACTTTCTGTCACGAGGGCAGAAGAAGAACCACTCCGGATCATCCGTCTTTATCACCGACAACCCTGAAACACCAATCATTCCATTACAAACCCTAGAAACTTAAACTATTAGGTATTAGCTCGTTTGAGCTTGAGTTGACTGATCAAATGGGAGAGTTTACTGTAAGAAACAAACCAGGCAAATCCCAAGGCTCCCATTTGCAAACATCGACTTCGGTGATGACTTGGACCTCAGAAGTGCGGCCATTGATCTTATGCCTCAGGTAGTGGCTTATGAGCTCTTCGTCTGTTGGTCTGAATCTAAATCCCAGAGGCAGTGATTCCATCGACATCACTCTCATGTATAATTTTTGTGTATGATCAGAACAAAGGGAAGAAGTGTACGATTTGAAATAAGTGAAATTGGTAAAGTAGGCGATGAAGGGTGTTTATGGGGGAAGGTTGCTTTTTCTGCTTTCTCTAAAGACGATTTCTGTGTGTGTGTTTGTTTATGAAATTTGAGTTGGAAACCGAAGGCAAAAACAATGTGAAACCGAGTCTACGATTTTTGGAGCCTAGCAAGACTTAAAAGGAGTCTTTAAAACCACGCGCATTACACACGTGCGCCGGCCCTTTCTTGGATCCTTCTTTTTCTTCTTTTTTTGATCTTTTTCCTTTTATACGCTCAAAACGTTTTCTTAACCGTTAGATTGATTTAGAAAGACACATATGGACGAAAACAAAATTATTGAAAGCAAATTAATTTTCTTATTAATAAGTAGGATAAAACCAAAGTTTAATAAGAGTCTACTCAGATTACATTTTTTTCCTCTGTAATGTTAATCTCTGTAAAATATTAATAAATACAAATTACTATGTCGTCTTTATTCATACTGCTTAAAATTTGCAACGTCAACTTTTGTTTGAGAGTCTTACTTAAAAAGTGAAATTAAAATTATCAACATTTAATTTTATTAAATATTTATCATAATACACTTTTAATTTTTATTCAACTCAAAAAAATTGAATACATACTTTTGGAGTAAATAAAATTCTAACGTATGATACTACCAATATTCTAATTATTATTATAATAGTAAATTAATTGATAGATGTTTATTTTACTTTTGTTATGCACTCATATTTCGCATTATATTTTATAGTTTTACTGTATATTTGATACTTAATTTGCTTCATATACATTTATTAAATTGCCTTCATGAATTAAAAGGAGAACAATTCAAATGAGATCGCAGCATGAAACGAATATCTGAAACAACTAAGGACCTACATGACCGTGTACAATGATTATATAAGTCTCTATAAATGTGAGAAGATTGAAGAATTTTAGTTCTGATCATCTGGAGTTACAAGCTCATGCATATTGACAAACACGATCATGTAAGTTGCACGTGTAAGTCTCTGTACTCATGTTAAATCGCAAATTGAGTTATTTGTAGAGATTTATGATCACTCACACGCTTGTGTAAGCTGATAATGTATAATTCAGAAACTCTAGTTTTTACTATAAAATGACCTGAATGGAGTCAAAATAAAGAGAGTCAATTTATTAAGCAAACTTGCAGGAGGATATAATAAAAGAAAAGGAGAGATTTAGAATTATGACTTTTTGTATTCTATTTGTTTTTTCTGCAAATTTATCTTTGTTTTGTTTTTTATGAGAGGTAACTAAACTTTTTTAATATCTAGGTGTGATGAACCTTAAGTTGTGATATCAGCATGACTTGATCTTTTATATAATGCAAATGTATTGATTGATTTATTGTGATTCAATTATGCACTTTATTCTTGTTCTAATATATACAAAGTATTAGTGCATGATTTGGTTTCATATAATTGAGATTAAAAAATCCTCTTGTATGAATAAATATATCATAATTGGAAGGAGTTGCTTGCAAACCTAAAAATAGGTAACATAAATTCTCTGTAACACGGTCAAACCTAATAGCTAAATTCATAAATCGATAATGCAATCCTAGGGGTTTTAACTAGAAAGATTTATGTTAAACAACTGATGGATTAGTTGATAATAGTCTTGAGAAAGATATTAACATAAGAGGGTAATTTCTACTGTCCAATAAGCAAAAATATAATTACATGATATATAAAGGATTAATAGTTCAGGAATCTTAAGCGGATTCATTACTTAGACACTATTATTTGATATAAGCTTTTCTAAATAATTTCCCCTGTCTTGAGTTTTGTTTATTTATTTTAATTTTTAATTAAAAACCAAAATCTGATTCATAGTTAAGATAATAAAAAAGGGTAATTACTAGTACTTACAATATTCATAGGATTGACCCGGACTTACTTGTGCTAGCTACAGTTATGTCGTGCACTTATGATAAATTTTAATATTGATATAAAATACTATCCATCAAGTTTTTGATGCCATTATTGGGGACTGTAGTATTAGGAAAACCTAGATTTTACTACTTTAACAATTGTTATATTATGTTTTATTTTTGTTCTATTGTATTTTATTTGATTAACTTGTTAGTTTTTTTTTCTTATAAATCTTGACTCTTGGTCAGTTCATTACTTGGAGTAATCCCATGAGCTTAATTGACGAAGACCCAAAAATTGATAGAATAATGCGTAGAAATTTTTGTAGGACACAATTGAGAGAGTTCGAACTAGATCCTCAAATAGAGGACATGGAAGGCCATGTTGATATAGAAGAACTAAATCGAGCATCATTCAAATGGTGTAGTAGTTTGTCCAATTTGATGAACTAAGAGATAAAGATCCAAACGTGCACATCTTAAATTTTCTAGAGATTTATGATACATTTAAGATAAATGAAGCTAATGATGGTGTAATTAGACTGCGATTATTCCTGTTTTCTTTAAGGGGAAAGGCCAAGCAATGGTAAAATGGAAGAGAAATTTTTATTGAAGTATTTTTTACTAGCCAAAACTGCAAAATTAGGAAAGACATATCCTCTTACTCTTAAGCTAATTCTGAATTGCTATATGATACGTGGAAGCATTTTAAGGAGATGTTGCAAGGATGTCCATATTATAGTTTACCATTTTGGATGCAAATCTAAACTTTTTATAATAGGTTGAATCAAAGCACAAGGCAATCTATTGATGTAGCAGCTGGAAGTACCCTCAATATTAAGACACCATGGGCAACCCAAAACCTTATTGAGGATATGAATATGAGTAACTACCAGTGGTTCTCTTTTAAAGCACTAATTAACAAGTTAGCAGGAGTTTATGAAGTAAACGCATTCATGCAGTTTGCGAATCAGGTGGAAGCGCTTAGCAGGAAGATTGATAGATTGATAATGAATCCACTAAGCCAAGTTATGGAGTATGAGGTGTGCGAGTTAGAGCATGCATGACAAAATTGTCAAACATCGCATCCTAAGCGTGTGGATTATCTTGGGAATTCTCCTAAACCCTAAAACAATCCATATATTAATACTACAATCCGGGATAGAGGAATCACCCAACTTTTCTTAGCGAAATTAGGGTCAAACAAGAAACAACCCTCCACTAGAATTCTAGCAATAAACACCTCAACCTAAGAAGCCTATTTTAGAGGAGATGATGTTGAAATTTTTTTCAAGAATTAGACACAAGACATTAAATAATAGAGGCTTCCATACATAACTTAGAGATTTAGATCGGCCAACTAGCTAAGATATTGAGGGGCTAAAGGGGAATTTTCCTAGTACCGCATAAACAAATCCTAACGAACATATGAAGGCAATCACCTTTAGGAGGAGAAAGGAATTACAAGTAGATAGCAAGATCCAAAGTAAAAAGGAGGACCACGAGAAGAGTCAAGAAAAGGCTAAAGATGTGGTGCATCTTCCAAAAGTTAAAGAATTTCAACCCACCATCCCATATCCAGCAAAGTTGAAGAAAGATTACATTGATGAGCAATTTGGTAAATTCCTCGAACTATTCAAAAAAATTCACATTAACTTATCTTTTATTGAAGCTCTTATGTAGATGCCTAAGTATGAAAAATTCTTAAAGGAGCTACTGTCTAACAATAGAAAGTTAGAGGAACTAGCAATTGTGAGACTAGGAAGTTAGAGATATTAGCAATTGTGAGACTAACTGAGGAATGCTCAGTAATCCTACAAAACAAGTTACCATAAAAGCTTAAAGATTCAGGAAGTTTTACTGTCCCTTGTTTTATTAGTAAATTTTTAGTTCATTAATTTGATGCCTTATAAATTATTTAAGAAATTGGGATTAGGAGAACCCAAACTAACTAAGATGAATATTTAATTGGCTGATAGATTTTTAAATATCCTAGGGGTATCATTGAGGATGTACTAGTAAAAATTGATAGGTTCATCTTCCCAGTTGATTTCGTAACTCTATATATGGATGAAGATATAGATTTACCTTTGATTCTAGGTCAACCCTTTTTAGCTACAATTAGAGCCATTATTGATGTTAGTGATGGAAAACTAGTTTTTAGAGTGGGAGAAGAAAATGTCACTTTTAAGATATTTGATGCCATAAGACATGCCTTTAAGTGTGATGATTCTTGTGATTTTATTAATATTAATGATTCTACAACTTTAGATATTTTGCATGAAATTGTGTATAAGGACGTTCAGGAGTTATACATGATTCAAGATAAGGAGGCAATAAGCCTCTTATGAGAAAGAAAAAGTCCAAGGGGATAGATAGAAGTACAGAGATAAGGCTAAAACCTTCCATTGAAGAACTACTAGAGTTGGAGCTGAAGCAACTTTCTGATCATTTAAAATATGCATTTCTTAAGAAGGATTACAAATTTCCAATGGTTATTGCATCAACTCTAAAGATGAGTCAAAAGGAAAAGCTGTTAAATTATATGCTTAAGGAGCATAAAAGGGCTATTGCTTAGAAGATCTCTGATATTAGAGGGATCAACCCTTCCTTTTGTATGTTTAAAATTCTAGTGGATTAGGAGTTCAAACCAGTGGTGCAACTTCAAAGAAGTCTGAATCCTAATATAAATGAAGTGGTAAACGTAAAGGTAATTAACGGCCTAGATGTTAGAGTGATCTACCCTATTTCTAATAGTTTTTGGGTGCAGGTTGTGCCAAAGAAAGGAGGAATGTCGATGGTATCCAATGAAAAGAATGAGTTAATTCATATGAGAACCATCACTGGATAGAGAGTATGAATAGATTACATGATGCTAAATGATGCAACTAAAAAATACCTATTTACTTTACCTTTCATAGATCAAATGTCGAAATAGCTAGCTAGATATATGTATTACTACTTCTTAGAAGAACTTTCCGGCTACCTTTAAATCCCAATTATTCTAAAGGATCAAAAGAAAACAACATTCATGTGTCCCTATGGAATGCTTGCTTATAGGAAGATGCCTTTAAATTATGCAATGCACTTTCTATATTTCAGAAGTGCATGATGGCTATCTTTAATGATTTGGTCTACGATATAATTAATGTAGTTGTGGATGACTTTTCTATTTTAGGTGATTGTCTTGATTTATGCCTCCATAATTTTAAAAAAGTGTTAAAGAGATGTCAGAAGAATAATATGGTGTTCAATTGAGAAAAATGTCACTTTAGAGTATAAGAGGGTATAGTTTTAGGATATAAAATTTCTCACATGGGTATTGATGTAGATAAAGCTAAAATTGGAGTTATAGAGAAACTAATACCCCCTTCCTCGATTAAGGCTATAAGAAGTTTTTTAAGATATGCGGGCTTTTATAAAAGATTTATTAGGGACTTTTCTAAAATTTCTATGTCTTTAACTAAGTTATTAGAGAAAGACATGCCTTTAACGTCTACCCAAGAATGTTTAGATGCTTTAACATTCTTAAAAAAGGTTAAATAGTGCACCAATTATGGCTGGACAGATTGGAATTTACCATTAAAGCTAATGTTTGATGCATGTGATTTTACAGTTGGTGCAACACTTGGACAACATAATGACAACCAATTTCAACCAATTTGAGCAAGACTTTAGCAAAAGCCTAGGAGAATTACACTACAATAGAGAAGGAGTTGCTTGTAGTGGTTTTTGCGTTTAATAAATTTAGATCTTTTCTAGTTTTTTCTAAATTTGTTGTTTATACTATCCATTCTACATTGAAGTAGTTTCTGAATAAACTAGATGATAAACATTGATTAATTAGATGAATTTTGTTATTACAGGAAATTGATTTAGAGATTAAGGATAGGAAGGAGGCTAAAAACCTAGCAGCAGACAATTTTTCTCTTCTTAAAAACCCAAATTTTGAAGAGTGGAATGAAGAAGGCATTGAAAACTCATCCCCAGAAGAGCACCTTTATCATTTGAAGGAGGTAAGTAAAGTCAAAACCTTTTCGTTTGTAGATATTGGAAATTATCTAGTAGATACGGTCTTACCAAAGGGTCTGTCTTATCAACAAAAGAAGAAATTCTTTAATAATTTGAGAGACTACTTTTAGGATGATCCATATTTGTTCCGCATCTATGCAAATAAAATAGTGAGATGATGTGTGCCTCACCCTAAAGGATGGAAAATCTCGTAACATTATTATGCTGGACCTACCAAATGACACCATAGTGTAAATAGGATGACTTGGAAGATCCTTGAGTCAGGTTTTCATTGGCAATCAAGTTTTAAAGCTGCTCAAAGGTATGTAGCTTTATGTGATATATGCCAACAATCATATGATGTTTCTTATTGGTATGATGCCTCAAAATTTTATCCTTGTTTGTGAAGTGTTTAATATTTAAGGTATTGATTTCATAGGGTCGTTCCTAACTTCGTTTGTTATCTTTGAAACTATTAACTATAGATTAACAACAAACTCTGTTAATCCCAAATTTCCCTTAGACTATATCTAATTAAAACAAGTTGTTTAATTAGGTCTAACTATCAAATAACCTAGAATAAGCTCTATACATTTAGTGTAACAACTACATTACAAAATAGTAAAATAGATTAATTTATGTGAGAACCATATAAGCTTAGATCATTTAACCTATGTTTTATTATCTCTAATGATGCACGACCATTAATTTACCACAAGTGAATCAGAGTTATAACAATTACATATTGCAATCTAGATTTTGGCAATAGTTTGATGCATGAAGAATCTATTTGAGGTATCTAAATCATTTATACATAAATCCCAAAACATTAGTCATAGGATAACAAAATCAATTCCAAAAGAGAGTAAGAACAACATCACCATATTAATCATTTCCCAAACATGTTTGTCGGTCTCAATATCACCTTTAAACTAGAAAGATGAAGTTTCACTCCTCATAGCTCTCTAAAAGGAATCTTCCCTTTCGTGTCTCTAAAGTCTTCGTACCTCCTTTAGCCTCTTAAATGCCCTTTTATAGTAAATTAGGGTTTGTCATAATACATGGTTAGTTACACAAGCATATAGGTGATTGTGTGTGTGAAAATTGCAAGAATCATAAACTTTAATGTTCGCGGTAAGCTACATGGCCACTTACATAATCATATAGCTAACTTACATAGTCGTGTAGGTTATAAAGGTGGTTGAAATGCTCCTATATGCTTCCAGTAAGTTACACGGTCCCTTAGTGACCATGTAAGTTACAATAACTTCATTTCTTTCATTCTTTGTCTCATCTTCACCTTAATTCATCTCCTTCTTGTTCCAAAAAGGCAAACAATTGTAACAATAATACGAAATTTTGTCTATTATTAAATTTAAGCTATCAATAAATTTAGAGTTATATCCTAGTCTCGGTGACCATCCTCTTTTGACTTAAAGAACTTAATCTCGTCACCTTTAGTTATACTAGTTTTATTAACCTAACGACTACCTCTTTACTCTGTGGCAATAAAATCCTCTAACATGTCCTTTAATTCCTAAAGTCCACTTTTATTTACTTTCACAATTTTGACAAAAAATGATTGAAACTTCTTTTATGACTTCCTTAAACTTCTTATCCTAAAAAAAATATTCAACTATCACTTTTAGAAATATATACACCTTAGCTAGTTCATTGATTTGAGTTTTATATGACTCTACTTCTCTACCACTCAACCTAGGTAAGTGTACCAATCATTTTACAATGGGTTATAGTGGTAATAGGGGTTGATTCCATACGGAATAAAGTAAATAAAATATCTAATCTTTCTTTTATTATCTAGTTAATTATTAAAATTGTTATTTATGTGATGTACATAATCTAAAATTTAACCCAGGATAAAATAAAATACCACTATTAATGACACAAATAAGTAAATAAAGAGAAGAAATCAAATATTATATCACATATAGAAAAGAAATTCTCCTTAGCATTATCTTGTATTCATGATTCATTTATGAAGAGTTTTATCATTTAGACCGATAGAATTTCCTAAGGTAATGATTTACCATCTATTGATACTTAGCATGTATCCTTAAACAATTAAGTAATACATTCTTTATACACCTTAAGATCTATGTAATTTCATAAAATATTTTAACTTGGTTCCAAAAAATCTTGTAAGGTTATCTATAATGCCTCATTCAATTCTTAATATATATACTATAATCCATATATATGAAGGTTCTATCAAATCACCCACATATAAATTATAATCAAATCTAACTATTAGATTTAATTAGATCAAGAATAATACTTATTGATATTTCATAAGTGTAAAATGTCCTTCATATAATAACTGAAATCAACACATATAAAATAACAACTACAGTTCCTTCTATGTAGACTTAGATAAAATTTAACAAGACATCATAATCAAAATAATAAGTGTAGAAAAATAATTGAAAATTCATAGAAGTGCTTCTTTTATATAGATATTAATCTTTTGATGCCCTCTACTTCTTGAAGATGACTTTCGATCTCTTCTCATGTTAAAGATTAATGTTTGGAATATCTATAAGGTGCTTTCTTCATTTGGACAACTAACCATATGTTTAGAATTAAAGAATATAAAAGAACCTAAAAGTTATGGTTTCTTGTGTCTATTTATGGTTTGCTCCATGATTAAGATATGGTCTGAGTTATTTCTCTTAAAAGCTCACAAAGCTTAAAACATAAAACTTATAGATATCTCTCTTAGTTTTTCATGGCCACTTGAGTCTTGGCATGGAAACTATAGCCCATCTCGACCTGACCTAACATAAAATTAGAAAGCTTAACTCAATTCGTTTGGTTTTTTGCATTTCTCCTCCAATCTTCCTCTGTTCCATTATTCTTTGCCAACTATACTCTTAATAGCTAGACGCTTCTCTTTTATTCCTATCTTTGCTCTTATCTCTATCTCTATCTATCTATCTTTGATTTTCTTTGTTTTTCTTAGATTTTTTATTATAGTGCTTAAAGTTTTGGAAGTTTTTTCCATTTTTAAAGGAGCTTGATCCAGGGTTTAGCTTATTTGGATTTGGATAGGCAAGCTTCTTTTAATAAATTTTATAAAAGATATATGTTTCTCCTTATTGTGTACCAATTCTTTTGTCTTTATTTTCTTAGTTTATACTTGGTTGCTACTTGTGTATATGTATGTGTACTTATCAAAATATGGAATTTTGGGTGGTTAAAACTAAGGAACTTAAATGTATATGTAATGTGAATTTTTTTATTTTGAGGAATTTAACTTTTATATTGTTATAATGTTTGGAATATTTTTGTGTATTTTTTCATTTCTTATCCTTCCACTTCTCTTTCTCTTTTGATTTTTTAGTCCTAACCTAGAATAATTGGGCTTCAATGGGTTACTCCTAATTATGCTCATACTCAGTTCATATATTCCAAGCCTTGAGTTGAGCTTAGGCCATAAAAGCCCAAACCTAACCAATCCTATTATTAACCCTACTTAAATTATCTCAATCTAAGTTTGGATGAAAATTTTATGAATAAATTTTAATGTAGTGCTCAATCTATCTGGCAAAGGTTTATGGAAAGGGACAAAAGCTTTAGCACATGCTATAAACTATGGATCTCTTTAGTTCCTCTATAGATATGAAATTATCTTTAGCATGCTTATGACTCTAGAACATGGATATTCCCATCTCATTTAAGCATATTATATAGGCTCTATCATGTCTTTTCCTTTAGATCATGGATCTTTTTGTTTACTCTAAGGATAGTATATGAGCCTTGATATGCCCGCGATCTTTGACCTTAGGTTCTCCTATTTCACTTATGACTTTCATACAGTTTATGGAATGATTATGGATCAAGTCATATTATCATGAGTTTTATTTAGCATCATATGGTCTCTCCGAAAACTATGGATCTACGTTGTATCATCTCCTGCATTTAATCCATATTAGCTACAATCTGGAACATGGGCATAGGTTAAACCGTGATCAACCAAAAATTGTGATTTTCTTTAAGATTTTTCTTACAATCTTATCTAGTTCTTGAAAAACTTCATTTCAAAGTAACGTCTTCTCAATTAACTCAAAACACGACATAAATTAAGTAAAATAAGTTAAATTGAATATAAAAACAAAGAAAAATAATATGGAATATGTGTATTATCATACACATCAAATAACCCCACACTTAAAATTTTTATTGTCCTTAAGCAAGTAAATCTCAAAAGCAAGCAACCTAACAAATTTCAATTATAAGAAAGTTCAACAACTTAATTAAAGTAACCAAGAGTTACCACTATTTTCCTAATCACATTGTTCATCAATTACCTAGGTTTCTTATACTTACACTAACTTTTAATTTAATCTCAACCTAACCTAAGAATCTTTCAAATGTCGTTTTAATTTTAATAATTGCACCTTATATATAGGATGAAATGGAAATAAAATGATTGAAAATTATAAACCCATAAGTACGTAACTAATCATATTGAACATAAACCAATGAAATTACTTTTGAAATTTTTGGTGGAACATGAGAATCTTGTTTGAAATTTCATCCCTACCATTTTATGTAATTGTCAAATCCTAATCATGAATGTAATTGTTTACTTAGTAAGGTCACTGTTTCAAACTTAGATCAGCATTCATAGAATTTTTTTGAAAAGTAAATAGTCTACATAAGCATAAGCTAAGTAGGCATTAAAGATAAGAATCAAAAGATAGCCACTAGAAAAAGATAGTATAATAGATAGGTTCCCTATTGAGAAAGTACTTTTTAGCAGAGGTACAATTGTTTCCAAGCCATTCATAACAACCTTTTTTAACTTAGTTTCCATCTATTGTCCAAATTACTAATAATACTAATATTAAGTCTTAAGGATACTAGGATTGTTTGATCCACATGAATTGAGATATAATAAAGGTAGTGGATCTAGCTACTATTTCTTTCATTTTAAATTGTATAGATAATGTAATTGAACCCAACCTTGAATATGGTAAGGTCTACAAGATATATGATTTAGAGATTGGTTCCCCATTTAAGATTTGAGACTAACTTTAGACATGAAACTTAAGGTCACATAACTAATAAAGGAAGTTCCAATATTAATAAATGAACATGCATTCAAAAAATTTTAATAAGTGGTTTCATGTTAGCATTTGCAAGGTTTATATAAAGGGATATTGAATTTTAAAAAGTATACTCTTTCATACCAAATTTTCCTCTAATAGCTAACTAACTTATAGAAGCAACTTTAAGGATGCTTTTAGGGAACCATATAAGCTTATACCATGGAACCATAGGTCTAATATCTTCAAATAGGTCTGCATAAGATCCATTGTTTAATATTCTAGAGCTATGCCTTGATAAGAGGATTTTATCCTCTTTGTTTGAATCTTATATGTTTTTTGGAAGATTAATGATGATGTTTGTGTAACTAAGTGTTGATAATTATCTAAGATCATCTATTACAATGAATGATTAGTTATACCTTAGAGGTTTCATAGATGTTATTTATCAGATGCCTTGCACTATTTAGCTTATGAAGTGAACCTACCAAAACTAAGTACCTTTTGCTTTTCCTTCAAAGCTCTTATTGAAAATGCTAACATTATATATAAGGTTGAACATCTATTGGAATATCCAAGAGGTATTATATTTAGGAATGTATCTCCAAAAGCTTAGTGATTTTAGGAATTGTATATAGATCCACTTCACTTATAGGAATCATGGTCCATAAATAGCTTCGAAATTCTTTTTGGCAATAAAATCTTACTTATAGTTATAACATATTTAATTCCTCGAACACCATTGCATTTAGGTTGATAAACATATATTGAATTGACTTTAATTGTTAAAAAATTATCTTTTTGCCTAACTGTAAATAATTTTTAAGGAACATGATGATTAGGAAGAATAAATGAGAACCCCAATAAACTTGTAAGGTATTGAGAACTTTTACAATAAGTTAAAGTCTTATGTAAAGCTTAGAACAATGTGTTAGAATCAAATTCTCTTATAAATTGCATCAAAAAAAGTAAATGGTCATCTCTGAAGCTTAGTTTTAAAGTGGTCATATTGGTGAAAGGTATTTGAAAGGGAGTTAAAGATGATTAATCCCTAATGATCTAGAAATTTTGTTTAAGAAATATTAAAGCACAACAAATGCAAGTAGGTTACTTTTACTTGTGTTGATAATAAAGCTTAATAGTTCTTATAATGTTTAAAGGTAGTTAATAATATACTTGACATGTTCCTAATTAGCCTCATAAGATAAAAGAGATCATATAAAAAAGTGATATTAAACAAATTGATCTTCCTATATTTGAAATGGTATTATAATTGCTTTTTTCTCAATATTATTAGTAGCTATTTTGAGGAGCATTTCTAGAGGTAAGGGGAATAAGAATTCCCACTCCATTTAGTTGAAAGATTCATTGAAGTATATTTTGAAGTTACAATTTTTGATGGAAAAATTCATATTGTAGTCTTTAAAAAATATCCTAATAAATTATAATGTTGTTACCAATAGATCTGCCTTGGATGAATGTCTTTTAGCTTGGGCTAATAAGGGAATTAAGCACAACTTTAAGCTTATAAGTCAACATTATTAAGAAGATTTTGAAATGTATATTCTATAATCCTTTCAAAAAAGGGTTTTGAATTTTAGGTGCCAATTAGAGAAAAGTCTAATTGATTTTTGTAAGGAGTTTACTTGAACAAAAAAAAACTCTAGAATAGCTTCAAACGCTTACCTATTATGCTCTAGATTTTTTAGAAGAATAGGAATTAAGACCAATTGGACTAGGTGTTTTACTTGTTTCTATGTTGAACAAAGCCTGCTCAATGCCATCTTTAGTAAAGAGTTTCATTAGAAACTTAGCTTAATAGAGATGCAATGAATGACAAAAGTTTTGAAGGTTTACAGTGGAGATGCTTTCTTTAAGGAGTAACCTGTAGAGGATTAAAAAAAATTGAATACTAATGAATTCAGGTTATCTTAGTCTTTGATCGAATCCAAAAAGTGGAGAGAGTTAAGGATAAGATTCTAGCTCAAGGAATCAAAGGCTTTAGTAAATTTGATTTCCAATAACTCTTGACCAATTCTTAGGAAAACATGATGTTGTCTCCAATGTTTCCACCTTAAATATAAGCACATTAAAAAGGCTTGATGATTCTACGTATGAACCTCTTTAACTTGTTATCTAGAATTTTAAAAATGATCTTATAAACCATATTACAGTAAGCAATAGGTTTATAATCATTCATGTTAGCTAGCTTAGTCACTTTTGGAACTAAACATAGGTATGTCTTATTAATTTTAGCAAGGAGCCTTCTAGAAAAGAAAGATTCCCAAATTAAGTTAATCACCATCTCACCAGTAGCATCCCATTGCTACTTCCCTTACTATTTCATCTATGTAGCTTAGTGCGAATGAGTTCTTTAGGGAACTTCCGAGCTATTCAAGTATAGGGGAGAACTTAATGCCAGTACCTCATAGTTTCTTGTAATGTTCATGGGCAGTTTCTTTCGATTTCTCTTATATATAGATGAGATTCCCTTATATATTTACAAGGGATGTAATTTTATTATAGTTTCTTTTGGCCTAGATTGCCTTGAAGAAGAAATTGGAGTTCATGTCACCCTACATTGACTAGCTAATTCTATATTTCTTCAGTACTTATAAATTGTAGGTTCCTAAGGTAATTGCACACATCTTTAGCTTTATGCTTTCCTCCTCTCTAAGTATAGGGTGGTCTTCCGGATGCAAAGTTAGCTTTTCTTGACACTTGTTGAGTGAGTTAAATGCTTCTTTTTTTCCTCAAATCATATATTCAAGTTGATTCCTTTGGATTTTGATCAATTAATTTTTTATAGCCTTAAGTTTAAGAAGGCATTTGTAAACTTGAGAACCTTCAACCTTAAAATTAAGGCCCTTATTTACTTCCTCCCTAAAGTTACGATATTGCAATAAAGTATCGTAAAATATGAAATACAAATTTCTTTTTCCTTATTCAATCTTAATCTAAATAGAAATAGAGGAACAATCCAAGGTAAATTAATTACCAAAGTTAGGTCGTCCATATTGAATTCACCATACACTTATCCAATTTGTTTTGTAGAAACTAGCTACCTATTTTCCTACTATTCCAAGTATAAAATCTCCATAAGAAGTTTAGATCAACCATCTCTAGTTTCCTTGTAGGTTGGGATAGCTCTGTAATTTTTAGTCTCAATTTTCTCCAAGAGCCCTATGCTTCCATTGAAGAGAGGCATTAATTGAATTCCTCAACAAAGAGCTATAGAGTAGTAAGATTAGTACCCATACATTTTAAGTCATTCCATGACTTCCTTTTTTGAAATTCCTAGTTAGATACATAGATAATAGTAATGATAAAGGGGGTTTAAAACTATTTTAAAAGAAGATAATAATTACTATATTGATCAATAAATTCCTAACTTTATATAACAAAAATAGTAGGATACAATGAATTGATTATCCTTCCATTGAAGTGAATATCATGATCTCTTATTGTCATCCACTCCTTATTCAAAAACTAGATACCCTTTCGGAACATTTCCTTCTTTATTCATTTTTCAACTAAACAAATGAAATTAGGACTATTAAAGGATAAGTAACCCTTAAGAGTCGCTTACTTTTTAGGTTATTTAAGCCCCTAACATTCTAAACTAGGAGATTCATGGGGAGGGGAAGAAATTGGTTTTTTTCTTCTTAATTTTTCTTCTTGTTATGCTCTTATTGGTATGAGGGCTAACTGATTTTATATTAATATTACTATACTAGCCAGGTTCTTCTACTTTCTTAGTGGGAACTAGTTGATTGGTTAATTATTTCTCCTTTAGATCCATTTCTTCCATAAGAATAATGCCATAATATAAGCTCAAGTGGTTTTCATCAATTAAAGATAAGATTTTCCCACTAGGGGGTGCCCCACATGGTTTTTGAAATGTGGGGGATTAGCTATGCTTTCATTAGTAGTGACCTTTGGAGTATGTGAAACTACGTCTTCATATGGAGTAGGTGCAAACATCTTCTTCTGCCTAGAAAAGGGTTTAAACTCCTCATTTGGCTATGGTTCCTTATTATTGGCTTTCCACACCATAATTGTATCCTTTTTCTTAGGTTTCCATAAGTAAGTAACCTTAATATAATCCTCAATCAATTGTTCCTCTTCATTAAGCTTCACAATTTTAACAGAATCTGGTGCACCTCTCTCTATTTCCACCTCTATATAGACACGTGCATGACCAATACTTTTTAAATTATTCATGTTTTAATCAAGACTAAGGGATTTCTCCTATTGAGCTAGCAATTTAGTTGAGCCCTTCATATGATTAGTATTCCAAAAGAACTTTATGAATATTTGGCCAAATAGTTATGGACCTTAACCTAGATCTATTCAACCTAGGTACTTTATGAATAGGAACTCATTTTGGTCACCATTTTAAATAGCTATTTATACCACTTTTTTAACTTTAACCTTTTAATGAAGTTAGTGGAGTGCATTTGTTCTATTCTCACTTATTCACACACTTTCTCTTTTTTTATATGGGATAATGAAAATTTTAAAAAGAATTCAATCCTAACTTAATTATATATACAACTTATATAGGAGGCATCATAATACAAATCAAGTATCCTTTTTCAAAATTGGTACGGCAAATTGAAATCAACTCAATCATCAAATCTCATAACTATTTTCCTAAGCAAATCTAATAATAATAATAATAATAATAATAATAATAATAATAATAATAATAATAATAATACAATTTATAATGAATATTCCTTCAAAGTTAGAAATTATTCCATAATCATTCCTATTAATCTAACTATAACAAAGTTGATAGGCATAACAGTTAATTCACTCACCCATATTCAATTTGTACATTGTCTTTAATATACACAACATGTAAGAATAATAAAAAGTAATGGAAGCATTGGAAAGGAGTTAAGGATGATGGGCACTCCCATGATAGTAAAAGAATTGTTAGCCTCATCCATCATCACTAATATCCATTTTAGGCCAGTAAAATATGATCTTTACTTTAGCGCATAAGGATGATATGCCTTTATAACTTACATAATTCCATCAATTCTAATCTCAAATAGTAAAATTATAATCTAATAGTGAGAGAACATCAAAATAACCACTAAATACTAAATTAAAGGAAAACACCTAAATATTTGGTTTCCTATTAACCAGTGTTTCATTATTAGTATTGTAGCTAGACATCTCCTCAAGTCCTTTGTTCATCTTGTATCTATAATCAAAGGCTTATTTCCACTCTTTTTTCCAAAACAAGGGCTCATTAACTGTAACACCCCACTTCCACAGGGCATCTACCCGACATCCTGTGGACGTTCGAGAACATGCACCATGAAAGCGGCCCATTAGAGCAATCACATTTACTTAATATGGCATCATAATTAAAACATAATTAACATAATATCTAAAACTCAATTCCTCATTTCATTTATAAAATCATAGTTTCAATGTAGTTTTCAACTACAAGATCCATAAATATATACAATATCCAAAACATCTTAGGATTTACTACACTTTACATCATGTTCAACGTGACATGAGATCTATACAAAAACACTTAATTTGAACTCCACAGTCTCAGCTAACTGACCTTTAATCCATTTCTTGATGTCCAAAAAGTAGTTCTAGGTTTCTTCTAATTTGTCCTAGAAGCTAAGTCTCCTCTCTTATACCTGAAAAGCCACATTGCAATTTTGATGATTTTTGCCAACTCAGTGAACTAACCATCATCGATGGACTCACTCATACCAAAACAGATAACAATTCACATTTTCAAGTTTCAAAAACAGTTTACCTAATCACATATTGCACATTATTTCACAATTCAATTTTACTGTAGTTCAAACAATTCATTTCGATCGTTCATTTAGTACATATTAAATTGTATATGCAATGCAGATATGACTCACTTTTAATTATTACTTTGTTATCACTGAGTGCCCTTTTAACTGTCCCGTATTCATTGTGCATACTGAGCTCGTCGATAACTGTCCCGTATTCGTTGGGGATACCAAGCTCCTTTTACATATTGAGCCTATAGCTCTTACGCACATTCTGAGCATTAAGCTCTTTCTCAATGGCTACTCCGGTCACAACTGCTTTTATCTGATCATGCATTTCATTGTATTGAGATAAATGAATTCACATATATGCAATCAATCTCTTTTATTCAGTGCACATTAACTTTTCATAATTTCATCGAACAATAGTCCAGCATTCAACATAATTGTTGAGAAAACTTATTCCTTTCAAATTCACATTCAATGAAGCACTTCCAATACATTCCCAGTTATCGAACTCCTCGGACCATCAATGTTTGGCATTTTTCACATTCACATAATTTTCAGTTTAATAAATTAAATCTAAACAAATACAAACAATCTTAGTGAGAACATCAAGGTTACTCACAGTATGCTCCAGATAGCTATTGCCTTGATGTCCCAACAATTTATGGATGCGGACATTTAATTTGTGCTTCTATATTATGTAATACACACTTTTATACACAATACTAATTTGCACAATCAAATAAGTATTCAATCATATGCATATGTATATGTATTATGTATAATGCATGCTCAATTTGACTATTCCGGGTATGTATCCTTAAATCATTTCTTATGATCATTTAACATCATCATTCAATCATTCTTATATACCTAATATACCTTACTCACTTTAATCACCTAATCCATCATCAACTAAGTTCATTCAAGTCTCATTCAATCCTACATATACCATAAGAAAGTATCTTAGCATTAATTGGTTCAAACATCACTTAAAAAACAACATTTTCCCCTTTGTGTCTGCCCACGACTGTGGTGGACTTTCCCATGATCATGACAGAAGCTGGTGAAACTAGCCACGATCGTGGGGACTTTGCCATGATTGTGACAAAACCCAAATAATCTAGGCCACGATTGTGGGGGCTATGCCACGATCGTGCCCTGTTTATCTTCCTTTATTTTTACGCGAACTCCTCAACATATGTAACTTCATTAATACCCCAATTCTTCCATAATTCATGTCCATTTATGCAACTTCATTTCATACTAATCTAACTACCATATTGATTGTGTTAAACTCATACAACTATACTCAATTGATTCATTTACCATTCACTTAATCCTATCATACATGCATCCCTAACTCTTTCCACATTTTATCTCTTTTCATATTATATCTAAGACATCTCATGCATAATTAATCACTTATACTTCATTCTCCTCTTCATTCTCATCTCAATTCTATCTCAATATCAACCATAAAACAATTCAAAAATCATTGTTCATTAATCATACAAAAACAAAACATAATCTTTATCATTAACTATTATACCAAATCTTTACTTCTCCTCATTTCAAGAACATTATTTAACACCTTTCTTAAGCATATATTTCACCTTCATTACACCCTTAATTCACATCATATTTCATCTATATAACAACTTATAACTTATAGTTTTCATACACTCAAAATGAAACACAAACGTATATTTTTATCCACCAAATTTTCTGTACTTTTCATCAACCCAAAATAGACATAAACACATACATTTATTCATCAATGTTTATCACTCATTCTTCACCTTTTTTTTACTATCAATCCATCTCGAAAATCATCCCTATAACACTTCATAATTTATTATTCATCATATACACAAAAATATGACCTAAACCTACTTATCTCCTCTTCCACGTTACAGTTTAAAATCAACTCTGCTATCATGATCATTTAATCTTAAATCACTTATCATATATGTTTATATTTAAACAACCCATGAAGATTAATATACTACTTGTTTGATTAACTCAAAGCTTTTTCAATCACCATGAAACCTTAGCTTTCCATTAACATACACGATCATCATCTTTTAAAGAGGAAAGATTAGGTTTTCTAATCACAAGATGAAGGAGATAACATGGTCTTAAAGAAATAAGTGAAAGATGACAGAAATATCAACTTGAAGGGGTGAAAGAACCATGAGTGAAGAAAATGAAGAATGAAAATGAAGAAGAGAGGAAGAGAGAGAGCATGTAACAAAAATAAGAGTGAAAGGTCATGAGATGGTTTGTCAAGGTAATCCATCGAGAGTGAGGTGTGTGGCAAGTGGCTTGACACTTATCACTTGCCACATGTCCTCCTCTTATGGTCTCTACTTGCCCCTTTTTAATAACTAGTCCATTTGTCACCCAATTTCTAATCCAATTGTCTCCTAATTTTCTTTGACACTTGTCATTAAATCCTAAAGCCACTTGTCAATAATTTCTATTAACATTTTTCACTTATTTCTACTACCATTTATCAATTTATCTTGTTATTTGGTATTTTTCCTAGTCTAAAAATACCCATAATTTCTGAAATTTCCTAATTTTCACCAAAAATTCTAAATTAATAATTATACTCACCAAATCAAAATTCAAGACATAATATTCACTATTCACATCATAATCACTTTAAAAACATTTATACCTCGGAATATGTTAAATGAGTGCATGTACAATCTTTGTAATGTGCACAAAAATCAATTATTCATGTGTGTATATGCTAATGATATGTATGAGCATTAAATGCATTTCTTAATTTCTCAATGCTATTTCTCATTTACAATAATCTAGGGTGTTCTAACCCTTAGTATGGGAAAATAGGATATCATATTAGCTTTCAGATATGCCATATATTTTAATAAAACAGGTTCATACAATAATAACTTAGTACTACCCATTAAGTCTACTAATAGCATAGCTCACTTTTCTAAAGAAAAAAGAAATGCATGTCGTAGAAACCAGACTGATGATTTCATTCGATGTATCTTCAGCGTTGAATCTACTAATATTATGATGGAGGGTCATTTTTTCATGTGGAATAATAAGAAACAAGGAAAATGGTTCCTTAAAAAGAAGTTTGATATAGCACTAGGTAATGCTCTTTTTCTAATAAATTTGCTAAAAAAAAGCTCCTTATGGAAGTACACAATCTCACCAGCATTCTACATATGAACTTCCTATTTAGATTCATGAGGGATTTGAACAAGTTATTCCTAAAGGTGCAAGCTTTGCCTATCATGGTTACAAATCTTTCTTAAATATAAGGAAACTCAAAAAAATCAAGGATAAAATCAAGTAACTCAACTCTAAGAGTTTTAGCAATTAATAACATAAGGTAATTGAAACTAAAGCTAAACTTATCCTTCCTCAAAATAATCGATACTTCTTTTCTCTAGATTTCAATAAATAGTAGGAGAAATTTGCACTTAGAAGTTGTGTAAAAGCAGTGGACATTAATTACTCAATCTTAAAACTAAGATCAAAAATATATGGCGTAAAAATGGTAATATGAATTTAAATTTTTTTTAATAATTCAATGCTCTCTAGAAGGCACTATAATAGAATTGATTTTATTAAAAATGAAGAAGGCCTCTTCATTATCTCTTTTTCTAAATTATTGGATGAAACTCATAATTTCTTCACTAACCTACTTAACACTCCCTCTACTAGTTCTTCATTTATGATCATTGTTAAATCTTTCATTTCTAAACTAATTATATGTAGAGAGGTGGATCTTTGATCAAGCCAATTAATGCCTTAGTTATTGAGTTAGCCTTATTTTCTCTTAATTTTAATAAAGCTTTAGGACCTAATGGTTTCAATAAATTCTATTCCCAAGAAACTTAACCTTTTACCAAATTCCTTGTAATAAAAGTTATGGTGGAATTCTTTAAATAGTGTAAAATGTTGAAAGAGTTCAACAAAAACTTGTAACCCTCATCTCTATGAAACCTAATCCATCATCCTTAAAGGACATTAAACCTATTTCATATTCAATATTATATATAAAATCATCTCTAAGATTCTTGTTACTAGTATCAAAGTTGTTCTTAGTCACCATATTACTCCTTCATGAGGAGATTTTATTAAAGAAGGACAAATAGGAGTCAACTTCCTTATTGATCAGGAGCTTTTTAAGAACTATAATAGGAAAAACTTAAGCAAAATTTTGGCATCAAGATTGATTTTCATAATGCCATTGACCTTATTAATTAGTCCTTCATTTTATATACAGTTTTTGTTTTAGTTTTCCTACTAGATTCGTAACTTGGATTGAGTAATGCATCTCATCAATCTCCTTTAGTGTCTTAGTGAATGGTGAACCTATTAAACTCATTAAGGATGCTAAGGGACTAAGGCAAGTTGACAGCCCTTTTCTTCTTATATATTTCCCTAAAAATGGAGACTCTCAGTGGGTTAATTGTTTAATGTAGTTTAATAAGAAAAGGGCTTCAAATTCTACCACAAATGAAGGAAGTTAAATATTCCTTTAAAGATATCTAAGGTCTCATCATGAATAAAACTAATAGTTAACTATTTATTTCTATAGATGCTCATCATCTTGCATCTTTCATAGCATAATTGACATGTCTCTAAGATATAAAGTCCCTCTTTACTTGGGCATTCCAATATCTATATAAAAAAAGAGCCTCCCAAAATTACCTCCATCCCTCAATTAAAGGAATCAAGAAATGAATTAATAATCAAAAAATATAAGTTTACTCTTTGAAAGAAGAATATAATTGATCAATTCTATTATCAACAACTTCCATTTTGATCGACTCCCTATATGATGTTCCTAAAAGATCTAGTTAAAAACTTACAATAAATAATGAGAAATTTCTCATCGTCACATGGCACTGTAAAAAGATCAATGACAAAGGTTAAATGGGTAGACATTCACTTACCTAAGGAGGAAGGAGGTTTAGGTATCAACTAAATCAAAAGTAAAAATAAAGTCTTATTGATCAAATCTATGAGGAGAATTATAGTGAACAAGTAAGAACTTTGATTTAGATGGATTCATTTCCACTATATAAAACACAAGAACTTCTATAATATCATAATAAGTAGGAATACTTTTTAGACCTTATTGCATATCATTATTATGAAGGAGTTAGTAAAGATGGAAATTAAGTATAAGATTGGCAATGGATACATTAAAAAAAATTTGGTATGATAATTGGATAAATAGGGACCTTTTCTTTAGCATTAATGAGTTTAGTACTCTAAGGAATTTAATTCCTAATAAAGCCTCCATTATTGACACCCTAAATAATAACCAATTCAATCTCATTGACATGCACTGATAAGAGATTTTGATAATTTCCCTTATCCCTCTTGCAAACCCTAGTTATGAGCCTTAATTTATTATCTAAGATACTCTTCAATTTTCTTTAATAATAAATCTTAAAGAAAACTCTTTAAGGAACTTAGCTTTTAAGATGAATTGGTACACATCAATTTGGTTCAATTAGACTATTCTCAGAACCTCCTTTGTTCTTTGGCTTACCTATAGATAGATACTCAATACCCTTGATAAAATTAAAGGCAACCAAAAAATTCTTAACTATTATTAATTGTTTAATGGTTAGCCTAAGACTAATAATCATATATTCTTTCAATGTAACTTCTAATATTACATTTGGAAAGAAATTCTGATACTTTGTAATATAGGTTCCACATTTAAGGACTAGGTAAAGATAACTTCTTGGCTACCTTGGGGATGAAATATAAGGAAAGGAGGCATTTTCATTCTAAAAATTAATATGGAAGGAGTGGAAGAATTTTTTTTAAAAAAGGCATCATAATATTATTTGAACTGACGAACTTGATAAAGGATAACTTAATAGTCCAAATGATCTCATCAAGAAGTAGCAGGCAACTAAACAACCAATTGGGGAATTCACTAAACCTACCTTATATTTTGATGCAAATTGATACACACAGTATATGATGCTAAGAAAAAATTCTATGATATGAGTGGAGTTGATGAGCTTGAAAGTGCAAAGTTTTAGAAGCTCTATTATATTATATAAGAACTATTTCAATACTTGAGTCTATTCTCATTAACCTAGGGAAATCTAGTGGGAAAGCAAACCTTCTATTATATAGACCTAAGATACAAGCAAGATCATGTCTCCTAAATATCACTACTCCAAGTTGGGAAAGCCATATCAGGAGAAAATTACTAAAATCCCTAGAATCTACTCCCTATTTAGTATAATTATAATTTTTAGAAATTATATTTGTAAAATGTTTGGTTAGGTAGTTTGATGTTTATTGTTGTAATTTAAACCTCTTACATTTATTTAATTTAATTTTTAATTTCTAAAAAAATTCTCTAATATGCTTTTTATAAGAAAACTATAAAAAATGTAAGGAATATAAAACTCTCTAGATCTTCTACTATTTGTGGTAGTTTGTTTACTTAGATATATGAGCACCTTTTGTGGCTTAGGCAATGAAATAGGGATCCCTAGGTTAAATAGAAAATGAAAATGAACTTAAATGAGTAATAGCATGCGTAATATGAATGAAATACTTATGTGATTCTTGGCTATTATGGTGATGCACATTCTAAGCATGGATATTTTGTTTTAGCTGTTAGTGTGAAATGTTAATGATGAGCTTCATTTTGATTTGAAATGAAAATATTGAAATTATGTCATGATGTATATGGTGCTTGTGTTGGAGTGTTATAGATACCTCATTGGGCATGGTTGTGTGTGAACATAGGTAATGAACAAAATGGTTTTCGAAATGAAAATGAACTACCAATGTCTGACCACTCTTGTGTATAAATGTTTTCCCATGATGAGTGTAATACTTATATTTTGCTCTTTCTAACCCACCCCTAAAGCAAGGAAAAGAAAGTTTTTAGGTCAACTAGCTAATAGTAATAATAGTCATGAGAGAGAAGTTTAGTAAAGGTTGATCGTATTACTTGTCCTTGTTTCTATTCTCCTTATATTTTGAGTGTTTAATGACTTTGGTATCAATGTACTTCAAAGGCTTATATATATTTATTATATAGTCTAGATTATGATCATGATACAAATCTCTACATTTTAAATAGGACTTAGAACGTTAGTAGTAAATAATAAACTAGATTTTCTTGAGAAATGTTCTATAATGAATGAATTATACATTTTTTAGTTTAGAATTTCTCATTGAATGAAAGGAGAATTAGTAACTAGTTAATAAGCAAGTTCTAAATTTATAAGCTTGTAAGGTTAGTGAAAGGACCCATCCCGGAGTTCCCCTTCAGGAACCTGGTAGAGTCCTCCCGGTGACACCAAAGTAGCCCTTCAATTGATATTTAACTTAAGCGAAGGGTTCCCTCAAAGCTAAGCTACGTAATAATTAAAAACCTTTTATACTTTAAAAGTTAAAAGCACGGAAAATAATGGGAATTTTTTTGAAAATCCAACAGCATAACAATTCCTTTTTCTAAGATTCCCAAATTTCAAAAACATGCATAACACGATTTAAAACACTCTTAATATTTCATACACCATCTTAACTTCTGTAATGGGATCAACAACAAAAACATAATTCTTAACATTTTAAAAATATAATAGATAAAAATTAATTAATCAATATAAATAAAACATATATTTTCATAAACATATACAATGTTTCTTAAAAATGGTTGTTGGGATTTATGCTTAAATGCTTACGTACCTCATTTCTATTAAAAAACAAAACCCTCGTAGTTCATTAAGTAAAATATATTTATAATCCCAAAAATATTTACAAGATCACACTTTTAAACCCTTTCCAAAATAATTTAAAACATATATACAAATAACTAAGCCAATTTCAAGAAAACATATACATAGTAAAAATGACACAAGCATAGCAGCACCTGATGATACAACTAATCCTATGGTGAAATCCCAGCTATTATAGCACCTATACACATACCTAGGTGTTTTATTTAAAAGCAAAAAATTAATAGGGGTGAGCTAATGAGAGCTTAATGAGTATTAATCATTTTACTAAAAATTAAACTTTTCATAACATAACTAAAATATTCCTATACAATAATAAAGCTCATGTTAAAATAATTGTCACAAAAATTCGTTCATCTATGATAAAATCTAGTAATAAAATAACACTTGGTAAAACACAATTTAAAATTTTCTAAAATACTATTTCGAAATGCTTTTTCAAAATTAAACTCATAATATAAAAGTTTCCGTTTTATTTTTTCCTTTTTCCTTAAACAATAAATAATGGTGGCAATAAGTTTTTTGAAACCTTTTATACTGAAAATAAGAATTCTTACTATATGGTGCCCTAAATATATACGGCAGAGCGGAACTCCTACATCGCTCAGGTCTTATCAAGTGGCAGACCCTCAATACTCTAGGTATAAAGTCACAAAGCTAGTTTTGAGTCACATATCCACGACTGGTTAACCACTAGTTACAGAGCTAGTTATACATCTCTTAACCGCAATAGGTTAACCGCTCTAAGTCGATAGTTACATAACTAGTTATATTATTTTGTAACATACTATTTAGATTATTGTACTGTGTAATATTTTGCATATGCATTTTATAAAGTATGATCTATTTATGGCATACTAGAGAAATTTAAGCATTTAAATGTATTATTAAGGTTACAAAAGATATCACAGATAGACTGGATATGGTTCTGGACTCAGTCGAAAATCTTTTTAGAAATTTCCCAAAACTCTAAAAAGCTACGGAATAAGTCCGAACGAGCTTTAAAAACCTTAAAATGTGCTTTGGGGATTTACGTGACATTTTTTAATGAAATTTGGATGATTTCAGTGACATTTAGTAATTTTACAATTCGATCTGAAAATTCTTCCAAGCAACCAAAAAGGTTATCTAACAATTTCAAAATACGATTAAATGCTCCAAAATTAGGATTGGAGTCCCTAGGAACTAAAACAGGTCAAAATGGAGGTTGTTGGAATAGGATTTGGGTAATCTAAAAATTTCAAGATAAAAAGACCTGTATCGAAAAATAATGGAACCAGGGATAATGTACCCAATTAAATTATTCTAAGCGTGCAATTGAAGGGTTTTAGGACTAATTAAGGTCAATTTGAGGTTTAGAATTATATAAAATATTTTTCAAATTTATTTAGGAAAATTTTTCAGTTTAACTCGGTAAAGGGTAAAATGGTCATTTTGAGATTTTAAGGTGTTTATATGTGTGAAACCCTAGACTTAGTACCTTAGGAGGAAAGTTTTTAGTCAATAAAAAATTCCCTGATAAATAGCATTTTCGATGAATGATGTTTGTGAATAGTAAATTTTTGACGAGCAAACCCTAATGATCAGAAATTATGAAAAAAGATTATAAAGTCTAAAAAAGAACTATATTAGAGTAAAAATAAGTTCATTCAGATAGATTTTAGGAGATCAAAAATTATTAGACTAAAATGCCCTTTATTGAAAAATAATGGGAATTCGTTATTTTTCTCCCGTTTAAATTTTTTCAAGCACCCAATTTAAATGTTTTATGCCCAATTAGAGTATTTAATGTTCAAATTGAAGTTAGGGTGACCATAGAATATTTTTGGAATTTATTTGGGCATAAAGTGCATTAAATTCAAAAAAGGGGCAAAATCGTCTTTTTGTCAAACCAAATGCATCCAAATTCCATATGAGCACTACAAGGGAAGATTTCCCTGAGACAAGCATGAATTAATTAGTTGGGAAAGTAACCAATAAAATGGTGACAAGTGGCGTGTGTTTAAGTATAAATATGAGAAGTTTTAGTAAAGGTGTAATTATAAGATGTTATTAAGGGAAATGGTGGGCAAAAAATGTGATTAAGCAAAATTTTCATCTCTTTAAAAGGTTGTGGCCGATCATTGATGGAAAAAGGAAGAGAGAGATAGAAAAAGAAAAGTGATCCAAGGAGTTTTTCACACTATTGAAACTACAATCAAGTATCCAACAAGATGCCACAGCCATCCAAGTGAAGCGGAAGAAGAAATTGGGTTAGTAAGCTTACTAGCTTTGTTGAAAAATTGGATTCATTGTGTTATAGTTTAGATTTGGTTTTGATGGTGTTAATTGCACCCTTATGATGTGATGTTAAGGTTTTATTATATTGGAAGTGATTAGGAGAAGAAAATCAAGAAAACTAATGCGTGGAACCTTGGTCAAACTTGGTCAAAGGTAAGATCCATTGCCTAAAGTGTTTTATTTTGCCATTTGATGATTTAAGATTAATGAATGGCATTAGAAAGTTAGTTTAATAATGAAAGAATGGAAGTCAAACCGTGGAAATCATTAGATGAAATTTCAACCATGGTTAGGGTTTTTATTGTGATATAATCCAAAATTCTATTTTGATGTTTTATGATGTTCATAATATGATTTTGATGCTAATGAAGTAAAGAAATGGAAAACAATTGATTTGGACTTGGTTTTGGTTGAAATTCGGCCAAGGGTGCATGATTATGTAAAAATTTGTTAATGAAATTTTATAGCTTAAATTTTATGGATTGGTTTTAAGTGTTAAAAATCAATTGAAATTGAATTGTAAAAGTTTAATGTAAAATATATTAAGTTTAGCCTTAAGGGCATTTTTGGTATAAAAGTATGGTTATTATGTAATGACCATATGAGTGTCATTAAGGATGGTCATTTAGTGTATTTGTGGCATTAGAATTATTAAATGAAGTATTATATTATTACTTGAAAAAAAAAAGTATATGGAGTTTATGTGGAAAGTAGTGAAGTTGAAATGGTTTATAGTGTATTTGGTTGGAAAATGTAGTAGGGAGTTGAATATGTTCGTATTAAGTTTTCAGATCAAAAAACAAAGCCAAATGAAGGATTTAGATGTGATGAAAAGGAAAATAGCAAGTTATGAGTGTACTTTAATTTGATTTTATGCAAATGGTTTTTATTTTATCATCAAATGAATATTTATGTTTGAGTTTTATGTGAATATTGCTAGTATAAGTTTATGTTGAAATTATGTTATTTGTTGATAAAAAGGAAATGAATTTTTAGCCTATGGTACGCCTTGATGATATTGTAGATTTACCGATCGGAGTACCATAAAACGTTCATGGCAGTATCTGGGGGGCGTCAATTACTAAAAGCGGGTAGTACTGTGTCTGTCAGTAATCTAGTGAGTCACCCTCTACACGTATTGGTTATATATAGTGCTAGCCAAAATTGTTACAAGTAAGCAATGTAGAACTAGCTTCGTAACTACCAATTTATAGCGATTAACCTATTACAACAATATAGGACCAGCTCTATAACTAATGGTTAGGGTAAGCGATGCAAAACCAGCATCGTGACTTTATACCTAAGGTACTGAGGCTCTGCCACCTGATACGACCTAAGCGATGAAGGAATTATGCTCTGCCATAAATACCTAGGGTATCGTATGGTACCAATTCTAATGAAAACTTGAAATAAAAACATTATTTTGTGCAAAAAAGAATAAAAGATAAGGAACCTATGATTGATATGAATCTCTTTATTAATGTCAATAGAGAAGAAAACTTAATATGTTGCATAAAGATATGCTAATCCTAATCCTACTAAAGTAAGGACTCTTAAGTTAAAATACTTAAATCAAAACCAAATCTTACTCTATTAAAGATTCTTATTTTAAGCGGTATTAAAGCATGTTTTTAAATAGGGTTGTCTCTTTACGTGTTATGATTTCATATTGTATTTTTACGTTGTTTTTGTGAACAGGGCAACCCAAAAAGTTTTGTTATTTTTCATGCATCTAATTTTAAAATTTTCTAGTGTTATATATATTTTATCTTTTAATTCATAACGTTATGCACCGATGAAACCTTAGGGTTCCCAAAGCTACCCCAAGGGCTCCAACACTTGAAGTACCTTCAACTCAAGAGGCTGAGCATAGGGATAGAACAGTAAATGTTTTTCTTTACGAATTAACTCCGTCCAAAATGGTTAAAACTGGCAAAACCACTGGTGGAATTTTTTTTAACCTTGAATAAACAATACAGATATGAATAGCGGCAATACACTAGTCATAAGAGGCCTTAGTAGTGTCAGGGAGTTTGATCAAACGTATTTATAAGTTAGGCACAAAATTGTTTCATTGGAGTAGAGATCCCGAAAGTGTCCTAATTGGTTGGATCGGGCTAAAAATAATAAATTTAAATGGTTTGGTGACAGAAGGATGAGATGAAGAATATCCTCTATTCAGAGGTTAGTCTGACCACCTATAGTGTCTAGAGGCTCCCAAAACACTAGGAGCTCAGTACCAAGGTGTAGCTAATGTGGAAGGAGACCACCTGCATAGGCTGGGGCAATTGCAGTAAGCCAGTAGGATGCTGAGGAAACATCCGGTATAGTGATAGGTACAATTATAGTCTCGGTAGTGATGAATATATTTAGATAGATCCCAGAACTATGCACTCTTATGTTTCTAAAAGTCTTTTTAGATAGATTAGTTTGAAGTTCCATATGATAATAACTACTTTCACTAAAGTTATGCCAATAACGTAGAATGTTCATAGAGATAGTTACATAGTAGTTAAAATTGCAAGCTATCTAATGAGTTGATCTTATTAGACATCCATGACTATAAAGTTATACTAGGAAGGGAATTGAT
The DNA here is from genome assembly GCA_027576715.1 of Erythroxylum flavicans. Lineage (NCBI taxonomy): Eukaryota > Viridiplantae > Streptophyta > Magnoliopsida > Malpighiales > Erythroxylaceae > Erythroxylum > Erythroxylum flavicans. The sequence goes on along the minus strand of JANZXP010000195.1, from coordinate 26,470,697 downwards.
TAATAGTGCATTCTATTGATGTGGATTGCTTATAAAGGAAGTTAGGATTGGTACACAAAGGAAGTTAGATATATTATTCTGTGGGAAATGTAGAATGCTCCCATCTCTTAGCATATTAGCCATTATAGCTAGAAAAGTACTAAGAATTTAGTATACAAGTTATTTAGTTTCTATGACTTGATAGTTACATAAGTCTATTAGGTTATTTAGCATTTTTAATACTAGAAAAGTGATTTTTGAATATATCTAGATGATGAAATTGCTTATTATAGTTAGATTAGTTGAGGATTAATAATTGATACAAGTAATTGGTGACTAAATTTTGATATGTTTAAATTTTATGACGTTATAGAGTGATTGATTAGAATGAATATCAATCTTAGCATAAAATTTCGTTTTAAAAGTCTACTCTATTTTTTATTGTAAAGTGATTTGTGGATTTGTACAAAGTAATGTTATGGATGACATTATGATAGAATCTTTAATCAAGATTGATGATTGAACAATATTTTTGGGGGAATTCTATTTTTTATCATCAATAATCGTAGTAATGATCAGTTTGATGTAAGCTTTCAATTGTTCATATACTAGTATATCGATTCTAAGTATTGAACATTCATTATTTTAAGTTTCATTTAATGTAATTCAATTGTTTTATTTCTTAAAAATCAAATGAGTGAAAATGCTAGTAAAATTTCAAAGAAATTTTAATGATAAGTTTTGATCTATAATGGAGAATTGTCTCATTAGAATTTAGAGCAATTTTTTTACAGATAATTATAATTGACGATTAGGAGAATGGTAAGAATTATGTATGAGACATTTGAATAAGTATGACATGGAGATTTTATATGATTAAAAAATTTTTAGTAACTAATAAAGTCCCAGATTAAGTTTTGAGGTACCTGAAATAACATAAGTGTTTGTAGTATTAAAAATGGACAAGTAAAGATATTTTATTAAACATCAAAGTTATGTAGTGGAAATATGAGGTATACTCCTTGTTTGATGAGATTTAGGTTTAATAAGCTTGAAATTACACTATGAGATAGTAAAATTTGAACTATAAGGTAGTTGGATGGTTTTTATGTGAATAGGATATTATATTAATGTCTTAAGATATGATCTTAAACGATTGATTTGATTCCAAAAAGTATGATGGGAAATAACAAAGGTATAATAAATAGATATGATGGGAAATAACAAACGTACAATAAATAGCTCACTACTAGTTTTGGATTTGAGATCAGAATGCTAAGTACTCTATGTAAGGCATAAGAAATACAAGAAAAATATTATTTAGTTTTATTTATAATTAAATAAAATGAGAAAGGAAATGTCTCCTATTCATAAGTATACGAGAGCAATGGTTTTGTAGAGAACGTCAATTAAAGGTTTCATTAGTAGTAATCTAAGTATATATGAATCTTGATAGTGTTAAATGTATGGTTTGATGTATGGTCAAGTTAGCAAAGTTATGAATAAACTGATTATTAGAGGGAAAGTGAAAGTAATGATTTAGAAAAAGGAGTTTTCTATGGAGATAAGGTCCAAATTTTGACGGCATTTTATTGAGAGGTAATGTTATGTAAATTCTAGGTTAGGAATTGTGTGTACTAGTCATGGCTAAACTTAAGAAAGAAAGTCTAGATTAAGTCACTCACTAGTGTCTGTTATGCATCTGAGGAACACAAAGAGTCATCTACCTTGAAAGTGCGTTATGATCGAAAAGGTATGAAAAAGGTGATAGCAAACTATATATTCAGATGCTTGTTAAATCAACAAGTCAAGGCTGAGAGCCAAGGAACCAATAAAAATTGCTCAGCCACTCCCCTATTCGAGAATGGAAATGGAAGCATATTATGAAGGATGTTATGGTAGCAATTTCACGAAATCTAAGTGGATATGATAGTATATGGGATATAAAGGATCGAATTACGAAATCTACCCATTTCCTAATCATCCAAACTAGATATTCTCCTAATAGATTAATTAACCTTTAAGTGATTAGAAGTATATAGTTATAAAGAGTGATTGTATATTAGGATGAGATAGATGAAAGAAAATTAGTTGGGTTGAACAAATTTAGATAAGCACAAATAAGATAAAAATTATTCAGGTAAAAGTCATAATACGCAATAGCAAAGATAGGTGGAGGAATGGAGGAAGAATTTAGATTTTAAAGTTAAAACTTAAAGAATTTTTGTGAAGATCATCATGAAAAGGAATAGTCTGGTTTAGACAATATGATAAGTTAAGCCCACAATATGTTGGTCCCTATGAAGTGCTTGACAAAGTGAAAGTACGAAGAGTGGATGCGAAGTCAATATCCATATTTTTATAATTTTGTTTAAAATTTTGAGGATGAAATTTTTGTAAGGAGGGAAATTTTGTAATATACTATTTCGATTATTGTACTGTGTAATACGTTGTACATACATTTTAGAAAGTATGCTCTATTTATGGTATAATAAAGTAATTTACAAAAGGATTTTATCCAGAATCAACCAAGAAATTCAAGATTCAAGAGAATGATTTATTTTATCTAGATTATTTTTAGTTTTCTCATTCTTAGGATAAACTAAATTGAGAAATATCTAGATGGGAAGAATCCTAAAGCTATTATTTTAGATTGATTCTTTAATTTAATGATTACGGATAGAACGGAAATAGTTTTGAACTGGACCAAAAACTTTTCAGAAAATTTCTAAAAACTATGAAAAGCTATGGAATGAGTCTGAATGAGCTTTAAAAGCCCCAAAATGTGCTTTAACGATTTAGGTGACAGTTTTGAATGAAGTCCAGATGATTTCGATGAAATTTGTAATATACTATTTCGATTATTCTACTGTGTAATGTATTGTACATGCATTTTATAAAGTATGATCTATTTATGGTATGCTAGAGTAATTTAAGCATTTAAATGTATTATTGAGGTTATAACAGAGACCACAGATAAATCGGAGATGGTTCTAGACCGGACCAAAAAATTTTTGGAAAATATTTGAAAACTTCAAAAAGCTACAGAATGAGTATGAACGAGCTTTAAAAGCCCCAAAATGGGCTTTGGAGATTTAGGTGACACTTTTGAATGAAATCCAGATAATTTTAGTGACATTTGATAATTTCTGGATTTAATCCGAAAATTCTTTCAGACAACCAAAAAAGTTATCAAATAATTTCAAAATAAGATAAAAAGCTCTGGATTAGGATTAGAGTCCTTAGGAACTGAAAATTTTGTAATATACTATTTTGATTATTACACTGTGTAATGTGTTGTACAAGCATTTTATGGAGTATACTTTATTTATGGTATGCTAGAGTAATTTAAGCGTTTAAATGTATTATTGAGGTTATAACGTAGATCACGAATTGATCAGAGATGATTTTAGACTTGACCGAAAATTTTTCAAATAAAATTCTAAAACTCTGAAAAGCTATGGAATGAGTCTGAACAAGCTTTAAAAGACCCTAAATGTTCTATAGAGATTTAGGTGACACTTTTGAATGAAATTTGAATGGTTCTAGAACCATCTTCAATCTATCCATGATCTCTGATATAACTTCAATAATACATTTAAACGTTTAAATCACTCTAATATATCATAAATAGAGCATATTCTATAAAATGCATGTACAACACATTACGCAGTACAATAATCAAAATAGTATATTAAAGTTAGCTTGGTACCCTAATGTTGGGTTCACACTATGTAATTCACCCCAGGTCCTATTTAGGTGGGGTATGATAAAGGTCTATTTTCATTATAATAATAAGGCCAAACAATCGAAAATAATTCTCTCTTAACGATGCGCTTATCATACCACAATTTAGTCTTCTATTTATAAATTGTAGTGTATTTATAAATCTAAGCTCCTCTAATTCACTTAAATGAAATCTTCTTTTATCCCAAACAACTTTCAAATCTATATTCAATACCTTTATAGGTAACAAGCCTTATTCCCCAATTTAAAAATTAAATAACAAGGTTTTCCAAATACAAGTCTATATGGAGAAATACCTAATGGTGTTTTAACAAATTTTCTATACTCCTAGAGTGCATAATCTATTCTTTATGCCTAATCTTTCCTTGAACAACTCACTGTTTTTTCTAATATTCCTTCTATTTCTCGATTTGTAGGCTTTAGTTAGCCATTAGCTTAAGGATGATAAGTCATTTCCATTTTATTAATCACTTCACACTTTTTCAATAATGAATCAAAAGAACTATTGCAAAAATGTGAATGTTTATCATAGCTCCAAACACATCAAACATGGGAAAAAATATTTTTCTTTAAAAACTTTAACATTACCTTAGAATTATTAGTGTCAATGTTATAGCTTAAAACCATTTAGAGACATAATTGATAGTAATAAATATATTGACAGCTCGTTATAAAGTTAGTCAAAATAAACTAGACTACTACTAGAGCAGTGGTGAGTCAAGGTCGATCCCATAGAGAGTGTGTAAAGTATTTGAAATGAAATTAATCATTGTTTAGGTTTAGGGGGGCTTGGTTGGTTTGAAATAAGAAAATAAAATGAAACTAAACTAAGAAAAACAAATTAAAGAAAACATGCAAAGTGATGAAAGTGGTCAATTTGTTAGGAGTCCGGGTCTTTGGTTCTATCTCAGCCTACACCTTAATTAAACATATTACGATGATTTGTTGTTCTCAAACCTCTCATAAAAACTATTAATCAAGGGTTAATAATTAACTCGAGTTTTCCCTTAGATAGTGTTTAATTAAGATATAATCATTAATTAAACCTAACCACCGAATAACCTAGGATACGATCTCTAGATTTAATTGGGTAGTAGCATTATGAATTAAGAAAACCGATTAATCAAGGCAACAACCACATCCGATGTCTCATTTAACCTAGGTTATGTTATCCCTAATGATTACAAATCATTAGTCGCTACATATGAATTTCAAATATAACAATTACGAATTATATCGAAATTTTAGCAATAGGATTGCAAATAAATGATCCAATGAACACATTAAAATCATCTTTTCACAATAGCCAAATCCATACACATTGGATAAAAATAATCAATTTCTAAAGAAAGAAAGAAACAATAAATACAAGGAAGGAATGCTTAACTGGGTTATCAATGTCGATATCGCTTCTGAACCAGTGTCAGGAAGGTACCCCTCTATGGTCCTCTCTTCCTTTTTTAAAAAACACAACACACCCTCCAGTTATTTATTAAAACCCAAGCATCCTACTTCTGCTTTTCATTTTTGGTCCTTGGGCTCAATGTTGTCATTTTCTCCTTTTTGCTTCTCCGTGAGTTGTCATTTTGCTTCATTTGCTTCCCACTCTACTGGCACATTTTCTCCTTAACTGTGCGTTTCATACTCCACGTCCCTTATATGGAAAAACATGTACATGCTATCATCTTCTGCTTTATGCTTCCAGCTACTGCATGCCTTACTCCATCTTCCGTCCAGCATAAATTAATATCTTGCATGGGTATGAGGAATAACTCACACCTATGCATCTTGTTGCACAGTCGTTACGTACACATTTACGACTGTGCAACTTTTCTAGCATGGCCGTGAGACATTTTAATGCTTCATCATCTTAATTTTCTAGTCTTTATTTGCTCCAATATTTATCATTCTTAGTCCATGAAGACAAGTGAGTGTAATTCTTCATAAAATGGCCTAAATGTAGTGCTTTCAACTTACTTTAACTTCTTTGCTTCCAAATTTTGCCTAAAATCATGTATGAGTCAAAGTGAGTATCTTAAGCAATTTCATGTCATTAATCGCTAAATGTTATAAAATAAATATACAATAAATTAAGCACATGTCATATATATTAATTACTACTCGAAGTAAGAAATGAATTTATAAAATCAATGCCCCAAACATTACAAAAATTCAACTTTCATAATTGCAGTCATAAGCATTTCATTTATCTTATACATATTACTAATCCTCAGACATATAACGTAGATACTAATGTAATGTCTAGCATCCTGATACATATTAGGACAATAAAAGCTATATTGACTCACCTTAGTAACTATTTTTGTTGCACTAAAATGGCCACAAAACTTCATAGAATGGTAGTAATTTAGGATGTCCATAACTTCTTTATAAGGGACACACCTTTTGGTTACTCCATCGACACAATGCTTAAATAGTAGTAATTGTTTTGAAAAGTAGTGTTTTACATCTTGTATAAATTTCTTCCTTGTTTTAAAGATACAATTGAGTTGAAAAATGCATTTAACCAATCATTCACCAAAATATACATATCAATAAATGAATATAATTACTAACAAATAGTCTTAGACTTTTCTATCCACTTTGCTTCTTCATAAGATAGGTAACCTACTTTCCATTATATTGCTTACCAATGATAGGTACACTTACCTAGTTAGTGAGTGATAGATCTATAATAGTAAAAAAATTTGGTATATATATATATATCAAATGTACATTTACCAAGATTTTTAAATGTTATCACATACTTTAAGTAAACTTAATTAATACTTAACATAATGGTTAGTTAGTTAAGTATATGTAGTGGTAGGTTCTAATTCCTTAATTACAAGTTTATTGCAAATTGACAATGGGATCAAAAACACACTGGCACCTAAATCACAAAAAAATTTAGAAAAATCAACGACCAATAGTGCATGGAATTTTTAAAAAAACTTCCTAGGTCTCTAAGCATTAATGGTAACTTATTTTGAATGATGGCACTGCATTCCTTAGTTATAGTAATTGTCTCAAATTCTTCTAACATCCTTTTATGGACATGATTTCCTTGAGAAATTTAGTGTAGGATGGCATTTTTGGAAGAGCATTCATAAATACAATTTTGATATGGAGTTGCCTAAAGATTTCCAAGAATTTTTGAAATTTTTTTCTAACTTATTTTGTTTAAGACTTTAAGGAAAAGAAATGGGAGGCACAACATATGGTATGAATTTTATTGCCTCTTCTAATTAAGTGATATTCTCCTTACCCTTAGTTATTGTATGTTGAACTTTTTCATCATAATAAGTATTACCAATGGATTCCTTAACCTCCTTACCACTTCTCAATGTTATATCCATGTATAGCTTTTTTAGGTTAACTTCATTCTTTCTTTATAAATATCCTCTCTTTAGATTTGATTGAATTTTCTAACTTACCAATTTTAAACTCTATTTTCATTAAGTTACCATCTGATTGATCATTGATTTTAAACTCTTAAGTATTTCAATGGTTAACTACCTAGTTAGTTTGTTCTCCTATTGCTAATAAAGGTTTTGGTTGCAATCTAAGAGAACTACTTACTCTTAAACTTGAATTACTTGCTTGTTATTCCATAAGAAGTACAGATGGCTCCTCCACCTAAAATAAGTGTTAGAGTAGGGATTATTTTATTATGGTTCTCTATTTTAGTTGTTCACAGATTGAAAATACTCTACATTCATACACTCAGAGCTCATGCGATTATCCCTATACTACTCACAACTCATCACATGACTAGAGAAAAAATTAATGTTTTGTCTTCCCAACAACTTGAAAATTGATATATGTTAATTGCATCATATTTGAGGGCTTAGTTTCGTATGTATTTAAGTGTTAACTTAATCATTTAGTATGTGATTAGGTTAGAATTGTGTTAGTTTGTTAATTAAGTGTGATTAACTATTTTTACGGGTTAGCCATGTCTTTGAGCTTAATTATTGTGTCTTTGAGGTACCTTGATGTCTTTGATAGTGTTTCAGGGTCAAAATCAAATAATGGGGAAGTTTCGGACAAACCACAATTATGGAACAGGTCCGATCGTGACAAAAGCACTAAAGTCAGCCCGAGATCGTGGCCTATATGCCACGATCGTGATAGAAGCCCATAACACGGCCTAAAATTGTGGCTTAATTGCCACGATCGTGACAGAAGGCTCAAATGTGGCCTACGATCCTGACCTACAGGACCACGGTCATGGCCTACACCGGGTAGACATACAGATACTCAAAAACGTCAACTTTTGAGGGAGTTTTTGGACCTTTTGGACCCCAAAAAAACCATAGAGCTACCCAGAACACAAATGGTATATAAAAAATAAGACAAAGAAGATGAAGAAGCTTTTGCATCAGCCACTTTGAAGAGAAACCCTAGAGAGAATTGTTGAGAGAATAAGAAAGAGAAGAAGGAAGAGAGAAGTAGAGAGGAAGCCAACACCTAAGTACTTCCCAGATTTGGAGTTTTCGATGTCGCTGCCTCTCATCTCCATTTAGAATTGTATTTCTTGTTGTTTTCCATTTTTATTATTGTATAGAATTGGAAATAGTAGTTTGATGATAGGATTGTGAACGTTGAGATATTCTAGACTCACCTTCGGGTTTTTTTTAATCTTTAACTTAATAAAATTTGATTGTTTATTTTTTTTGGATTTATTATGATTGATTGCTATGATTGCATAATTCAGCAATAGACTTAGAGGGTGAATTGAACGAAAAATAATTAAATTGAGCTAACGAGAGTTAGGTGATTTAATAAGGACGAGAAATTAATCAAATTGGTAATTTTATGAAGAGAGATCTTACACAAGTTCCAGATAGTTTATTGGACAACTTCAGATCCAATTAGGGTTTTGGATAGATTGTTAATTAAGAGATTGCAATTTTCCATAATCTGATTAGGGTTTATAATTTAGGGTTAATGGTTATAACTCGAGAGAGAATAATTAACCCTAACATTGTCTAGGACCAATAATTCGATAATTCATAATCAATTAGGTTAGCGTTAAAGATAAATAACAATTCCCCTTTCTCTCAATTGATAGTTCATTCAAGTTGATTCTTGAGTGTGTGTTGAAATTCTTGGAATTGAGTTGCATCATTGAATTAAATTCTTCCCTTAGTTTTGTTACATTTTGAATTACTGTGAATTGTTTTGATTTTAGATTTTAGGATTAGATTATCCCTCCTCATGGGATTGATACCTTAGGTACTACGCGAATGACTCTTACGCTTGTGAATTATCAAGGTTATTAATTAGAACTTACAGACATCAGAAAACCACGATTAAAAATTGAATCAACCTTACCATTTAACATGTTTACTCCATCAACATCATAAGCACCAACCTTCTCAATAGACATATTTCTCTCATTAGGCCATTAATACTTGTTGGACACCGTTTTCTTTTTAGAAGTGCTATAGGATCCTTTGTAACGCCTCACCCAAACTATTTTTGTTGTACCGTAGTGATGACATTTGGCTTAATTTAAAAATTATTACCATTTATAACTAGCTTTATAATTTTTATATGAGATCTATTCATGTTTGAGATTTCATAAACACAAAATTCCCTTAGACTCTAATTCTCTTCCTCCACCTTCTCAAATTCCTAAATTACTTAGTTTGATGACTTTTTGTAATCTCTAAGTGTTTAAAGAAGTATCTTTTTGATTTTTGGGTCTTGTTGAATATATTCAAATTGGTTGCTTCTTGTCATGCACTAAGGATTTCACACTTGTAACCAAAACAAACACATACTGGATGAATAATAAAAAGAAAACAAAAAATGAATAGATTAATAATGATTAAGTTTCTTTAATATTACTAAACTCAATTAGAAAGGTGGTAAAAACTTAATGTGAGTTTTATATAACTTTAAAATTCTACTACTCAACCTAGGCATGGGTGCATATCATTTTATAATAATTTAGTGGTAGTATAGGTTAATCCCATGAAGAATAAAGTAATATTACATATAAACCTTATACTATTGCCTAGTAAGTTATGAAAATTGGTTTCTGTGTGATTTATGTAAGGCCTCAAATTGTACCCTAGTTGAAATGTTACATATTCATGAAAGCATATGTATTAGATATTGTGATATGATCATGATTTGTATATGTTTTAAATTTTGGCCTGATTTTGAATTTTGGTTAATGGATTATACATAGTGAGTTGGAATTAATTAATACCATTAAAATTTTGAGGTATTAAAATGGACATTTGGATTAGGAAAATGTCTAATGGTAAGATAAGTTAGTACATGAAAATTAGCTTGACTAGCCCATACTTTAAAAGACATTTGGCAACATTGGTTGCGTGACAAATGGCCTAATTGAATTTTGACATTTGGCAGTTACATATGAAGACATGTAGGTGGTTTCATTGAAGGACAAGTAGCTTACCTTCATGTGTGATATGTAGCTTGATTAAATCAAGAACAACTAGCATCCAAAGAGTTAGGTAGGTGGTGAATCATCCTTCATTCTTGATGTTTTGGCCTTCTCTCTTCACTTTGCTCCTCTCCACTGAAACTCCTTCTTACACTCACTACTTCTAAATTTTTGCTTCAATTTGGATTATCAACACTTCGAATCCTTGCTAGATACTACATCAGGGAAGTATATTATCTTATCTTCTATATTGTTTTCTTGGTGCTAAAATTTGCACCTTGATTTTGGATGTGTGTTGGTTGCTTGGAAGGGCTAGATTAGCTGGCTCTTTAGAGTTGAAATTTGAAGTTAAATAGGTAAGGGAATTCTAAACTTGACAGCATGTATTAAAGCAATTTTTATGATAATTAAATTGGTGTAAAATATGTGTTATAATGTTGATGATTGAATACTAGAAAAATAATTCTTGTTTGGTAAATTCGGTTTTGGTTTTGATGTATATAAGATATTGGGTTGTGAGTTGTCTAATGAATGATTTTTGAGTTAGGCTTGGACATGAATTTGATAAGGGATTGCAGCATGGATGAGGTATAATTGAAGTGAAATTGATGGTCTTTGGTGATGGTGTATTGGATGGAGTATGAGGGAGTAAAATTTGGAAGCAAAATAAAAGCTGTGGTGAGTGAAGGTTCACTCATCCCACGATCGTGGGATTTATATAGCTCATTCCTATGGTCGTGGGCTGTACTTAGGAAGGAGAAAATGTTACAGTCGTGGGCTATACTTAGGAAGGAGAAAATATTGGTTTTAGACAATTGTCAGACTATATAAGGTTAAGGTACTTAATAATGGTTTAATTGAACTTAATTAAGGTTAAAAATGGACATAGATGATGTTAGATTACTTGAGTAAAAGTTAATTTGGTATGGATTGTTAATTGAGGTAATTACTTAAAGAATGTGTGGTTGGTGAATAATGTGTCTAATGTTGATATGCATGGTGTGTTCCAGGATGAATGTGTCCTTATGAATACAAATGTGTTTCAAGGGGTTTATGCGATGTGAATTGAAGATGGTTGTTTATGAATTGGAAATTTGTTTAATTATATATAATGTGTAAATACATAATGCATTTAATGGTATATTATTGCAAATATTTATGCTTATAAGGTATGTTAAGTTTGATTGGATGTGCATGTATATGTTCAATTTGAGGAAAGAGTAATAAAGACATATGTTATGCACTAGATCTTTTGTATGTGATTCTGAAACCTGAAATGGTTTATTTTAAAATTTCCAAGTCCTAGTCGTGGGTAAATAGGCATGACTAGAAAGGATTGCAGCTGCTCCTGTGACACTTCGATGTGTCCTAATATTGACACTCCGGTGTCTTCTGATATTGACACTTCGGTGTCTTCTGTTACTAAGACATAAGTCTCACCTGTTCTGTGATACCAATCATAGGTGTCTTCTAGTCTAGTCCTATTACTCACTTCTGTAAAAAGAATTAGTAAGCTAACTTGTTTTGTGTTTTGATATATTTTCAATTCTGATATAAGTTAAGTTCAATTCTGATATAAGTTAAGTTCGGTTCTGATACAACTAAATTTTGTTCTGATATAATCAAGCTCTGTTCTAACGCAATCAAGTTCTATTCTGATACTTTAAAGTTCTATTTTGTTATTATGATATTTTGTTCGGATACTTGTAATTTTTTTTCTGAAACAAGTGTTTTGATATGTTATATTCTGTTTTGATGCAAATAATATTGGATTATTCTTTAATTTGAGCAATCAAATGTTGTATGTGACTTGACATGATTCATTATATGTGAATGCTAGACAATTGTTTAGAAGAAGCCGTCAGATTGTATTTTTTTTAGTTATTTCCCACTAAGATATATACTTAGCATGGTGGTTTTTGCCTCCATGTAAGTTCTGATAAGAAGATATAAGCCTGGGACAACCGCAATGGCTAAAGAAGGATGTGTTTTGTTTTGGAAGACGTATATTTGTGTTTAAGTTTAAGCTGTAATTCAATGTAATGAGCCAAGTTGTAATTGTGTTTTGTTTAATGCTTTGTAATAACCTTAATACAGGATGGATTTGGAACTTATGGCATGTATTTAGAATAGTACAATATGTTTGATATGTTTTGTTTACAACAACATCTAATGATATGTAATGTACGTTTGCTTGAGTTTCTAGAAGTGCTTGGATTGTTTGGCATATTTTAATTACGTTTCATGTGGCATTTGTATATCCTTCTAACCGATATGTGGCTGTCACATCATTTAGTATTAGGCCATGGTTTAGGCGATTCTGGTTTAACTAATGTTCAACTATTGCTCATAATTGGATATAAGAGTTATGTTTGGTCTAATGCGAGTTGCCCTATGTTTTAGTTTTAGATTTGAGTATGGAAAAATCTTATGAAGCTGTTGACGAGGTTGTAGAGAGTAATAATCCTGCATGATCTCGTCCATCTATATCGAGACCCTTTGGGGTCAATCGAGGTGAAGCTGAAGTGCCACCTCCTTCACCTCCAACTTAGGGGGAGGCTTTGGTTAAGTTGCCGCAAGACATGACGACGTTATTACATCGTATGACAACACCCAAAGCTCCGATTGACCAGTTATAGAAGTATGGAGCTGAGACATTTATTGGAACGTCTCTCGAGGAGTCTGAAAAGGAAAAATTTTAGTTAGAAAAGTGAAGAGGGTATTAAATGAAATTAGTTGCCCACCTGAACGGATGGTGCACTATGTTGTCTACCTTCTTCAAGGACAGCCTACGAATGGTGGAAGTTTGTTTTGAGATATCCTCATTTAATGGAGCTTCAGACTTGGGATTTCTTTTCTTAAGAGTTTAAAGCCAAATATGTGTTGGAAGCCTATAGAAAGGAGAAGTGGAAGCAGTTTTTGTACCTGAAGCAGAGAAACCTGTCTGTTGTGGAGTACAAACGAGAATTTAATCGACTCAGCAAGTATACACATGAACTCGTACTTGCTGAGGAGTTCCAGTGTCATCAGATTGAAGATGGTTTAAATGATTCAATCAAAAAGCATCTGGTGCAATTACTCTCTTACAGTAAGTGAGTTACCACCAGTTGGTACAAGCTGCCATGAAGATAGAGAATCAAGAGATGGTTAGGAAAGAAAGGGGTCAGCGAAGAGGTTTTATTAAAGGACGTCAGGCCTTGGGCAAGAGAAGTCATGAAGGTGCCTCCACTACTCAAAAATTTATTCAAAAACCTATAGCTAGGGGAAGGCGACAGAATTTTCCCTTATCAGCTGATTCTAGAAGGGGTTCTTTTGTGGGCTGAGGTTTTGGTGCTCCAGAGTGCCCTCATTGCTCCAAACGTCATTGGGGTACCTATTGGAGAGCTACGCGTGCATTATCGATGTGGTAACACCAAAAATTTGATAACCAATTGTCCTATGAAATAACCTCAGATATCACAAGCTAGTAGAGAGATTTCTCACGCATCTACTAGAAATAGAGGACGTGGTAAAGGTTATGAAGGATTTGGATAGATTATACCTAATCTAAGTAGTATATCAGAACTATTGATTGAGCTATTGTGCCATCTGCTACAGCTCGAGCCTATGCTTTGAAAGCTCGTGAGGATCAGGATGCACCTGAAGTCATTGTGGGTACTATTTTTCTCTTTGATTATGAAATGCAAGCTTTGATTGATCCTAGATCCACTCATTCTTATATCTGTGTTAGAGAAATTTCTAATAAAGTGATGCTTGTAGATCAGTTAGAGTATGATATTCATGTAACCAGTCCTTTGGGTAGTGGTGTGTTAGTTAATCAAGTTTATAGAAACTGTCCTCTTATGATCCAAGGAAGTGATTATGTAGCGAATCTGATTAGATTGCCTTTTCATGAATTTGATTTGATTTTGGGTAAGGTTATCCAAACATCAAGTAGTGGTTGACTATAGTATTAAGACAGTTGTTCTTAGGAAACATGATCAATTTGAAATAGTAATGCATGGCATCTACACTGGTTCTCTAGCTAATGTGGTAACTGCTATGTAAGCTTGGAAGTTCCTTAGGAAGGGGTGTAAAGCTTATCTAGCTTTTGTGATTGATTCTCAGAAAGAGAGTGTTAAACTACAAGATATTCCAGCAGTGAGTGAATTTCCATATATGTTTCCTGAAGTGCTACCCGGACTCCCTCCTAAAAGGGAAGTAGAGTTGTCTATTGAAGTTATGCCTAACACTGCTCCTATATCCAGAGCACCGTATAGGATGGCTCCAACTGAATTGAAGGAGTTGAAGGTTCAATTGCAAGAGCTACTAGATAAGGGGTTCATTCAACCTAGCATTTCACCCTGGAGAGCACCAATTTTGTTTGTTAAGAAGAAAGATGGTACTTTCTGGATGTGCATTGATTATAGGCAACTGAACAGACTCACCATGAAGGATAAGTATCCGTTGCCAAGGATAGAAGATCTGTTTGATCAATTGAAAGGAGCAAGAATATTTTCAAAGATAGATTTGCGATCAGGATACTATCACTTCGCGTAAAGGATGTGGATGTTTTGAAGACTGCATTCAGGACCTGTTATAGACATTATGAATTCTTGGTAATGCCATTCGGGTTAACTAATGCTCCAATTGTATTCATGGATCTGATGAATAGAGTGTTTAGGCCCTATTTAGACCAACTAGTAGTGGTGTTTATAAATGAGATCCTGGCCTATTCCAATAATAAGCATAACTATGTTAAGCATATGCGGGTTGTGTTACAAATCCTATGGGAAAGGAAGTTGTATGCTAATCTGAGTATGCGTAATTTCTAGCTTTAAGAGGTATCTTTTCTAAGACATGTTGCTTCTTCTTAAGGGATTAGAGTTGATCCCAGTAAGACTGAAGCAATTGTTAACTGGAAGCCACCATGGAGTGTGACAAAAGTGAGAAGTTTTCTAGGTTTGGAGAGTTACTATCACCGGTTTATGAAGAGATTCTCGGTGTTAACATCCTCTTAGACTAAACTGCTACGAAAAGGAGTGAAGTATGAATGATCTACTAGATGTCAAACTAGTTTTGATAAACTAAAACGAATGTTTACTGAAGCCCTTGTATTGGCTCAACCCACTTCTGGTAAAGAATATGTTATATTTAGTGATGCATTTAGAAATGGTTTGGGTTGTGTTTTGATGCAAGATGGAAAGGTAGTTGCATATTCCTCTAGGCAATTGAAGCCTCATGAATAGAACTACCCTACACATGATCTTGAACTTGCAGCGGTAGTGTTTGCTTTGAAAATATGGCGGCACTACTTGTATGGTGAAAAGTGTAGGACTTTTACTGTTCATAAAATTTTGAAATACCTGTTTACTCAAAAGGAACTTAATATGAGACAACAACATTGGTTGGAACTGTTTAAAGATCATGATTGTATTGTGGATTACCATTCAGGTAAGGCTAATGTCGTGGTTGATGCCTTGAGTCAGAAGACCATTTTAGCATTATCAGTACAATAGAGTGAAAGAAGACTTATGTCTAATAAGGTTTTAATAGCTCAACCGAAAGCTAGGCTTACCTTAAGGCAAGAAATTTGTGATGCTTAGAAGGTTAATGATAAGTTGCAACAACTTATTTTGGCAACTCCAGAAAGAAAACAACCAGATTTTTCTGTGAAAGGAGATGGTGATTTGTATTATAAAGATCAATTGTGTGTGTCAGCTAATGATGAATTGAAGAGAAATTTATTGTTTGAGGCCCATAATATTGTCTTTATAATGCATCCTGGTGGAAATAAGATGTATCAAGATCTGAACCAGCATTACTGGTGGTCAGGTACGAAACGTGATGTAGTGGATTATGTATCTAAATGTTTGACATATCAGCAAGTTAAAACTGAGCACTAAGTTCCATCTATTTTGTTACATCCTATTTTGATTCCTCAATGAAAATGGGATAACGTTATTATGGATTTTGTCACTGGACTTTCTCTCACTCAAAGGAAGCATGATGTTGTATGGGTGATTATTGATAAGTTCAACAAGTTTGCTCACTTTTTACCTATTTGCCCTGATTATTCATTGGATAGGCTTGCAAACCTATATGTAAATGAGATAGTGAGGTTGCATGGGGTGCCACTATCTATTATATATGATCAGGATCCTCGATTTACTTTGAGATTCTAGAAAAGCTTGCAAAAGGTTTTGGGTACTCAAGTCAAGTTTAGTACCACATTCCATCCTCAGATAGATGGAAAATCTGAACGAGTTATTCAGATATTGGAAGATATGCTTCGAGGTTATGTTTTAGAATTCCCAAAAAGTTGGGATAACTATCTTTCTCTGATGGAGTTTGCTTATAATAACATTTATCAGACTTATATTGACATGGCAACTTATGAAGCCCTATATGCTAAGAGGTGTAGAACTTCAGTATGTTAGACTGTATTAAGTGAAAACAAGATGATTAGGCCTGATATTGTGAAAGATACTGAAGAGAAAGTTCAAGTTGTTCAACAAAGATTGAAATCTGACAGTAATAGGCAGAAGTCCTATGCCGATTTAAAAAGAAAAGATATTGAGTATAAGGTAGGTGATAAGGTATTCCTGAAAGTATTGCCACGGAAACACATACTTTGGTTTGGGAAGAAAGGTAAGCTCAGCCCACATTATATTGGTCCTAATGAAATTCTTAAGAGAGTCGGACTAGTAGCTTATCAATTAGCTCTTCCTGAAGAATTGGCCAAGTTGCATGATATGTTTCATATTTCCATGTTGTGAAAATATTGGTCTGATGATACACATAAGATTCCTATGCAAGAAATTCAAGTACAACCGGATTTGACTTATGGAGAAGGGCCTATGTTTATTTTAGCCAGAAAAGTCCGACAACTCAGAAATAGGCAAATATCTTTGGTTAAATTACTCTGGTAACACCATGGACCCGAGGAAACAACTTGGGAGCCAGAATTGACCATGAAAACTCAATACCCTAAGCTGTTCTCATCAGGTATGAATTTCGAGGATGAAATTCTTTTAAAAGGGAGAGAATTTTAAGGTCCGAAATTATACCCTAGTTGAAATGTTACATATTCATAAAAGTATATGTATTAGATATTATTATATGAATTGTATATGGTTTGAATTTTATCCTGATCTTAAATTTTGGTTAATGGATCATACTTAGTGAGTTGGAATTAATTAATACCATTAAAGAATTAAGGTATTAAAATGGACATTTGGATTACAAAAATGTCTGGTGGTAAGATAAGTTGGCACATGAAAATTAGTTTGACTAAACTTATACTTTGAATGGCATTTGGAAACTTGGATGAGTGACAACTGGCCTAATTGAATTGTGACATTTGGCAGCCACATATGAAGAATAGTAGATGGTTTCAATAAAGGACAAGTAGCTTAGCTTCATGTGTGATATGTGGCTTGATTAAATCAAGAACACCTAGCATCTATAGAGTTAGGTAGGTGGACAATCATCCTTCATTCTTGATGTTTCAGCCTTCTATCTTCTAGCATCCAAAGAGTTAGGTAGATGGTGAATCATCCTTCATTCTTGATGTTTTGGCCTTCTCTCTTCACTTTTCTCCTCTCCACCGAAACTCCTTCTTACACTCACTACTTCTAAAATTTTTCTTCAATTTGGATTATCAACACTTCGAACCCTTGCTAGATACTACATCAAGGAAGTATTACCTTATCTTCTATACTATTTTCTTGATGCTAAGATTTGCACTTTGATTTTGAATGTGTGTTGGTTGCTTGGAAGGGCTAGATTAGCCGGTTCTTTAGCATTGAAATTTGAAGTTAAATAGGTAAGGGAATTTTAAACTTGATAGCATGTATTAATACAAGTTTTATGATAATTAAATAGTATGAAATATGTGTTATGATGTTGATAATTAAATGCTAGAAAAATAATTATTGTTTGATAAATTCGGTTTTGGTTTTGAAGTATGTAAGATAATGGGTTGTTAGTTATCTAATGAATGAATTTTGAGATGGGTTTGGACATGAATTTGATTAAGGGATTGAAGCATGGATAAGGTACAATTGAAGTGAAATTGATGGTCTTTGGTGATGGTGTATTGGATGGAATATGAAGGAGTAAAATGTGGAAGCAAAATGAAGGTCGTGGGTAAGTGAACCTTCGATTCACTCATCCCACGATCGTGTGATTTATATGGCTCATTCTTATGGTCATAGGCAGTAATTAGGAAGGAGAAAAAGTTGGTTTTATGCAATTGTCGGACTATATAAGGTTAAGGTACTTAAAAATAGTTTAATTAAACTTAATTTAGGTTGAAAATGGACCTATATGATGTTAGAATAATTGAAGTAAAAGTTGATTTAGTTATGGATTGTTAATTGAGGTGATTACTTAAAGAATGTGTGGCTAGTGAATAATGTGTCTAATGTTGATATGTATAGTGTGTTCATGGATGAATGTGTCCTTATGAATACAAATATGTTTCAAACGGTTTGTGTAATGTGAATTGAAGATGATTGTTTATGAATTGGAAAATTGTGTAATTATATATAATGTGCAAATACATAAAGCATTTAAAGGTACATCATTGCAAATGTTTATGATCATAAGTTATGTTAAGTTTGATTGGATGTGCATGTATATGTTTAATTTGACACTACATCTTTTGCATGTGATTCTGAAACCTGAAATGGTTTGTTTTAAAACTACCAGTCCTAATTGTGGGTAAATAGGCATACCTAGAAGGGATTGTAGCTGCTCCTTTGACACTTTGGTATCTCCTGATATTAACACTCTAGTGTCTCCTAATGTTGACACTCCGGTGTCTCTTGATATTGACACTTCAGTGTCTTCTATTACAGAGACATAAGTCTTTCATATTCTGTGATACCAATCATAGGTATCTTCTGTTCTGGTCCCGTTACCCACTGCTGTAAAAAGGATTAGCAGACTAACTTATTTTGTGTTCTAATATATGTTCAATTCTGATATAAGCTACGTTTAGTTCTGATATAACTAAATTTTGTTCTGGTATAGTCAAGTTCTGTCTGACACAATCAAGTTTTGTTCTGCTACTCTAAAGTTCTTATGATATTATATTCGGATAGTTATAAATTTTGTTCTGAAGCAAGTATATCATGTTTTGATATGTTATATTCCATTTTGATGCAAATAATATTGGCTTGTTTTTTAATTTGAACAATTAAAGGTTGTATGTGATTCAGCGTGATTCAGTGCATATGAATGCTAGACAATTGTTTAGAAGCAATCGTCAAATTATTTTGTTTAGTTATTCTCCACTAAGCTATATGCTTAGCACGGTGGCTTTTGCCTCCATTTAGGTTCTAATAAGAAGATCTAAGGTTGGGACAATTGCAGTGGCTAAAGAAGGATGTGTTTTATTTTGGAAGATGTATATTTGTGTGTAAGTTTAAGTTGTATTTCAATGTAATGAGTCATGTATTTGTGTTTTGTTTAACGCTTTGTGATAACCTTAATACATGATGGATTTGGAACTTATGGCATGTATTAGAATCGTATAATATGTTTGATATGTTTTGTTTACAACAACATCTAATGATATGTAATGTATGTTTGCTTGAGTTTCTGGAAGTGCTTGGATTGTTTGACATGTTTTAATTTTGTTTTGTGTGGCATTTGCGTATCCTTTTAGGGGATATATGGTTGTCGCAATTTATCTAATGATAAATCTAAACTCAAGTGCAATACGGCTAGCCATAATGTAAACAAGTAAATAATAAGTAGATATCAAATATAAGAAAATTTCTAAATAAGAGTTCCCCTTGTACAATCTTCTAACCATGATTTAATGATTAAGAGATTTTATTGATTGGATCAACAAAACTTCCTAGGGTAATGATCTACCATCTATTGATGTACAAATCCTTAAATAATTAAATGATACTTTCATTCTAATTAATACCTTTAAAGACACCTGGATCTATGAAATTTCATAAAATGTTTTTCCCTAATACAAAAAGAATTTGTAAGGCTATTTTAATGCCTCATTTAATTATCAATATTAAATTGTCCATACGAAAATTAAAAATAAAATCTATCTATTAGTTTAAACTAGATTAGCAATAACAATAATCAAAGATATATTATAAGTATAAAAATCCTTCATAGAATAACTAAAATCAATCCGTACAGAACAATGACTAGGGTTTCTATTATCTAGACATATATAAAATTTACCCACGCATCATAATCAAAACAATAAAATTATATAAAATATTTAAAGAGTTCATATAAGTGTTTCCCTTCTGTAGATCTCAATCTTTTGATAATCTTTACTTCTATAAGATGATTTTGGATCTTTTCTTGTGTTTGAAATTACTTGGTGTGCCTCTAAAGTGTTTTCTCCATTTTGATAGTAATCCTAAGTTTAGAATGAAAGAATATGAAACAAAAAGATTTTCACACAAATTTCATATACTTAGAGTGCTCATCTCATATTTTTCTTTATACCATATATGCTAAGACAGACTTTGTAAGTGATGGCTTACTCGTCTAGGTTTCTAAAACTTAAATTGAACAACAAATAAAACTGAATTACTACATCACCAATAGTATCTTATGCAAATTGGGTGGCTTGTGAAGTGTAGGTGAACTAGGTTTTTAGATTTTTCCAAATTTCATAGTCTTCAAAAACCAAGGTTATTATCATTGTCTATTGTGATAATTGAATGGAAACAATACTTCTTAATATGATAATTAAATCAAAATTGATCTGATGGCTTAGGGATTCAAGAGTATTCATCGAGCCTCTAGTTTTAGGGTTTACAACTATTTTCAATTTCATTTTCAAAATTAATATCTATATCAATCTAACTATAAATCAAATTATAAAATTACAGTTGACTCTAGTACCCCTATTGAAGAATCGAAACGAGATTTGATCATGCATGTTGGACCCTAAACTTTTCTTGGAAGTTAGAATTATTAAATGAGAAATTATTGGCATTTAGTCATGAGTAAAAAAATCAAAATTTTTGAATTAGAAGTTTATGGAGTTTATTTATGAATATTTTTTATTACATATGGATGCATGGATTAAATAGAAGAGTTAGAATTAAGTTAAGAAGTTATAATACATTAAATTAGATATGGAAGGGTAAGTTTGGAAAGCTAGAAGTTGTCTTAAAATTTATAAGAAAAGAAGGTGAAGAAGGTCGTGTAAGAAAGAAAGAAAGAGAGAAATCGTAGAAGAAACTAGAGAAAGAGGAAGAGAGTCATATAATAAAAAGACAAAAGGGAGAGACATGTTTGAGAAGTTATGGAAACAGAGAGAGTCATGAAAATAAGAAAGAAAGAGAGAAGAAAAGTGTAGAAAGAAGTAGAAGAAGATAAGCAGAAACTGAACCAGAAAAGAAGAAGAAGGAAAGAAAGATAAAGGAGATAAGAAGTGGAAGAAGAAGGTTCAGCCGAATTTTAGGTAACCCCTTTATCTATTCTTCGGGTTTTTATAGAAAAAGGAAGTAGAGAAACTAGGTTTTTATGTGATGAAATTGAAGAGAGAAAGAAGAGGAATAAGAGATTTATGTTCTTGGATTTTCTTAAATTTTTAACTTGATCTTAGTTCTTCTAGTTAGACAACCTGAGTAGATTAAGTCTAAGCTCATTTTTAGATAATATAGCTTTAAGGATTTTCTATTTGTATATGTTGTTGAATGAAAAATATGTTTATTTGAAGGGAACTAAGAAAAGTCGAAATCTTGAACAAGAGGAAAGATAAGTTTGAGCTTGGATTTATAAGTAAAGAGGTGGGTAATACGTTTATAGTTTTTGTGATGATGGGCTGTATTATTTGATTTTATGTGTATAAATGTTTGTCTTGAATCATTATGAATGTGGGAATAGGCTGTATTATTTGATTTTATGTGTATAAATGTTTGTCTTGAATCATTATGAATGTGGGAATTCTGTGATTTTAATATCATGTTTATTTTGTAAGAATTTTGCTGCTTTGGTGTTAATGAAAAATAGAAAATTTAAGAAGCCTAAAATTATAAATATGATATGAAATATGTAAGCATTGGAAATTTGCTTGTGTGGGCAAAAGAGATACCATTCCGTTCGTCACGTGCACGTTGACCTATAGTCTTCTCCTGGCTACTCGCTTGTGGCATATGAGCTCCGAAAAATGGACTTATTTTGTTCATGGTGTAAACTTCAGTTTCGCCATTCTGTTTTATGGGATTCTCTCGAGCCATATTGTTTGTGCATTTCATTGTGATTTGCTTAGCATGATATATGATTGAATGCTTTGTTTTAATGGCTAAAAAACACCTGATTTGATTTATGTGATAGCATTTTTTTATTATGTGTTCTGTGAGCTGATTTAGGGATATGTTAAAAAATTCTAGATTAAGGTGCTGTATATGTATATATATGTGCTTGATTGTGTGTGGCTCATCACCGATGGCTATAAGCATATTAGCCACTGAGCTTCGCAGCTTACCCCATCATTTTCCACTTCTCAAATGCAAGAATCAGTAGATCAATAGTGAACTTTGCAAAAACTTCGGCAAATCTCCAAGAAATATTTCATTAGTAATTAAGTTAGTTTGGATCATTTTTGGTAGCTTTATAAGCATGTTAGGCATAAGCATCCATGTTGTATTTTTTGTATTATGTTACTGATACGACTTTTGTTTATAATTGGAACGATGTATATATTTTGTTATTTGAGAAATAAATGACAGTAAGAGTTAGAAGAAATATTTGTCTATTCACGTCTAAATTCTTCTTCTGATAAATTGCTATTTTTTGGTTGGAAATAAAATTGTTAGTTGTTCAATGGCTTTTAAATAGGTTTTTTTGAAGTAAATAGTTAAATTGGGAGTTTTGTATGTATGGATTGTATTGTTGGTTTTTGGGTCTTTTGGAAATTGCATAGAAGTATATATATTGACAAATAGGAGAATAAGAGGATAAAAATGTGATCTAAACTTTCAATGAATAAACTATATTGATCTAGGCAGAATTTGACAAAGTCATCTTCATGAAAGTTGTAGATCATTCTCTTAACTTTCTAACAACATAAAGTTTATAATTTTTGGACTTCGAGATTGAATGTTATGATGATTTGAAGTAGGAGAGTGCAGTCAGGAAAGTTGCAATCGTGCACAAACACGATCGCGATGAACCCGCTATTCACCAAAAGTCGCGATCCTGCTCAAGCATGATGGCAACTCCTCCTCCCTCTCACGGCCGTGACTTTTGTTCTCATGACCGTGACATTTTGGTATCACACCCATGATTTTTTCATTTTTTATTTATTTGTTTTTACTCCCACTAAGAAATTTATTTCTTTTTATCTTGATGTTAAGTTTATTTATATATACTTTTATTTAAAAAGATCCCCAATGTTGGCACCTTGTCATCGTGAAATAAGGACCGAGATCAGGGGCCAACATCTTTGATATCAGAGCTCACGGTTTCTAATGATTCCTAGGCTTAGAATATGTTATACTATGAAATATGATGTGTGATAAAGTGTTTGTGTTACTAAATTACTTGTCTGCATTGCTGAGTTTATTGATTGCATTAAGTGACATGCATATCATGCATACATGTAGGAAATAAGATTAAAAGGAAAAATAAGCTAAAAGATAATGTGTTATTAAAGGAGTAAAATGCCACGTCGTGGAAGAACACGAGGAGTTTTGGCAAGGATATGCTGCATATGATTCCCCACCATTTGAGAAGGGTACTGATGAATATAGTATCCTAGTAATAGTAACCGTATGAGTCGCACGTATGAACTTTCATTAAGAGTTTGAGCTATTAGAAACATTGAGAAGAATGGTGATTTGTCAGAGTGTAAGATAATGAAAGTTTGTGGATATCTAGAAATAAGAAATATTACGTAGTTCGATATGTTAGACATAGATTTAGTATTTGTCGTTATGTCAACGAATATGGTAACAGCATTTTTTGTGGATATGTGCTTGAATTGATATGGATGTGAATATATTTTAACAAATTGATTGAGAAAGAAATATAGACATAGGGAGAAATGAGAAGATTTAAAATGTACAAGCAAAGTGGAATTAAAAGGTTGAACTTGGAATTTAAAATGATTGTTTAATTAATGTGATAAGAGTTATGATCTGGTATAAAATTGTGTTAGTGGACTTGAGATCAAAATTTTAAGATGGTAATGCGTCTATAATTCTGAATTAATTAGGAATGTACGTATGGAAAATGAAATAAATGATAGTGATATATGTAGAAGTTCTCAAGGTTATGTTGACCAGTTATTATGAGTACATATCTGATAATGTGGTTACATTGGTGGATAATGTGATTGAGCACATATGAAATCTATATTTGGATATGGTATAGGAAGTAATTTATGATCCCTATAGTTAAAATTATAAGATGAATTAGAGTAACGCAATGGAAGTATGAGATTAGGTGGTTATGTTGAAAAGGTAACTACTATAGAGAAGTAACTTTGAATAGTCGTAGAATATTCAAAGGTTGTTCAAAATCAATTGCAATGGAAGTATCATTAGCATGAGATATTAATTGATGATCTGTTGAAAATATCTTTCTATTATGATGATCATGTAAAGTGTGACAGTAATTGAATTTATTGAAATATCATGAACAGTTGAAATTGATTATATTGAGGTGTTAAAAATGACTGAAATAGCAATGATGAATATAGTTGATTGATAAATATTATGGAAACATTGTAGATGATTGAGGTGAGAAACCTTCTTGTGATATAGATGATTTATCAAATCATATCGCATGAATTAAATGTTCAATTTTTGGAATAAATAACTATTAAACAAATCAATTTATTAGAGTTAGTTAGAAATAGGATCCAGACATGAGAAGTTAAATATGCTATAGAGAGTGAATGAATTTTGTTTAATGTAAAGTAGCCTACCTATATTATTAGCTTCATGAATTTGAGGTGTTGTTGTTGTTATTGTTAAAGGAACTTAGGTCTGATAAAATTGAAATGTGAAAGCAATTGCATATGATAAATGCAAGTGAATAATTGAATATGACGTGAAAATTGGTTTGTAGTAGAATCTGCGCGTCTCAAGAAAAACATAAGAATTAAGTGGATCAAAGCTGAAGAGATATAAAATAGCAAGTAGAAGACAAAAATGTTTTGAAAGTATCTTATCGCCTTGACAAGGTATGTTGGTAAGAATTTCGAGAAAAAAATTCTTTAAGGGGGGAGAATTGTTGGACCCCGAACTTTTCTCGGAAGTTAGATCTATTAAATGAGGATTTGTTGACGTTTAGTCGTGAGTAAAAATTAGAATTGTTTTGAATTTATAAATTTATGGAGGTTATGAATATTATTATTATTATTATTTTATTTACATATGGTTGCATGGATTAAATGGAAGTGTTAGAATTAAGTCAATGAGTTAGAAGACATTAGATTATATATGGAAGGGTAAGTTTGGAAGATTAGAGTTATTTTAGATTAATAAGAGAAGAACAAATGAAGGGTGCGTGAGTGAAAAAAGTCGTGTAAGAAAGAAAGCAAGAGAGAAGTCGTAGAATAACGTAAAAGAAGCTAGAGTAAGAGGATGAGGGTGATGTAAAAAAATAAAAGAAAAGGAAGAGACGTGTTTGAGACGTTAGGAAAAAGAAAGAGAGTCGTGTAAAATAAGAAAGAAAGAGAGAAGCAAAAACTAAAGCAGAAAAGGAGAAGAAGGAAAGAAAGAAAAAAGAAGAAGATAAGAAGTAGAAGAAGAAGATTCAGCTGCGTTTTTTTTGGTAACCTCTATCTTCTTTTCTTGTATTGATAGAAGAAGAAAGTAGAAAAACTAGGTTTTCATGAACTGAAATAAGGAGAGAAAGAAGAGGAACAAGAGATTGATGTTTTTTAGATATTTTTTATGAACCTTAACTAGATCTTAGTTCTTCTAGTTAGATAAATTAAGAGTAAATTAAGTCTAAGCTCATTTTTGGATAGTAGAGATTTATGGAAGTTTTAGTCATGTATGATGATTAAATGAAAATATGGTTGCTTGAACGGAACAAGAAATTCGAAGGCAAGAACAAAAGGAAAGATAAATTTTGAGCTTGGATTTATAAGTAAATAGGTGGGTAATATGTTTATAGTTTTGTGATGATGAGCTGAAAATTATTTGTTTATATGTATACTTAAATGCTTGCTTTTACTTATTGTGAATGTGGGAAAAATGTCCTATGAATTTGTTATCATGTTTACTTCGAAAGAAACTGCAATTTAGTATTAATGCAAAGCAGAAAATTTAAAAAGTATGAAAATATGAATATGTTATGAAATATATATGCATATGCAACTTTACTTATGTGGGCAAGAGAGATACCATTTCGTTCGTCATGTGCACGTCGACTTAAAGCCTTCTCCCGGCTACCTGCTTTTGACATATGAGGTCCGAAAGATGGACTCATTTCATTCATGGTGTAAACTTCGGTTTCGCCATTTCATTCTATGGGATTCTCTCGAACCATTATGTTTGTGCATTGCATCCTAAATTGTTGAGTATAGAGCATAATTGAGTTTTATGATTTGATTATAAATTGATTTTATGTTCTGATTGAAGTATTCATGTTTACGTAAAATTCTCAAATTTAGAATGTTAATGCTGTGATTTGTTGAAATTAAAATAACACTATATATGTGTGTGTGTGTGTGTGTGTGTGTGTGTGTACTTGATTTGTGTGCGGTTCGATATCACTCACTATAAACATATTAACCACTGAGCTTCCCAACTCACCCCACAAAATTTTCCATTTTCAGTTACAGCCAAAGCAGATCACTGAACCTTTGTAAAGCTTGACAACTCCAAGAATTTTAGACTTTTGTAACTAGTTAGTTTAGAAACTTTTGGTATTTAGAAGCATATCATGCATGAGCATTCGAGATTGTAATTTCTGTATTGTGCTACTAATTTGGCTTATGATAAGAAGAATGACGATGTGCACCAACTCTATTTTGTTGAAAATTGACAGTGAAAGTTGCAGAGATTCTCTGTTATTTATGTGCAAAAATGTTCTTTCTTATTAAGTTGTCATTATAGCTGGGAGATTATTGGTTGTGTGATGATCTTTTGATGGGTTTTCTTTAGTAAATTGTTTTAAAGGGAGTTTTGTATGTATGAATTTAAATGTTGGATTTGGGTCTTTTGGTTATAGTTAATAGTCATATTTATTGACAGTAGAAAAATAAGAGAATAAAGGAATGAAAAGTATGTTCTGAAACTTTAAGGAATAAACTAGATTGGTCTAAGAAGAATTTGATAAAATTATCTTCATAAAAGTTGTAGATCGTTCTCTTAGCTTTCCAATGACATAAAGTTTGTAATTTTTGAACTTCGAAGTAGAAAGTTATGATGTTTTGAAGTAGCACGATCGCGACGAACCTCGGAATTTCACTACTGTTCATTAATAGTCACGATCGCAACTACCCTGTCTCACGGGTGTGAGAAATGAAAACTCACGCCCATGACTTTTCCTCTTCTGCATTTTGTTTTTAATTCGTTAATTCATTTGCTAATTATTCTTTTAATGCCCAATCCAAATTATTTTTATGTTTATTTTATTTTATACTATTTTATTTTAATTGTTTGTGTATTTATTCTTGCTCCCACCAAGGAATTAAATTCCTTTATTTTGATATTAATTTTATATATAATTATTTTTATTTTAAAATACCCCAATTTTTGGTGTCTTGTCGTCATGATATAGGAATTGAGACCCGGGGCCAACAATATTATTATATATTTTATTTATTTATGCAACTTAAACTTGAAATGAAAATCGACCATATAACTCTATTGGCGTTGACGGTGGCTCAAAAGTCATTAGTAAAACATGGCTCATAGCAACGTTTCTTTGTCGGAAGTGGGGGGAAGTTGAGCTTGGCTTTTTGTCTTGGATGCATTTGGTGGCTTCATCGTAGGTGTGTGTAACTTTCTTCACCACCCATTTGCCCCACAGCCTTTGCCTTATTCCTTTGTACATGTTCTTTCTAGTTCATCTCTTATTTACTTCCTCATTACCAATTGCTCCATGAACAAAACAAGAATCAACCAAAATAAAAACTAATTAGTTAAATGATACATACTTTATCGTTATTTAAACCCACAAATTACAACCCAGATGCCCAAACTTCGATCTCCAAGTACCCAGATCTTTGTGATTGTCATCTTTATGCAATTATGTTATGTATAAAAATATTATAATCATTGCTAAATAACAAACGCAACGTTTAAATAAACCCACATCGTTGTTATCAAACACCAACCATTATACTAATCATCCCTATGTCTATTTAAGACATTATAGTAACAGATAGTGAGGATATAACAGATTGGATATTGTCTTCTTGTTCAAAAATTCTTTCTATGTATCTCTGTTCCCTTCTTTCTCTCCTTTTACGTATCTCTCTTCTTTTCTCTCTCCTCTGGCTTCCTTCTTATTTCTGTTAACACAACTATTTGCACTCTAATTCATTATCATCAAAATATACTTAACATTTGGTATCAGAGCATATGTTCCTTGGCGAAAATGGCTGAGTTGTATAGAATCAAAGAAAATGTGAAGAATCTGATAGGCACGGATTAGAAACGAGAAACTATTCCTAGAAGCATAAAACAAAGCAGAAAGGATAGAGAAGGATATGTGGAACTTAAAACTATGTTCGCACAATTTATGAAGCTACAAGGAGTGAAATTGGGAGCGATTATTCTAGTTACTCTAGAGCTTAAGGTTATAGCTAATCTTCTCTATTTTCCGAACTATCTCTCCATTTCCATGCTGTGAATTATTATATGACAGAGCAATATGCTAATTGAAAAACCGTAGGGGTAATAGTTTTGCAAACTTTCCGATTTTATCGTAGTAGTCTCTGGCACAAATAAAAACAAAACCAATCAAGAGCGAAATAATAAATGACACCAGAAATTTGGTAATGCAGTTTGACAAGCCTTGCCTACATCTGCGGGACCCTCACCCAGCTTAATAACCTTCATCGAAGTACAATAGATTTATCCAAGGCTTTACTGAGCTGACACCACTCAGCCTTTGATACTATCTCTCAATCTCACTTCCCGTTAAAGGTTTTCACACCCACTAACACGACCGACTCGTGTTAACCTTGACAAAGGATTTTACTCAACAATATTATAACTAAAGAATACTAAATAAATAACTCAAGTGGTTAAACAAAATTTAACGTAAATAAAAACACTTGAGAAAGAGACAAGAATAACTTCCCAAATTTTTATGCACTCCACTACGACAAAGTTAATTCGCGTAAGAGCCAAAAACACAGTCACGACTATATCAATAAAATAACCAAGAAAATTCCAGCAGCCTTTTTCTTGAAGAACCACCCACGTTTGTGTAAAAAAAATCAGCCATGGATTATTTGAATGTTCAACATCTACACTCATGCCACCACTAATAAAAGCATATACTCCGTTGCATTAAAATACTCCACACGCGTGAAAGAGCTTTTGATATGTATCTTCACTAACACCCACTGCTCAATACACGCATATTACTCACATACCCATTAGTCTTAGGATGACGTAAATCCTATCTATTTTTCCAAGCAACACACATGTAAATAATCAGCTAAAAAATGCACCCACTACACTCACAAGACATAATCCGTAAATCCCATTTAATTTTTTTAAGCAGTATACACGTAAATTATCTACAGAAACATGCACCCACTACACTCACTTTATACGCACCCCTACACACACACTCATCAAATATGCTGTAGATTTTTATTCACTCACAACTCACTTCACACATACTGCGCACATACCTATGAGATAAAAAAAAACACACAGCCAACCAAGACACTCACACTCTCACCTAAGAACACATCATCCGTAAGTTTAATTCTTTTTTAACTCCCACAACAACAACCCAGGTCTAATTCCTTTTTAACTCACACATAACCATAGGTTGTTTTCTTTTGCACACCAAAAACCCACTATCATATATTCTCCATAAGGTCACTTAATTCACAAACATAAACATACAACTATATCCCTTTTTCCTCTTCTTTTACGTATATCAACTTAAATCACAAAAAACTTCCGACAACACCCTTCAGTCACATCACATAATCAATCAAATCTCTAGTCAAGATAGAGTTCTATCACATCTAAAATATTATACAAGATAGCTTTTTTATTTTTGAATCTATGTCAAAGAAAGATATATGATTACCTATCATCATTCAAATAATATCTTATAGATCCAATTAATAATAAATATGTCAAAACAAAATCAGAAGATATATACCATATATCTAACAATCTCCCCCTTTTTGGCATATTTGCAACAAATACTAAACTCCATCTAAATAATATAATTGGACATATAAGTATCAGATTCACAATTTATATGGACTCCCCCTTAATCCAACATCAAGTTCCAAAGAACATCCATAGAAACAATAATCTAATCATCTAAATTTCTCCCCCTTATCATCTAAATTTCTCCCTCTTGGGACAAAAAATGCCAAAAAGTAAAACTAATAGTCATGAAAATACCTTAAAATTTTCTCTTGAATTGAACAGTCTCTAAAAGCAATCTGATGTCTCCCCTTTGGAGCAAAAGTGTCAAAACGAAGAATGCCTTCAACATAATCAATCTCAGTAAATAAAGAAACATAAAAATTAACAGTAGTTGCAACGGAAGAATCATACGCACGCCAAGATGACAATTTACCACCATTCAAAACACCAAGAGATATGCCTAAAAGAGAGAGAGATACCCGAGAGACCTATACTGATGAGAGAGCTGAAAAGTCTTTGGTGGAGCCAAATAGAAGTCACAATGCAAACTACTAAAAAGATGGGACGACAACGGCAACGTAAAAACTAAAGAAAACATTTTTTGACTTTTCTTTTTCTTTTTTCCTTTTTTTAATAAATAGCAACAAACTATACTTCAAAAATGTAAAGCACATAGTCTCGATGCTCCTCGAAGAAATTCAAACATGGGATTATTCACATTATCTTAGTCATCAATTGTCTGATTGATTTCTTTATTTGAAGTAACTGACTTATCCTCAATTTGAATAGTTGCTTCATAAGCAGTAACTAACTGTGAATCTGGATATTTTCTTATTTTTTCTTCACTATATCTTTGTGTTTATCCTTGACCTTTTCTAACCCAAGTGAATTTTGGTACTGAAGATTGATTCTGAAATTTATATGAGGGATATAGGGTTCTTCGGTTTTGGCTTCTTTGAAACAACACCTGTAGTAACTTATAGCATTTTGGCCTTATGTGCCTGATAACTTAGCAAAAATGACATGTGGGATCAAATCTTCGATTCTTCCTCTATGTTTCTTCTTGGACAGATATGAGTATATCAATTTTCTCATCATTCACCTTGGAGCACTCACCCTTATAGCCAATGCCTTGAAGATCCCCTTTAACCTTACCGATTTCTATTAACTTCTCTAGTTTTTCTGTGCCTCCATTCAACATTCTTAATCCCTTTTCGGTACTTACTAATTTCATTCTAGCTTCACCAAACTCATCTAATGTCAACTTCAAATTCTCTTCTAACCCTTGGATAGTGTTCTTCATGGAGAGATTTTCTTCTTTCAATCTTTCATTCTTGCTACACGTATTCACCCAATTTTCGTACATAGCTTTGTAAGCCTCGTAAATATTCTCCTTTCTATCATCTAGGCCACTTTCATCACTGTCATAATCTGATATTGGGTCTTGAGCTGATTTGTTTGCGTTTTTCTGGAAAATTTTCATTTTTTCCCCTTTTACGTCTTCAGTTACTGTTAAGCAAGTAACTGGACTTTTTCTATGTAAAGCAACTAACGCAGCACCATTAGCGATTTCTTCTTCACCACCATATTCACTCTCCGATTCATTCTCACTCCAAGTGCTAGTAAAGGATTTTCCTTTTCTTTTCTTCAAAGTATTAGCACATTCGGATTGAACGTGCCCGAAGCCTTGACATCATGGCATTGAATTCTCTTTACCTTTCTTTCTCCCTTTTGAGTTTTGGCTTGTTGTTCAATGAGCTCTCACCGTTTTGCCTAAACTTGGGTCTGTCATTTTTCACTCTCTTCAGCCACTTATTGAGCTCTTGTCTTAACAACTCCATATCCTTATTTTCATCGGATTCATCTTCTATATCATTCATACCTTTTCCAGTTTCAGCCTGTAGTGCCAATCCTTTGCTCCTTTCTTGTTTACCCCTTAACAAATTCATCTCAAAATTAGTCAGAATTTCAATTACTCTCTCCAATGACAGATCATTGATGTCGTGGGCCTCCTCTATTGCTGCAATTTTAGGAATAAATCTTGAAGGCAGTGATCTTAGTGTCTTCTTGACAAGTTTCAGATCGGAATATTTCTTTTCGAGTTGATGCACCTGATTTGCTATATCTCGTAATCTTTCATGAAAGTCCCCAATGGTCTCATTCTCATCCATCTTCAGTTCTTCAGACCTCACAGCTAACATCTGTAATTTTGACGCTATTACCGATTTGGACCCTTCATGAATAGTCTGCAAAGTATCACACGCTTCTTTAGCCTACTCACAGGTCGATATCATTGAGAAGCGTCATTTATCAATAGAACTGAAAATTGCGTGCATTGCTTATGAGTTTCCAAGTGCCCTCTCTTCTTCGACTCTTGTCCATTCAGATGGATCTTATAGAACTATCTCTCCCTTATCATCAGTAATTATCGGATGTGTCCAGCCATATAACACTGAGTTCTATGCTCTTGTTCCCTTTTCCTGAATAAAGACCCTCATCCGTGATTTTCATGCAGGATAATTAGAACCGTCTAACAGCGATGGCCTGATAATTGATGCTCTTTCTCTTATAGCCATAATTACGAAATTAGGATCTACACCAACTTGCTATCAAGTTCTAAAATGGTGACCCGCTCTGATACTAATTGAAAAACCGTAGAGGTTATGGTTTCACAAACTATTCGATTTTACGAGATCGTCTCTGGCAAAAATAAAAGCAAAAATCAATCAAAAAATAGCAAATGATACCAAAAATTTGGTAACGCAGTTCGACACTCCTTATCTACATCTACGGGGCCCTCACCTAGATTAATTCTTTCATAGATGTAAAATAGATTTATCCAAGGCTTTACTGAGCTGACACCACTCAACCCTTGACACTATCTCTCAACCTCAGTTCCCGTGAAAGATTTTCACATCCAATAACACGACCGACTCGTGTTAACCTCGATAAAGGATTTTTCTACACAAATATTTATTAATGAAAGACAATAAATAAAAACTCCAAGTGTTTAAAGAATTAATAACAAAAACTTAATACACTTGAGAGTCAAATAGAACAACTTCCCTATAAACGTAGGTCCTCTAAGAAAGATCTGACAGTTGCTCCTGTACATAAGCCACTCCACAAGGATAATTTTCACCTTGTTCAACTACCATACGAATTGTAAAGAACAGCGCAAAACACATAAACATGCAACCCCAATATGCAGATGTCAAAACAACCTACAGCTACACTCACAACCCATCAATCAACACCATACCAGTGTTTCACCTACGCTCACGCGTCAAATGGATTGTGAACAATTAACTTCCATACACCCACCACGGGACACGCACACTCCTACCAATAAGCCGTAGGTTTTTTCTTGTTTTACTCTTTCAAGTGTTATCATATGTTTCCAAAAGGATTGTTTTAATTCACCAAGAAACTTACCATAATGCCTTTAACTCTTCAGCCACAATTTAATTCACCAAGAAACTTACCATAATGCCCTTCACTCTTCAGCCACAATTTTACGTAGAACAACTTCATTCACATCTAAATACTTCCAACCATGCCCCTTTTGACTCCTTTATACATGTAAGTCCATTTAATTCAAACTGGAATTTTTCTACAATATTCTTCAACAAATACACATCTATCCAAGATATAATTCCATTTTATCTAGAATATTATCCAACTAGGTTTTTGAATCCAAGATAATAAGAAATATGCCAATTTAAAGAAATATGCCAAAATAAAATAAAATATATATTTAACATATATCTAACAATATTACTGGACCTCGTTTCCAGAGCCCAACTATCTGAAAGCGATAAAACTTGAGCTCTTGAATTACCCTGTAGAGTTATTTCCATAAACTCTTTAACCGTAATCCATTTTGATAGTGGAAACACATATCGACTTCTTCGGAACAATTGTAGCTCCATGTCTCTAGTTTATTTTGAAACGATAATCGTCTCATCCAGAGCTGTACAGGTCAAAATGTGATTAAAAGTCAAAGTAGGCTCATAACTAAGTCATGCTTCTCCAATCTATTCCTCCACTTTCTTTCCATTAATCTTCTTAAATCAACCCTAATAGATACCAAAATTTTACGAAGAGGTAGAGAAATGTGATAGGAATCTATTAGTTCAAGAATCACTTCATTTGAAGGTCGGACGATGAAGTTATTGCCAAAAGAGTCAACCATGTTTATGTCCTCAATCATATTGAACCTATCTCGGGACAATTCATATAACTTTCACTAAAGATATCGGATTGTGGTTGTTTTAGGACGATTTCAAAAAGGACATCGAGATCTACAACTTTCAAGAAGACCATGAAGAATAATGTTTCCATCCAGAGGGTCAAAAGTCCTTCTTCTAACGCTTCATCTAACATCTCACTTCGTCTGGTACCTCACATCTTCTAGTTCCTCACATCTTCTGATGCCTCACATCTTCTGATACCTCATATCTTCTAGTTCCTCATATCTTCTGGTGTCCTATTTCATCTGATACCTCACATCTTCTGGTGTCCTATTTCGTCTGATTCCTCACATCTTCTAGTTCCTCACATCTTCTGGTGTCCTATTTCATTTGATATCTCAAATCTTTTGGTGTCCCACTTCGTCTGATACCTCACATCTTCTAGTGCTTCACATCTTCTGGTGTCCTATTTCGTCTGATACCTTACATCTTCTGGTTCCTCACATCTTATGATGTCCTATTTCGTCTGATACCTCACATCTTCTAGTTCCTCACATCTTCTGGTGTCCTATTTCATCTAATACCTCACATCTTCTGGTGCCTCACATCTTCTGGTGTCCCACTTCATCTGATACTTCACATCTTCTAGTGCCTCAAATCTTCTGGTGTCCCACTTCGTCTAATACCTCACATCTTCTAGTGCCTTACATCTTCTGGTGTCCTATTTTGTCTGATACCTCACATCTTCTGGTGTCCCACTTCGTCTGATACCTCACATCTTCTGGTGCCTCACATCTTCTGGTGTCCCACTTTGTCTGATGGCCATATCTTCTGGTACCTATACTTCTTCTGATGGCCACATCTTCTGGTACCTATACTCCGTCTAATGGCCATATCTTTTGCGTCCGAAATCCAAAAATTTAAAACTTTATACTGTTGGAAAGCTAAGAAAAAGATCTACGATTTTAAGAAGACAATGTTATCTAATTCAGCCTAGAACAATACAGATTTGTCCTAGAAGTCAGAATCATAAAATTTTTCCCTTATTAAAACTTTTAAAAAATGCAATCTACAAACCTTGAGAGTCATGAGCAAAAACACAATCATATTTGATTATCATCAAAAGATAAGAGTTTTTACAAAGCTTTAGTGGGAATTTCAAGCCACAACACATCATAGTCCAAAAATACATAATTTACTCAAAGTAGAAATGCTCAAAATGCAACTAAAGCCTTGCTTTACAAAAACTAACTTAAAATACAAAATAAGCATAATCCGGTGTAATACCTTTATGCTCGATTACTCGATCTCTTGCTCATCACCTGAAGATGGGACGAAAAGGAGGGAGGTGAACTTAAAGCTCTTCGGTAATAATTTTATAATCGGTAAAAAGCAAAACCATTGAAAAGAAATTCACAATGCATCATGAAACACATATTCCCAAATTCTTAATTTAGCACACTTTATAAGCAACCCAAATGATGGATTCAATAAACTTGTCCACATATAAGCACATCAAAATAGTTTGGGAGGTCCATAAATAGAACGAGCTAACACATTCCTATGAAAATGGTCCTGTGTAGTCATGAACAGAACGAACTAACACAATCTCACATTGTGGTTTTGCGTAGTCGTAAACATAAAGGAGTCCCTGAGGGAGCTCTATGCCACCTGTTGGCAGGCGAGAGAAACCTTTAGTTAAAGTGCACTTGACTTACAAAATGGACCAGACCAAATCCATATAACATGTATTTCATAACTTGTAAACTTGTTGCCCAAAATGGCACTTTTACCGAAAAGTGATTTCATAAACATAACAATTTATTTATTTCAAAAAAAGATTCATTTTCGCATTCTTTTTAGAAATCATCCACAAAATATTCCCATACCAAACCATAACACTTTCTTAAAACATTCAAAGAGCAATAAATGCACATTTATAATACAATTAAAAAACATTTACTTTTTTGATTTGAAAGAAACATTGATGGCTTATTATTCAATTATAAAAATGTAACCCACCTTGAATTCCTTGCTTAACAGTTGCTCAAAGATGCCTCTCTTCTTACTCCTCTTGCCTCTCCTTTTGATTTCCTTCAATATTGGCAAAAAAAAAATCCCAATTCGATTGGACTTCCAATTGAGAACTTAAAGAAATATATACACTAAAGTTGATCCTAGAATACTTAAATCCATGCTTTTCTTAAGCTTAATTAACCAAAACCCTTCTAAAAATTCAAA
The DNA here is from genome assembly GCA_027576715.1 of Erythroxylum flavicans. Lineage (NCBI taxonomy): Eukaryota > Viridiplantae > Streptophyta > Magnoliopsida > Malpighiales > Erythroxylaceae > Erythroxylum > Erythroxylum flavicans. The sequence goes on along the minus strand of JANZXP010000195.1, from coordinate 26,433,816 downwards.
AGTTTAAACATAAACTTACCTTGAATCTTCACCAATTATTGGGTCTCTTGGCTTAAATGGAAGCTCTAATCTTCCTCTTTCTTTTTCCCTTCTTGAACAACTTCAAAATCAGTCTTTAAGACTAAGAAAATTGGAAACCTAGCTTAGTTTGCTCTTCTTTTCTTCTTCTCCCACGGCAACTCTCTCTTACTCTCTTCAATTTTCATTTTTCTTCTTCTTCAATTACAAGACCACAATTCTTCTTCCCCTTTTTACCCTTAATGAGCCCAAAAAGTCTATTTTATCCTTCCTTATAAGCTTATGCTCTTTTAACCTTAAGTGATCTTCTAAAAATACCCTTCAACCTTCTTACTACTTTAACACAACTAAACCATACAATAAAAATCCTACTAACATTAACATAATAATTAGCTCCAAAAACTTAATTTATCAAAACATCATACTTCATTCAAATCATGCTTAAATAAAAAAATAAAAAATTTCAGGGCCAACAATTAACAAGTAAAATATCATCAAAATATAAAACTAAAAATTTAAACTCACCCCTACTAATCTTTCATTAGATACAACAATCAACTTAAAAATCAAAAGATATTATGACATCATTAAACTTAATAGACCATTGTCGAGAAGTTTATTTAAGTCTTTATATTGATTTATTAAGTTTACACATAATGTATTCTTTTCCTTTTATGAAAAAACCTTTAGGTTAATCCATATAAACTTCCTTCTTGATATCACCATTCAAAAAGGCAATTTTCACATCGATTTGATATAGCTCTAAATCAGACTGAGCTGCTAATGTCATAATTATTCTCAATGAATCTTTCTTTAAATAGGTGAAAAAGTCTTTTTATATTCAATGCCATCCTTTTAGGAATAACCTTTAGTAACAAGTCTAGCTTTATATTGTTTAATAATTTCCATTTGAGTCATATTTGTTCTTAAAGACCTATTTGCATCTTATTCACTAAGATCCTTCTTGTAAATCAATAAGGTTCCATACATTGTTTTTTGCCATTAAATTTAACTCATCTTTTGTAAAATAATTAGGGAAGAAGAATCAATCTTTTCTTTATTCAATGTTTTTTCTTAGTTTGACTACTTGATCGTATTCTTATTATATTTTATCATACTAATTTCTATTATACTTTCCTAAATTTATTCTCTAGCAAAGTTCATGTAAAAGACTTAGACGACTTCTCTCTAATTTCCTTATTTTTCTTGTAATGTCATTCAAAATCATATAAAGATAATTCATATTTGATATATCTATTTGTGCAAGCATTTTACAATTAAAAAGAAAATGTCTCTTGTACATAGTGTTTATTAATTTATTATAACTATAACTAAACATTTATCAGATTTATCACTTTCTATAGCTTGTAAAAATGAAATAAGATCATTATTAATGCCATAATCAATTCAAACTCATACAAATAAACTACATAGTTATCAGGAATAGTTGATCTCCTTATTGTTACAGGTTTATTTAAAGCTATTCCATGAAGTTCATTTATGTCAATTGGCTATAAGTTAGTTTCTTTATGAGGTCTTGTTTCATCCAAATGTTGTCCAAAATCATTTTGTTTTCCCAATATTGGGACAAGATTTAGTATAGATATGGATATTGGAACATTTATGGGTAATGGAACATCAATTCTTATTTCATTAATATCCATAAGATGTTTTTTTAGCACTCCCACTAAATGCTCCATTTTCAATGAACATAACATTAACTGTTTCAACAATTTTTGGGCTATGGTTTGGACAGTAAAACCTACAACCTTTAGATTTCTCTAGGTAACTAACGAAGTAATTGCTAACTGGTCAAGAATCAAATATCTTTTTATGTGGATTATAAAATCTTGCTTCTGCTAGACGACTCCAAATATGTAGGTATCATATACTAGGTTTCCTTCTAGTCCATAACTCAAAAGGAGTTTTAGGTCTTACCTTACTAGGAATCTTATTCAACAAATACGTAGCAGTTTTAAGTGTATGCATCCATAAGGTTTTGCTTAACGAGGAATTACTTATTATACTCCTAACCATATTCATTAGATGTCCTATTACGCCTTTCTTTTCGTGCTATTTTGTTAAAGTGTGCCTGGCATAATGTATATATATTGTGCACATATGCTAGGTTTTTCAAGAAACTTTGCAAATGGACCTAGACATTATATCGATTCATTATATTTTTCATAATATTCCCCACCTCTATTATATTTTACAATTTTCACTTTTTTTATCTAATTGTATTTTAACATCCTTTACAAACACCTTAAGGGCATTTACAACTTGAGATTATCCCTTAAGCAAGTAGACATATCCATATCATGAAAAATCATCTATAAAGGTGATAAAATACTTTTTTCCAACAAAGAATAGAATGTCAAAAGGTCATATATATCAATGTGTATAATTTCAAAGAGTTGAGTAATTCTTATAGCTTCTTTCTTACTATGTTTGATTTCTTTTCCCTTAACGCAATCCAAATATATATCGAGATTAATAAAATCTAATTTGGAAGCATTTCATTCTTTACCAGTCATTCTAATATTTTTTTTAGATATATAACCCAAACATTTATGCCACAAGTAAGCTAAATTATGATTCATTATGCTACGTTTAGTTCTAATGATTTGATGAGGAGAAAATAGGGGTTCAGAAAAACTAACATTAAATTTCAATTTATATAAACCATCCATAAGAATTTCACAACCAATAATGAAAAAATATTTAAATAAACTGAAAAAATATCACCAATCTTAAAAGTAAACCCACTTTCATTAAGTTTAGAAATAGAAATTAGGTTTCTAAAAATTAAAGGTGCATATAGAGTTTATATTAGATCTAGGTGATAACAGTATATTATTTTATATGATAAGTCACAACGCCTTAAATTGGGACCTTCATATAGTTTCCCACAAACATAAAGTTGTCAATTGGGTTTGTAATTTGCATTATAAGGAATCCTTGTATAACATTAGAAACATGAGTAATATCACCAGAATTAAGCCACTAATTATTAGAAGGAACTTCAGCTAAGTTTAGTTTGGAACATACAAAAAAGATAGATATACCTTTCTTTTTCAAACTAAGCCTTACAATTTAGACAATCTTTCTAATAGTGTCCCTTTCTCTTATAAAAATGACAATTATTTGTATTTTCTTATCAACATTACTAATAACCTGTGTTGCTTTAGCATAAACTTTCTTCTCAAATTTCTTAGCCTTTGGCTTGTGAATCTTGCTAGCTCCTTCACCCTGTAAGGTTAATTAAATGAACTTCTTGATTCTTTAGCATTGTTTCCTCCTTAATAAGTATACTAGACAATTTTAATTTGAAAAGGTCCATACTCAGGAGGTAACAAGTTCATAATGAATTGCACTAAGAAGGAGTCATCAATTGTCATACCCAGTGTCTTTAATTTTGGTATAATATTCGTCATCTTTAAAACATGTTGTTGCATGTTTTGCGACCCATCAAACGTCATAGTCGTGAGTTTATTCATGGTCGTGAGTTTAGCAAATAATGTACCAACGAGAGACTTGTCCATACAATAAAAAAGTTCTTCCATAAATTTAAGGTATTCTTTAGCATTTTTAGTTTATGGAATAGTGTTCTTAATATTGTTAGAAATAGTTACTTGTAGGAAATTAAGACATAATTTGTTAAACCTTCCTATATTTTATAATTTGTCATTTCAACCTCATTGATTGTATCCACAATGGCAGTAAGTTTTTTTTCCAATAATGCTAAACTAAGATATAAAACACCTAAATGGAAATTTACTTGTGCACATCATTTAGAGAAGTTCAAACCATTAAATACTATAACACAAGAAGCATGCAAATGAAGAGAAGTTCAAACCATTAAATACTATAACACAAGAAGCATACATAAATTTAACATCATATCATTAATAAAATTAGTAAAATTTATAACATGAGAATAAAATAAAAATGTCATTAAATTCTAAACATAAAAATTAGAAGAGGAAAACACGTGTGTTCTAATATAAAAGAAATCTGTTTTAAAGAATATGAGAATTACACCATTTACAAACGCTTTTAAATTCTATGATTTGACTTAAAAAAGTCACCAATAATCAACCAACGCCATAATACTTCCATGGCATTTGTTAAGGACTTCCTGACACATATTCTCACTTTTACTCTCCGTACTTAGCCAATGTACTCCTTTCTTTAATAGTTAGCTAAGCAGATCTGAACATGTTTTAGAGAATAGAGTCATTGTTATCGTACGATTCAGGCTTCCTTTGCATTTACATCGCTGAGAGAATAAGTATTTATTTATTATAAATTTTAAATATAATTATATGTTTAAATTTGTAGACAAATAATTAGAAGTTGGAAAAAATATGGTAATACTGCAAAAATAGATAAATAGAAAGAGGATTATGGTAGAAAAATATTTCTACGGTAGAAATGTTACTTTTTATTAATAACCTTCTAATAATTATTAATTTCTATTATACCCTCAACTAATAAAAAGTAAGTCCAATGTCATTTATATTTTTCTTATTTTAATTTAATAATTTAATATTTATAATTTGAATTTATATGAGTAATAATACAATTTTTATGAAATATTTAATTTACTAAATTTAATTTATTTATATTTTCTTATTTTAATTTAATATTTTCTTATTTATAATTTGAATTTATATGACTAATAATATATTTTT
>JANZXP010000195.1:26410445-26423875 GCA_027576715.1 Erythroxylum flavicans | reverse complement strand
TTTCCTAATCTCTCCGATTAATCTCACGTGTACCAATTTCCATGATTCAACCCGTTATATGGAAACGGGATGTTACACCATAAATTTCTGTCCTTATGCTCACTGTCTTTGATAATGGAAAATACTTCTCCAAAAATAGCCTTTTCATTTCAGTCCATGTGTTAACACTCCCCAATAAATCAAAAGGCCAATCATTTGTCACATCTTTAAGCGAGCATGGATAAGCGAGCAACATAAATTGCTCTTTGTTGCCCATGAAGGCTTCTTACTAAGACAAACCACATTGAGCTCCTTAAGATGCTTATTGGCACCTCTTTTGGAAGATCACCAAAATTAGGCAAAAGATGTATTAAAGACTTAAGCTCAAAAGTAATATGCTCAGCAAAATCTAGGAAAGAAATACATAGAAGTTTTTGGGACTAGTCTGGGGCAGCTAACTCCATTAGAGTTCTCAAATGGGCCATAACTTCTTCTAGTTCAATTCGTCTCTCTATTTCTAGATTTGTTTTATTCTCCCCATGCAATCTTCACAGTGTCCTTTCAATCTATAGATCAAATTGTAAAGGATCTTAATGAGGAGACCTGGTCACTTTCATATATAATCACTAACAAACATAAAAAGATTAAAAAAAATATAATCTGGTTATAAACAAATATATATACAAAAAAATTAATATCAAACACAAAACTAAATAAAATCCACTCCCTAACAATGGTGTCAAAATTTGGCTTACTGCATGTCGAACACACTAGAAAATGTTACCTAACTCTATACAACTAAATTTTTAGTTGTGGTGAGAAAGGATCATATCCACAGAATGTGTGTGATTACTTTTTGTAGTGAACAAATTAGTGTATAGTATTGAGGGAGTTTGTTTAAATTCAACTAATAAAATTAAATTAAATTATGGAAGACAAATCAAATTAAACAATACGAAATTACAAGGTTAATCAGTGGGTCCTAAATCTAGTTCTCAATTCAATCTAAACCTTTACACATATATGCAAAATAAATCATAACGTTATTCTCGTACCTCTATTTTAAACTATTCAATGTAGATTAGCAACAAAATCTGTTAATCTCATTTTTCCCTTAGATTGTAACTAATTAAAACAAGCTATTTAATTAGGTCTAACTATCAGACAACTCAAAATAAACTCTCCAGATTTAGTGTGACAGTCGCATTACCAATTAGGAAACAGGTTAATTTAAGCAATAACTACATAAGCTCGGGTCGTTTAACTTATGTTATGTTATCCATAATGATACACAACCATTAGTTTACCACACATGAATAGGATTTACAACAATTATGGATTACAGTCTTGATTCTGCCAATGAATCCATACATGAATAATCTAGCAGGCCTATCTAAATTGTTTATACATAAATCCTAAACTTTAAATAGAGAATAACGTAGTAAATTCCAAAAGAGGGTTGAGAACAAAATCATTAAGATTGATCAATGCCCAAACATATTAAACGGCCTTAATTTCCCCTTTAAACTAGAAAGAAGAATATTAGTTGCTTATAGCTCTTAAAAGGGAAAGGAATTTACCTCCTTTTGTGTCTCTAATTTGTACATACCCTGTTTAGCCTCCTAATTGTCCTTTTGTATTGCAAAATTAGGGTTGCGTTATTATACATTATTAGGTACATGGACTTGTAGGTGACAATGTGTGACAACTTGTTAGAAATCACGAAGTTACATATTAACAGTTAGATATACGATCAAGATACATGCCTTTGTATCTCACTTACACGACTATATAAGTCTTCAAATGGGCTTGTAGGTCACAAGGATGGTTAAAATAGTGTTTTCGAGTTTGTACACGTTTTTAGTGAGTTACACGTTCTTATACACGACCTTGTATGTAATAGTGTCTCCAATTATTCCATTCTTTGTCTTATTTTCACCCACTCATCTCTTTTTCATACGAAGGCAAGTAAGATCGAACATCTATAGAACGATACCAAGGATGTGAAGTTAGCTCATTGTGGTTCTTTTTCCTCTAACTTGTACCTAGACTAAAATATGAAGTAAAATAAGAATTTTTGGCGTAACACAACATTAATCACTAAGTATTAGGGAATAAGTAAATAATAAATCAAGCATTTTTCATTTATTAACAAGCACATGGTTAAGATTCCTTATATACGTTGATTCGAGAGTTTTAATAACTTTCACTCTAAACACTTTGAAAGAATTGAGTGAATCTTTTGTAGTGTTTTCTTATAGGAGTTTATTCTATAATAGTTTGAATATAATTGTAGTTTGATTTTTTGGGCGTAGAGATTCAAAGTGTGGATAAATATGTTGAAATCGAGAAGAGGTAGACATTTTAAAGGACTGATGAATTTAAATTATTATTTGCTTGAGGACAAGCAAATGCTTGAGTATGAGGAAGTTTGATAAGTGCTTAATGATTCATAATTTTAGGTTTATATTTAGTGTATTTCACTTGTTTATTTAAGGGTTTTTATTGTTTTGGTACTTAATTTGTTTGTATTTTGTTTTCATGTCATAATCTATTTTGTTTGCATTTTGTTTTCATGTCATAATTTTAGATCAAAAGGAACAAATTTGGATAAGTTTAGAGCGATTTGAAGCTATTTTAATCAAGTTATGAAGTTGTAGATCCAAACACAGTTTGAAATACAGCCATATTGGTGGTTGTGTTCTCTATTGTTTCTGAATTTCAAGTTTATATGGTCTTGTTGAAGAGCTTGAGGCATGTTGATTGATTCTATGTATTACACGCCCATGGTTAAGAGGTACATACCTATATTTTATGTTAATGAGGCTGTGTTCACATTTTTTGCTCGTGTTTATGCATGTGGTTGCGACGAATTCGAGGATCTCATGATTATTAAGTACATGGCTTGGTACACAATAGTATACTTGCCCATATTCCACTTAAAAACCTAAATTTTGAACTATAAAAGGCATAACTGAAGGGTTGAGCAAGGAATAAGTTTTGGAGGCATAACTAGGCGACCTAGAGTCGTAGAGAAAACAAAGAACAAATAAAAAGACGCATTAAAGCAGATTTTCATCGATCTAAAGTAGATTTCGTGAAGATTAAAAGGAATTTCATCATATTTCTTTTAATTTTCTATTTTTCCTTTAATTTTGGTGCCTTATGTTCTATGATTAGAAATTAAACTTCTATGTACTTAGATACAATGAACCACATGGCGGATTTTGTAGTTTGATTTCATTTAATTCAATTTATTCTTCAATTTTATTGAGATTCAAAGTCTTTAGTTGTCTTGAATCAATATTTCGTAGTATGTTGATTCACCCATGGGGTCTTTACTTTTCTTGAATCAATATGTAGCGGTATGCTGATTCATGTTTGATTTTATGCATTTAAGTTCTAAAAATTCTTCTTATGAATTAATCTAGCATAATTGAAAGAGTTGCACGCATTGCAGAAATAAAATGCCATACATCTTCCAAATTAATGTCAAATATGATAAAGAAATTCATAAATTGATTAATGTGATTCCAAAAGTTTTATTTTTAAAAAATTAATTAATCATCTTAGAATTAATTGTTAATAATCTTCAGAAAGATATTAATATAATTAAAAAATTCTCATTATCCAATGAACTTTAAATTAAATTCATATATAAAATCTTATTTGGATGAAAATTTTTATAGGTATTCAATTTTTAAATACTATTGTTATTACTGGTTGCTTTTTAATTATATTTTTGTTCGAATTAGTTAATTGCATTGATTTATTTTAACTTATAACTTTAAATTTAAATTTAATCAATCACTTTGATCATAATTTACTGATTAATACTAATAGTCATAATCTCGATGAAATCAATACTTAATACTCCTCAACTTGTACTATAGGAGCGATAGTTACAGTTGCCTAAAAAATCTACGGGATAAGAGATCTAGGTATAGACACGAGGCCTCACTTGTTAATGAGAACATCAATAACTTATCTGTCTAAGTGAACATCCTTGGGAACTTCACGGTACATCTTGCTTTCAACACAAGCTTCTAAAACGAAAAATCTGAATTTTTAAGGTGCTGCGTGACTTAGAACCACTATAATAGAGTACTCTCTGAAGTTAATCCTAATTGGGAGAATTGGCTGTCAAGCCCCTTAATGAGGAAATGGTTATGCTCAATATTGTACCACAAGTAAGAGAAACAGCAAATCGTAACCAGCGTGCAGGAATGGGTTTCAAAATTTGGTGAACCTTGTTAAACGAAAAAAATAGTTACATCTTGTAATGCAGCTGCGATGGCATAGACGCATGCTTCAAATGTTAAGACTAACTCAAGTAAATATCCATACTACCGGAAATGGCAACGCATCCAACGGTAAACGTATTAAGATGCAAGGAAACAATACCCAGTATAACAAGGCCATCCAATTTTGGCTACAATGATTATTTTCAACTGTTCCATATTCAAAATGGAAGCACAAGAAACTAAAAAATATGCATGTAAAACCACAGTTACTCTCTCTCATCCAGATTATGGTTCTCCACCAAGCTCCACCCGCAGGTTGTCATATGGATAAACTTTTGGTGTCTGGTCAACAAGAATGGGAAGATATTAAGGTGTTATGAGTCAAAATGCACAAAACATTAGACATTTCAAAGAAATAAAAATTGCAGGAATCTAACTCCAGTAAGAGGCAAAGGAAAAAAAGTTCCTTATTTGACAAAGATATAAAGCAACACAAACAGTTGAACATATAACCATCTGCAAACATACTGAGAGAGAGAGAGAAAAAAAGAAAAGGCAAGAGTTCATCCAGCCAATTATGATGCAGTTAATTAACACAGCATAGAGGTAAATATTTTGTCAATAGTACATGTCTGAGCTTTTTCCAAGGCATGGAAAAGTCTGAGAAATCACTAAGTTATCACAAATGAAACAACAATGGAGCTACCAACACCATTTGGAAGAACAAAATTGAACGCAGAGAAGAGCAAAGACATCATATTACTAAATACACTTCGTACTATATCATTAAGACAACCATAAATCTTTCTACAAGAGGAATTCCTTGGTTATGGTGTTTAGAGAGTAAATATATTAAATTATTAGCTAGAATCACAAAACTTATAAAATTTGACTATTGGAATTTGAGTTTTACGTTTGGGATTTCAGCTTAGGTTGCTCAAATTTCAAGTTTGGCATATTTGAAATTTTAGTTTGATATGGCTGGAATTTTAGATTTGATATGGCTAGAATTTTAGGATTATGGTTACTGAAAATTTAGGCAAGAATTGCTAGAAGTTTTGTGAGGTAAAAAAGCAGTAGAGAGTAGAGAACTAGGAATCACTCCTAGAGTCCAACTGTTACTCTCAGAAGAAATCATCACATGTTTTTAATTGAAAACTCAAGTTTAGAGAAAAAATTCCGGATGTATTATTGAAGGGTTTGAGTACACACATATATTGAAACGTTCTATAAACCCTTATTATAGTAGTCAAGGAGAGAACTAGGAATCACTCCTAGAGTCCAACTGTTACTCTCAGAAGAAATCATCACATGTTTTTAATTGAAACTCAAGTTTAGAGAAAAAATTGAGGATGTATTATTGAAGGGTTTGAGTACACACATATATAGAAACGTTCTGTAAACCCTTATTCTAGTAGTCAAGGATTCCTAACTAAAATATCCAAAATAAAATTAAATCCTACTCTAATAAGATTATTTAGTCTTAAATAAGTTTTTAAGTCCTAAATAACTAAGATAATATATTTAACTGACTAATACTTGTCTGGAGTTGTCCTCAACATAGACTGTGATAAACACTGATCATAAAAGTTTAGATTTAACTTTTGAAATTTATATTCTAAAATCCTAATGCCGTTAGAAATTAATGTTCTTTTCCATTTGACAAGAAACTGTTAATATCCACCAACGTAAAAAAAGAATCATAACCTTTTATAAATTTAGGAATTCCCAAGACAAAATCCATATTCATGTACCACCATGATTCATAAGGCAAGGGCAACAAATTGTATAGTCCAAAATTTGACTTCTTTCCTTTAGTTAATTGATATGTTCAATATTAACGTATGACCTTAAACACATCCAGTTTTAGAGAGAGCCAATAAAGTGATCTTCAACCATTGCTATGATTTTATCTCCCCCAAAGTGACAAACTGCCCCTCTTCCATATGATTGCCAAATCACATACTCCGCTAAAGAAGAATTGGGTAGGCAAACCATTGTAGATCACAAAGGGAAGTGACTATTGACTTCTAAAAAAGTTGCCAGTGTAGATCACAAAAGGGAAGTGACTATCTCTTTATCCTACTGCAATTTTTTGAATAAATCGTCCTAAAATCTCGATCTAAAGCATATTTTCTTTTTAGTTTTTCTACCCCACTACTTTTATTGCCAAATTGTTAAGCAAATGGCTCTTTCTACTCAATGCATCCACTATCTTATCCTCAATTCTTGCTCGGTGATTAATAAAAAAATTGCTCCAAAATTTCACTCCATAAGGTGTGCCTTTTGTTCAAATTCTTCTGGTGCCATTATGGCACTAAAATTATAAACAAATTGCCCATAGAATGTTTCTAAGACATGAAAAGTCCATGTCTCACACATTCTTTGGAACATGACAATCAAAGATAGCCTTAACCTTCTCGGGATCGATCTCCACTACTCAATAGGATACGGCGGAACCCAAAAAATACACCACTTGGTTGCATAAAAGAACACTTTCTTAAGTTGATATAAAATTTCTCTTGACTCAAAACTCTCGAGACTTATTGAAGATGTAATAGGTGATCTTTGTATATTAATATATCATCAAAATATATTACCAAAAAATAACCATAAATGGTCAACAAACTCAGTTCATCACTCTTATAAAAGTGTTAGGTTTATTTGTGAGTCTAAATGGCATCACCAACCATTCCTAAATCCCCTTTTTAGTCTTGAAAGCTGTATTCCATACCCACTTGTATTTCTATCTTGGTAAAGATAATAGCTCCAATCATCATGTCTAATATGTCATCAAGGTGAGGGATTGAAAACTTATACCTTAATTTTGATTTTGTTTATTACCGACAATCAATGTACATTCACCAATTTCCATCTTTTTTAGGGGTAAATAATGTTGGAATTGGACAAATTTTCTTGAAGAAATCCTTTTTTCAGCAACTAATATATTTGTTCAACTTTTCATTCTTAATAGGATTCAAGCAATAGGCTAAAAGAATTGGTAGAGCAGATATAGATACCAAGTTAATAGCATGTTGAATATCTAGTAAAGGAGGTAATTCACCTAGTAAATCATTAGCTATGATGTCTAAAAAATCAGTTAATAGTTCACCCACTTATTTTGGCAATACAAGGGGTACATTGGGTGTTGTTTTTGTTACTTCCATCACTACCGTTACAAACAAAATTCCCTTCTCCTTGCTAACAGCTTCAAACTCTCTCCTTAAGGATATAAAATGGCCTTTTCTTGGCTTATGGCTGTCTTGTTACTTTCTCTTTTTCTTTTTACCTTGTCCTTCACCTTTATATGCTTCAAACTTATCTTCTTCCCATTAAACATAAAATGATAGGTGTTAGCTTTTCCAAAATGCTACACATCACAATCATAATGTCACAGTCAACCAAGTAAAACGTGAGATACTTTTATAGGAATGACATCACACCAAATAGAATCTTAATATATTCCTATTTTGGAAGACACCAAACACCTTTGAGCTACTAGTATAGGGTTATCATCCACGATGTAGATGTTTTTCGAAAAGTAAATTCAATCGCTTCACCATGCTCTCTGATACCACATTCATACTATTTCCTCTATCAATGATAAGCTAACATATTATATATCCACATTTAACTTGAGTAAAGAAAATAGCAATACGAAGCCATTCTTATTGTGCTTTTGCCTTAAGAGTCATAAGTATGCATCTCACTACAGTAAGATTTGTAGGACCAGCTTGTTCTTCGTTAGAGCCTCCTTCCAACCCCTCCCCAACTTCATGTTCACACACACATTTATTAGAATCGTCATCCTCTTCTTCTTCCATCATGTGTAAACCTCTGTTCTTACATTCATAAGCAAATTTGGCCTCTCATTACATCAGACACACTTCTTTTCATTATTGCCTCCAATCTCAACTACTGCTTCGCCTTTAGGTATATCTTCTTGTTTTGTGGGGCAAATTTTGATGCATTAAATGCGTGCCTAAAATTTTGCACAGTTGTAGTCCTCTCCATGTCCAATTAGCTTAATCTTAACGAATTGCACTTTTCGATCTTCTGACATGTTATACTAGTCAAAGAAGTAATTGTGGATCCATCTTTTGTACAAACCAAGTGTTTCAACACAAACTTGTTAATAATATCATCAAGTACATTATATGTTTCACCTCTATCATGGCCTCTAAAGTCCCACATCCACTCTCTATAAGTGGTGTTGGATGGTTTCTTTGTCTTGGATCTCTTGATAGGCACCAGTTTCTTAACTCCACTCATTATTAACTAGTTTAAGCTCTTCATATCATATTTCACTTTTTCTACCCTCAAAATCATACATAATTTTTTGCCCAATGTTGTTTTCTGGACTAGTTCTTGGAGCACCTTGTGCTCAAGAATCATTTAAGTCCAAATTTTCCATTATTTTCATAAGTGTTTCTTGTCACTCTTCATCGTTGAGTATTTTTCTATATGCCTTTCCACGTAATATTCCCACCGCAAAACCAAAGCTCTAATAACAAATTGATGTAGGACAAGTAAAAAATATATCAAATTTACTAGAACTTACAAAACTTTGGCTGTGAAATTTGAGTCTTAGGTTTGGTATTTCAACTTAAGTTGTTGGAATTTCAGGAATTGTATAGCTAGGTCTTGAAATGGCTAGAATTTTAGGATTTTAGTTGCTAGAACTTTAGGCTAAAATTGCCAGAATTTTATTGAGATAAACAAGCAATAGATGGTAGGAAACTAAGAATCACTCCTACATTACAAAACAAAGCACTTTCTAATTAAAAGCTCAAGTTTATAGAGGTATTATTGAAAGACTGAGCACTCTCATATATATAGAAAAGTTCTAAGAATCCTTATTCTAATAGTAAAGGATTCTTAACTAAAATATCCAAAATAAAATTGAATCATACCCTAATAAAAATTCTTTATTCTTAAAAAAGTTTAAGTCCTAAACAACTAGGATAACATATCTAACTTACTACTACTTCCTATATAACAAACAAATCTAGCATAAACTAAATTTCAACCCTTGCTGTCTTCGTTGTTACTTCAACTCACACTTTTTATCCCGCAAAATTACAACTAATGGTTGACTAATTTGCCCTCATTTACTTCTTTTGTAAACTCTAAACTCTTTTGTTTGGCTATTTTCTTGTACGCCGCTAGCTTTGACAAAAATTTCCTAATACTGGCAAGCCTCTAAAAAGGAAAAATGCACTATATCAGGAAATCGTTCAAATTATATCATCCAAGATTGATGCTTCAATACGAATTTCTCCTCACACGTACTTTGTGCTTCGGTGTTGTTCATGTCAAAGAAAATGAAGTTCTAGGCCACCCCTAAAGTTATCAAGTGTTTCACAAAGACTGAGTGTTGTAGTACTAAGTAAAAAGCTTCTTTCTTCAACTTCTATAGCTCTTCTTGTTACTTCCATCAACTTAGACTTATTGACTAGGAAATTATCAATTGGTATCAAAAGAGGAATCTATGCATCTAATATGTCAACTTAGTCCACGTCAAGGTTTTTTATTGAAAAGGTTTCTGAACTTAGCATGCCAATAACTAAGAAAAATAGAAAGAGAAACATTTTTAATGGGGAATAATGAAAGAAATTCAAGAAAGATTTACTGCCACTATACTAGATAGTTCATGATAAAGGGTCTATATCTATTAGCTCTTACCTAATAATCATCGCAGTCAACGATATATAGTCTTCCTTTTAAGTGAATACAATTGTAGAGAGCTTATGATAGAATTTAACAGTATAAATTACAAAAAAAAAATAATCAAACAGACGATATAAGGTTCTTTTAAGAGACCAAGAAAGTTGTTAACACAGGATATAAACCCCTAATTAGGTATCTTAACATCCAAATGCAGAACCCAATGAAGAAATACATTGCAATAATACCACCAATAATCAACCCAATAGGCATAAATCATTATCGAAACTCAAGAGGAAGTTCATGGACCAGTCACAACTAATTAAATTTCCTAAACATAATGAAGCCATTATTTAAGCACATTGAAGGTAAAAAGCAGTGACTCACAAATGGTACTTTAGAAGCTTTATCATTCCACACAGCTAACAATCCCAAAGAAGCGAAGAATCCCAAGCCTCCGCACAACCATGCTAATGCTTCATACTGTAATTTTACTATTACGTTCTGTTGTAATCATAAAACGGAGTAGCCGAGGTTTCAAAAAAAAAAGAAAAAAAGAAGAATCACCTTTCCAACAGTATCGGCGATGCGATCGATACATGGCTCCGGAAAAGGCGTGCCGTTGTCCCAAACGAGCTCATCATTTACAGGAAGCTACATAAACAAATCTCTAAAACCGCTTATTTTCAGAAAATGGAAACAGACACAGATCATAGGGTTTTATGTATGTCAACATATATACTGACGGGTTTGTCGGGGACAATGTGTTTGCCGACGGGGAGGCCCATACCGGAGCGGATGCGAAGGGAAGAGGCGATGGAGCGGTCCACAACGCAGTTACCTCCGAGGATCCGTGACGCCACGTTGCTCAATCTTCCTGCCATTGATTGATCTCTGGACTTCTATCTCTCACTTTCGCTGTACGTGCTTGTGTGATTGACTGCAACCCGATCAGCGACTAATCCATCGGAAATTGAAACCCAAACTAATTTGGGCCTAGTTACCTGCCTTGCCTTCTATTTTCCTGCTTCTGATTACCTAGTTTTTTCAGCCCACGTAAACTAATATATTATATGACGCATTAACGTCTCAAACTTTTCTCAAATTTATAATTATAGTTTAAATTTAAAAATTATTAAATATTTAAACTTTCAATTTTTTAATAAAAATTCTAAGAGTACGTTTGGTTTAAATTGGATAGTGGTAATAGAAACGAGAATGAATATAGCGAGAAATAAGAATTGATATAATCATTATAATTTGATGGTTGGTTAAAACGAAGGAATAATTATCATTACCATTGGTAGTGATTGGTTCGTTAAAAATATTAAGAATTAAAAATTTGTTAAATTTTTTTACATTAAATTTTAATATATTTTAATTAGTTATATTTCATTGCTAAAAAAGAGAAAAAAATTAATTAATTACATTGTAATATTATTTTAATCAATTATATTTTAATTAAGTAATTATATTATAATTAATTAGTTAGTTACATTTTAATTAATTATATTGTAATATTATTTTAATTCTTTAAAATATAATAAATTAATTATATTTTAATGAATTAATTATATTTAATTATAAAAAGGTTTTCTCATGAATGATTGACATTCCTCTCATGCTTGAGAGATACAGAGCAATACCTAAATGTTGGATATCATATTACTGTCCCTATCAAGATAATATATAATCAACCACCTCTTTTGCATTCCATACCTATTGAACCCTAACCAAACTCATCAACCAAGCACCTCCTAAATACTTATACACGTCAGACTTCATTAAGTTTAACTAAATTACGTTATTTTGGGATTGAAATTTCTAAATCAAACTTTGTTATGTCAGTGGGAGATGACAACGACACAATTTTTAACAATCTGAACGAAATATCAGTTTGCCACCTTATGCCCTCTTTCTTTCTATGCGAGAGTGAACTAATTTAGGGTTTTAAATTTTAGCCATTTAGGCAGAAAATTTAGTTTAAAGATTTCAATCCCAAAACAACTTAGTTTAGTTAAGCTTAATTAAGTCTGACGTTTATAGTGTTCAGAGTTTGTCTTATGTGCAAGCCACATCAGCGACATTAACGAAAATATAATGTCAGGCTATAACAGAAAAAATTGAAAGTTTGAGTATTTAATTGTTACTTTTTAAAGTTTAGATTATAATTTCAAAATACAGTAAAGTTTGAATTTTTTTTTGTAATTCCTTATATTAATTCTTTTGACACATGTATGGACTAGATTATGCCGGATGATATTGGCATCTAATAAAACGTATAATGCAGGCACTATTGGCCAAAAGAGTAAAACAACCCCTAAAATTTGCACTGGTGTTCAAAATGAACCCTAATCACTAACGATCTTAAGACATCGTTAGTTAACTACTGATATGAAAAAAAATTTCATGGACATGGAATTTTCTTTAAAAAAATTTAAGTGGGACTCACCATTTGATGATGTCAAAATTTTAAAAATGGAGGTGGGTCTCACAATATTTAAAACATAATTTTTTAGGACAGAAATGATGTATATGAATTTTTGATTCATAAACGCAGTGTTTTCTTTTTGAATTTTTTATTCTTAAACGTAGAATATGATGGGGTATGTCACGTTGCTTTCTTCCTACAACTCGTGAGGCTATTAAAGAACATGACATGGTTGATCTACATGAGAAGGACTCTATGAAAGCAATCTTCCTTCTCAAGCTCTCCATATAGTTGGTTCCGACAAGAAGGTGTACATGGATTCTGTCTTTATGAAAATTTGAGTATGGTAACTTACATATGTTAAAAAAGTTGACTTGCTTTGGCCTTGTAGATAAAACTAAGCCTTCTATACCTGGCAACCATAAGGAGGAACATGGATGAAGTGATGAGAGTGTTGGATTCATTGCAGAAAGTAGAGAAGTAAAAGAAGATTGCGACCCATGCAAATTGGAAACTAGAAGATAATGTGATTATTTCTGCTAGCATCACTGATGAAGATGCTAAAAAGATGTTTCCTCAAGGTTTTAAGACTGTTGATCTTCCTTATGAAAAAGACTTCCTACACTTCACCAATATGGATTAGAAATGCATGTAGTATACTGTAACTATGATCTGATAATATATATATATATATATATATATATATATATATGTTGTTGGAATATGTTGTTGGAATAATGACAACTTCTATACCTTTCTCTTTATTGGTTGTTGCCCCTTTGATAGGAGACATTTGTACATACTTTTCTTAGGATAATTTGTTAGTTAATTGTGATAAATTGATTGTTATTAACTTGTTTAGCTTATGTTTTGTCTTAGTTTCATATAATTGCAGGATTATGTATGAATGTATGTGAATATGCATGAATGTGTGTGAATTAGGTCTTTAAGATTAGGTTTTGCATAAATTTTGCATAGCATTGTTGCACGTCTTTTTCTTACATTATATTTGTATTAATTGCATATCTTTTAGGCATGATTAAGTGATTAATTTTTTTGTTAATCAATAGGTTTGAAGGTGGTTTTGAGGGATGGAAGGATAGAAGAAC
>JANZXP010000195.1:26374703-26393686 GCA_027576715.1 Erythroxylum flavicans | reverse complement strand
ACAAAATACAGATTCTGGCGGTGATTTAGGTTTTACCGTCTCGTCTTCAACCAAACAACGACGTTTGGTTTAGCAAATAGCCGACAGTTACCAACGGAATTTATATTCTGTCGGTATTTAAGTTTCCTAATTAGTTCATCGCCTGTGTAACCACTATGTTTTGCGACGAAAACCTACCTTCCCTCAGTACAATTAATGAAAAGCTAATCACTTGGTCTGATAAACACGATGATTCACCGACGGAACACCAATTCCGTCGGTACAGTTAATTAAACAGATATCGACGGAACACATTACGTCGGTATATAAAAGGGGCTAAAATACTTTTTACTGACGGTATCTTCACCATCGGTAATTGTTCGAAGCTAATTAATTGCGGGAGTAATTCCCGTAATTAATACCGATGGTGGTGTCTAATCTATCGGTAAATTTTTGACAGAATTATATCCGTCGGTATCTATCAGAAGCAATTAAATTACGAGAACCGTTCCTATAATTTCTTCCGACGTTTTAGGTTGTGTCGTCGCTATATGTCGTCGGAGATTTTACGCGAAATTCTTTCCCTGTAGTATTGCTGACGGATATATAGTTTCGTCGCTATATATAAACAATATATTTTATTTACCGACGGACAGTAATTTTCCGTTGGAAAATAACGTCGGTTTTCTATCAGTCGGAAAATTTCTGCCGCTATTCCATGATTTTCTTGTAGTGATTATTTTCATTTCTTATTTAGATTTGAATGTTTTTGTCTTTCTTTTAAGAATAAAATTTGTTCTTTTTATAAAGATGGTGTTATTATGAATTTGGATCACTTATAAAATGTTTTTATGAATTAGGACTATAAGGATAATCCTTAATATAAATAGCAAGAAGAGAAAATTAATAGGCCAAAACCCATTTTATTTATAGCATTGTAGGTTAATTCAAGTTATAATATCAAATTACATGAAGAAAGATATGTGGATCCTTTTTATTATAAATTATATAAATCTTATGAATCTTATTTGTTAGGTAAGATGACCAAACTACTGTTTTGTAGAAAGGGAGAACAAGCTACTGAGTTATTAAAGCTTACATATTTAGATATATATGCCCTTATGTCTACTCAAGACAGAGGTAGATATTCATATTTCATCACATTCATAGTTTATCATTTTAGATATGGTTATGTGTACTTAATGAAGCAAAAGTTTGAATCATTTGAAAGATTTAATGAATCTAGACTTAAGGTTGAGAAATAAATTGGTATAAATATTACAAAACTTAGATTTGATCGAGGTAGTGAGTACTTAGACTATATTTCTTGGTTACTTAAAACAGAATCAGATTCTCTTTCAATGAACTCCATTTAGAACTCTATAACTCAATAGTGTATGAGAGGAGATTTGATGCTGAATCACCAATGGAATATATATTCCGTCGGTAATTTAGGGTTTACCTCGTCGTCTTTAACCAAACGACAACGTAAATTGCCAACATTTACTGACGGAATCTAAATTCCGTCGGTATTTGAATTTCCAAATTACTTCACCGCCTACAGTTACCGCTCTTTTTGCAACGAAAAAACTTAGTCCGTCAGTACAATTGGTGAAACGCATGCCATGTGTTCATGTTAAAACCGATGAATCACCAACAAAATATAGATTCCGTCGGTGATTCAGGTTTTACCACCTCGTCTTTAACCAAAAGACGAAGTTTGGTTTAGCAAATAGCCGACAGTTACCGACGGAATTTATATTTCGTCGGTATTTAAGTTTCCCAATTAGTTCATCGCCTGTGTAACCGCTTCTTTTTGCGACAGAAACCCACCTTCCGTCGGTACAATTAATGAAAAGCTAACCATTTGCTCTGATAAACACGATGATTCACCAACGGAACACCAATTCCGTTGGTACAATTAATTAACGGATACCGACGGAACACATTACGTTGGTATATAAAAGGGGCTGAAACACTTTTACCGACGATATCTTCACCGTCGGTAATTGTTCGAAGCTAATTAATTGCGGGAGTAATTCCCGCAATTATTACTGATGGTGGTGTCTAATCTGTCGGTAAATTTTCGACGAAATTATACTCGTCGGTATCTATCCGAAGCAATTAAATTGTGAGAACCGTTCTCGCAATTTATTCCAATGCCGTAGGTTATGTCGTTGCTATATATCATCAGAGATTTTACGCGAAATTCTTTTCCTCTAGTATTGCCAACGGATATATAGTTCCGTCCCTATATATAAACAATATATTTTATTTACCGACGGACAGTAATTTTCTGTTGGTAAATAGCGTCGATTTTCTGTCCGTCGAAAAATTTCCGCTGCTATTCCATGATTTTCTTGTAGTGATTATTTTCATTTCTTATTTAGATTTGAAGGTTTTTGTCTTTATTTTAAGAATAAAATTTGTTCTTTTTATAAAGATGGTGTTATTATGAATTTGGATCACTTATAAAATGTTTTTATGAATTAGGACTATAAGGATAATCCTTAATATAAATAGCAAGAAGAGAAAATTAATAGGCCAAAACCCATTTTATTTATAGCATTGTAGGTTAATTCAAGTTATAATATCAAATTACATGAAGAAAGATATGTGGATCCTTTTTATTATAAATTATATAAATCTTATGAATCTTATTTGTTAGGTAAGATGACCAAACTACTGTTTTGTAGAAAGGGAGAACAAGCTACTGAGTTATTAAAGCTTACATATTTAGATATATATGCCCTTATGTCTACTCAAGACAGAGGTAGATATTCATATTTCATCACATTCATAGTTTATCATTTTAGATATGGTTATGTGTACTTAATGAAGCAAAAGTTTGAATCATTTGAAAGATTTAATGAATCTAGACTTAAGGTTGAGAAATAAATTGGTATAAATATTACAAAACTTAGATTTGATCGAGGTAGTGAGTACTTAGACTATATTTCTTGGTTACTTAAAACAGAATCAGATTCTCTTTCAATGAACTCCATTTAGAACTCTATAACTCAACAGTATATGAAAGGAGATCTGTGCTTTATTATATATGATAAATTCCATAATAAGTTGCATAGATCTTCGTATTTCCCTTTAAGGATATTCCTTTGAAATTACAACTTACCATCTAAATAGAGTTCTATTTAAAATGATTGACAAGACTTTATATAAGATATAGACCAATAGTGTACCAAACTTGTCATACTTAAAGATTTGGGGATGTGACCAGAATTTATATAAGATATGGGCTGAAATGTACAATATTTGATGAGCTTCAAGCCTAGTCAAATAATATTTGAAAGAGATTGTCAGATATCAATTTCACTATCCTCTTAAATGAAAGGTGTTTATCTTAAGACATAGTACATTCCTAGAAAAAGAATTTATTCTAAAAGATAATAGCAAGAGCGGGTTGAACTTATAGAAGTTTAAGAACTACAAATGCATATTCAAATGAAACAAGAACTTTAAGTTTATAGATATGATATATAATTAAGGGTTCAAGAGACATATAGTAAATGAAGCACTAGTAAATGAAAAGGGGAAGATGATGCATTACTTATAGATGATAAGGCTACTGTTTTTAAGGAAATAATTTCTAAAATTTATTCTTTAAAATGGCATGAAGCTATATGATCTAAAATGGACTATATATACACTAACTAAAGTATGAACTTTGGTGGATGCACCTAATGCGATTGTTCATATTAGATATAAGTAGGTTTTTAAAAGAAAAAACTGTCATGCATTATAATATAAATACATACAAAGGAAGGCTATTGGCTAAAGGTTAGGAGCAAAAACAAGGAGTTGATTTTGATGAAGCTTTTTTGTTAGTAGAAATGATTAAGTCTATAAGGATCTTAATGTATATAGTTGCATACCATTATTATGAAAGCTAGAAAATGGACGTTAAGACATTCAATAAGAATTTGCATATATATATATTGCATACCATTATTATGAAAGCTAGAAAATGGACGTTAAGACATTCAATAAGAATTTGCTTATATATATTACGTAAAATGAAGGTTTTAAATCTAAGAAGTTTCCTAATTAAGTATATAAGTTGCAAAAATCTATTTATGGACTTCAGCAAGTGTCATAGAGTTAGAACATCAATTTTGATGAGACAATCAAAGAGTTTAACTTTATTAAAAATTTAGATGATCCTTGTGTTTATAAGAATGTCAATGAGAGTGCAATCATCTTTCTAGTACTATATATAGATGACATATTTTTAATTGAAAATGACATATTAATGCTTCAATATATAAAGATTTAGTATTCCAAAAACTTCTCTGTAGGAGAAGCAACCCATATTCTGGGAATAAAGATCTATAGAGGTAGATCAAAGAGTTACTTGGTTTATCTTATTACATGTACTATTACATGTACAAAGTTCTAAAAAGGTTGAGCATACATAATTCTAAGGTTAGATTCTTACTTATATCACATAAGATTTCTTTATCAAAGAGTATGTGATTGAAGATACAGAAAGAGAGAGATAAAATGAATTTTGTTGCATATGCCTCAACAATGGGATCAATCATGTGTTCAATGTTATGTATGAGATTAATTGTTTCTTATGATTTAAGTATAACATGTAGATTTCAAGCCAATCTTAGCGATGGTCATTAGATGTCTTTAAAATTTTTTGGTTTGTAAAGAAGCTAAGCTAAGAGTTTAGAGGTATTTAGATATAAGTTTATTGTCTGATCATAATAGAACATATCACAGTTAGGGTATATCTTTACTTCAAATAGAGTTGACGTAAGTTAGAAAATTTCTAAAAAAGCTAACCATTATTAATTCTATAATTAACGTATAGTACATTCAGTGTTTAAGGCAACAAAGGAAGATGATTAGATTAAGAAGTTCATCACTAAACTTAGTTTGGTTCCTAGCATTATTGAGTTGATAGTATTTTAGTATCATAACAATAGAGTTCTTACACAAGAAAAAGAACCAAGATCTTATCAATAGTTTAACTAAGTATTCGTAAAGTTTCTCTTGATTTGGGAGATAGTCGAGCGAAAAGACAATAAATTGGTGGGAGTACCTACCTAAGAGAAACTAAGTCATTGCTTTGATATATGAATAGATATAGTATTAAAAATATAGATGATTCACTTTAGTTTAAGTATGAGATTATTAGTTTATGCCCTTGTAGCTAATCAATTTGCTATAATTAATTTAAGACATTATTAATTTATTCAATAAAGGTATTATTTATATTTATATGTTTTGGTAATTATATTTAACTCTTAATATTAATGATAAAATTTCTAGAATAATTACTATGCAATTAAAATAATGATAAAAATATAATGATAAGTTTAAATTTGTATTTAGGTATTATACCTAAATTATTCCTAATTATTCTTTTATTAAGATGATGTAACTATGGAATGGTAAAATTAGTATACTTATATCTCTTTCTTTTAAGGAAAGTGATTGATCTTGTAAATTTAAGTATGAAGATACTTAAACAAATATATGACTACATATTAGAAAATAAGTTTACTGAACTAGTTCGATCATGAGGATCCTAAATGAAACATTATTTGTGTATGTGGGTGTTCTCACTATGATGGTTGTATAATTGATCCTTATACTTAAAATTGTCAAAGTACATCATATGAAAATTACTATTTTTGATATTAGTTATGACCTATTTTATTTAGAGTAGCTCAGATGGTAGTACTTAGATGTAGTACTGAGTTATATAAAGATAAATGAGAAAGTTAACACAGAATTCATCACTCTAAAGCAATTAAGAAAAATGTTATGTTATTCTTAATTAGTAATGATTTATGAAATTTTCTAATTAGAGTGAATTGAAATTTGAAAATATTGTTTTCAAATATCAATATTAAACGAGTTAATAATTAGCAAAGACTAATATAGTTGAATTTAAATATACTAAATACTAATTTCATACTCTATGTTCAATTGAAACATTGGATGACAAAATGATTGAAATATATATCATTATCATGTATGAACATATTAAGTCAAACTAATTTGATATTCCTAATATTTGGGTTATCATGACATATTATTAGATGTTAATCTTGATGTATGATTATAAATTTTTTAATTAGAATATTAAAGATGTATTAAAAAGAGTTTTAATTTATCTAATTATAATTATAAAATAGAATTATAATTTATAATTATTGCTAACATATTAAAACCTAACGAGTCATACATAAAAAAAAAACTAAAGAGAGAAATTTTAATTTAATTAAGTCAAACTTAATTATGAAGTTTAAAAACTTCAAGGATCAAATATTACATATTTGATTTTATTAATATTAATATTATAGTTATAGCTATACTTTTAATTATAATCAAGAGTTTTATTTTAGTTAAGTATGAAAGAAACCTTAGTCTTTGTCTGTGAAAGAAACTCTTGTCAAACCCTTTTAATTGACTAGTTCTCTTCTCTACACTTGAATGCCAACATAAGCTAGACATTTGAACAACTCGTGATTGATGACCTAATTAGTGCAGAAAAAGTTTTGAAAGATACCGAAACAAGTTTACCTTTAACTCTTTTACATCCTAAGTCATTCTTCAAGTTATAATATTAAAGAGATTTGATAGAAAATTGTTAATATTTATTATATTTTACTCGTATGGTTGGTTTATTCTTAGTCATATCAGCAACATTTGGCAGACATATGCTATTATTTATGTCACGTATATTTTATCGTTATTTTTGATAAAAGTTTAAGAGAATATATTTTTCTAAAAAATTAAAAATCATAAGAAATTTGTTTGATAATTTAAAAAATTAAAAATAGTTAAACTAAAATAAAAGAGTCATGTTAGTTTTTAAAATTTGAAATGTACATATCTCAACAACAAATCCTTCAGTTTCATCTTTTTCACGGAAAGTAAATTACTAGAGCTTAACTATTTCAACAACCACCTTTTCTTTCTAATTTCATAGCTGATTTTTTTTTTTTAAAAACCGAAGTTTAAATTGTGCAGAGGTTGTACTGAAAAGTAAAATCCTAATGTTACTGGTTTATGAAATATTAGAAACAATCCTAATGGTACAAACATTTGATAATTTCCAGTTAGATTGAATTATCATTTTCTGTCGAAAAGAAAAACGTGTTCGGTCGAAAAGATGAGCGGCGTAGGCAACTCCAAAGAAGCAAACGTGAAAAATGAGAACGCAGAACAGAAACAGAAGCTCCAAAGAAGCAACCGTCCGTGAAAAATGAGAACATAGACCACAGACCGTAGACCACACACCGACCACTGCAATACAATTAGG
Organism: Erythroxylum flavicans; assembly: GCA_027576715.1. NCBI lineage: Eukaryota > Viridiplantae > Streptophyta > Magnoliopsida > Malpighiales > Erythroxylaceae > Erythroxylum > Erythroxylum flavicans. The sequence continues at coordinate 26,386,404 of JANZXP010000195.1, read as the reverse complement.
CATGTACGTCCGATCAAATTATCCACGCGCCATCATTATATATATATATAAATATAGATAACCAAATCTTTGAAACGATTAAAAAGATCAGGTCAACTTTTGGGTTCTGCACTAATAGTCCTAGTACATCTACATTTACTCCTACTCTATTCGGGCTTACCTTCCTCTCAGTCTCAGCAGCACACAAAAAGAATAATATGAAAATAAAATGAAGAATTTTGGGATTGGGCCTACAGTGATCTGAGGACCTCGTCTCCCTACCGCTCATGTCTGAAATCCTTATCCTCATAGTTTAACTTGGATTGCTCTCTCTCTCTCTCTCTGCAACTTAACCCAACCCATATCCACCGTATCTTTTATTCTCCTCTCCTCTCCTCTTTTATTTTGGTCCCTACTCTCTGAGTTGTTTTCCTTTCTGGAATTTCTTCTTTTTTCCTTTCCCCCTCTCTGAAACCCTCTACTGGTCCATGTACTTAGACGCCTTATCATTTCTATTCAATCGAGGGTTTTTCTTTTTCATTGTTGCTTTTTAGTTTAGTTCTTGTCTTTGGTCATATTGGGATTTCTTAGTCCTGTGGCTTCAAATGGCTTTGTGGTCGGTTTTTTTGGAGATTTTGCAGAAACCCACAATTGGGAGCGTTTTGTGTGAGCTTTTAATGTTTATGGCTCCTTTATGGATCGCGGTTGTTGTTGGGATTATCGTCGGGTGGACATGGAAGCCAAAATGGGCCTATCTGGGTGAGGAGAACATGGATTCTTCGGTCTCTAAGAATTCTCAAGTAAAAGTATCGATGCCGACGTCTTCCTCATTCGTTCCTAGTTTTAATTTTCCCAAGTTCCAGTTTCCCAGTTGTGCTTCTTGGACTCCTGATAATGGTGCTCAAGAGAACTCTTTCTCTGTGCCACCTACCACTAACCCCGATTGCAGGTTTGTGGGTTTTCTCTACTTTTCACCAGTTGGTTAAGGTTATTTGTCTAATAAAATTGAATTTATAGATTCAGCGGCGTGAAATATCATGAGAATTCGAGTAACTTCTTCACGGGCAATGAGACTTCTAAATTAGGAAAAGTTAACTTTTTTTTTCCTTTTCTTTTCTCTAACAACTGCATTAAATTTGCAGTTCGTCACGAATTGTAAAGGAAAAGTCTAGTCTTGTGACAACAGATGATTTAGAGGTGTTGCATAAGCTTGCCGAGGTCAAAGATGGCGGTCCTTCTTGGATTCAGATGATGGATCGTTCTACCCCAACTATGAGCTACCAAGCTTGGCGAAGAGACTCTGAGGTGGGTTTTCTTGTGTTGGTTTAATTGTTGGAAGCAGCAAATGAACATGTGAATTATAACCTTTGCTGTTAACTGCTTCGTATTTACTTCATAGTTCTGCTGATTTATTAGGCTGGTGGAATCCATGTTATTGGTTTTAAATTTTTTTCAATGGTTTTGTTAGAATGGCCCTCCCCAATATCGTAGCAGAACTGTCTTTGAGGATGCCACTCCTGAATTGGTGAGGGACTTCTTTTGGGATGATGAATTTCGGATGAAATGGGACGACATGCTTGTACATGCTGCAACTCTGGACGAGTGCGCCACTACGGGAACCATGATTGTGCAGTGGATACGCAAGGTGGGAAAAGTGTACTTTTCTATCTGTTGTTGAATGAACTGCTTTAAACGAGCATTAATCATGCTTTCTGCGATCAGTTTCCCTTCTTTTGTAGTGATCGAGAATATGTCATAGGACGTCGCATTTGGGAATCAGGTCGAATGTACTACTGTGTCACAAAGGTATGCAGATAACCTTAACTTTCTATTCTTGACAATATCATTTGTTTTTTTCCCCCTCTTGTTTCTTGTTTCCAAAAGTTAAATGGGTAAGTTGTAGACTATCTTCTGTGTTCTAGTTATCTTGATTGAATGGTCAGCCTTCAACCTTGTCATTTTTAGCCATTACTAAATGCATATTACTTAATTTAGCACATCCATGAGCAATATAAGTTTAAGTAGTTTTTGTTAGATATGTTTTGTACTTTTGGGACGATAGAATGTCGGAAGCATATTCATGCAACATGAATCACTTTTAATAGTTCTAAATTTTATATACCAGTCTTATTTTGATCAAAACTTGGGTTGTTATTGTATGTACTGACCCAGTACATAACAAATTGGCTAGTAGCTGCAAAAGGTTATTGTATGTATTGACCCAGTACATAACACATTGTTAGCAAAAGGTTATCTGATTGCTCATTGTAGTGTTGAGAGGCAAGTGACTTGGTGTTACCTCGTGAATTTTAATCAGAAAAGGTATAACAAATGCTTGATTCCCTACTTGTTGTAAGCCTTGTGGACACCAGTCAACTGCATCCTTTCTTGTATTCATGGAACCTGTAATGTCAATGCAAATTAAGAGCATTAAGTCATTCTAATGGTTTCCAAATATCTTTTTTGTACTAGTTATTCCACCTTTGAGATATAACTGGGCCTTACAAATTTTTATAAGTTAATTATACATTTCTCTTTGGTACATAAAAAAACATCTGGGAAATTTTGGAATACACTCCTAAGATTACATGCCATGGCATCTTATTTTTTTCAGGGAGTTCCGTGCTCCTCGGTGCCAAGACAAAATAAACCTAGGCGTGTTGATTTGTACTATTCTAGCTGGTGCATCCATGCAGGTAGATAATTTCTTTATGGTCAGTTCTTTCCTCAAATAATAGTTTTCCTTCTTAAAATGCAATTTCACTTTATTTCCAAAGCTATATGTCATTTATTTATGCCTCTGTTGGATTTGTAACAGTTGAATCTAAAAAAGGGGATGGTCAACTGACTGCATGTGAGGTTTTACTGTTCCATCATGAGGACATGGGTATTCCTTGGGAGATTGCAAAGCTTGGAGTACGACATGGTATGTGGGGAGCTGTTAAGAAGATTGAGCCTGGTCTACGTGCTTATCAGAAGCAAAGACTATCTGGCGCTGCTCTTTCACGTTGTGCTTTCATGGCTCAGGTTAACACCAAAGTCAGTACGGACTACCTAAAAGCAATGGAGAGTAATCCTGGTGATTCACCGGAGATTGAAACCAATGATTCATCAAAGAAACCTCTAGGTAGAAATATCCCTAAGCTTCTAGTTGTTAGTGGTGCTATTGTCCTTGCCTGTACCCTTGACCGCGGACTCTTGACCAAGGCAGTTATATTCGGAGTAGCAAGAAGATTTGCAAAAGTAGGGAGGAGGCTGTGATGCGTAGAGTAATATCATGCAATTCTAATGATGAGAGAAAGCATGTAGAGCTGCTGTGAGTGTGATAAGTGCATTGATGTGAATCTCCTTACATGCAGCATTCATTCTTCTTAAATGCGCAGAAGCTTGTATTTTTCCCTCTTGTTTGAGCCGTTGTGCAGATATAGCAGAAAATTAGAAACTTTATACCGATGTAATTCCGTCAAGCAAAGGATCTCAAGCTTCAGAAATAACAAGATGATTCTGGTTCTTTTATCGGAAGAGTACCTACTTTCAGAAAGTTTCTGCTATTGTGATAATTCTGCAAAATAATTTCATTGGTGCGAGGATATACCTACCCCGTTAGGTGTTGAGGGTGGTAACAAGCGCATCGCAGTTAAAACCAGAAAAAGAAATAGGAGATTTTCATGCATCTATTAGTTATAGTTGATTAAGCAAAGTGGTGGTCAAAAATGTCGAATCAATTATTATACATTGCTTGACATTTGCGAATCAATTGTAACTGGCCTTATCTGTTCGTTCATCTATAAAAGTCAAAGACTCTGAATGAGTCAATGGTATATGAGGCCGAGGGTGCCGATATGCTTACTAGTGGTCGTCCAGGTTACTCTTTCAATATATATTGCCGCTCTTTTCAAGACCGTGGAAGTCTTAGAAGCATTTGAATTGTCAACTGCTGCCCACATGGAACCGTAGTAACTTGTGATATTATAATTTCCTCACAGGACGCCAGAAGAGGACTTTGCAACTAGCGACATTCAAGTTTTACCAGAAACGTCACGCTGCGTCCTTTATATACTTTGTCGTAACAAGCGAAACCTATGCCTTTCAGAGTAATGCTTCAGTTGCTGCAGCAAACTTCGCAAACGATCTTTTAGTTACATTATAGATTCTTGGTACTTACAGTTGATATATATAAGTTATTTCAGTGAAAGTCTGAAGTTTACCAACTCAATCGTCGATGTGATAAGGAATGTGAGTCCATCATGAGGATCATGCGTGATATATTTATAATTTTATCCTCGTAGGTTTGTAGGCTATGTTCATCATGTATCACAGAAAAATTTACAAGACTCACGATTATATCTTAGATGTCTACAATATATCGAAGAGACACATAAGCGTAGCAGAGATTTTAAAGATTGAGGAAGTACATCATTCTAACAAGCCAAAAATTTAAATTCATACATTCTGTATGTCCATTTTTTGACTTAAGCTTTGGATTCTGAAACTCAGGTGAAATCCTTGACGCTCTTTTGTAAGTCAAATCAATTTGAGTCAGTATACATGAGTAGAAGCACATATATGAACATATTCGAAAGGGATTCTCATTATTCATTTAAGAGGGCGTCGGTCTAACTTCTTTTATTTGTTAAAATCTAAATTCGCCTTTCCCCAAGTCCGTTTAAAAGTCCAAGTAGTTTGGTCCATAATAGGAAGTGATTTCTCTAACCAAGAGTCCTTTTAAGCGGCTTATTCATACTCAATGCGAGTCTAGAGTTTAGGTTGAACCAACCAAAGAGTTTGGCCAAAAGTCTTATTTACGTATGAACCTAAAAGGCTCTAGGGAGCAATTTTCAAATTTTTTAAGTGACAGGTTACATGGAAAGAGGGGATGAGATACCAAGAGCGAGGATGTAGATAGCTAAGTGACAAACCTATCCTTTTTAAGATCTAGTGGCAGAAATCATTCAAACACGTAAATGTACACGCTTACTTTTCCAGGTTGGGTTAAGCAATCCCTTTGAGTAGGGAAATGACACCAAATGTTTATAAAAGAAGGATAAAAAAATTCACTCTCATCCTTTCAAAATCGCAACCCTAATATTTTTTGTGCTGATTGGCTCGCAAACTATGCTGAGCATTTTGTTGTAGGAACTACTTATTTTGCTACTCCACCCATTGGGTGCCATGTTCTCCTTCTAGAGGATATGTCGAAGATCTGTTTCTCAAGAGTTGTCGTGTAATTTGTATTTTTCTCCCCTTTTATTAAAAAAAAAGAACAATCTTCAAAAGGCGTTAAAGGGATACTTATAGTGATTTTGAATGGCTCACGTTTGTTTTAAAGGACAGACTTAGATTGTGAGACCTTCCACTCCCTAGAAAATTTTACTAGATTTTTAGTAACCAAAATCCCTTCTTTCTAGTTGAGCTCTTTTAATGATTAATACAACAACTAGCATTAGGCTATCAGAAGTTAAGGATGCCAACATATCAATCACTGCATTTACTATGTAAAGACTATCAGTTTAATTGAATTAAAGTGGGATAACTGCTTATGAAACCTTAATTCAAACTTAAAAAGTTTTTACCAACATGACCTGCTGATGGAATTAGGGGAAAATGATATGCTTAAGTTATTTTGGTCAAACTCCATAAGCATTATAGATTAAGGAACATGGATCCATAAAGAAAACCATGTCTATACATGGAGTGGTAGACCTATGATATCATCTCAATGGACTCATGAGGTATCTCATAAAGAAGTGATAGAACCACGATTTTACTCTAGATACCTATGATCTGTCTTAGTGGTATATAAGCTAAGATTCCAAATCTTGGTAAGTGGATCAAAATTCTAATTAGTCAAAAACTTAATTCAAACACTCTCTAATCCCATTTCCTGACTTGAACTGCATAATCTAAACCTTGGGTCAATTCCCCTACTTTTTATAGGTTAAATCATTTTAAATAATCAAACAAGGATAGAGAAGTAAATCTAAATATATCATTAGTCATAATTAAATTCATAATTTCCTTGAATTTACTTATAAACTCTATTGAACCCACAAAAGTGATTATTCTTACATTGAAAGTTGTAAATCGTATGATTTACCTAATTGTATACCTTAGTAAGAAACTAAAGAATGAGAAAGGCGCATTCCAACTTGTTTGTAAGAGATCTTGTGCAATAGTATTACGTATTGCAAGAGTTTACAGAATACATCTACATACATAATTACTATGATAATTATATATATGTATGTATGTATGTATGTAAATACAATAAGTCTATGATATTATTAGTTCCCAACATTAGAGAGATCAATATAAAATTGCATTTTGTTAAATTAAGGTTCTTATTAATGTTATAACAACCCCCTAACTCAGTGCTTTATTATGCCCATAAGGGTAAAGGTCCAAGAAGGATGCTAAGCTTGGTATGGTATTATTGGAAAACTTTGCAATCTAAGGTCATTTTTAAGGAATTAACTAGTTGATTAAAGGAGTGAATATGAGCAACACAAAGTAACTTTTGGGTAATTTAATCATGAAGAAAGTGGAAATCAATGAAAATATGCTTCAATTAAGAGTGAAAGGTAGAATTAGATCATAAATATATGGAAATAATATTATTACAATAAATCGTAGATGTTGATTAAAAGGAGACACTAAGTTCATTAAGGAGGTTGACTAGCCAATTAACTTTGATGGTGGTAAATGCAGTGGCCTAATATTCATCATTAGTGGTTAAATAATCAATGGTATTTTCCTTTTCTAAGATCCAACTAGTAGGATTAGAACTAAGAAAAACAATATAAGCTGAAATAGAGTGGCGACTGTCAGCATCACCTGCCCAATTATCATCTATAAAGGCATGTAAAAAATATGATGCATGTGCATATAAGAATAAGCCATAATGAGAAATACCTTTCAAGTAACAAAATAATTTATTTAACAACACTCTAATGAAGAGGAAGATGAAGAGTGGATAAATTGTTCAAATTTATTGATAACAAAGTTAACTTCTAGTTAAGTAAGTAATGGGCATTAATGTAAATCTATTTACTTAGTATTTTGTTATGATTTCCATCAAAATTACCTTGAGAAAATTGGTTTTACATATTATTTTAGTTAATTGGAGGTATATTTCTTATTAATGATATTGGTCAAGGACTGAAGGATTTTATAAGGCAAAATAAGAAGAAAACTCAGTATTTGTTGAACATGGTATGAAAGATAACAATATGCCAGGGCACACTCCTTATTGGATATAAATAAATGGAAGGATCAAATATTCATAGCACATGGTTGTGTGCCAAGGCATATTCCACACTAGAATGTTGATTTAGAAGACATGATTAAGTTAGAGTTTGTTTTACATGTCAAAGATATACAATGTATAATATAGCCTCAAATATGTGCATCTTAGAGTTTGTATTCCTCCCTTTAAAGGATTACAACAAAACAATGTCCCAAACCATGTTCTCTACATTGAACATATATTTTTTCCCCCTTTAAAGGATTACATCAAAACAATGTCCCAAACCACGTTTCTTCATTGAACGTATGTTTTTTTAAAAAAAAGAGATGTAAAAGCCCTAGAAAGGGAAAGTTTTAGTATTAAGTCAAGTTTAGCCTTTTGAGAGAGAGAGAGAGATGCTCTAGAACATATCTTGTAGTCATATTCAATGAAAAGATATATCGAGCGTCATTCCAAGAAAGTGACTCATATAAAAAAATTGAGATCTTCACTAAGAAAACCTTTTCTATAAATTGTTTAATTCCTTTGATTATATTTGTTGTTTCAAAAATGATTTTTGGTTAAGTTTTTTCTTAAATCTAGATTAGATAAAACCCTAGTTTTTAAAATTTTTATGGATTGATTCAATTTTAAATAAAATGATTTCTATATTTATGAAATATTTGTATTGTTCTTACTGCTACTTACAAATAAACAAAAGCTTAAAATTGATCTAAATTTTATATGTAGATGTTATGAAAACAACCTTCTTAAAAATTGATAAAACATGTATATTGAGAATTAAATAAGGTACTAGATATAGACCTTCATGATGCTTCTGGTATTAAGGTAGCCTTTTATCAAATTTTATAGAACCTAATGCATTACTAAAGGAGTTAATTAATAAGAAAGAAATATTAGTTAATTAGTTAAGAAATATATGAATATATGAATATACATCAAAAGGTGATAATTCATTACGCTAAGAGACTTCTTTGGTCTAAATAATAGAATCTATAAAGAACTTAATCAAAAGTATAAAATAAGGCTAGGCATATTTCTTTTCTATATGATATATCATGTTTACATTCTTTTTGTTGATTATTATGTGTTTATTTCTAGAGCTAAATTGATCTATTCAATTTTTTTTTAGCTTTTGATTAATCAAATACTCCCTTATTTATTAATAAGATAATAGTATGAGGGTTAGACTTATTATTTACTTTATTGTTATGAGATCAGCACTCTAATTATCATTATATAATTACAAAAAGACAGATCCACTTTCATTTAGTCTTATATAAGAATAGTAGAGAAAACATCAATCAGTAAGTGATAAGCAATGAAGGGATCTAAGTAACCTATAATAGTGGCATCATATCTTAAAGAAGCATAATCAAACTTAATTGTTTTAGTATAAGAGAGAGGTGTGTTGACTTCTTTCTCCTCATGCATGTTAGTTGTGAAGCAACTTTAGAATGTACTTTTGAGGCAAAAATGTTTATATATGAGCTTATGTTTAGCCAAAGATGAGTGTTTTAACTTTAAATTTTCTCCAGCTCTATATTTTATAATTTACTTAAGCTATGTGTGATAGATCTTTTATTTTATCTATTTATTCTTACATCATACCCTTACTCTTTAAAAGAATTTATCTTTAAATCTTTAACTTTGGATAAAAGGATACTTCTTTTTGAACTACAAAAACAATTAAGAGAACGGGATACTTTATAAGCTTTTTTTGACTTAGTAGATTATTTACATTTAAGCTATAGTAATTCTTTATTATCAAATAGTTTCCTTAACTATATTTTAACAAATTACATAAGTAATGCATCATATAATATCACATCATTATACTTTCCAATAAGAGAAGACATCGACTTCTACTTCCTCATTTTGATTTTACTACATTTATTGATCCACCGTAGCTTGTATAGATTTAGATGCTTCACAATAGGCCAACTGAACTTCTTTATAGAGTAGTGCTAACTATATTAGTGCAACTCTCTCCATTTATAAGTATAATATACCTTGCGATGAATGTGGCGTCATAGTATGGATAATGCTCTTTCTTTGTTACTTTCACTCATCCTCTTTAACCTAAAGAATTAGAAACATAATAATAAGCACATCGCTACAACAGCATATCTAGCTCCACCTTCACTAGAATCATCAAATGTTGACATATATTATTTTCTATCTGGATCATTTATACTTTCAATAGAGGGTATGTTTATCTTTATACTACCCATTTTTTAATCCAAACTATCTCCACCTCTAAATTACCTTCCAGGCTCTTATTCACTTTAGCTTCTCTTTTGGTCCTAAATCTATCTCCTTCAATCTGAAAAGCTAAATTAACCTCATCATCACTTCGATCCATATTCTCTTCATCAACTTCCATCGGAGGTATTAGATTGATTCATATAAGTCTCCTTTCATTAGGAACTTAATATTATTCTCCTTTTGCAATTTTGAAAATTGATGAGATTGCCTCACTAATATGTCTTCTATCTTATTTTACATCTCATTCAACATTTCAAACTGTCATTAATATAGCTTGGAAAAAGAACATGTATTCCTTTTCTTCCTTAAATGGTGAAACAACTTTAAAATCCATATTTATAAGCTACAAGAAAAGCTAGTAACAAAAATATTTCACTCACTTTCGTACATACATACTCTTTAAGATGATGAACCACTCATACTTTCACTCATCACTTTGACTTTCTCAATATTACTATCACTCTCTTGCCTTTTTCCACTCCTTGCTTCATTTACAAGTTCTTTAAAGAACTAAACAAACTGAAACAATAATTCAACCTTATAAAGTCTAAAACGCAAGGATTATTGGTTAAAAGATAAAATAAATCAGAAATAAAGCAAAAAATGTAACAACCAAATCAAAGAAAGAAGATTATTAAGAATTTCAAAAAATATTTGGAAAAAATGTGTTAAGATAATCTTTCCTACATACTTCCTATCTTTTCTTTCTTTTTTTCTATTTTTTCTTTTCTTTTCACAACCATACAATTTTGATAAAATAATGCAAATAATAAGGTTTGAAACAATTAGATATAAAAGTTACGAGACAAGGAACTGAATATAGAAAAATCCCTAATATAATAAGAATGCATAGACAAACCCTAAACAAGATGAGTACTGTATTTGACTTTTTATTGGAATCTTTAGAAATAAGAAGAAGATTTCAATAAAAAGAATTACGGAGTCATAAGGAAAAATGAAACTCTAATAAAGAGGCATAATAAAGTTTAATAATATAAAAACGAAGAAGAAAGAATCACCATACATGATTTAGATCCAAGCTCTAATACTACATAATGTAACCCATCTTGGATCAAAATCTTACAAAACACATAAACAAGTTTAAACCAAATTCAAGAACCAATCATGTGTATAAAGTGAATTGACTCATTGACAAAAAGAATCCATATCCAAATTTATTAATTGGTTGAATGTTATAAAGAAAGAATTCTTTGATAAGTTTAAAGTTCAGTGACGAATGAGGAAAAGAAACACTTATGACTTTTAATAAACAATGATTTCAAAAACCTACTAAAATTGAGATGACACATCCTTTAAATACTTGTACAAAAATTAGGGTTTTAAGTGGATACAACTTAGGACATAGTCATGTCAATCTGTAATTTTTTATAAAAATATAATGCCAATAGATATGGCATGGGACACAGTCATATTTAAGACTATAGATCTTTCTATAAATTTTATATAGTGGACACAATCTGGGACACTTATGTCATTGAAGGTCATGGAGGTCATTGTAACTTAGAATAGGAACATAAGCTAGGTATATAATTATATTAGAGCTCGTATTTCTTATTACAAATTTAACTCCTGCATTTACGGAGAGTCATAGGCTAGAATATGCTCGTGTTTGGGCCAGTATTTAGTCAAACAAGAGTACTTTTCATCCAAATTTTGTTTAATATCAAATTTTGTAATTGGCTGAAGCTTACACCCAATATATCTTCTATTTTGGATAATAGTGCTTACATTAACTGTGATAACTAACATACAAAATGGAATTGAGGAAGAGTCCATCATAAGCCCCAAGTATAATTTTAATAACGTTAAAACAAATAAAACTCAATATGTTGATGATGTTGTGGCCATCGCAACAAGAAGTCAAAGAGGAAGAAGAAAAGGAATGGAATTTACATCTCTTTTTTAAACAATTTATGTCAAGTATAGCATGGAATATTAGTGTAACATCCCGTTACCTTTGGGAGGTTATAATAGTAAATATGAGTGATTAATGAGAGCTTAGAAATGCATTTTTTCATGCTCATGCATTATCTGATATGCTCATATTCATGAATATCGAATTTTTGCACATGAAAATAATTGTACATGCATTCATAAACATTCCAGGTAGAATTACTTTATAATTGAATTGTGAAAGTGATTTTGTTGATAATTGTGGCTTGTATTTGTTGAAAATTGATTTGGAGA
>JANZXP010000195.1:26357428-26367712 GCA_027576715.1 Erythroxylum flavicans | reverse complement strand
TATTAGAGGGTTTAGGGATTAGAGACCAGACTTTATTCCTTGTAAATTGATTTAACTCCTCTTGCATAGCTAAAATCTAAGCTTCTTCTTGAAGAGCTTCATCAATTTTCTTACTTCTTGAAGAGCTTCATCAATTTTCTTAGGTTCTAATTCAGAAACAAATGCTAGATTGGCCTCTCTTCTAAACTTAGATCTAGTTCTCACTCCTTTTGATGTTTCTCCTATAATCAGGTTTTCTGGGTGAGAAGACTTATATTTCTAGTCTTTTCTTAAGCTAATAATTTCAGAACTATCTATCACTTTATCAGATGGATTGTCTAATGGTGAATCATCTGGGTTATTAACTAAAGGAGCAAATAGAGTTTCATCATCAGAATCGTCTCTTTTATCTAGACGAGAATCATCATTAAATTTTACATGCATAGATTCTTCAATAGATCTAGAAACAAGATTGTAAACTCTATAAGCTTTATAATTAATATAATAACCTAGAAAAATTCCTGAATTGATCTTAGAATCAAATTTATCCAAATTTTCTTTTGTATTCAAGATAGTGCATTTGCAACTAAAAGGATGAAAGTAAGAAATATTTGGCTTTCTTTCCGTCTATAATTCATATGGAGTTTTATTTAAAACAGGTTGCAAAAATACTCTATTTTGAATGTAACAAGCTGTATTTATAGCTTCTGCCTAGAAGTACTTAGGAAGATTCATTTCATATAGCATAGTCCTTGCCATTTCCTGAATCGTCCTGTTCTTTCTCTTTACAACTCCATTTTGTTGAGGAGTTCTAGGAGCAGAGAAATTATGGAAAATTCCATTCTCCTCACAAAATATTTTGAAATTTTCATTTTTAAATTCTCCATCATGATCACTCATAATTCCAGCAATAGAAATTACTTTTTCATTTTATAACTTTTTGGATAAAACTTTAAAGCATTTAAGAGATTCATCTTTATGTGATAAAAACAATATCCAACAAAATCTAGTACAGTCATCAATAATTACGAGACCATACTTCTTTCCACCAAGACTTACTTTTTTTGTTGGACCAAAGAAGTCTATATGTAATAGCTCTAGAGGTCTAGACAAAGTTACAATGTTCTTAGACGAATGTTTTAACTTTTTTTTCCTTTTTGACAACTTTCACAAAATAAATCTTTGTTAAAACTTATCTATGGTAAGCCTCTTACCAAATCAAGTCTAACTAATTTGGAAATATGTTTAAAGCTAACATGACCTAGCTTTTTGTGCCAAATCAGTTTCTCATCATCTTTTGATATAAAACATAAAATATTTTGATTTTTCAAATCATCTAAGTTGATTTTATAGAGATTATTTCATCTCTTGGCAGAAAAGAATATGGAACCGTCCTTATTTTTTACTATACATGAATTTTGATTAAAGGATACTTCAAAACTAGAATCACATAATTGACTTTTATTGATTAGATTATGCTTTAAGCCATCAACTAGCAGAACATTATCAATAGAGGAAAGGGAGTCCTTACCAATTTTTCCAATCCCAATTATTTTGCCCTGCTTATTATCTCCAAAAGTTACTGATCCTCCTTGCTTATATTGGAGGTCTAGGAATATAGACCTTCTGCCCGTCATGTGTCGCGAGCAGCCACTGTCCAAATACCATTGGTGGTGGTTACTTCTTCCAAGTAAGGAGATCTGCAACATAAATTATATCCTTTTGAGGTACCCATATTTTCTTAGGTCCTTTGGGGTTAGTTTTATAATTTTTCTTTGAATAATAAGAATATTGTTTCTTTTTCTTAGCAACAAAATTCCTGTTATGAAAAAACTTTTTATTATGAAGAACATTACTATTATGAATAGTATTTCTATTATTGAAGACTAAACCGCTTTTATCATTTGGATGTCTATAACTTCTAATCATATCATTCATCCTTTTTGTACTTTCTGTAAATTTCGATAAATCTGCTGAAAGACTATTAAACCTTTTTTTAACTGATTAATTTCATCAGATCTATCTACGATTACTTTCTTTTTCATATTGTCTACTTGTTTCTTGAGGCAGACGTTTTCTTCTTCTAAGAAATTTATGTTCTTTATATTTTCAACAAATTTCTTTTTCAATAACCTATATTGTTTTAAAATAACATGTGAATCTTCTAATAATTCTAAATAGGCATCCTGAAGATCATCAAAGTTAGAAATTACGTCATCATTGCTTTCCCCTTCAGCTACCAAGTATATATTGGCTTGTTCTGCGTTTCTAAGTAGGATTCAGATTCAGACGAATCTAGATCTTCCTATGTTGCCATCATGCTCTTTTTGTTTTCTTAACTTTTCTTTTGTTTTCATTTGAGCAATGGACATTTAGACTTGTAATGTTCTAATTTATTACACTCATAGCAGACGATAGAACTTTTCTCATTCTTCGAATCGTCTTTGCTATTCTTTTTGAAAGAGAAGTCTTTATTTCCCTTTAATTTCTTTTTCCACATCCTTCTAATCTTTCTTGAAATGAAGGATAACTCATCTTCTTCTTCACTTGAATCTTGATCAGATTCACTAGTATCATCATCATCATCATCATCATCATCCAGTTTGAAATCCTGCAATGAAGCGGGGTCTGGGGAGGTCTGATAGTACACAGCCTTACCCCTACATAGTAGAGAGGCTGTTTCCGGAGATTCACTAGTATCATCATTCTTAATTTTTTCAATAATGCTTTTAAAGATGTACTTTTATTTTTCTACATCTTCTGATTCTTCTGACCAGCCTTCAATGTAATAGATTTATCCCTTCTAGGTTTATCTTCAGCATCAAGCTCTACTTCATGGATTTTTAGCAAACCAAGCAATTCGTCTAGCTTCAGCTTGCTTAAATCCTTGACCTCTTGTATTGCTGTTACTTTAAGTCTCCATCTTTTTGGAAGACTTCTAAGAATCTTTCTGATATAATGTTGACTATCGTAGATTCTCCCCTGAGCTTTAAGTCCATTAATAATGGTTTGGAATCGTCCAAACATCTGATCAATAGACTCATCGTCTTTCATCTTCAACAGCTATACTGATGAACAAGAATACCAATCTTAGTTTCTTTCACCTAATTTGTGCCTTCATATGCAATGGCTAATGTGTCCCACATTTCCTTTGCAGATTCACATCTATGCACCTTATCATATTCACTTCTGTTTAGAGCACAACTTAAAAAAACTTGGCCTTTGAGTTTAATTGAAAGCGAGCTTTCTGATCAACCCAAGAGGGATGCTTTTCCCTTCATTTTCTGTTGAGATATATGGACCATTTTCAATGATATCCCAAAGATCAATGTGTGTGGATTCTATGAAGAGCCGCATCCTATCCTTCCAATAATGATAATCTTCACCATTGAACGCAGGAGGTCTTGTGACGGAGGCACCTTTAGTTATAAAAGCATGTGATTCAGCCATAGATCTTTGCCCTCACTTTGTAAAGGTGGCTTTTGGAAACCAAGCTCTGATACTAATTGAAGTAAATCACATGTTAGTATAGAAATTATATATAAACACAAGAAGGGGGTTAAATTGTGTATCCTTTTTGTAAATACAAATTCTTTAATTTTTCTCGATAAGAACTTCTCTAACTTGTTAAAGACTATCACAAAAATTGTTATGAGATAAATTGCAAATAACTTCTATATACTTGTTTAAGAACAAAATATACTAAGTTAAGAGAGATAGAGGATAGACACTACGATTTTATACTAGTTCACCGCAAACCATGGGCTACGTCCAGTCCTTAGAATTCGTTTGAGTATTTACTATACTTCAACAAATTACAAGTATTCTTTCTTTCTTCTCGAGCCTCTTTAAGTCTCACACACCAAGTATTCTTTTTCGCTATCTTAGCCTCTCTGGGCTCTTAGCCTTTTCTTTTTCTCACTAGAAAAATATCGTGAGTTATTGTTACAGTAGTTTAGCTTTTCCAGTATCGCACTATAGAATTTTTAAGTAAACATTTGAACGCTCAAAAATTATAGAATCAAAGATTTCACTAAAAGTTATTTAGTCTTTGACTCCGACCAATATTTATTGTCTAAGTCTTCAATCGCTTCTTTGAATCTTGATAACCACTTCTTGATTCTTGAAAACTGCTTCTTGATTCTTGAAAACCGTTATTTAGTTGAGTTCTGTAACTAACTCCAACTAACTAACTGCTCGACGTACTTGCGTATCTTCTGTTTTGTATCGTCTGTATTTTCTTCTGTGTTTCGCTTCTTCTGTCTTTTACTTCTTCTGTGTTTCGCTTCTTCTATCTTTTACTTCTTCTGTGTTTCGCTTCTTCTATCTTCTACTTCTTCTGTGTTTCGCTTCTCTGTCTTCTACTTCTTCTGTGTTTGTTTCTTCTGTCTTCTACTTCTTCTGTGTTTCGCTTCTTCTGTCTTTTACTTCTTCTGTGTTTCGCTTCTTCTGTTTTCTACTTCTTCAGTGTTTCACTTCTTCTATCTTCTACTTCTTCTGTGTTTCTACTTCTTCCGTCTTCTACTTCTTCTGTGTTTCACTTATTCTGTCTTTTACTTCTTCTGTGTTTCGCTTCTTCTGTCTTCTACTTCTTATGTGTTTCGCTTCTTCTGTCTTCTACTTCTTCTGTTTTTGTTTCTTCTGTCTTCTACTTCTTCTGTGTTTCGCTTCTTCTGTCTTTTACTTCTTTTGTGTTTCGCTTCTTCTGTCTTGTCTTCTTCTATGTTTCGCTTCTTCTGTCTTCTACTTCTTCTGTCTTTTACTTCTTCTATATTTCTACTTCTTCTGTCTTTCTACTTTTTCTGCACCCTTAACACACTCATCAAACTAGTTCATTTATTTCTAACATTATTATTATTTGATTGTCATCAAAATTTATTATCGTAAAGTCCTCCTAACTTAACACCACTAAATGATCTATTGCTTACAGAATCATATTGCAGATCTTAAATTTCCAAACTCAACTTCTGATGCTCTGTACATGGTAACAGATCGAGCTCATGATTAAGCTACTATCATCCAAATTCCAAATTAATTTCCACCAATAAAACTTGGAAAGTTAACGCCAATAGAATGGATCACTAACTATCAGAAGGTGTTCCAGGCTCATCAAAGGCATTCTTTTCACACAACTACTCCTCCTATTCTTAGTACATTAAGAGATGGATCTGTTAAATCCATCTACACTAGACCTATTGAAGACCAACCTAGATTGTTTGGCTTATCTGGCCCATTTTTAATGCTTCAACAAACATTATCACACAATGAAGGCATGAGTGGAACACTTATCTATTATGTGAAATATGATGGTTAACTTGTATACATCATCCATTATCCTATATAGGATGTTGACCCATCGATATATGAGCCATATTATGAGATATATCTTACTCTAAACAATGATGATACATATAGAGAGAATGAAGCTTATATTTGAAAGAGATAGGTAAAACTTAGATGCAAAGGAAGGCAACAACCCAGAGAAATTCATCATTGTCAACCATCCCAATAATTTCATCCTAAGGGTGATGATCATAATCCAAAATCCAGACTATGGGTTGGGCTTAAGAACCCACAACCTAGACCTGAGACTCTTTCTGAACTACTCAAAGTTGTTAGAAAGGAACATATGTTCCTTAAAGAACTAATCCCCAACAAACATAAGCCTGATAGTCTTTACATTCCTATTGCTACTCCAGCACCTATTCCATGTATAATGATGAGACCATATGAGAATGAATTTCCTCTCCTAGAGAACACACACAAATGATACTAATATGGTTGTCTTTAACCCTTATATTCATGCTATATGAATCATCTCTTATAGTACTCTCATATCAATTTCTACCGATGAAGTACTCAATTGGTACATTGATAATGTTGTGGCCTAAAATAAAGTTCTTCGCCAAATTGACACTAAGCTTGATGGTCTTAACCACCAAACATAGGCTATTAAAAATGTGTAGAAAATGTGCCTTCTCATATCCAAAAGTTATATACATCTTTGAAAGATCAAATGGTTCAACTTGATGCTGATCTCAGAATATATTGAAACATAGTATTTTAAACTGAATTTCACAACCAAAGAGCAAAAACTTTGAAAAGTTAAAGAAGTACTTCAAAGAATGAGGCAGATATCCAAACAGTGCAGTTTAAGACTGTTTATGGAGCTTATCCTACAATGTTTCTAGTTATCTAACCCATCTATTTGACTCCAGCCTATCTTGAAGCTACTAATTATGAAAAGGTGTTCAAAATGAACTATTCTCTAATCAATCAACATGTTCATAATATCACCAAGCCCAAATCCACTAAACCTACAAAACTCAAAATTGAAAAGAAACATGATCCATCACCTTCATACATTAAGCTGTTGATGCATGGACAAAACCTTTACAGATTAAAACTCCACCTTCTTCATCACCTAAAACCTAACCTATTTGATCGATTGAAAAAGAAAAAACTCCTCAACAAGAGTTTATTGTAACTCTTAAACTAGTATCTGTCTCAGATGAATTTGAAAGTCAATCACCAATATTTGAAGTAACCAAAGACTTAGATACTTCTGAATAGTTTGCAAATTTGTCTGAATTAGCCCAAATCATGATGACTATGCTTGATACGTCTCAACTAACTAAAAGACTGAACTAACCAAATCTACACCACCACTAATACAAGTAACATTAACCAGACCCACTTCAAGACCTTGGTTTACTTTTAATAATCTACCACCCAAAAAATGGAAAGATCGTCTCTATGAATTTAGTGTCTGGATCTATTTATAGATGACTGGACTAGATAATCCTTTACGAGATATCTTGTTTAAGTTTACCTCTCTTGTTGCTAGTACTTTGAGAGAATGATTGCAAAGTCTAGATGGTTATCGTAGATTTCAATATAACCAAGTAGCATTTGTAAGAATTCTTCTTGGAGTTAACCTTAAAGAATTCATTGGAGATTTTAGCTCATTGACAAGCAAATTAGGCAAGAGTGTATTAAAATAAAGTGTTGTTCACTAGAAAAAAGAAAAAAGAGATCTACATAAGCATTTCCAATATATGATGGAAAGATATTATTTGCTTAATGGTTTTGATGACGTTAATCTCCGTTATACATTTATCTCATCTCTTCCTAAAGAATTAGAACCTAAACTTCAAAGGATCAATGCAGCCCTATGAAGATATATGAGAGAAATATCTCTCGGTGAGATCTATTAGTTTGTAATAGCTTCCCCTGATAAACTTTGTGATCAACAAGCATTTTTCAAGAACACGATTAAAAGTGTTTCTTTTCTAAAAAAGGCTGTAAGAAGCCTTATCTCAAGATCAAACGAAAGGAGAAAAAAGACTATGAATGTAATCCCAAAAAGAGATATCATCATAAGCAAAAGATCCCATATTTCTAATGGAGGTTGTCAAAAACATTTCAGAACATAGATTTGTTCATTTCTTAATCAAAGAGATCCTCATGTTAAAAAGGCAAATCATTGTTTTATTTGTGGCAAGGTGGGACATTATACTCCACAATGTCCTAATAAAATGAAAAAGAATTTGAAACTACTGGAATCAATTGAGGTTATTATGCCTATTTATGACAATAGTAATATTGAAGACATCATTAAAAAACAATCCAGTGAAGACGAGGAAACAAAATTTGTTATTCCAATCGACTCTTTGATGTTGAGTTTGAATCCTTTAATGACCTAATTGATGAAGATACTAAGGATGATAGCCTATACATGTTACAACAACCATGTTTCAAGGTAGACTCAAAGCTTATTACCGTTTCTCGTCCTTAGGTCTATATCTAACTATTACAACATGATAAATATGATAATTCAATCAAAGATATTCGATATATGGATATTGTATCTTGTCAAAACATTATGAAGCCTAATATCTTACCTCCTAAAGCTTGGATATCACATGATGAATATTTTACTGCTACTGATGCAACTCATTTAAGATTGGTCTTATCACCAAAAGAAAAAAAGGAATTAGGTTTTTTTCCCTAATTGTATGGTGTGGACTAAAGTCCTTAAGAGTCATCTACCTGGCCCATATATCCTAATTGATATGAATGTTTACTACATGACATCCCGTCACTAAATTTTACCTCCTAGTATCAAATACCGAACCAATTGCAATCCTTACACTGATACACGTAACATAGTTGAACTCACCCAAGTACCTCCTCAATATGAAGCATTGATAGATCAATTTTTGGAACACTATCCTGAAAACCATGCACAGGTCTCACATCCTAATCCTCTTTGGAAAAATCCACAATTCTTCGTTCATTTACCTTTCAAGAAGAATGAAGACGTTAATCCTACAAGGTTACTCATCCTGATATGAATCTTGATGATTTAAAGTTAGAATAAGAAGAGTGTGCTATCTTACTTCAACAAGGATTAATTGAGTCCACAAAATCAAATTGAGCATGTCAAGCTTTCTATGTAAACAAGAGAACTGAACAGAAGAGAGTGAAAAAAAAAGGTTGGTGATAGTTTACAAACCTCTTAATGAATTCATCCAAGATGATAAGTTTTCGTTAATAAAGATCAACAATCAAGTATTATTTCTAAAAAAAGCAAAAATCTTTCAAAGTTTAACTTGAAAGTAGGTTTTTGGCAGTTAGGAATAGATCCACAAGAAAGGTACAAGACAACTTTTTGCATTCCTAATACTCAACATTAATATATTGGTATGACATTTGGACTTGCTCCATCGCTATTCCAAAAGACTAGGACAAAAATTTATGAGCTCATTCTTGCTAGTACCTTGATCTAATTTGTTGACATCTTATTATATTTAAAGACTCATAATGCAAATCTCTTAAGGCTTATAGATAAAATATTCTACAAGTCTAGGAGTTATAGCGAGAAGAGTTTTTCTTGATTCATATGGTCTAACAACGTCAAGTACCTTGAGTTTTTGTTATCTATGTGTGCTCTTTGACCAAGATTTGACCTTTGTTAATTCTAATTCAATATATATATATATACATATAAATATGTATGTATGTATGTATGTATATGTACATATATACATATACATACATATATACATATACATACATACTTACATACATATCTATATATATATACATATACCAATTTCAAAGTTTCCCAGAGTTGATCTTTTGCGAGACACTGTTATAATTCCTATATAACTAGTGCGGAGTATCGCTTCAGAGTAACTGGACTTGAATAAGAGAAGTTTATTGCACACTTTGAATTTTACAGAGGATATAAGAGTTTCGGAGTATTTTGGGTTACTTCCGATGTGCTCTTTAGTTACAAACTAAGTTCCTTATATAGAGAACTTATGACTCAAGAAAATAATTGAGTAGTGACTCATCAATCCGGGTGCGCATTGGGCCCTCGTAGACGATTGATGCAAGTCTTTCTCAATTATCATCCTCTTTTGACTTATGGGCTAATTATTGTACCCATGTGACACAACAGACAAACTGAGTGGAGAAAACAGTAACTCCACTTGACAAAAGTGACGCCAAGTGTGCGTCCAGAATTAAAAGATAACTAATTATACAGCTTAGTGGGAATCTTTTGACATCTAGTCTTTCTTTGTCGGCCATTTGTGCTGAACATGTGGTTGATGAGATGACCGTCCACGGGTTTGTGGTTGTAGTGATCTGATTCCAGCTGTTTCTTTCTTTTGGGACCTAGGGTTCCTCTTTTCTTTTCTGGCATTTCTTTCAGTTCTTCCAGAGCTTGCGGTAGATTCTTCAGCATCTGATTCTGATTCTCTTTCAAACTGTCTTCTATACAGATCATTGAGTGTAACATAAGGCTTGACATATCTGCTTCCTCTTCGTCCTTCTTGCATGATTTGCTTGTCTTTTCGTTCCATGAGATTGTTATGATCTTTGCAACTATTCTGGACAGTTGATCTGCAAGAATATTTCTTTTTCCGTCGATATGCTCAAGGATAATGTTAACACCTGTTCCTGTAAGATAATCAATGAAGTTAATCTACCGAATACGAGAAGGTTTATTCTGTGATTGCTTATTGTAGAAGCTAATAATAGCTTGGCAATCTGTTCTCAAAGTGATTTCCTTCTTATCTAAGTAATGGATTTTAAAGGAATTTAAAGTGTTTATGCATGCTGCTATCTCCGCATCTATTGTTGATTTGATGACGTCAAATTTTCCGCTCGCGTATGCAAACACTTTTTCTTCTGTCTTTGAGCTTCCTTTATTTTTCTTCCATTTGGCAATAACTCCCCATCCTTCCATACATCCGTCTGTTTCAAGAATTATGTAAGCTCAAGGTGGTGGTA
>JANZXP010000195.1:26329588-26345210 GCA_027576715.1 Erythroxylum flavicans | reverse complement strand
ATAAATTATATGTTATAAAATCATAAAGTGTTACTTATCAAATTAAGAATCATAACATTTTAAGATATAATGTTACCATAGATAGGTATTTTATAACGTATTGCCAAAAGTGTTACTGTCTAGTGTTACTATATGTCATTTTTGTTGTAGTGTGCATCATAATGCTACACAAAATAAACTAGACCTACTATTATAGCAATAGTGAGTCTAGGTCGATCCCACAAAGAGTGTTCGGTTAGCTTTTGAAATGAAATTAATCGATGTTAGGTTTTTAGGGGGTTTCGTTTGGTTTAAAATAAGAAAATAAAAAAAATAACTAACAAAAGCAAATTAAAGAAAACATGCAAAAATAATGAAAGTGGTCAATTCTCTAGACATTGAAAGCTTTGGTCTTATCTTTCATTGAAACTACCTCTTATTTATTTGAATTTTTCCATTTACAATCTTCCTATACTGAAGGGTCAATCACATTAATTGCAAAAACTAAAAGAATACTTTGAGGGTGCTTATTATCATAAAAAATATTGAAATGAGTAACTTCCCCATCAAATTCCATCATGAGGGTATCCTCATGAACATCCATTTTAGTTTGGGTTATGTTAAGAAATGATCTCCCTAGTAAGATAGATATTGGGTTATAGGAAGTTTCATCATTCATATCAATCACATAAAAATCAATAGAAAATATTAGTTCATTTACTTACACCAGCACATCCTCATTCACCCCATTTAGGTAAGTGTTAGTACGATTAACCAATTGTATGATAACACTAGTTTCTTTCAACAGGCTTAAATTCAAAGAAGCATACATAGAACGAGGCAAAATATTAATTGATGTTCTTAAGTGTAACATGACCTGTTTAATCTTAGTGTTACCATTCTTTCAAGAAATAGTAAACATGCCTAGGTCCTTACATTTAAGAGGTATTTTTTTTAAAGACCACAGAAACAGTTTCACTCGTCCTAATCATTTCATCACCTTTTCGCTTCCACTTGTTGGTATACAATTCCTTAAGGAATTTTGCATACCTTGGCACTTGTTTAATAGCACTAATAGTGGGATGTTCACCTCAACCTTCCTAGAGGTCTCATAGATCTCCTTGTCCTTATCATCCTTATTTGACTTTACTAACCTGCTAGGAAAAGGCAAAGGATTAGTATTAATAACAATTGGGAATTCAGTATTTACCTTTGAGCTAAAAGGTATATATCTCTTTCTCTTTTAAGCTCCTTCTTTATTTCTTCTTCACTAGCCATCCTTTTCGTAACCCTTTTAGGATACTTAAGCTTCCTACCACTCCTCAAGGTGATTTCATAACATTCTTCATATTTGTATAATGTTATGATGGTAGTCTTCCTCCTCTTTAGGCTTCAAGACAATTGATAAACATTGTCATCTGGCTCATTTGGTTCTCTAGATTTCAAATGCTAGACTTTGTCTCCTGCTGAAACTACTGGACATCGTGTTGAAATTGCAAAGTGATAGTTGCAAGTGATTTAACTATATCTTCTAGAGAGTTAACTATGTTAGAAGAAGAGGCTTATGACTTAAGTTAGAATTACTGTGGTCCTTATGGCCTATTTGGGAAGTGATTTTGCTGCCTATTCCCTCCATAACTCAGGTTTGGATGATCACTCCAATTTGGGTTATAAGTACAGGAATACGGGTTGTATTGGTTGAAAATTTTCTTGCAGCATCATTACTTCATGCTTCCCTTGTGCAAAGTAGGACACCTATCTATTGCATGGTTTGCATTTGTACATATACTATGGGGGTTTTACTTGTGATTGCCTTACAACAATTTACCTAACAAAAGATATTAGTTCATTTAAACGATGTTCTATAGATGAATTGTTTACTTTATTTACTCAAAGAACATCATTACGAGTGTTAAATTGTTAAGTATTAGTTGCCATAGAATAATTGTGTACATTAATTATAATGAATGCAAAAATGATGTTTTATAGCTCAAACTCAAGCTCTCACACACAAACCACATGAAGCATAAATCAACCATAAAAGTTGATCATAAACAAGACTTTGTAACCAAAAGCAATATCCACCTCATATCTATCATATTCAAGTAACCCATTCAATACAACTTCAGGGGGAAAGATTACCCTTAAATAGCTTTGCAACATATTGCATTTCCTCCTTGATACTTTTATTTAAACTTTTTTCTTTTCATTTTTCTTTTCTTTTCTTTTCTTTTGCATTTCTCTTTTTCTTCCTTTCTTTCCCTTTTTTCATATAAAGATTAAAAAAATACATCAATATGGGAATTTCATTGATATGACATAAAATAACATCCCTACATTATAACCAACCCATATATATGTACACCCCCACACTTAGACTTTTGTACATCAACAAACTCAACAATGAACAAATGTTACACTAGCTTTAGGGCTTGGGAAGGACATTTAGTTAGGTTTGAAGCATGTAAGGTTGTTAGTACATAAAGAAAAGGCAAATAATGCTCAAAGGGGCTTATCAAAAGGAAAATCATATAATAGGCAGGCTATTTGGCTAATGTAGTTCATGAAACAGAGAATGCATAATCATATCCATGTTAATGCATGTGATAAAAATGTAGTCTTAAATAGAAAATCAAAGCAAAGTTAGGATGTACATGTCATGAAGGTCACATATAAAAAAAGACAATGAGATTGATATAGACATGTCAGTCTATAAAGGCTCAAAATTTCATTACCTTTGTCTACCACTAGTTACCATTTTTCTAAAGATAATGCAGATTAACCAATCATAAAAGCAAAAGTACACGCTAAATTTTCCATGAAATTCTCTAGTCAATCCATTCTTTAGTCATGACTATATAATCCTAGAAGCAACAGAGAACAAGAAAATGTTTGATCGTTTTTTGTATTCTCTCTCTTGTTTTAATTGAAAACTTAAAAACAAGTAAAAACAAACCAACATAGAAACACACATGCATAACCTAACTAGTGTGAAAAAGTAAAAGAAAGCAAATTTACTTACCTTAGGTTGACTCCCAAGAAATGCCTTTGTTTAGTATCACTGCCTTAACTCCATATTTTCTTATCTTATAACAAAATTATAATCCTCAGGTGTCATATGTGCTTCCTCCACCTGAGATTTTTTAGGATAGGGTCTCAGTTGTTAATCATTCACGTATAATGTCTTCCCTATCTTCAAACATCCACACTCTACTAAGTCCATACTCTCGGAAAATATTTCTAATGATTATTCACCTTGTTTATACCTGTTCAATTTCTCTAACCAACTAGGTAAGGTAAAAAGTCAGTCTTAACAACAAATTAAAACTTAGTATTTACCTCCGAGCTAAAAGATATATCATTTTCTAGTTCGAGCTCTTCCTTCACTTCTTCTATATAAGTAATTCCTTAAGTAGTACACTCAAGATTCTTAAGATTGTATCTTGATGGAATTGCATCAAGGTATTGTATCTTGATGGAATTGCATCATTTCATGCTGGAACGGCCGTATACTCTATTAAATATTCTGTTGAAATAGAATATTGTTAGCAGTCATAATATTAAATAAGTCTTCCAGAGATGTACTTGAGTCGTGATAAAAAGCTTTCGGTCCATACGAGAATTATTGTGCATCCTGCAAACTAGCATAGAAGTAATTTGGTTGATTATCCCATCCATAACTAAAGTTTGTTTGATTAGTCCAAACTTGGTCATAAGATTGGAAATATGGGTAATAGAAAAATTACTTTTATCCCTAAATAGTTTTTTAACACAATAAACACTAAACAAAAAATAAAAAGATTAAGAAATAACTGAAAAGAAACAAATTGCAAACAAATATGTACAAAACGTGAATCAAGATCAAAAATAAAAACTAAAACACTGCACTCCCCAACAACGGTGCCAAAATTGACAGTAGTATATGGTAACTCTATACAAAATAAACTAGACCTACTACTATAGTAGTCACGAGTCTAAGTCGATCCCATAGAGAGTGTTTGGTTAGCTTTTGAAAAAAAATTAATTCGATGTTAGATTTTGCGGGGATTTGGTTTGGTTTAAAATAAGAAAATAAAACAAAACTAATTAACAAAAGAAAATTAAAGAAAACATGAAAAAATGATGAAAGTGGTGAATTCTTTAGGAGTCCAATTTTTTAGTTCAATCTCAGCTTATATCCTAATTAAACATGTTTCATTGAATTGTTGCACTTTTACCTCTCCTTAAACTATTAATCGTAAGTTAATAATAAGCTTTATTAACCTGAGTTTTTCCTTAGATCATGTTTAATTAAGATACGATCGTTAATTAAACCTAACTACTGAATAACCTAGGATACGATCTCTAGATTCAATTAGGTAGTCGCATTATGAATTAAAAAATCGATTAACCTAAGAAAAATCTAGGTACACTATGGTTATTCAACCTAATTTATAATATCTGTAATGGTTAAGAACCATTAGGCGCTACAAATGAATCTCAAGTATAACAATTACAGATTATATTGAAATTCTAGCTATGGGTTCATATACGAACAACCGAACTATACGATAATACAATCGTTCATACACAAAACTCAAATCCATATGCATAGGATAACGCAATCAATCTATAAGAAGAGAAAGAAACAACAAATACAAGAAAGCAATGCTTAACCAGGTCGTCAGCAGCGATGTCACCTCCTAACCGGCGTCGGGAAGCTAGCTCTCCATAGGTCTCTCAAGGTTGAGAGCCTTACCCCTTCTTCTCATCTTCTCCTAAAGGTCCCTCTTTCACCTATCTGAAAGTACAAACTTTCATAACCCTTTCCATCACATGTTTCTCTTGGTTTTATGTTTAAAAGCTAGGTTAAATGGTGAGGTGTCATTGTGTCACACCAGTGATTTGCCGTGACACACCTTCTTACGACCGTGAATGGTGTCTCATAGTCGTGTGACTCTTTTTCATAGTTTTGAATCAATGCTCATGGTTGTGACAAGTTAATGTCTTGGCCGCGAGTCCTCCACTCTTTATTCCTTTGTGTTTTCTTGTCTTCTTCTTGCTTTAATCTTCTTCTTCTTTGTATTTTCAGCATATGTCTCATCTTTCTTGGCATTTACTTGTCTTCTTTTCCTTTTAATCTGCTTCTTCTTGCTCCATTAAGGCAAAGGATTGTTACTCTTTAAAAAACAACTCAAATATAGTGCTTTCGACTCACTTTAGCTCTTTTGCTTTCAAATTGTCCCTAAAATCACATATGCGTCAATATGAGTATCTTAAGCATTTTTATAGCAATAATCACTAAGTTTTTTAGAATAAATTCATAATCAATTAAGCATATATCACAGTGATGAGTATATTGGCATCCCTACATGTTAAAAGTGTATTAGTATTTGAAAATAATAATAATATCAAATTTCATCATTATAAAAAATAATAATAACTTTTCGATGCTAACAAACATTTTAAAGGAGATTATAGGATCTTTCTTTCATGAAAAGAAACAGTCTTACTCTTTAACAACTTACGTGCGCCATGACAAACTTGTCTAGGTGCATTTAGTAGAAACTTAAAAAAGAAAACAACTAACTTAAAAATTGAAATAAAAAATAGTAGCTTAAACGATATCCATACCTGTCTGACTTGTACGAGATTTGTAGCTCTTATTTTAATAAGATGTCATATAAAAACAAAACAAAGACTTCAGGAGGCTAGAAACTTCTTGAGACACCGATTCGAAACGACATCAAGTTTAAGTAGAAAGCCAAATATTTACCCACATAAAAATTTTAAAATAAACAAAACTTTAGAAAGGAAAACCTGAAATCTTTGTAATTGTAAATGGTAAAATTAAAACTGACCCCCAAAAGGTCCCATGTTTGCGCCCAATCTCCTACCACATGTCACTTTAACCTTCAACAACTTTAATTAAATGCTCCATACAAAATTATTAAAGGTCGTTTAATTTCACTTATATTTTTTATTGTAATTTTTAACTTTTAGTTTTATGTTTTATTTTATTTTTAAATAAAAACTTGTTAAAATAAATACAATTATATTTTTATTACTTGATAATAATTATATATTAGATAAATTTAAAAGATATATTATTTTTATCATATTTTTAAATTTTAATATTTAAATTAATTATTAAATTAAATTAAATTATTCACAATTCTAAATAATTAAATATGCAATATTAAATTAAATTATTTAGGTTAATTACAAAAATATAAAACTTGGTTCAATTTTACAATTATAGTCTAAACTTTAAAAAGTAGTAATTAAATGCTCAAACTTTCAATTTTTCAATTTTAGCTTGACGTTAACGTCTCCGTTAAGTTTTCTAACTTGGTTTGCCATATGTTCCAGAGACCCAAAATACTTATATACATCAGACCAAATTAACATTACTAATGAAGATTAACTAAACTACATTGATTAATAACATAATTAAAAATGCGTCATTTTTGGGCATGAAATCCTTAAATGCAATATGCAGCCTTTCGTTCTCGCATAGCAACAAGATACTCTGCTCCTTCTCACATCACACAAATGTACTCTCTTTCTTTCTTCTCGCTATCTCCCTCAATGTATCAAATATAATCATGCCTTTAATTTATTAAGGCATCAAAGGAGTTAAAAGTTCCACACTTTACTTGTTTCACGAGAACAAACCGCTCACAATTTGGTCTCTAATTTGCAACTCCTACTTAACCAAACTAGTAATGCCGCTATCCAATTTTAGCATCCCTTTTAGTTGACTCTGTATTTTTTTATTACAAAGGAAAGACAATTAAAAAATACGTTAACGCAGTAATCTGCGATATAAAACTCCTTGCTGGTCGCGATGGATGAGCTCTATGGCTGCTATCAGAGGTTCCTGAAGGACATGAATTCTTGGACTTGACGTCAAAGCTAGGGTAGCCAATTTGTCTACACACTAATTCTCTTCTCGATATACATGTTGAAACTGGACCTCCCATGCTCGGTGTGCTAATGTATAAATACCTGTCACCAAAAAATTTTCCTCAGTCAATACTATTTTATAGGAAGAGAGAATATTGATTACCTCTAAAGAGTCTACTTCAACGACAATGCATCTGTATCCAAAATCCCATTCCAAGTTGAGGTCCGATGTTACTCCCCAGAGTTCGGCAGCCAAAGGGGAGCCCCTTTCAATATTCTGCATGAATCCCCTACACTACTGCCCATTGCAGTCCCTAAGTAATCCTCCTGTAGTAGCAGAGTTAGACCCTTATTTAACCACCCCATCCGTATTCAATTTGATCCAGCCCGTCGATGGTTTAGACCATCCAACTAAATAACCCACTGCTAACCCCTGTGCTGGCGCACTCGGCTCTCCATAATTCAAGCCTTGGCTACCCAATCAACATACTCTATAACTACCCTAGAGCCTAGGCCCAGCCAAACAAACCTTTCCTAAAAAAAGACTCTTGTTTCTCCACTGCCATAAAAACCAACAGGAGAATCCATAGATGATAGTCCACTCGACCTGCTATACTTGTGATGTCTTCAAAAGATTGGATTTCACCCACGACTCCTCATCTTGCTGAAAAAAGGCATCATCGACGATTGTTGGAGGAAATTGAACCCAGAAAGATTTCAACCTAGAACAATCTCGAATTGCATGCAATGTTGTCTTTTCTTGGCCATAGTAATGATAGCGGTTGTCCATTGATTTATGTCTCGCTACTCACTATTGGTTGGTCAGCAGTTTTCTCTTAACCAAAGAAATGATCTAATCTTTTGTGGCCTTGCCCATTTCCACATGCCCTTCCAAATAATGTTGCCCTTTTCCATATTACGATTTTTGATTAGGTCGTAGGTAGACGCTACTGTGAATCTCCTATGTGTTGATGGTCCCCACACTATTTTATCCTCAACCATTTCTATTCTAGGGGGCTGATTGCTGCAATAGCTATACAAATCGTGGAAGGAAGATAGTGTTGGAACATATTTTAGTGCCAGTTGCCACTCTTGTTAGTAAAGTCTGAAACTTTAGCATAAATCAAGTTATCCGTAAGGGGGCCTGTCATCATGAAAATTAGGGGGGCCCAATTATTTAACCAGAATGAAATGCGATTCCCACTACCAAGTTTCCATTTAACCCTTGGAGAACAAAATTTCACGTTGCTGATATCCCCCTCCAACTAACTGAGGCCCTGTTTCTATCCAGCGTTTGAGGGATGTGTTGATCATCTAAACGATATTTTGCCCTAAGAAGCTGGACCCATAATGATGTTAGTTTAGTAATCAAATCCTAGCCTAGTTTAGTGAGTAGCACATCATTAGAGGATCGAATTCTTTTAATTCTAAGGCCCCCTGCTTTTTTTGGCTAGCAGACATCCTCCCAGTTAACTAAATGCTTTTTCCTCTGATCTGCCTTTAAACCCCAGATAAAGTCCCTCATTATTTTCTCCAAGTCATCGCAGAGTTGCCTCGAAATTCTCACTGTTTGCATCATATAAATAGGTATGGATGAAATTACTGAATGGGTTAAAATGACTCGCCTGTTAAAGATAGGAGACGCGCACTCCATCCTGCCAGTTTCTGATGTGCTTTATCTAGGATGTATTGATAAGTGCTCCTCGTTGTACGCTTATGAATTAACGGTACTCCTAGATATTTACCAAGATTATTTGTAGTAGGAATATGTAGTTCTTGACTAATTCGTTGCACGTTATCCTGTTCTTGGAGAAAAAAATTTGAGTTTTAGTAGTGCTAATTTTTTGTCTTTAGTCCTTACAAAAAGTCCCCAACGTCCTTGCTATCACCTAAATCTGAGATTCGGTAGCTTCTGCAAACAGAACGAGGTCATCGGTAAAGAAAAGATGGTATATGGAAGGCCCTATATACCTCATCTTAAACGGTTTCCAGTTCCTTTATCCCACCTGATGTGATATAAGGTGACCTAGTCGTTCCATGCACAACACAAACAAATAAGGTGAGAGCGGTTCACCTTGTCAATACCCCTTGAAGGATTGAACGGATCAGAAAGCTGGCCATTCCAAGCAACTTGCAGTGAAACCATAGTCACACACTTCATAACGACACTTATTAAATTTTTCGATACCCCAATATCTGTTAAAGTGTTATGAATAAAGTCCTAGTGAAGCCGATCATATGCTTTTTCCAAATCCACTTTTATGGTAAGGAAACTGGTCTTCCCCTTCTTCTTGCTCATCGAATGAATTATTTCTTGAGCGATGATAATGTTATAAGTTATAAGCCATCCAAGAATAAAACTGCATTGATTAGCCGCCACAAGATAGAGATGGGTCTTTAAGCGATTCACAATAACTTTAGCAATAATCTTGTAAATCACGGAGTAAAGGCTAATTGGTTAAAACTGGTATATATGCTTCGAAGAAGAGACTTTGGGGATCAAAATAAGGATGGTTTGATTCAGTTCCTGCTCCTATTGCTCCAGTTTGAAAACTTCTTGAATAAAGGTTGCCACATTTGGGCCAAATTTACCCAATTCTTTATGGAAAAATAACTCATTGAACCCATCTATTCCTATAGCTTTGTTAGGATTCATTTCAAAAATTGCAGTTTTGATTTCTGTCATATTGACTGGGGTGTCAAGTTCCTATACCCTCTTCGTAGGTAACAAAGGGAAGGCTTTGGATATTGGGAATTGGTTAGTGGTCCCCTCTTCGTTAACGTACAACTGACTAAAATACATCCTGGCCATGAGTCACATTTGCGCTGGATCTGATATCATTGTTTCATTATTAGCAATAAGTCGCTCGATCTTCAATTTCTTTCTTTTGGACAAAGTGATAGTGTGGTAATATTTAGTATTGCGATCTCCCTGTGATAACCATTCACACAGAAATTACTGGTGCCAATAAATCTCCTCCTTACATAACACCTGATGCAGTTCTGCACTCAACTTATCTTCTAATGCCAAAAGCGAGTTTAAGGTGTCAATCGTTAGTGCCCTCTGAATACCCTTCAACTTGGTTATAAGACTTTTTTTAGAATGGAATATGTTGTCGAAAATAAGCTTATTCCATCTCATGAGATGGTTGGAAAATTTGGCCAGAGTCTAACTCATTTTTTCCTCTGCATAGATCCAATGCTTGGCTACCACCTCATCAAAGCCTGCATGTGCTAGCTAAGCTATTTGGAATCGAAACCCTGGTGGTCCTATATCCCTCTGTTGTGGTTGTACTAATTGAATCAACAGAGACCTGTATTCGGATCCAAGGAAGGATAGGTAATGATTCAACGTGTGGGCGAAATTTTCTGGCCATGATTAAGAGCCAAAAATTCTATCCAATCTAGCCTGCACAGTTCCTCTTTGCCAAGTAAACTTCGATCCGACATATCCCAAATCATGTAGCCCACATTCATGCACCCATTTCCTAAAATATTTGTTAACCGCCGATGCAGTTGGGGATCCTCCCCTTTTATCCGTGATCTCCAATTTAGTGTTAAAATCCGCTCCAATAAGTCAAGGTCGATGGATTGAACTTCCTACCCATCTTAAATGATGCCAGAGAATGTGCTAATTAGCAAATTGAGGGCTAGCATACACCGTGGTAAACTCGAAAGAGCAGGATCTATACTTGACGATAGTGTGAATAAATTGCCTATGAGCCACTTTCACCAAGATATCAAAATCTTTTGTCCATAACAACCATATCCCTCCAACAAATCCTTCTGCTTCTACTTGAAAGGAAAAATCAAACCCTAGTTTATGAACTACTGCTTGAGCTCGTGTTCCACTGATTCTGGTTTCCATTAAAACAAAAATTCCTGATTTGTATTTGCGTATGTAATTCCTCATAATAATATGGAATCAAATTCCCCCTACTCCTCGACAATTCCAGATGATGATATTCATAATAGGAAAGAATGCGCGAGTGATAGGCGCTAGGTCTAAGTAAAAGTTGTGTTGCCTGCTAAAACATCACTATAGCCCTCACCTTGTGGTTGCAGGTTGATCGCCACTTCGAAGCCCTTTTCACTCAGGGCTTCCATCATATCCATGTCTCCATTTCGAGTATCTGGAGGTTCCAAGGGAGGAAGGTGACTTGTGTCGCCCCTGCCCCTGCAAACATCCTCTGAGTCCTTTATACCCTCCATCGGTTGGTTTCGCTCCCATCATACGTCTCTAGCACCTGAATATTTTGTGTGTCACACACAATTTCATGATGTGAGTTGAGCACAATCACGATGTGCTTATCTTTTTTTGAAGGCTGGAGCAATATGGGAGTAGGTTTCGAGCACTTTTCCTTGGGATTATTGGCCTCTGTCCAAGCCCCCTTCTCTTGTAACAGTGTGGCTACCATCTTTCCTTTTGACCCATTCTTTGAATTCCTTTTGGGTTCAGCTGAAGTCAAAGCCAGCCCATGAGCCCTCTGCTTTGCGTTTTCTACTAGGAGATCTAAGTGAAGTCGGTGGTTTGGCCCTGCATAGCCACGAGTTGGTGCTAGATCTTGTTGGACGTTAGGCTTGTTCCCTATAGTGTCCTTGTCTGACAAAAGAGCAAACCCCGAGCTGCCCTTGTGATGACCCTCCCTGTGACATCTTGGATCTCTCTGCACTATGGATTTCTTCAAGTTACGGGGAGCTCTGCATTGGACCTAAAGCCAAGGGCCGTAGACATTTGTGGTCTCTTCCGAACGCCATGTTGCAATGGTTAAAACAGTACCACGCTCCCCTGGCATCGTGCCTCCCCTTTGCTGGACAGAACCTAGTTGTCAAGATGTTCAGTTTAGCCCTTTGGACAAATACCGGAATTATGACCTACGGCATTGGTACACGAAATTTATACAATGGAAACAGATTTATGGTAGCCTTTCATACTCCACCAGCAACGTCTCTCCATCTAGCTCCACCCTGGGATGTAAGGGAACACTTAAGTGAACGTCTATTGCTACACTCGCAAATTTACTCCTTTGCACCTGGATGGTCGCTTCGTCAATCTTTATTATGTTGCCAACCAAATTTCCCAGCACCGTTAGTATCGTAGGATGATAGCGAGCAATCGATAGTTCCGGAAATCGGATCCAGACCATGGTTCTAGTTACTTGACCTTTCGAAGGTCTGAAAGTTGACAGTCATTTTTGGATGGAAAGAACTTGTCTAAAAATTACCCAAGGGTCGTGCGTCAATGCATGAAGGTAATCCTCTTCTTCAGTGAAGTTCACGAGGAAGTAGTCGTAATCCAAATCAACAACCTTCATGGTTTCCATATTGTCTTCAGACGAGAACATAATACCCTATACCCAATCTGTTTACCAAGCAATTTAACGACTACTGCATTTGCTCGTTGTTTATCTAGTATAGCTTTGAAGGTATGGGACAACTCAATTACCTCTCCTATATCCCCCGACATTTGTCTGATATCTCCTTCCTCTATCTTTATGGGATCCTCGTCAAGCTATGCATGTTCCTCGGATGTTATGTCCACCAGTGGTTCTCCTAACACAGCAGCGCTATAAGAAGGTTTGGGATGTGGTGGTAGATCTTCGTGTCTTTTGCATGTGTGAACTTTTTTGGACAAATGCCCCCTTTGATCAAGGGCGTCCATATTGATTCTTGAGCTATAAATCATTCTGCTTGACGCCGACGTAAACGAACCATTTCTTCTCTCTCTCTCTTCCATTTTACATCTCATTTTCATGGTTGCCATTTCTTCTCTTTTCGTTAGAACCATCCTGTTGTTATTCTAAGCGCTTAGTAAGCTTTCCCTTTATCTTCAATTCCTTTTTCTTGTTACTCTGTTTGATGGGTTCTCTCCAAGTTTGTTAATGGAACCAACCAACCGTTATTGCCAGATAGGTTTCTTGGCTTATCCAAAACAGTTGTTGATTAATGGTGGATAATGCGTTACCACATATCTTAAATGAAGGGGAGAAGATGTCTCTACTCAATCTATCATCTCTCTACCATGCTAACCATTCCTTTCACTAGGTATCCATTTATCTTTCGATATTTCTTCTATTTTATTTCATTGTAATTCAAGGACAGATACCTATCTTCTTTCATCGAAAAAAAGTTTTTGAATCACGTGTATTTGCGATCTTCTTTGTAAGCTGCTGAATGTTTTTTTGCCTCCTTTTGTATCTTTAACTCGAATTCTTAGTTGTTGATTGCATAATCAATTATTTAAATTTCACCTTGCTGTCTTGCATATTAAAGAGCCAAAATGATGTAGTTTTAGTTATGTTATTAAATGACGTAGTTCAATTAATCTTCATTAATTATGTTAATTTGGTTTGACGTATATAAGTGTTTTGGATGCCTGAAACACGTGGCAAGTTATGTCAACAAACATAACAAAGACATTAACGTTAGGCTAAAATTGGAAAAATTGAAAGTTTGAGCATTTAATTGCCACTTTTTAATGTTCAGGCTATAATTGCAAAATTGAGCAAAGTTTAAGATTCCCAATTATTTATAAATTCTTATCAGTAATTCATATTAAATAATTAAAAAATATATATTTAATTAATACTAAATAAAATTATAAAATCAAAAATCATGTTTTTATGGTTTTTATAAGTTATAAAAATTGGAAAAGAACTAAATAGAGGCATTTCATATTGTACCGGTTAAAAAAGGTACAAAATTAATGTTTTCGATTCCAGCCTTCGATACAGGCTAGTACCAGATTTTTCTTTTAGTACTAATTGGTATTTGAAATATCAGCCAATTATTATAAATTTTTAAATCTACTGAGGCTCCCGAAGCTCTCCTAGCTGAAAACACTCAAAACATTTCATATCCCTTGCGTCGTCACACCCTTGATATATATTAACGCTAGGTTAAATGAGGGGGTGAGGTGGCATTGTGTCACACCCGTGACTTAGTGTGTCACAAATGTGTCATAGCCGTGACTCGCATTCTCATGACTTTTCTCTTCATCTTTATGCATTTTCTTGTCTCCTCTTACTCTAATCCTTCTTTTTCTTGTTCCATAAAGACAAGTGAGCGTAAATCTTGAAAAGACGGCTCAAAGATTATACTTTTGACTCACTTTAGCTCTTTTGCTCCTGAATTGTACCTAAAATCATATAAGAACTATAGTGAGTATCATAAGAAATTTCATATCATTAATCTCTAAGTGTAAAGGATTAAATGTACCAACAAATAAGCACATATCAATTTTCCGCACACTTAGCTTTTGGTCGTCCTTAGGCAAAACGTCAAAATTAATCTCATAGACCCTATTTTCCAAGAATACAAAATCATAAGCAAAGATGATTGACTTTCAAAAATCATAGCAAGAACTCAACATTTCACTCTTTTACTCGTGATCAATCAACATTCAATACCTTTAAAAACTGAGCAATCTTATGGTAGACTTGGAAAATGTGTTTAAACAAGATATATTCATTGGTACACTCAACACCATTCGCAATCAATACATTCCACAATTTTGCATATCATTTCATTTCTCTACCACTAAGGTTCGCATGCAAAATCATGGATCAAAGGACTTTTTAAGGTTGTATGTGGGTAAAGGTAAGGTAAGATGTATTTGGATAAAGTAGCATGAAAGCTATCAAAGCTAGTGAAACAAAAGTAACACTCAATATACTATCAAGTGCAAAATCTAACAATCACTCACAATTGTGTACATCAACTATGATCAATGCAAAAATGATATTTCACAACTCAAATTCAAGCTCTCATACACAAACCACTTTAAACACAACCAATCCGAAGCAATCACTCATAAAGATTGATGATAACAATACATTAAACTACAATATTTCACTTTTAGTTGATTCTTCGACACAAACTCTTATTGTAAATTGTAATTATTAGAGAGTTATGAATATTTATTATTTTATTTAATGTTTTGACTTAATTATTATTTATTATATAATGAAATTGTAATCTTTTTAGTACTTTATATTATTTTTAATTTTATATTTATATGATGGTTAAATATTTCTTTTTTATATTAATTGCAGTTATTATTTATTTCAGAAATATGTGAAAATAATATTAATAAAAATAAATGAATTGCTGTTATTTTAAATTTCTATTATTATAATTTTTAGAGAGATGGTTGATGTAAATTTTTAAATTATATAATATAATATATTGAATGATTGTTTTGTAATTTTAAAAAAATTCAAAAATTATTTTATAAATTTAAACAATTACTCGAAATAGTACCGGGTTGATCAATAGTAGTATAGTATTAAACCATAACCAAATTTGGTGTCGATATCAGTACGATATTCGTAACATTGAAACTAAAACTAAAAGATATTTTTTTTTACCGTTTTTTATAAGCATTCATTTATTCAATTTTGTAGTTTCCGTTTATTAGATAAATGAATGCCCGTGAAAAAGATAGGAACAGAATAACAATCCGTGTCTACTTGCCCCACACGCCAAAGCGGGAGAGATACATTGTGTTCGGCGTCAATATCGTATTCGCTGATAATACGGAATTAAATTTACATTTAAATACCGTAAATTAAATCTGCACCAAATATTATAATAAAATATAAAATCACCCAACTCCAACTATAAAACGGTAAAACCCCAGCAAATAGGCCTGCCTGCGTGGCAAAGATTGAATTCGCAATAGCAACAAACCCAGCAAGGTTGCTGCGGAGATCCGGCGAATTTCGTCGGATTTCTTCAGTTGTAGTATCGAAGT
>JANZXP010000195.1:26291602-26304606 GCA_027576715.1 Erythroxylum flavicans | reverse complement strand
GGGGGGGAGTTTGGTTGAATTCAATTAACAAAATGAAGTAAAATTAAACTATAGAAGACAAATCAAATCAAGCAATACAAAATTGCTAGGTCAAATCAATTGGTTCTGAATCTAGTTTGCGATTCAATCTTGACCTTCACATGAATGTGTACAATCAATCGTTATCTTATTCTCATACCTCTTTTTGAAACTATTAACTGCAAATTAACAACAAGTACTGCTAATCCTAGTTTATCCTTAGGTTATATCTAATTAAAACAATTTATTTAATTAGGTATAATTAACTATTAGACAACCTAGAATAAGCTCTATAGATTTAGTGTGACAACCACATTATGTTATAGGAAAAAAGGTTAATCTAAGCAATAACCATATATGCTCGATTCATTTAACCTATGCTATGTAATCCCTAATGATGCTTAACCATTAGCTTACCGCAAGTGAATCAGATGCATAACGATTATATATTACAATCTAGATTCTAGCAATGAATCCATACACGAATAATCTATAGGCCTATCTAAATCATTCCTATGTAAATCCAAAATATCAAACATAGAATAACATAGTCAATCCTAAATGAGAGTTAATAACAACATTACTAAATTAATCAATGCCCAAAAATGTTAGTAGGGCTCAGTATCCCTTTTGAACTAGAAAGATGAAGTTTATCTCTTCATAGCTCTCAAAGGAAGGGAATCTGCCTCCTTTTAAATCTCTAATCTCTTTATACCCTTTTTACCCTCTTAAGTGCCCTTTTATAGTGTAAAATTATGGTTGAATGGTTATACAAGGTTTGCTATATAGGTGTGTAAGTGATCGCATATGTTATTTGACATAATCGCAAAGTTAAACGGTCCCAAAGAGATATACAACTAACATACATAGACTTATAGGACCGTGTAAGACCCCATATGGGCGTGTAAGTCTTAGGGTTGCTTAAAGCAATGCCTCTGAGTTTGTACACATTTTTAATGAATTACTTGATATCATACATGATTTTGTATGTCACATTAACTCAAATTCTTCTATTCTTTGTCCTGTCTTCACCCTAATTCATCTTGTTTTTGCTCCATGAAGGTAAACAAGGTTGAACATTGATAAAACGTCATCAAGGAGGTAGATTTTGCTCATTTTAGTTCTTGTTCCTCCAAATTATACCTAAAGTAAAATATGAAACAAAATAAGTATCTTAAGCTCATCATAACATTAATTAGTTAGTATTAGAGAGTAAATATATAATCAATCAAATAGTTATCAAATAATCACCCAATTGCAAAGACTTCAAAACTAATAATTTTTTCTTATGTTATTGCCTTACGTAGGCTTTTGAGTACATGATTAGTTTAATCATGAAAAAGCATGAAACTAACGAAAAAAAAAAGCAAAAAAGGCATGTCTTATTAAGAAAAAGTTTTTGAAGCCTCCAAGAAGGAACTATCATCTAATAGTATATCTATCATAACATAAGATGACTTATGCTCGTGATAAATTCACTTGTAAGTCTATTTCAAATACATGCTATACATGATAGCATATCTTACAATTGCTGCCATGATATATGAAAAAGTTAGGAGTAGCAAAAAAATTAGTCAAAAACTAGAGCTTTGCACGACTATAGATCTTCATAGCCTAAAAATAACCTCAAGCTCGAGAGGCAAAGTTAATCCTTGTTTGAATACATTAAATTTGAGACAAAAATTTTAGACATTTTAATGGTCAAGATTTAGAAGCCTATATCTTTTTTCCCAAGACAGATTTATTAGGCGATATCTAAAATTAAAAAATTCAGTTTCTAACCTCACGGCAGACTTAAGGTCGGTTAAAACTCAAGAAATAATGATACCTATGAAAATATGCCTAAAGACCAAAACCC
Organism: Erythroxylum flavicans; assembly: GCA_027576715.1. Taxonomy (NCBI): domain Eukaryota; kingdom Viridiplantae; phylum Streptophyta; class Magnoliopsida; order Malpighiales; family Erythroxylaceae; genus Erythroxylum; species Erythroxylum flavicans. The sequence goes on along the minus strand of JANZXP010000195.1, from coordinate 26,302,730 downwards.
AACAAGAAAGAAATCCACTAAGTCAAGAATCTCCATATGGTCCAAAATATTGTTTCAGAATTCATAATTTTACTGACTCATCAGTAACTATAAAAATAATTATTATTCTTAAGAACGAGGTGAATTCCAACTTATTCTATTAAAATATAACCTTTTCTCCTTCTATCTCTTATAGACCTGATCATGGGAGACTAAGCATAAAAAAATATTGTGGCACTTAATTTTACAACTCTACATGAAATCTGATAACAAATCTTTAAGTCCGAACCTAAGTTTAATTCCCGAAATTTATAGTTATGATATGTTTATAAAAGTAATAATTTGGCCACTTATTACTAATAACTCGTGAAGGAATTTGGTGTTTGAGGAGGTACAAAGTTAAACAAAATCAAATTACAATCAGTGCAGCTCACCGGGTTATGAGTGGATTTAAGGCTTGGTTATTGAACAACAACGAGCATTTTCTTTTCTTTGGGAAGACTACAACTTATTATTCTATTTGCATAGTTACAGTTTGTGCAGCTGTGGTCTTAAGTTGAAAGGTAAGTAAGACGCTAGCTATCATCCACATCCACTTGATGTAAGTAAGACGCTAGCTATCATCCACATCCACATCCACTTGATGTGCTGAAAATTACGTGCTTAGATACCGACATGCACAGGGGTAATGAATTATACGTTATGGGACATCTGAAATATAATAGTGAGGAGGCAGAATATATTGTATAGTAGGCAACTTCGTCAGATAGATTCTGATTTCACGGTGCAGAAATTCTTTCTTTTAGCAATTATTAAAGTTGTTAATAGAATATGTATTCCAAGTGCTGAAACCATGATAGTTAGAGTGACACTTGTTCTTTAGTTTATACCTTGGAGACGCCAGCTAATGAAAAGGAAAAGGACAAGAAGAAATTTCCTTTTCTGTGATAACAAAAGCCATTACCCAACTAATCAAAAAATACATGATTTGATGAATGAACGTGATAAAATCCAACTGAAAGCGACAAATGAGGAGTGGAGCAGCTGGAAATGTGAACCGCAGGAGGCATGGGGTGGGACCTCAGATGATGTCGTTTCTTCCACTTGGCTGTTATTATTATTAGTCATTATTAAACATATTACTGACACCAAATCACAGGCCTAAAATTTTAAGCATATTCTTGTCGATCCGATGCATACGGAACCTCCCAACTTCACGTGATCTCCCAATCTTGAGGCGCCTAGTAACTGAGACTTCTACCTATCCATTGACTTTCTGCCACGTGCTGCATTTGATTCCCTACATAATGCTCTGCTTCTTCAGTGCTCTGTTTTCACCCTTATAAGGAGAACGAGAAGCCTTCTTTGATCACTCTTCTTAGCACAAAACAAGAACCTAAGACTTTCGCTTCAGGTCTTTCGGTGGTCTAAGGCTTCTGTTACTAACTTCAGTTCCTTTTACCTACTTGTTCTGGTTTAGTTTTCATCAACTAATTCATCCATCCTTTTGGGGCCTCCTTCGTTCTTTCTCTTTTAAGGTCTGGTCTTACCCATCTTTTGTGGTTTGTATCTTTCAATTTCTCTGTTTTCCTGTGGTTCATTTCTGGATTGTCATTGCATATTCTGTTGGCTTTGTTTCTTCCCTTTTGCTGTATGATTTTACTTCATTCTCAAACCCAATACGTGAAGTTCTACTTGTTGGATTGTAAACGTTTCAGCCTTTTGAGTATCTAAAAGCGAATTCAACCTTTCCTTTCACAACGTACATTTTATTTAAGAGCTTTTGATATGAAATTTGCTACTTTCTTACTGTTGAAATTTCTTTCATTTTGTTAGAACAGTCGAGTGGAATGGCAACCCTGACTGCTTCACACTTTGTGTCGAGGAGTTCACATGTCAACTGCCATGGGTCAGAAACTAAAACCAACTTAGCCCGGCTTGGGTTAATTAGTCAAAGCATGACTCACAGTGGTCTAAGGACTTTGAACATGGTGGACGGTTTGCAAATGAAGTCCTCTGTAAAATCCTTTTCCACGAAAGCTGCCAAAAAGGCGCATGCAACCGATAGCAACATGCGCTCTGGGACAATAATATGTGGGCAAGGAATGACATTGATCTTTGTTGGAGCTGAGGTTGGTCCATGGAGTAAAACCGGCGGGCTTGGCGATGTCCTTGGTGGACTTCCTCCGGCGATGGCGGTAAATAGATGACTTTCTCTTGCAGATATGTGCTTTTCGCTCATATCCATTTTCAGTTTACCGACTTCAGTTCTTGATTTTGTGATGGTTGCACTGTTCAGGCAAGAGGACATCGTGTTATGACTGTATCGCCTCGCTATGATCAATACAAAGATGCATGGGACACCGGTGTGTTGGTGGAGGTATGATATTTGTCGCTCTCTTTACAACGTTTTAATCGGTTTAGTCTCTACTTTCTCAGGAGGTTTAAGGATTTTTTCCTCTAATTACGATTTGTTACTTTCAGATACAAGTTGGGGATAAGATTGAAACCGTCCGCTTCTTCCACTGCTACAAACGTGGAGTTGATCGTGTCTTTGTGGACCATCCAATGTTCCTTGAGAAGGTTTTCAATTCCTCTGATGTCTGATTCTTGTGAAATGAAATTACTCAACTCCAACACTACATCATATAAGAAACAGAAGATTTGAGTTTCTTATTTTTGTGATTAGCTTTTTCTGAATGTTTAAGGTATGGGGCAAAACCGGTTCCAAAATCTATGGCCCTAAAACAGGACAAGATTACAAGGACAACCAACTGCGTTTTAGCTTGTTGTGCCGGGTAAGCAGTTCTTCAATTCACAATTTTGTGTGCTTCTTCCGACTCCTAGCTACCTCATAAGAGGACATATAACTGTCTTTACAAATATTCTAGTCAGTAATGATTCTACACTGCAAGTTCATTGTAGTCTCAGTAGATTAACTGAGGTGGGCATGGTGCGCAAACAATGGAAAATTGTAAGAAAGATGTTCTCGATATGAATTATGAAATGCATGTTAAGCTGTTGGATTATAGTAATTTTTTGTTTTCAGTTGACAGCTAATACTTTTAAACTTAAAATAACAGACATTTCATATCGAATGGACATAACCAATGGAAATCTAAATCCTAGTTTCAAACGAAGGATCAATTGCTTAATATCATGTCAAATGGTTTCGACTCTTAACTGAAGTCAAACCCTTATTAAATGGGTTTATTTTAATTACAACTACGACCCTTTTTGTTGCATGTGGTCGTATATATCTTTCTATTTTTCCCTCTTCTGTGTGGGGAGCTGACAAGAACTTGACATTGTTACATCTTGTAGGCCGCTCTGGAGGCCCCGAGGGTTTTGAATTTGAAAAATGGCAAACATTTCTCAGGACCATATGGTGTGTATAGCTTTGTGAAATCCTGAAGCCTTATGCTTTTCTCATAAGAAATGAAATAACACTAGTTTCCACATATGGATCGCTGCAGGAGAAGATGTTGTCTTCATTGCCAATGATTGGCACACTGCTCTTATTCCCTGCTACCTTAAAACCATGTACAAATCTAGGGGCATTTACAAGAATGCAAAGGTATATCATTTCTTTATTGAATTTCATTTAGAATTCTGAGCAGCATAATATGTTGCATGATTGCTAACATTGTATTCGGTAATTGATGACAGGTTGTTTTTTGTATCCACAACATTGCCTATCAGGGAAGATTTGCCTTTTCAGACTTCTCACTTCTCAATTTGCCAGATCAGTTCAAAAGTTCTTTTGACTTTATTGATGGGTATGGCCGTTAGTTAGTAAAAAAATTTATTTTTATAAGATTGTATCTGTTAGCTATTCCTCTTTCATGAGTTCTAAGAAATTTTGCTCGGCAGGTATCAAAAACCGGTAAAGGGAAGGAAAATCAACTGGATGAAGGCTGCAATATTGGAATCAGATAGGGTCGTAACTGTCAGCCCTTACTATGCCCAGGAATTGGTTTCTGGAGTAGAGAGGGGCGTGGAGTTAGATAACATCATTCGTAAAACCAGCATTGCTGGCATTAAGAATGGTATGGATGTCCAAGAGTGGAATCCTGCAAATGATAAATACATTGATGTCAAATATGATGCTACAACTGTAAGTATCTGAACACTATATTCTAATTTGCAAACCTTGGTACTTGAAATTGAAACATGGTGAGTAATGAATGGGATTTGTAGGTTATGGAGGCAAAGCATTTACTGAAGGAGGCTCTTCAAGCTGAAGTTGGATTACCTGTTGACAGGAATATTCCTTTGATTGGCTTTATTGGAAGACTAGAAGAGCAGAAAGGTTCAGACATTCTGGCTGCTGCTATTCCAAAATTCATTGGTCAGAAAGTGCAGATAGTGGTTCTTGTAAGAACCAGGCCTAAACAACCTTCATTACCATGTTATTACTGCTGTTGCCTTGTTGAGTCTTATGATGGAATGTGTTGTCCTTCAGGGAACTGGCAAGAAGTACATGGAAAAGCAGCTTGAACAGTTGGAGATATTGTACCCTGATAAGGCTAGAGGAGTGGCAAAATTCAATGTGGCCTTGGCCCATATGATTATAGCCGGTGCTGATTTTATGATGGTCCCTAGTAGGTTTGAACCGTGCGGCCTCATTCAACTCCATGCTATGCGATATGGAACGGTAATAGCATTTGATTCGATGATTTTAAAGTTATAGATAATCCTAGTTTCATTGCTTCTATTTTAAGTGAATTTATTTCGGAGAGTTTTTTTTTTTTCTTCTCTTGGCTCCCATAGTATCTAGATGTTGACTCTCAGCAATTCCTATAATCTTACTCCAGGTGCCCATTGTTGCATCTACCGGTGGTCTTGTTGACACTGTCAAGGAAGGTTACACAGGATTCCAAATGGGGGCTTTCAGCGTTGAAGTGAGTAAATGACAATTGTTCTAGTTCTATTTTGAGTGACTTTTGTTGCAACTAAAATGAAAACTACAAATTGGAAATCCAGTGTGATTCAGTTGAACCAGCTGATGTAGCTGCAATAGTAAGAACTGTCATTAAAGCTCTTGCCATTTACGGCACTACTGCTTTCAAAGAAATGATTCAGAATTGCATGGCCCAAGACCTTTCATGGAAGGTTAGTATTAACGCAATGCAATCTAGGACTTGATTTGTTATGTTATTCCATTTACTGTAGATCTAATCTGGCACATTAAATTCGGATAAATGTTCCTTTAATATTTCTATTATTCATGATAAAACATTTGACTTTCACACAGGGACCCTCTAAGCTGTGGGAAAAACTGCTGCTAGGCCTAGAGGTTGCTGGCTGTGAACCTGGTACGGACGGAGAGGAGATTGCGCCACTTGCCAAGGAAAATGTTGCCACTCCTTAAGCAAGCGCAAAGCATTATCGTTATTAGTTATTGACCTACAATACTAACCTATGAAGTTAAATGAATGGTTGGTGCTAAACCTGAAGTTGTAGTAACGGACCTTGTTATTTCCAAACATGTTGGGTTTTGGGGTTGGATTGGCATCCAGTGATGTTATGTAAACCTCGGGCATCAAATGAAGTTCAAATAGGAATATGCATATGAAGTTCAAAGAGGAATATGATCTTTTGATCTATTCCCCAACCCATTGCATGTAAAATAACTGATGACAAGCTCGTGGTAGAACTATGGATTTGTGACGCATACCTACTAAATAGACATTGCATTAGGGCATAGTTTGCATTTGTCTATGTGGTGTTATGACCAGAATGTTACACTAAACGCAGAGTTTGTTAAAGCCCCCATCAATGAGATTTTAGATTTGGTTGGTGTACTCCAAATGAGAGATTCCATATTCTCTATATTGTATATAATGCGCCATTCATAATTATAAATTGATCAATGAAAGTCTTGAAGCTTTAGTCCTCCAGGTGACATTAGATCATTCATAAATCTTTATTTTATCGGTGTTATTTTTTCTCCAACTTTTTAAGTTGCTTTGAAAAGATTGACAATACACATTTCTACAATCCTATCAAAGATAACCCTTTAATTCTTGGTTATTGATTGAAACAAAACCTTTGGGGGTTCTCTTCTTGATCGATGACTATTATTGACAAGTTAGAAAATGTCAGCTCATACTAATGACTGATGAGGTAATTCAACATTTTAAGCCTGCTTAGGATTGCCAATCCAAAAAGATTTGTGGTTATTCTTAAAAGCATCTTTGGGATTTGCGGTGTTCAATCAATTCCAAATATTATTGTCTTTTAAAAGCTTGTTTAGGATTTGCTTATAAAATTATGAAATTTTCTTAAACTTTGAATAGGATGCTAATTAGAAGACCAATGTGAATGGTGAAAATATGTCTAAAATATTTGATAAATATATTTAGTTTTAATCTAACACTCAGGTTTTTAAATTTTCCAATTGAGTAATCAATCTTTTTAAAACATTAACAGTTTGTTATGTTTGTAATTTGTTAATTTGGCTAATGTAATCTTTATTGTTTATGATATGATAGGTGTCCGTATGAAAAAATTCTCTCAACTCCAATTTAACTATGACCACTAGTTTTTCAAGCAGACATTTACATGTTATAAAAAGCAAAGATTTCATTAACCAAATCATCAAATTATTAATGAAACTGACATTTTGAACTTAATTGATAAGATTTTAAAAGGTTAGTTATTCAATTGAAAACTTTAACAACTTGAGCATCGGAATGAAAAAGATTTCAAAGGTTGGACACTTTAGAAGTGTTTATCTCTTATATTTATTAAGATGTTGAAATAATATTTTTAACAATAATTCATTAACTAATTGATTTTTAAAATTTTTGATTTGATAAAAGAGCATGATTGAAAATAATGATTAAGCAACTATTATTTTCGTTATATTATTTACCACCCTAAAGTCCTGCAAATCGTTTTAGTTCGAAAACGATCCTAATTGGGTACTTAAATAATAATCAAATCAACTTTATAACTGCAACATCTACTTGCTACTTGTATATATAAGCTTAGGTAAAAAGTGAAAATTTAACTTTAATATTTCATTAAAATTCAGGTTAAATGTTTATAACTCTTGTTCCTCCAAAGGCATTTACTTTCTAGAAACATCTTCACTAGTTTCATTAATCCCTCTCTCACTTGCCTTTCAATTCTATGAATTATGGTTTGATTCAGGACAATCTCTATTGCCCTGTTCTTAGTGATTTTTCAAAGCAATGTGATTGTCTTAAAGCCATTTCTTTGGTTGAAAACTAGTTTGTAATGAAGATTCCTACTTTATTTTATGTGCTACTCTTACCTCTATAAGTTTCAAATCCAAATAGAACCAATAACCCAAAAAAAAAAAATCAAAGCTACTACCATGAGTGAGAACACTCTCTCACTTCTCTCTAAACCTTCACATTTGCCCTTGATTGTTTAAGTTGACTAAATTGTCTTGAATCGGTTCAACCCCTCTTTGAATTTCCTTATTTAGAATGCCGCTTATTTCTTTTATTTGTCCACCTCATTTTTTCCTATGACATTTTTGTGTTACAAGAAAAAAATCATGGCTTTGACTTCCTCTCTTCCATTGTACACTCCAACCTTAGACCTCAGCTCCACCACAAAATTTTCCTCTCTTCAGAGCACTCAACCTTTGAAGAACAAAGGGAAGGAGACACTTAGCAAGGGCCAGTACTTTGAAATTCCTCAAGAATCTTTATTCAAGATGTCGTGGAACAAAGTTGTAGGAGATCCAATCACCGTTGACAACGTCAAGTTCATTCCCCTTGTTGAACTTAGGAAGCTGGTGTCTCCACCCTAAGAAGTTCTTTAGATGGGAGCAAACAAATAGAACACTTGGAAAAAGATCTATAACTCCTCTAATGTAACACTACGCCACAAACACTTGGAAAAAGATGGGTTATGTGAACACGTTAATAAATAAGGATGATTTCTTTTCATTTGTTGATTCACAACTACGGAAGCTTATTAAAAAATAATTGACATGGGGCTTTGGCGTTGACAAGACAAACCTATGCTAGTCATGAAATAGGAGCCTAAAGTATCACTATATAGAGTTAAACTAAATACCATTCCTCTTTCAGTGAACTTTCACAAAGTTCCCCTTGAATATTGTTCATGTAAGGGATTGAGTTATCTAGCAAGTTCCCTGAGGAAGTCTCTGAGCCTTGATGAAAATACTGTTATGGTCAATAGGATAGGCTTCGGCCTTATTTGTATAAAAGTCTCACTTGAAATAGAGCTTCTTTACTCTTTAACATTAATAAGATTAAGTGAGGAAGGAAGTCTGGTGGAGGATGCTATCAAGATATCTTATCCTTGGAAACCACTAAGGAGAGGAATGATTAGGGTTTACAAACCTAAAGCTATAGAGAGTCATCAATGTAACGACACAGTAAAACAAATGGAAACGAGAGACTAAATCTAATGAAGAGTAAGGGGAGTAGTTGCCTCACCCATATCTATAGTAAACATAATAAATGTTAAATTGAAACCAATTGCAATAAAGAGAATAATGAGAAGGAGATTGAAGGAATGGTTTTAGTAGCATTAATATAGATTCTAGGTACCCACAATGAAATTGTTAATAAAGGGAGTATCTCACCAAATCCAAATTCAATTAATCTTGACATGTCTAAAGGAAATCAATATGAAACCACACAATAGGTTGAAGCAAGCTCTAATAAGACTAAGACCAAACATAAAATGAAGAAGAAGAATACCAACTCTTCTACCATCAGATGGAGTTTCATGTGTCCTTTTATAGTAAAATTTAGGGTTTTAGGAGATACACGATCAACTATACGATCGGATAACTAACTGTGTATGTCATCCTCCCCCCCCCCTATCTGTTAACATACATGATGTTGATGAGATACACAGTGGTGTAGCTAACTTTGTAAGTTGTAAGAAAGGCTGAAATTATGCCTTTGCGATCTTATATATTTCCAGAGAGTTACATAATCCTATACACATCCATGTAGGTTGCAGGAACTTTATTTCTTACATTGTTTTATCCCATCTTCACCCTAATTAATCTCCTTCTTGTTCCATGATGATAGATAAGATTAAAAGTCAACAGGATGGCTCCAAAGATATGCTTTTAGTTCATTTTGGTTCTTATTCCTGCAATTTGTACTAAAACAAAATATGATCCAAAATAAGTATTGAATACATCATACCATTAATCACTAATTATTAGGGAGAAGATATATAGCCAATAAAGCGCTCATCAATGGCTATGAAAATGAAGAAAATGAACCATAAATATAAGATCAAGAAAGAAATCAATAAGGGCAAACAAATAAAAAAGAAAGAAATAAAATTACCTAAAAATGACTAGATTAATCAAAATAAGGTTTTCCTAATATTACATTCCCTGAAAATGGTGCCAAAAACTTGATGTATTTACTTTTGCAAGTGTATAATGTAGCTGTAGCTAGCACTAACAAGTACAATCCCACAAGGATTAAAATTAGTACTTACTCTCCTTTTTTTATCTAGCCTAACAAATTATAAAGCTTATGACTAATCAAATTCAAAATTGAAACAATAAACTAAAAAAATGAACTTAGTTAACTAACTAAAACAACGATTAAACTAAGAAACAATCAAACAAGACATTGTTACCTAGAATTCAAATTTCCTTTAAGACTTCTTATGAAATCAAAATTTCAGTAATCAATTTAGTTTATATTTATTAGGTCATAAAAATTCCTTAATTATTCTAATATCTATTAACATCTAATCCTAGATTGATTAGTTGAAACCTACTTCTAATTAAAACCCCTAGAATTATATTAATCGATTTATGAATTTTACTATTAGGTCTAACCTAATCTAGTAGATTTACGTCGACCTATCTTTAGGTTTGTACGTAACTCCTTTCAATTATGCTATACCTATTTATAAAAGTGATTTGTCAATCTCAATTGCATGAAATCACATATGGATCAATATGCTAGCAATATTAATTCAAGAATAATTAAGACCATATAATTGAATCTCAATGGAAATAAAAATGCAATTGAATTAAAATAAAATCACTATAAAGTCTATCCAGAAGTTCATCTAATCTAAGTATCAACAAAGGTTTAGTTCTTAATCATAAACGACATAACATCAAAAATAAAGAAAAAACAAAAAATAAAAAGGAACGTGATGAAATCCCTTTTAATCTTCATGAAGTCCACTTAAGATCAAATTGAAATCCACTATGATTATTTCCTTTCTTATTCTTTGTTCTCTCTATTAAAATAGGTCATCAATTTATGTTTCCCAAACCTCCCTCCTTTTCCTTTTAATTTTACCTTTTATATTTTGTAAATTAGGCTTCTGTGTGGTACATAGGCATTAACACCAGCGTATTCATGTCTATGTTGATTAAAAATCATGAGACTCTTGAATCTAGAATGAACACTGACACAAAATGTGAACATACACATAGATATAGACCTTGTAACTTTATAGAACTGTGTAGCCATTAACATCGGCTTGCTAGTGCCCATGTTGATTTTTAGCTTCTTTATAACTTGGTCAAAATAACTCCAAATATGTGAATTACAATCTAAAAGCATAATAAGAATGAATTAAGTACCAAAAATTTTTTCAAAGAAACACAAAAAATGCACTAAATATAGGACTAAAAATGACTAGATCACCATTTATCAATAATCCACACTAATCCTTTTATACCTTATTAGGGTATGCAAATATTAGGGATGTCAACAGGCTGGGCTGGGCCCGGGCTATAGATGGCCTGCCCCGGCTCGTCAAAATATTTTGTCGAGTGGGCTGAAAGGGGCGGGCTTGTGTTCCGGCCTATGCGGGCCAAAAAGGCCCATGGGCCGTCCCGGATAGGCCGTGGGCGGGCTGGCCTATGCTGGCCTGTTGGTCGAATTGTGGCTAGGCCCGCCTAGCCCAACCGGGCCACAGGCCACCCACTGGGCCTTTCTTGGCTCAGACTTTTCATATATTTTTAAAATTTTTTAAGACAATTTTAAAAAATTGTAGTTGTATTTTTTAAAATTAATAAATTATAAACTTTTTTTATTTTATTTTTCATATTTACATAATATATTATATATACATTATGCATATATGTATTTATATTAATCTTAAAATGAATTAATCACTTTATTAATCCTAATGTATCAAT
>JANZXP010000195.1:26256553-26280210 GCA_027576715.1 Erythroxylum flavicans | reverse complement strand
TTCCTAATTTCTCTGATTTACCTCACTTGGACCCGTTCCTCTGGTCCGACCCGTTCTACGGAAACGGGATGTTACATAAGATGATAAACCCAAGACAATGGAAGCAGTTGGTGGAAGAATGAAAGAAGATGAGAACCCAAAATCATAGACGAAAGAAGACAAAGGACCAACGAAGAAGAAGAAGAAAGATAGGGGGCTTTGGATTTTTGATTTTATTAACTATAAAATGGCATCACTTCCTTTAAATTTAAACAACAATACTGACGTCATTTGAATTTACCAACACAATGATAGTTCCATAGGTAAATACCAGCAGAATGGAGTTTTTGTACGTAACCTGAGAAAATTTTTTCCGTCAGTAAACTTCGTCTCTGATTTTTACCGCGAACCATTGTTGCCTATTTTTACGACAACTTTCACTAATCCATTTCTAAATTTCATCTGTAAAGTTTTGAGGATAAATTCCCTTCTCCTTTATCAATGGATTTTTTAGCAAAATATCATTTTTACAGAAAAGTTTATCGACGGAAATAAATTTCCAACGCTAAGTTACTAAGAACTTATTTTTATATGATTTTTTACAAAAATTCTATAAGATTCTGGGGCTTGGATTGAATTTTTCATTTAAGATATCCTCAAATAATAAATAGTTATTCAAAAATTTAAAATTATATCTTAGAAACATATTTGTACTATATGGCATGTAATCATTCAAAATTTTGATCCAAATACTAAATTATGGTACAATACCACCTACTATTTAACCATTAATTTGACTTCATTTAAGATCCTATATCAATACCTTATTTCCATTCATATACCCCATTTTGTAGGAGATTCAAAATTAATAATTATTGACCAAATTCTAGAGTACATAAGTTAGGAATTTCGATTATGAAGTTCCATTTTATATATGATATAATATAAAAATCAAATAATAAATGATAATTAAGAATTTCAAATTTAAAGATTTAGTATATATGGAACAACAACATCATATAAAATCATTTTTAGCTGGATACCTAATAAAAATTGTGTTTGATGTTTTTAGGGTCTTTTAAAGATCTTAAATAAGGTACAAAGAACGTTTGTAAATTATTTTTTCTTCACGAAATTTAGCTTGTGATATCTTTTATTTTTCTTAATTAAAAACCAAGTGTCACAATTTGTTCCTGTAATAAGAATACCCAAAACAATTTATCATTAATTGATCATATTCCAGTCGTTATAGATACAAGGATGATTAAGTGGGAAAATGGTAAGAACAAAAGATGAGAATATCTTTTTTATACAAAATTTTTAAAGAGAAGACTAGTGTTATTATCATTTTCTATGACAAGTTTTTTGGAGTTAAGGAAAAAGATTGTAGGAATCATAAGAATTCTAAATTACCACTATCGAATAAAATTAATAGATTTGAGCTCTTTCTCTATCTTTGAATTTACTATTTCTTGATGATTTTATCTTATTTATTTAGGTTGAATACATCCTATTATCGTATGATGGGCATTCCGAGATTGTCATTTTTAACTTAGCTTGATCTCTTTTCTCAAACTTTTTAATCTTCATTCCTTTTAATATTTTGTTTGGTTATAGTGTTGGTTATACCTGAAAAACTTATCTCTCATTATAAGCATCTAAATTGATGATTTCAACAATGGTGTATGCTTAGGTTATTTCTTACTATTTTAATTTCTTCTATCTAATTTCATTAGTATGATATGTCATTTTTTAAGACTTATTAATCAAGATAATGATAAAATTTAAAAAGTTAAAAAGAAAATATTGTTATAAGGAAGTCAAAATTAGATAAAAATTATCATATATAGGTTTTGTATTATGTTATGCAAGTGTAAATTAAGATTAGGAAAATTACATACAAAGATTAAAGAAGAGGGGTGTAATATTTTATGGATAAGTTGTGTAAATTTATTCATCATTATTGGCATATCTAGAATATTTTGATTTTAAATGTAAAATTAATGCATATCTCTTAAGTTCCTTTCTTCTCTTTATGGTATCGAAGCTCCTTTTGTCTAAAAGGATATAAATTTTGGTCTTCTCTGTTTGTTTTATTGGAGATAATTTGGTCATTTATTTTTTTGGTTTATACCAAACTCTTTCAATCTTCAAAAAGATCGTAAAGGTGGAAACCACATCCAAAATCTCCTTTATGCTTACAATTAGAATTCATTAACAAAGTTTTGTTTGTATCGTATTGTATAAAGGAAAAAGGCAACCTAAATAACATCATCAGTTTTAAAACCAAAATGATGTCATTTCCTACTAACCACTTATAGAGTCTAGTTAGCATTCAACATCATATGTCGTCACTCTATTGATCCAATTATTGCCAAGTGTCATCTAGCTAACTTCCACACCATCATCCATTTCAATTACATGGTAATCACCTAGGCTATGCATCTATCATGCCATCTGCTACATCATCACCCACATCGACTATTAGTTCCCGCATCTACCATATCAAGTTTAATATCATCACTAGTTTTATTTAGCCAGTTCACTTCAAAATAGTTCAATTTAAACCCATTGACCAACATTTTTATTGATTTGTTCAATTATTTTCTAACTAATTTTCTCTTCATTCAAATCATTTCCTAAGGTTTTTAGGTGCTCTAAACTCAATTTTAGGGTCAAATTGGATAAATAATAAATGAAAATTTCTTAATATTTTTATTATGATTTTAAGAGCATTTAGCGTTTATTTTGATGATTTATTGCGGACTTAGTACTTAATTTTGGTTAAATTTTGTTTGCAGGCCTTATCTTACCTCTCCAACGAAGACATAGTGAATTTAAGCAAGTTGAAGTCAAGTTCCAAAATTTATAAAGCGAGATTAGATAAACACAAATTTAATATAACCTTATGCTCACTGATATAGTGCTACATCGAACTATGTGTTCACTCATGTAACTTAGTGTTGCATTTAGTTTCTTTGATAACTTGGCATATCAAGTAAGCATATTAATGGGCCGAGCTATGGTGGCCTGTGGTTGGCTCGTGGCCGGGCAAGCCAGGATGGGCCAGCTGCGGCCCAGGCTACTGCCCACAGGACCACGGGTTGGTTGGGCCAGTGGTCGACCCGTGGCCGGGCCCGGGCATACCATGGTTGACCCGTGGCCAGGCCCAGACAAATCATGGTTAGCCCGTGGCCCTCCCGTGGCCCCACCAACCTGAGCCAAAAACAGACCGAGTCATAATTGCCATGCCTAATATCAAGGAACATGGTCCAAATATGATCTCATATTGCCCTTTGTTTCAACAAGTTGTATTCTACTTCTCTAACAACTTGCAATATAAAAGAATACACCATAAAATATTGTCATATGTTATGTAACATAACCCAAAAAAATAAGGAGCAATGAAGCAAAATGAGATTGATATAGACATGTTTTTTTATGTTAGTTAAAATTCTAAGGTTTTCTAAGATTAAAAAAAGGAGAGAGAGACACGATGAAAGAAGGGAGAGTTACTTTGGAGGACTAGAATCCAGTTAGAATTGTATCTAAGGAAGGTCATATGACAAGAGTACAACAAAAAGACATATAAGAACACATTATTAAGCAAGCAACCTTAGTGAAAAGAAAGAAGTGTAAAAAGACTCATCAAGAGCATTAATATTTAAGATCTATGAGAACTCTTTATTGTTTCTTATGTTCTTTCTTCTTTTTTCTAGGTTTACTTAGCTTAAGTATAAAATAATTAGGATATAAATCTAGGTGGTATGAACCCTAGACCTGTTGTTTTGAATTAATCTTTGATTTAACATAATATTCTAGTTTTCTTGAGAACTATTCATTTTTCTCATTGTATTGAATAAACTAGCGAATGTAAAAGATTCAATATTGGATTTCATACATAGAAATTGAGAAATCATATATATGACTAGTTTAAAGAATAAAAAATTAGAGTTGCATTAAACCCTAGAGATAGGACCATATAAATCTTTTGGTTAAGATTAAACCTATAATAGAAGTTTATAGAATGAATTACTGCATTATTTCATTACAACGGATTTTAGCCAATCAAGTTAATGATAAGGGCTATATGTCTCAAGAAATAATATAGTTGTAACTTTATAATTCCTACCGGTCCAAGTAACTAAAGTTAAACGTTAAATCAGTATATTCAAGCATAAGAAAGTTTTTAAGGGATTCTTCATCCAAATCTTATTTTATCTATTAGTTATTTATTCTTACATATAACATTCACAAAAATAAGATAATAGAAAGACAACTAGTACTAGTAGTTATGATTTTTGCGGGTACTCATTGCTATAGAAAATAATAGGTGCACTTGTCTTTATGATTTTTTAGTATTTTTATGTTTAAAGATATATAAAATAAAATATCACGCTTATAGATAAGATATCCTTTATTTATAGTGATGTTCCCTTGCTCTACTAATAGGAATGGGATATTCACAAGTCAGTCTTGCAAAAAGTTCCTTCAAGGTCAATCTAGCAAGATACCTTAGACTCAAGTTATTTGGAGAAAATATTTTCATCTTTGAGCTTCCTTTATTTTATGGTTGGCTATGAAAGATAAATTGCAAACTGTTGATAAGATGAAGTTCCTCAACATCCCTAACATATGCACTATTTATATGAGAGATGAGGATAGCAGTGATATTCTGTTTTTCCAATGTCAATTTGTCTCATGTATTTAGAGATCTCTACTTCACAAATGTTACATTTAGCTTGCTCTAGATAAGTGAAATTCCATTAAAAGGTGATGTACTACTCTACTATTAATCATCTTGACAACACTATTAAGAGGTGCTTCAGTCTAGTTATATCCTGTCTAGTCAAAGACATTTGGGATAAGAGGAATTCTCGCATTTTTTAGAATAGAAGTCAAACATCACAACAATTTAATAGCAAAATTATTTAGCAAATCATAAGTTATATCATTTTAAACCATTTTAAGTGTCAGAACTCATATTATTGTACTAGAATATGGAATGTATGAGCAATTACTTTTTCCACTTTGAGGGAGGTCGATTTTGGGATCTTGCTCTAAGATATCCCCCTAGTATAGCTCTTTGTAGCTTTTATACATTTTTTTTCCTTTCAATGGCTAAGTTCATTACCAATTTCTCAACAAAAAAAAGTCATCCTTTGTTTATATATTATAGATGTTTTTAAACTTCCATAATAAATTCTCTACCTAATCAATATCACATTTAATGGCTCTAATTATTATTTATGGAATAAGGATACATGTACTTTTTTAAAAGGTAGACTTCTATAATGTATTATGATAGGTGAAATAACCAAACCTACCAAAAAGATGAATAAAGGTAGAGATAGATTGTTGAACACCTAATAATGTGGGATGATATCAATCATTAGATCTTAACTCAGTTTTACAATAATGATATTAAATTTATCAAGTTAGAGTTCGATAGATTTGACACTACTAAAGAGGTATGGATTTTATTTTTAAAATGGGTATTCTATCTCTAACGATGTGAACCAATTTTAGTTATATCAACGCCTTCATTAAGTGCAACAATAAGTTGGTCAACTATTTATAATTATGTTTCTAAATTGTAAGAACTTTGAAATTAATTAGCATTAGGAGATCTTCTATGTCATAATCTTAAAGTATTTATCTTCTACACTAATTTTCATGATGATATGTGTTTAATTGATTGATTAATTATTTCATAACACTTAGCGATTAATGACATGAAATTGTTTAAGATACTCACTTTGACACATATGTGATTTTAGGCATAATTCGGAAGAAAATAAGTTAAAGTGAGTTGAAAGCACAATATTTGAGAAATTTTTTGAAGATTAATTTTCACTTGTCTTTATGAAGCAAGAAAAAGAAAATTAAAAGACAAAAAGAAGAAAAAATGCAAAGAAAGTGAGCTGCAGGGATTATGTATGCAAATTCTATTTAACGTGAATTAATCTCACAGTTGCTGGAGAGAATAAAGATGGATAGCTGGAATTATAAAGCACAATACAGTAGTAACATATGAAGAAAACGCAAGGCAACATGGTGAGGAAGGATCTAAACGCAGCGTAGCACGTGGAAGCATGGACAGAAAACAGCAACGCAGCAGCAGGAGAAGAAAAGCAAAATGGCAGGCAGCACAAAAACGAACGAAGCAGTAGAGCACTAAACGACGTAACGCAGGAGGACCAAAATGCAGCAACATTAGCCATCACAAAACGCAAAGTAACGGTAGCGTAAGGGGAGTGTAGGTTTTAATAAGAGCGAATAGTAAAGTGGACCAACAATTAATTAGAAAATCATAGCAATAGCGTAGGAGGCATGGTAGCGAGTGTCATAATGGTTCCTGGGTGGGGTTTTCTGGGCTGAATCGAGTGGCAACTTCGGGAGCTTCGAGAGAGCACGAAAATGGAGGTAAGCTCTCTACCGTAAGGAGATCCATAGAAGGGTTTGGAGGTGACATCGATGTCAATGACTTGGTTAAACATTTTTTCTTTATTTTAGTTGTTTCTTTTTCTTATTAAAAATTGATTGTGTTATCCTATATTAATTTATTTAGGTTTTAAATATGGATAATCTTATTCTCGTTATTATTCGATTATTTATGTATGAACCTATTGGATATTATGAAAAGATGATTTGAATGTGTTCATTGGATCATTTATTTACAAACTCATTGCGAGATTTTCGATATAATCTGTAATTGTTATATTTGAAATTCATGGGTACCGTTTGATGATTCGTAATCATTAGGGATAACATAACTTAGGTTATATGACGCATTGTATGTAGTTGTTGCATTGATTAATCGGATTTCCTAATTCGTAATCCTACTGCCCAATTAAATATATAAAGATCATATCTCTTAGCAACTATTAATCATAGGTTATTTGGTGGTTAAGTTTAATTAATGATCGTATCTTGATTAAACACTACCTAAAGAAAAACTCAGATAATTATTAACCTATGATTAATAGTTGCTAAGAGAGGGTTGAGAACAACAAATTAATGAAATATGTTTAATTAGTGTGTAGACCAAGATTGAACCAAAGAATTGGGTCCCTACTGAATTCCTCACTTTTATCATTTTTTTACATGTTTTCTTTACATTACTTTTGTTAGTTATTTTAACTTAATTTTATTTTCTTATTTCTAAAACCAAAACCCCTAGCCTAAACACCAATTAATTTTATTTCAATAACTTTACACACACTCTTTGTGGGGTCGACATAGACTCACCACTGCTATAATAATAGTCTAATTTTTATTTTAATTAGCATTACGACGCACTATCACATGATCATAAATATATATGGCACTTATTGATGATTCTAAAAGATGAGTTTGAATTCAACATGCTACTCTCTTTTTCATCGAATTTCTCTTCTTAAGCTTGGTACTATGATTAAATAATTAATTATAGATAAAACCTAACTCTGTTCCCTTTGCATGAAAAAAGTTATACGGTCTACTGATGTTGCTCTTATCACTTAAACCTCATCCCTTAAAACTCAATTAAGAAGTCTTAGAAAGTATTTTACAGCTACTATGAAAAAGGGTGGTCATCAGACTTAGCCTACTATTGTTGTTATTATTGTTGAAACTAATTAATTGACATCGTATCTCTTAAATTCATTTTGAAATATATTTATTCTCTTTTGTAACAACTTCACTTATCTTGTCTATCAACTTAGGTACTTCCTCTCCATGGTACTCTTATTTTACTTATTACTACAACCAAATGAAATTTAATTGCTCTGTATTTGACTCAGTAATCACTTTTTCTATTTTTTCTGTTATTTATACTATTAATAATTATTTTATTTATGTTCAATGTATAAGCACTATTAAACACTTAAGTTATTATTATCAAATACCGTTCGTGTTCATAAACTTTCTTTAAATCTTTTAGTTGTTAGTTAATTATATGAACTTGGTGTAAAGATATATTTTTAAATCATCGTTATATTGAAAAGGATCTACAATCAGGTGTAATCCTTAGGATATAACATAAGGTTTGTTGGCTATTTGAACTTATTTTCTGTATTGCACATCCAAACTTATTGTTGGTGGTGTCATATCCCATCTTTAGCACTCTTGTCTCATCCATCTCTTAAATTTAAAATATGATCTTTAATTTCTAGTAGTTATTTAGTTTAGGTTAAGTTTGAAACTTTGATTGTGTTTCATGTCAATGTTTCAAAATTCATACATTATCTTTTCTTAGTAGTGATTCTATTTATTTATCACTTTTTGATTCAGTTCATCATGATATTTTGTAATCTTCTCCTAATAATACAATTGATAGTTTATGATATTATATAATCTTTGTTAATGATTTTTTCTATATATAAAAAGATTTATCTATTAAATTATATATTTGCTATTTATTCTCACTTTTTAAATATGATTTAGACTCAAATTTCTTATAAAATTGTCACTAATAATATTGTATAATATAAAGATAAATCCTTCAACAAAGTGGATGGATGTATCGAAAGCATGAAATGTTCTGGATACTTTATAAGCTTTCTTCATCTCTTCCTTCTAGAAATCTTCTTTTGCATCTAAATGAATACACTAAACTAGAACCACAAGAACGATTATGTTATTTCCTAAGAAATGAAATAAATTATAAAAGACATAGGTTTCAGGGTCATTTATCTAAAAGAAATTGTATCTCTCATCATGTGATTTTTTGGAAATAAAAGATATTAATTCCTTCAAAATTTTGAGTCGGTGAATCCCCTCTTCCATTTCTCTTCAATCCAACCATGTGCTTATTTTGTAGCCTTTCTTTTATAAGTTTTTCATGCAATAATTCTTGCAATTTGGCTAAGCCTACACCTAATCCCACTATACCTTCTTTAGTTATGGATCCATCAACTTCTCCATATGATCCTTTACATTTGTTCACTCATTTGAATCTCATATTCTTCCACTCATTCCTTTTTTTTTAGATCAAGTAAGTCACCTTTTTATCCTTACTCAAGATTTTCATGCTAGTTCCACTATATCTCTCTAGATGAACTTTGCAAATACCAATGTTTATTCCATTATTGCTCCTCGATTTGAGTATCCCAAATATTATAGACCAAGATCTAACCCTCTATAATAAAAAGTAATGGTAGAAGAACTATGGGCACTTAGTAGTACCAATACTTGGAATATGAGTGATTTACCTCCAAAAAGAAATTATTGTTGACTGCAAATGGCCCCTAAAAAAATTTAACTAATGGATAAATTGAGTGATATCAAGACTAACTTATTGCTAAAGGCTTTACTCAAGAGTATAGTATTAAATATAGGGAGACATTTTCTCTTATAACAAGTTTAACCTTAATCTACAGCCTTGTTGCAATTTTTGCTACAATATGTTGGCCATTATTCTAGATTGATGTCAAGAATGCATTCCTTAATATCTATCTTACAAAAGAAATATATATGCAACTCTTAACTAATTATGATCATCCATCTAATAAAGTTTGTCATCGTGTATGGTTTGTCAATTTTATCTCTACCATTGACTACCTTAGCTTTTAGTCCAGTCTTTATCTTCATGCTCAGTACCATTGGAAAGTAAATTAAGGGTACACTTTTCTTCTTTTTTATGTTGATGACATGATAATTACTAGCAATAAAACTCAAAATATCTTCACTCTCATATATTTTCTCCATCAATAGATTGAGATAAAGGATTTAGGTAATATGAGTTACTTTTTGGGTCTTGATGTTTCCTCTAATACCTTTGGTTAATATTTGTCATAATCTAAATATGTTGCTAATCTTATCTCTCATTTTGGCATGACTGATAGTAAAATAATTATCACTCTGCTAGAACACATTGTTCATCTTTAGGCTACTGATACCGCTTCTCTCAACGATGGTACTCTTTATCATTAACTAGTTGGTAGCATTATTTATCTCACTATCACTCATTTATTACCTATACTATTCTCATTGTCAGCCTATTTATGATTTCACCTTATACCACTAGCTTTTTCGTTGTTCTTCATGTTCTCCAATACATTAGAGATACTTTATTTCATAGTCTTCACTGATCTAGTTTATCCCTACTAGAGTTAAGAGCATGCTTTAATGTTGATTAGGTTAGTGACTCTATTGATTATTGCTTTACTACTACTTATTATTTCTTTCCTGACAAGTGTCTCATTTCTTAGTGTAGTAAGAAACAAATAGTAGTCTCTCATTCTAGTATATAAAAATATCAAGCTCTTATTGACACTACTTTTAAGCTTTTATTATCGCAATGGTTACTTTAAGATGTGGGTATTACATCCTCCTCTGCAACTCCTCTTCATCATGATAATCAAGGTGCCATGCCAAGTGCTCATAATAATATCTTTTATGAATGGATCAAACATATTGAGACTAATTGTTATCTTGTGAGACATAACGTGCTTCAAGGAACTATCTAATTCATTTATATCTTCACATAATCTCATATTGCTAATGTTTTCACCAAATCACACTCTTCTTATCGCTTTTAAGATCTTGCTTACAAACTCATAATGGTAGATTTTTTTAATACCTTGAGTTTGGGGGAATGTTAACATATCTATAGAATATCTATATCTTAAATATAAAGATTATTGTATATTTAAAGCTTAAATGTAGGAGATTAAGTAGTATATGATTAGGGATTAACTAGGATTTCTTTCCATTTTGGTATAGCTCCTAACTAGTATAAATACCCCTCATGTATAATGTTGAATACATATAGAAATACATAGAACATTCTTTCTTAAGTTCCTTTATTCCCTTCAAGCATATTGAATAATTTCCACAATCTATTTGTCCTTATACTTCACCAAAAGATATGCCTACTTTTCTTCATAATTTTCAATAATGTTGGGAGGCTCAACTTCTAGTAAGCAATACTCTTAAAGAGGGAATATTAGACTATCATAAAATGTTCAATGAAAACCTTAATCTTGTAAGTTTGAGCTACATAATTGCAACAAAAATTAGTTGATCTAAGAATTATGTAATGAATCTTGAATGTAATTTTTATTATTTAAAGCAAGACTAAAAGTACCTACCTTGATACTACCAGGAATTTTGAATCTTTATAATATTCCAACTCTAATATAAACTAAATAAAATTCTGTAAGAATTTTATAGTTTTATGATGATTATAATCTCTATAGAGATAAGATTATTATCTAATTTAACACTTATTTAAATATATATAAAAAGTTTAATAACATTAAAAGTACAAAATTTCAAAATCTAAAATTGACTTAAAGTGTCATGGATACTATTTGTATGCATTCATAGTTCTTTTTACTATTTCAGATTTGTGACAATGTCAATACTATAAAATTTTAGTCTACATTATTTGTAAAATTCAAAAAATTTCCCCTAATATTACATGAAAAGATTATTGTAGGGCTCACATGAAGTCTTAATCATCTTCCTCTAATAAAAATAAAAGACATGAGTTCTCTATCAACTAAGTTATTACTTATTGATCATTTTATTTCATTGATTTGAATTAAATCTATACTATTATCATTTGATTATCTAAGGATAGTTGTGATAAAAAGATTCTTGTCGAAAAATGGATATGTGTTATTTAAGCGCAACCTAAATGGTTTTTGGTCTTCCATAAGGTGGTCAAGTTTAGTTACGGGCAAGGGATCCCGAGATGACGATGAAAATATTTTAGTTTATCATGAATTTCTTGGTAAAACATTGTTTACAAGACTGCAGCGTTGAAGTATCCTCTCACTCAATGCAAACTCGCAAGGGTCATTGGCTCACTCAAGAGATTGGAACTCAAGCACTATCGACAAGAACTAGAAAAACGCCGGGAGATTTGCTAAATCGTAAGGCCGTTAGGTCCATGTGAAGTTAAACTCTGTTGGTCCATCTATTGTTGAAGAAACAACATATGATGCCTTACCTGGCCTAGAAAAGCATTTTGTAGGCAGTATCTTTAGTTGACAACAAAATAAAAGGAGAGAGAAAGCATTTTCTGGGAAGATAAAAAAAAATCAAAGTTGAATTCATTTCTCAATAAAGGTATTGTGGTAAGCTTGGTCAACTGAATGAGCCAAGCAACTGTTGAAGAACGAACGTATCATACTTTACCAATCCATGATTTTAGCAAGAACCGCATACTCGGGTTGTCTTCTACTGTATTAATGTCTTCCATCTGATTTAGTAAATAAAATGGGTCAATTTGTGAGACTCACCGAGAGAAGAACAGGTTGTATTATTCTATGGACAAGGTGTATCAAGTTACTCAACACATTGAAGAATGTCTAAAATTTACTTCAAACAATTGTTGACAATGCTGCCAGCAGGTCTGACCCTAAGCAAGGACAAGAAGAGTACTTACCCACCCGTGGCTTACTCTTGATCTCCCCTTATTTTGTCTCATTTTATTTTTTATAAGAGTCCATTCTTGACACTGGTAAAGCAACAAACGAAGCAAAATAGAATCTTTTTGTTCCTTTATTCAGGACTTATAAAATATTAGGAACGATCTTGACTGGGATGCTAGAAGCCAACTTCAACACTCTCAAAGAAGTACCCTTAGGCCATAAGAAAATAAAGAAACATAATCAGCAGCGAATGTTTTATTGTGGGTTTGACTTACCAAATCAGAATCAGAATAGTTACCAAATTACCTTTCTTTTAGAGGTAAGTTGTGTCATTTCATGAAAAGCTTTGGTTGTCATTTCTGTGGTGTGAACTTTGAAGTTCTTCAGGCCCGTCATAAGCCGAAATAGTGCAATTATGGACCTTATCATTAATGCAAGACTTTTCTTAAAGCACATTCTCTCTTTGTTTTATGGTTGGGAACAGACCTGGGGATATAGAAGTTATCAAGACTCTTTCAAAGCTTTTTCACAGCTATATTGACGTATAAATTAGAAAAAAGAAGCATTATAAATTTTTGAAGTTACCGGAGATCATGGACAACCTGTTAACACTGACGTAGCCCAAGAATACTACAATTACGGTGGTTTATATCCTACAACTAATCGGCTATTTATAATTTAATAATTATTATTTAAAATCATTTTTATATTGCCCATATTCAGATGTATATGAAATTTATGAGCTAAACTTTCATTGTAAATAAAATTATGATGAATTAATAATTATGATATTAATATTACATTTTGTATATTATCCATAAATTATTCCTAATCATTATTTTATTAAAACTAGACATTAGTATAATGTAAAAACACTGACACACGTTATATTTCCTCTTTATGAAGGGAGTAATTGATATTATAAACTAAATTATGGAGATATCTAAACAAACGTATAGATGTTTGTTAGAGAATAAGTTCACCAAATTAACCTCATATGAGAAATCTATTTAGAACATTACTTGTATATTTATAAAAATTATCATTATAATGATTGTGTTATTCTTTGACTTGGGATCTCCAAAAATATTTCATATAAGAATTGTTATATTTTGATACAATATATGACCTATTTTAGTCAAGGATAGTACAATTAGTAGTCAATATTGTATGGACTATATAGAGGTAATTAAATGATCAATATAAGATTCATTATCTTAAAATGATTAAGGAGAATGCTCCGTTGCTCTTGATTAGTATTAATTTGAGAAATTCTTGGTCAAGGAAGAATAATGCTTTGAAAACAGTTTTCAAATGTCATTGATTAAATCAATTACTAATGATAGAGAACTATTATGATTCGAATCAAATAGCATTTTCATTATTTCCATTCTTTATATTTAACTGAAACATTGTATGATAAAATAATTGAGTGATACGAATATATGGAAAAGTTAGTTAAAATCACTTTAAGAATCTTAAATATTTTAATGGCCATGATATTCCAATCTTGATTTATGAGCAAAAAATATTCAATTAGAGAATTAAAAATAAATTAAAGAAGTTTAATTTAACTAAACCTAAATATCATTTAGGGTTATAATTTACATCCATTGGCAACATATTTGGAAACTTAATAGTCATACACAAAGAATTGATTATAAAGTGTGAAAAACTTAATGATTAAATATGTAATATTTAATAAATAAAGATCAATATGAGATATTGGATTATTTGAATATAATTGGTATTTACTTATAATTAATTGTAATTCAAATTAAAGTTTAACTAAAATCAATTTTTCATTTTAATTATATTATTAAAATGTCCAAAGTCAATTATAAATAAGCTTAGGCTCTAAAAGAGCTAACGCTCCTTACCTAACCCTATCTATAATAGTTGTGTGACTATGGTGATTGAGATGAACTAATTTTTTGAAACAGTTTAAGAGAAACAACTAGAAAATAATCGAGTTTTGAAATAAGGTACAAATTATGATTCGTATTTTATTATGTTTTATGTGTTAATCATGTTATATAATTTAAGTGATCTTGACCTTCAAAAAATCATACGAAAAAAGTTTAGTACTTATTGTGCACAGTATCGAATCCTATCTCGATTTTTCAACAAATTACACTTATTATGATGTGAAATTTCAAGTTCCTATAAGAGAATAGAGAAAATAAGGGAGAAGGAGACTCGCTTAACAACATGGCTCGTGGTTTTAAAGCTTTAGAATGTCAACTGTCCTATTATATTTTTAGTGAGCTGCACTAAATTATTGTACAATTGACGGTTTTGAGATAAAGAAAGATTAGCATGTAAACATTAAGGCAACTTATATACTTTACGATCTATATTTGTACAAGGATCTGCTGCAATTCAAGCCTTCAAGATTCTAGAAAATACAAAATCATACAGTATTATGGCTTTATTAAAACATACAGGCAATTTATTTTTTAATACGTATGTGCCTTAAATGAAATAGATTGATAAGTCTTTTAGGGGAGCCTTAACATATGATCCAAAGTTAACATTATTGCTAGAAACATCCAGAAGTTTAGCACATAGTGACATTGCTGAGGTCTCTCATCTGGATCCACGTAACCAAAACCATGGAAATGGTTCTACCTAGTAATTGTAAGTGTTGGAAATTGTTACATCTTTATAGCATAGTCTAAAAAAGAACTAAAAGATATTCCCATTCCACCGGCTCCTTGTCTAAGATATTTGGTGTTAAAGCTCAAAGAGGTATCTTATTTCATTAATAGGAGATGTTTACTTTAGAGTTACCACATTAATACCTTAGCTATAATTTCAAACTAGAAGTCCAATAGTTTACTATTAAGGCATCCATGTGAAAGTTAAAATGAGGATAAAATGTTGTATTAAATTAAAACTATAATATTATATCAATATTTCAAATATAGAATTCTCCCAAGATCAACTATAACACAATTAATTCAAACCATTCAATTAGGATTTATATTGTACGAGAGATAAAAGAAATACTAACCTTGATCCATACTTAATATGTGTCTATAATGATAGATCATTAATCCTTTTGGTTGCAAACGTCTTCTCTATGCATGGAAGTTTATCCACTCTCTCCTTGCTTTTCTTCGTTCTTTTCCAATAGTGTAAGAATGTATTTTTTTTTATTTTAGTAACTATTCACATTAATGAAGGGAGAGGGAAGTGTTCTTATTAATTATAATAAAACCTTAAGTGACTCTGATATTCTCTACAAGCCTAAAAACTATTATCTTGGGCCCACCTTATATTAAAATCAACCTAAGTAATATAGGCCACACTTTTTACGATTATTAAATTAATCTAACAATCTCCCACTTGGCCCATGTTATGACTTGATGATCCAACAATATAAGCATACACCATATATTAAATCTATCAAGTCATCAAACTTGAATGAATTGAAATGATAGGATCATGGCGGTCACAAATCATTTAACGACATGATTCCTTCCATGTATCACACAATCAACTCAACTCAAAATAACTATAATTGAGAAACACTTTAATTTTTTCTTAGAACATAATTTGTCATCAAAATAAAACAATATATGTACACAACATAATATGACAACTAAAACATAAGCAAAAACATAACTTTAATTGAATTTATAAGTATCAAAACAATAATAGCAAATAACCAAACATATGAACGTATATAACATGATCTTATGCTAATAAGGACTTATCTATAATGCTCATCCTTTCAACATGGTTGGTAAATGTTTTATTCAGTGATCCTTTAGTTAACGGATATACTACTATTAGATCAGTTCCAGTATGCTTAATTAACACTTTATGTTTTTTTCACTTCTTCTTTGAATGATAATTATTTCAAATTTATATGTTTAGCACCCTTAGAATACTTGTCATTTTTTAGAGAAGAAGAAAGCTACGGAATTATCATAATAGATTCTTAGCAGTTTAGCTATACTGTAAACAATACTTAGCCCTAAGACAAAATTTTGCAACCACAATTCTTGAATAGTGGCCTCAAGGGATCCCACAAATTCAGCCTCTATAGTGTAAGTAGCAATGACAAATTGTTTTCAATTCTTCCAAGAAATTTCTGCTCCTTCTAGTTGGAATAAAAAATTGAAAGTAGATTTCCTTAAGTCTTCACAACCAGTATAGCCTAAATTTAAATAACCAATCACTTCTAAGTGATCTAATTTCCTATATGTGAGCATGTAATCTTTAGTGTCTAACCACTTTCTTTGCAACTTTCTAGTGGTCCATTTGAGGATTAATTTAATATCGGCCTAACATTCCAATAGCAAAACTAATATTCGGCCCAGTACAAGTCTGAATGTGTATTAGACTTCCAACTATAGATGCATAGGGTGTTGGGGAGCTATGGGTCCATGCATCTCATGCATGGTTATGCAGTGGAAGCATTGGAATCAAAATTCCAACATCACGACATCCCCAAAAAATCCATAATCCATGTGCATGTATAAACAAAGTGTAAGAGCATGAAATTACAGCAAATGTACCTTATAAATGTTCCTCCTTTCTTGAATCTTCTACTTGATTGGGTTGTAGCAAACACTAAAAACCTTCAACATCCAGTGAAGAACATGCAAAGATGAAGAAAAATCAGTGTGTAAGGCTGGTTAGAGCACCAAACAAGACGAATTCAAGTAGAAGCTCAATTGAGAGTTAGATCATAAACAAGTTACATACAATCAAACTCATGCAACAATTGCATAAAATTGCATGAACAATACTCAAGATCACTCCTCTCAACCTCCAGAACTTTTCTAGACCCTTAGCCTCTCAATTGAGTGTGTTTTAGCTTAATTTTATGTGCATATAAGTGATGAACTCACTTATGAACCGCCTATCATAAAGTGGGTCACGATGGTGACCTATAAGTTATGTGACTTGCTTAAAATGACAGTTATGCACACTTTGTTTTTATCGGAACTTTTATGCATGTGACCCTTAGGTTCCTGGTTATTTTGGACACTTGAATTAACTCTTAATCCAAACATATCATGAATGGTTTCATACCACTTGAATTAACTCTTAATCCAAGCAAATCATGAAAGGTTTCATAATGTCAATTTACCAGAACGTAAGTGAATTAACACACGAACTCTTTGATAGTTAATTATCTAACTTACGAACCTTTCCATAGACAATTACCGTGTAATTTGTCCCTTCACCATCCTATACCCCACTTGGTTCAGAGTATAGGCTATGTGTCAACTCCCATTAGACTGTCTATGTCATATCCAGTCCAAGTGATGTTAGTTCTTATCCTGGGGATCTCATTACTCTATGTGTCATTGAAGACTCTCCTCATGACACATAACTGCTCTGGCTAGAGACTTTCGAGTAATGACCCTGACAAGAAGCCATGGTTATCATCTTCTTCTATCAGGAGTGGTGAATCCTTTATTATTACCCAATTACCTTTGAATACTAATAATTATACCCAATTACCATCCTTTGAGGGACCTTGTCTTAAGGTAATAACGAATGGTGTCAAAGCACATGATCAATATCCAAGATATCCTTGAGTAGCTCAAGTCTAAGGATATTTGCACCATTGCTATTATGAGATTAATCATTGACATTTGATAGATCATCCATACGATAATCTCATAGTGGGTCATCCGATGTACTTAATACTCTTAGTAATCATCCACATGTTAACTCTAAACATCTCATGCTTACAGTTTATGAGATCCACTGCTTGATCAAATCAAGGAGTATAACATGTGCTAGTCTATCCGGATTAACAATGTCCTATCTCATTAATCCTATAACTAGGGATAATTTAGATACTAACATAATTACACATGCTAGGAATCTTATTAATATTATCTCATCATGATTTCCTTTATGCTATATTTTGTATCATGGACTTCATTAATTCGATTTAAGATCGACATCAATTCACAAATAAATGAACATCAAATTAATGAAAATTACCCTGCTAAGCATTTTCATCCTAGATCTCTCTTATACTTTATTGATATATCCTTTCTGATACAATCCTAACAATTTTTGTGTCCTGTCATGGAATATTTCTATTTTAGTCACATAAGATGCCTCACCCATATCTTTCATTTCAAAGTTATTAGAGAGAAATTTCTTTACATCATGTAACAAGCCCAAATCATTAGCATCTAAAAGAATATCATCAATATACAGTACTAAAATAATGAACCTGCTGCCACTGAACTTTATATAGGTACACCTATCAACAGTGTTCTCTACAAAATCATACGAGATAATGGTATCATTGAACTTAAGATACAATCGTCGAGAAGCTTGTTTCAAACCAGATATTGACTTCTTTAATGTACACACCATATTTTCCATTTTTGTAGTCATAAAACCTTTTAGTTTGTCCACATAAACTTCTTTTTCTATGTCACTATTAAAAAAGCGATCTTTACATTTAATTGGTGAAGCTCTAAAACATAATGAGTTACCAAAGCCATAATGATTCTTAAAGAGTCCTTCTTTGAAACTAGAAAGAAGGTCTCTTTAAATTCAATGTCATCCTTTTGAGTATAACCTCTGACTACAAGACTAGCTTTATACCTTTCAATATTACCTTTCGAGTCCCTTTTGGTCTTAAAGATCCATTTAAAGACCACTCGCTTTGAGCCTTCAAGTAACTCAACTAGTTCCTAGACTTGATTATGATCTATAGATTCTAACTCTTCTTCATAGCATTAGGCTAGTTTTTAGAATTTTTACAATTTTAAGGTTTCTTTAAATGAGACTGGATCATTATCAACGCTCAAGTCACACTCGTACTAAAGTGAATACACCACATAATCATCTGATATAGCTGGTCTTTTCTCCCTTATAGATCTTTGCAATATTATTTCTTATGGTATCACTTGATCATTTGTGACTTAAAAATTATTTATTGGTTCATTATTAACATTCTCTTCTTGTGGGTTTGTCATATTAACTTATTGCTCCAGTATGTTACATAGCTGTGATACAACAAGAGAAACAATAACTTAAGAAGAGACACCAAGTAAAGGATTTTCTACCTTAATCTCTTAAATATCCACCTTTCGTAGTTCCCTACTCCCACTGGTTTGTCCATTTTCAATGAACCTAGCATTTCCAGACTCAACTATTCTTATACCATGATTAGTGTTACAAAGACTTAGCAAAGAACTTTAAGTTCGCTCACAAAATACGCCAAAGTCTAAGTATGGGAGTTGAACTCTCGTAATTCAACTCAACCTTACGAAATCCCTCATGTTTAAGGTGTTTCCTACAAAGGCAAAGTCCTAACGAAATTCACTTAGCCAACATACTAGAATGGATAGAAATAAGAAGAGAAAGATGCATACAACTTTAAAGCGCAAAAATGCCAACCTTTATATTATTCACAAAGGATACAAAGCTCCAACTCTCTCTCTCTAATGAATAAAGCCTTGCTCAAATGAGCTGTTTATAGGCTTTAGGAGACTTGTTGGGGCAAGAATACAAGAAAGTGGTCTTAAGGACACTAAGACACTAACTTAGTTAGTAATTGACATCCCCAACCACTTTAGGCAATACTTTAGTGGGTGATTTACATATCACTATCCCAGTCCTAAGTCAAAGCAACATGTAAAATGCTTACAAGACATCTTATCCATGTTCTTTGCCACGTAATTCACTTTCTTGATGATTCATCTCACTAACTTTACCACATCACCTATGATCTTATCCAAAGGTGAAGTTTAGCTAAGTTTTGAGCCAATTCGTACGTAGTCCGATCAATGCACACTCATGGTCTAGTCCGTTCGTCCATAGTCTATCATTTGAGCTCCATTTCATCCTTATTTCCACCAAATACATTCTAGGCAAGTCCAACTCACCACAGCCACCAAGTCAATAAATGCCCCACGATCATAGCAACTCAAACCATGCTTGATCTTTACTTGCTTAAGTTACCTTGGTTCCTTTGGCATGCCTTCCTTATGCCTAATCCATACTAGACATTGGCCAAGGCTCACCAATGCTAGCAAAAAGGGTCCTCCAATGTTAATGGGCTAAAAAACCACCCCCACCAGACGTCCTCTTCAGAACAAATTGAAGATAGTCATTTACCTGGTCTTTGAATTGCCACAAGGTTGTTTCTTTCTCCCAAGTTGCTTCCGAGACTGGCTTATTGTTCCACTGAATCAGGAACTCTGTCCTCCGATTCTTCTTATTTTGGCCCAATATTTGATGATCCAAAATCTTTGGTCATCGAATTATTTCCTTACCACCAGTAGAGCTCTCTTTACTTAACTCCTTTTAGGTTCAGTTGAATCCTCATGATATGGTTTAATAAAGTCACATTAAAAGTAGGATGTACGTTTAAATGCTCAGGCAACATGAGGTGGTAAGCTACATTTCCCACCTTTCCAAGGATCTTGAATGGCCTATCATACTTTGACACCAACGATTGATGCACCGGCTTACTTCTAATCTTCTTCCAAATTTGGGAAGTAAGTTTGAGAAATACCTTATCTCAATGTCAATATCAAGCAGTCTTCTACTTTGGTCCGCATATTTCTTCATCCATTTGGAAGCTTTGCGAAGACTACCCTTTGCCTTATCCAACAATTCTTGCTTTTCCTTCACAAAATGATAAGCAGATGGACATTTTCCTCTTGACATATATTGAGCTATCTTAAGAGGAGTGAGTGGTTGTTGTCCCATAACAACTTCAAAAGGACTTTTCTCCATTATCGAGGATATGTGAAAGTTATAACAAAACTGTGCAGTATCAAGTAAACTTAGCCAATTTAATTAACTTGCACTTACATAATGCCACAAAAATTCCTACAATAAGCCATTGATCCTTTTTTTGGGCCATCCATTTGAGGATGATTCGTAGTTGAGAACTTTAATTCACACCCCCATCATGATGAAGAGAGACGTCCAAAATCGGCCAGTAAATTGGGCATCTTAGTCACTTCCTATATCCACTGGAACCCCAAAATGCTTCACCACATTTTTGTAGAAAAGCTCCACAGCAACATCTGAGGGACTTGAAGCTGGAGTTAGCACAAAGACCATATACTTGGAGAACCCATCAATCACCACCATGACTGAAGCCTTGTCGTCCCCCATTGGGAACCCACTAATGAAGTCCATCGAAACTGACATCCATAGTTTTTTGGGAATTAGCGAGGGCAGCAACAAACCTGCCTCTTTCTTCCTTTCAAGTTTATCTAATTGACAAATAAGGCAAGGTTTGACATATACTTGAATGTTGTTCTCCATCTTTGGCTAATAGTAAGATTAGGAAAGGAGCGCTAACATCCATTCGACTCTGGGATGACCAACCCACTATGAATCGTTCATTTCCTTCATTAATTGCTTCCACAAGGCAAAAAAACTTAGCACATACAATTTTTATTCTTCATCATGAGCAACCCCTTATCATCAAGTCAAAATTGTCGCACAACACCCTCCTTTACTTGCTTCACAATTCAGCCATAAGTGTTATCCAATAGAGCTGCTAGTTTAATTTACTCTAACAGGTCTGATTCCTCTCGAGTGAATACATACAAGGCTGTAAAGACTTCCTTTCTACTCAATGCATCCGTCATATTGTTATGTCTCCCTAGTTTATGCTCCTATAGAAAGTCATATTAGGCAAGAAACTCTTGCCACCAACCTTGCCTTATAGATGACTTCTTTTAGGTCCTAAAAAAGGTGTTAGCCATGTTATCTATATGAGCAACAAACCTGGTACCTAGTAAGTAAACCTGTCAATCTTCAAGGTATTATTCTACTACTAGCATCTCCTTCTCATGTGTCAAGTGTCATTGCTCGGCACCATTAAGCTTGCGACTTTCAAACCCCACCAGATGTCCTTCTTGCACTAACACTCCGCTAATAGCTTTTTCTAAAGTATCCATATAAACCTCAAGAGGGAGATCGAAGTCGGGTAACTTAATAGGTTCAGTTGAAACGACAACCTTCAACTTCTTGAAGGCTTCTTGGCATACTTCTAACCAACACCACTCTTGTTTCTTCTTTAATAAGTCAGTTAAGGGTGCTGCCTTCTTCAAGTACCCCATAATAAATCGAAAATAGTAGTTTGCCAAGCCAAGAAAGCTCCTAAGTTCCTTCACTATCTTTGGAACCTGCCAATCAACAATAGCTTTTACCTTTTTTCTATCCATTCACACCACTACAAGAAAATCATAAATTAGCGTCAAAAATTTACCGATGGAATAAAAACCATAGCTATTTATCGATAGAATTTAAAAGACCATCGGTACATACGTCGTCAAAGTTTAGATAAAGCGACAGAGACAATTGTCGTTAGTAAAAGTGGAGGGAAAGAAATTCGCGTAAAATCTCCAACGACATAGAGCGACGACGTAACTATTACCGTCGGTAAAAATTATGGGAATGCTTCTCTCAATTAAATAGCTTCAGACATTTACTGACAGCAGCTATTCTATCGGTGAGTTTGGGTCAGCGTTTGTTATTTACAGACAGAATAGCGTCCGTTGTTAAATTAATATCAACTTTACGACGGACTATATGTTCCGTCGCAAAATTAAGCGGCAAGACATCGCGGTTAAATATTTGGTGAATTTAAATACCAACGAAATTTTGTTTTCGTCGATAAATGTCGACTGGTTAATAAATAAAACGACGTCGTTTGGTTTTTTGTCTTTAACCCGACTAAAAGCCCCTATTTTCTTCTTCTTCTCTCCTCCCTCGCCGTTGTTGGTTTTGGGCGATTTTCCTTGCTTCCACCGTAGTTTTCTGAGTGTTTTTTGGCCCATTGTGCGTCGTTTTCTAGTAAGCTCTCTATTGGGTGTATTTTTTCTCCAAAAAATACAACTTTTATATATGAACCGTGGGTGTTTTGGGTGATCAGTTTTTATGTGAGTATTATTGTTGTATGCCATTTTTTGTATCATTGTTGGTTAATTTGTTGTTTACATGTATTATTGTTGGCAAATAATGAAAAAATGCATTTGTTTTGTGATTAGTTAGAGATTATACATATTGCCTATGAGGTGTTGATAAAATGCCTCTTATGATTGTTGTCATGTTTTGTTGTAATTGTTGTAATAAAAATTTGTTGTAATACTTAACTTGAAATGTGAATTTGAGAATTTGAGATTAAAGGATGTATTTGAGATTGAAGAGAAGGATTTGAAATTGAAGTGTGTATTTGAGATTGAAGAGAAGAGATTGTGTAATTGAAGTGTGTATATGAATTGTGTATTTGAAGTGTATTTGAATTGTGTATTTGAAGTGTATATTTGAGATTGTGTATTTGAAGTGTATATT
>JANZXP010000195.1:26231333-26249655 GCA_027576715.1 Erythroxylum flavicans | reverse complement strand
GATTTGGTTAGGGATTTCTGCACTTTATGTTTGTGGTTTAAAATAAAAGAAAAATTTTATACCGATTTCTGAGTGATGGCGTGCTCTAGCACACCACCCTCACAGAGCATGAGCTCGGACATCACCCATCGATGTCAAGTTCAGGTCTTGCGGGATTGGGGTGCTACATTTTGAGTCTACCTTAAAACAAGTTTGTTATAGCATGTATAAGTAATCATCCTCATTATCTTCATCAATTAGGTCATCAAAGGATGTAAACTCATCATCAGAAGAGTTGATTGGAACAAAAAAATTTTGTTTCCTCATCTTCATTGGATTTTTCTTCAATGAATTTTTCAATATTACCATTTTTATGGATAGGCATTATAACCTTAGTGGATTCCAATAATTTCAAATCTCTTTTGGTCTTATTAAGACATTGATAAGCATAATGTCCTAGTTTGCCATAAATGAAACAATGATCTACCTTTTTTGCCTATGGAGCCCGTCTTTTAAAGAATCAAACAAATCTTCATTGTTTTCTTCTTTTAAATGGCTTGGGATAACCATTATTGGAAATTTGTCATTTGTGGAACTTTCTGTAGGAGAATTTCTTGTGACTATACTTCTTTTTAGTATGACATTCACATTCCTTTTTATCCTTTCACTTGATCTTCGAATAAGGCTTTTTATAAGCCTTTTTTAGCAGAGGACCACCTTTGGTCATATTCTAGAAAAACGTTTTTTGATCACTAAGTTTATCAAGAGAAGCTAAGGCAAGCTGATAAGTTTCTCCAAAGGATATTTCTCGCATATCTCTTCGTAGAGCTGCAATAGTTCTTTGGAGTTTAGGTTGTAATTCTTCTAGAAGAGATGAGATGAATGTATAACGAAGATTGACATTATTAAAAACATTAAAAAGATAATATCTTTCTGTCATACATTGAAAATGTTTCTGTAGATCTCTTCTATCTAATGAACAACACTTAATTTCAAAGTATTCTTACCTTATTTGTTTGTCAATGAGCTAAAAATCTCCAATAAATTCTTTGTAGATGACTCCAAGAAGAATTCCTACAAAGATGACTTGAATATACTGGAGTCTGTGATGGTCATCTAGACTTTTCCACCATTCTCGTAAAATACCAGTAAAACGAGAAGTAAACTTGGACAAAATACCCTTTAAAGGATTATTTGGTTGAGTGAGCTGTAAGTTGATCCAGACTCTGAAGTCATGGAGACATTCTCTCCATTTTTTGGGTGGAATATCATCCAAAGTAAACCAAGGTTCTAAAGTAGGTCTAGTTGGTGGTACGTGTACTGGTAGTGATAAGGGTCTAAACAGTTTAGTTCCTGTATATTCAACTTCACTGATATATGGTTCAACTTTAGTTGGTTGAGATGTTTCAGGCATAGTCATCATGATCTAAATAAATTCAGATAAATCTGCAAATTGCTCCAATTCTTCAGAAGATTGTTCAGATATTTCAGAGGATTGTTCAGATATTTCAAAATCCTCATGGGTGTGTTCTTCATATTTTTCTAGAATAGATACTAGTGCAACAGTTGCAATAAACTCTTGTTGAGGAGTTTTATCTTTTTGAGTGGATGGAGAAGGTTGAGTTTTAGATGGTGAAGAAAATAAAAGTTTTAATCTGCAAAGATTTTTTTCCACAGATCAACATGTTTGGTATATGAAGGTGAAGGATCAAATGTTTTGTCAGTTTTAAGCTTCACAAGTTGGGTAGGTTTGGGTTTAGTGGTAGGATGAATATGTTGACTAATTAAAGGATAGTTCATTTTAAACAATTTTTTACAGTCAACGACTTCAAGATTGGATGGAGACTTTGAGTAGCTCATGAATAGTCTTATGTTTAGGTCATGGGCTTTTAATTCCAACCCAAGGTCTTGAATCCAGATTATAGTCATTATTCCTAGGACGAAGCTCTTGGAAAAGTTGACCATGATGGATTTCTTTGGGTTATTGCATTCCTTTGTGTCTATGTTTTTCTCTCTTTTTTCAAACATAGACTTTATCTTCACTGTCCATGTCATCATAGTTGAGTGTTGGACATATGGATAGGTCTACATCCCAATGAAATGTCCTCAATGATGGCTGATGTACAC
The DNA here is from genome assembly GCA_027576715.1 of Erythroxylum flavicans. NCBI lineage: Eukaryota > Viridiplantae > Streptophyta > Magnoliopsida > Malpighiales > Erythroxylaceae > Erythroxylum > Erythroxylum flavicans. Next base: position 26,247,549 of record JANZXP010000195.1, on the reverse strand, counting down.
AGGATGTCCACCAGATTTCACATAATGGATTTGAGGTCCAACGTTGCCTTCTTTGTGTGATAACATTGGTTGAAGCATTAAAATAGGTCCAAATGTGCTTGAGGATCCACGTTGGTCTTCATTGGGCCTGGTGTAGATGTATTTAACATATTCATCTTTTAATTTCCTAAGAATAGGAGTAGTTGAAAAAATGCTTATGATGAGCATAAAACACCTTCTAGTATTTAATGATCCATTCTATTAGCATCAATTTTTAAAGTTCCATTGGTGACAATTGTTTTGGAATCTGAATGATAATAGTTTGATCATGATCTCAATTTTCTACCATATAAGGTCATTAGAAGTGAAATTTGGAAAACTAAGATCTACAACATGGTTCTATAAGTGATATATCATTTGGCAACAAAAGTAACCACAATTACTATAAGGTCTTGCTCTATTCCAGTAGCCTAGATTTCGACTTCAAGTCGTTCTGATAAGATAGGATCATCTAACCTAATATTGAAATTAGGAGTTATAGTGAAAATGACACTTTTATTGTTAAGAGTTATCAACAAAGTATCAATCAATGTATTTTCGTAAATAGTGTAGGCAGTGTCAAGAAGAGAGATCTTCTCAATGCCTGGAATTCCTTTCCGTCCATAGAGAGTGAGAACAAGTTTGATGGCTCCAACATGGAAATGGGTATGATTTTGTTCTCTCCAGAGACATGAGTATCTTTGGAATCTCTAATTTGACATATTGTTCTGTTGTTTTGGATTTTGAACTTTGAATGATCTCTTTTACTTTCGAATGAATTGTAGTAAGGACGGGCTGAATACTTTTGGTCTAAGAATGATTGCAAAAATATATTCTATAAGGGCTTAATAAAGTATCATGAATATGACTTTCTTCAAGAATGTAGGTAATTTCTACAAGATTTTCTATTTTATTGGAAAGAGTATATTTGACATTAGAAGGAAGAATTGCTATTGACATAGTTGAAGAGAGATGAACAGGCTCATTAAAGGTGTGTTTGATTGGACGTAAAGTTTTTAAAGGAATGAAATAGAATATAATATAATATAATGATTTATAATGAAATGAAACATAAATAGATGTAATATTAGAAAATTGTTGTTTGGGAGAGATGGAGCGATTCATAATATAATATAGTGAAATATTATTTTGATGAAGGGTTTGTAATGTAATATTGTGTAAAGTTGTTTATCATTTTACTTTCCATCCTAAACCCTCCAAAGTGGAAGTTTTTCATTTTACTATTTAAGATGAAATGGGATAGTAAGATGGAATGGGGTATATGAAACCCTCCTCTTCTATCCTATCTCATCTCATTTCATTATAAAACTTCCTCCCAAACGATGAAATAATATTACATTTCATTATATTCTATTATAAAATTCTCAATCAAACATAGCCTAAGTAAATAGTCACTCATGGCATATGAAAAAATCTCCATATTTACTCTCTCATTATTTAGCAAGCTTTATTTTGCAAAAGAATTTGACTTTCAAAAAAATTATTAATATTTTTATAATATAAAATATTTTATTTATATGTTTTTTTTTATTCACTATGTACCAATTTTATCTTCTTTAAACCTTCAATTTCTAGTTACCAACTGTACATTCAATTTTATGTTTGTACTTATACTCGAATGTATAAAACATTTGTTATAAGCACGAGGGTAAAGATAGCAACGAGCCAAGCCGAAGTCGGGCTTGGATAATAGGAGTCTAAATTTGATCAAACCTAATTTTTTTAATTCAAAAAACATGTCAACAAAATAATGTCTATTTGCATATGAAGGCCAAATCTCAGGTCGGGCTCAAACTTTGACTGAGGGCTAATTTGTTAAGACAATCAAGCTCGAGGCTCAGTCAATCCCAACCTAGCCCATTAACTTTAGGCTAAGGCAGGGCCAATTGCCAACTTTACGTAAGGGTAAAATAATCAACTAGCTTTCTAGTTAACTAGTTAACATTCCAACTAAAACTCGCCCAAGGGCTAAGTGTTGTGTTTGGGCTAAACTGCTACGGAATCTTCTTTCAATTAATCAGAACTAGCAACTGCATTCAGACAACAGTCGCAACGACCGTCGCATGAAAAATTCTTGAACTCGCGCAGATGCTCGATGCATTAAATACGACAAAAATGAACTTGTAGTGGCATTTCCTCTTCCAAAAGAAACGTTGCCACTTTTGTAGCAAGTCCTATATTTACATTAATGTTACAAATTTGACATCAGGAGTCGAGACCTCCTTTTCTTCATCAAATCACTAGTGTAGGAACATGACGTCTGATATTGACGGGATTCAAACAGAGCCACAATCAAACAAAGCATCCAAACTGGAGCTAAACTGATATAATACAAACCAGTTGCATAACTACAGGGACCACAGGGCATGACAAGATCTGGATATAACTGCTGAAGCTGCCCAAAGGGGGAACTGTACATAAATATGAAAGGGTAGGCCACGTCCAGAACTCTTTGAGACTAATCAGAAAATGAAAAAGCAGGCTCTCAGAGTTGCATTTTCCCTGTATCATCCAAGCCGGCAGAGGCCTCCATCCCAATTGAAGCACCTCCACCACCCTCGATTTCATCCTCACTAAACAGACTCTCCTCAGTTGAATGAGAAAATGGACCAATATCATCATCAGTTACAGAATCCAATTTCCGCCTCTTCCTGACATCCTTTATACCTCTACCTTGCGGCGCTAGTCTCCTTTTCCTTGCTTTCCTCTTGCCCTTTGGATAATCTTCTCTCTGTGACTCAAGGTTTTTACTTTCTCTCACCTTTAGAGCTCTTCCATCACCATACTCATTATCATCAGATTCATCAGCATCCAGTTTTCGACGTTTCCTACTTGTATTTGTCTGATTCATTGTAAAGTTCCTAATTAGGATGCCAAACAATGCTAAATCCAAGAATACTGAAGAACTTGGAAGAAAAAAAAACATGGTACTTTCAAACACGTTGCCACAAAATGCAGCATGCAATCATCAACTTGCTCGTTTTCCCTAGGGGTGGTTGGTGGAGAGGAAATTTTCTTCTATTATGAACTCTCATAATCGAATCTTCTCTACTAGAAGGCAGTCACTCCTAGATTTAACGTAATTAAACCATCATTATCATCCAGATTCCTACAAACATGCTAGAAAGGCTCCAGAAATCCAAAGGTCCAAATAGAGTGGGTTGGCTCTCCTTATATGAAAGTCACCATAAGCCTATACCTTCTCTACCTAAAGAGACCAGAGTTGACCACAATATTGGACAGATTTTATAGGCTTCTCCAATTTCATTTCACCTAAAAAAGTCATTGTCACTGGATTAGTCCATTTTGCATTTTCATTTCCACACTGTTCTTTTCCGACAGAAGTATTAAATTAATCCATATTAATTTCACTATTGTCACTGAAAAACTTATACCATCTAAGTTGTAAACAGTCTATTCTCTCGTATGGTTAATGATTACAATGTTCTATTTTTGAAAAGAATCAGAACCTTTAAACTACAGCTTTTGCAACTTATTTGCTGAAAGCAACTATACATGTATGGCCAACGAAACCATTAAGAACAATTAATGGCATACCTTTGGACCACGATCAACCAATTGAGCCCATTCATGTCGGTTCCTCAAGCAATCAAGAACAGCTTGAGAATGACTTGAATATGCATAGCGTTCTCCATTATGCTTTCTCAAGTTATGCCAGTGCTGAAAAGGAAATTACCAACAGTGAAGTCTGAGATGTTCTCTTGTACTAGAATAGAATATCTTGATGACAATGGACAACAAATTATGCAGATGGAATCATACCGGTAAGACAGCATTGCACAGTTCTTCATAAGTCATGCGTTTGCCTTTGCTCATGATCTCATTGATTAAGCCTGTAGATTGAACAACAGAAACATCAACAAGAAAGCACAGACTAAGCAAAAATATGGAGATGAAAGGACACAGAAATTGAAAGACACTAGAAACAGTTCCCTTTCTTCTTTCACTTGTATCATACACGTACATACCAATAATCATATCCTGACTTGAGAGTTCTAATGTGCCTAAGGGGGGTAGCTACCTGGTAAAGTTTGATGAACAGGACCACCAATGGTGCCAGTCTCCTCATCAGAGATAGTCTTTGGAGAATTATGTAAAGATGAAACACGATGGTCATTAACCTCAGTAGAGGAAGATGGCCCGCTGTTTGCTGTAGATGTAGATGCAGTAGGGACATTTTTCTTGATAGAATGTATTGACATAGGTGAACTATTGCCCTCTCTCTTACATGATATATCAGTGGAAGATCCCGAATCAGGTCGCCTCCAATCAGGTGATAATGGCACTCTACCAGTCCTTTTGTCTTCAACATCACGCTCATGAGAACGGCGAACCCCATCTTTGTATGCATCCCTATTTATCCTCCGAGAACTCTGACAAATGAATGTAGGCTGTGATTAGAATAAAGAATCATGCTAATGATCTATATCAACAAAGGTGCTACTGTATCTATTTAATTCGAGTCTGAATCATTTTTTTTCCCCCATATTTTGAAGTAAACAAGTAATATGCATCTCACCAAAGTATAATCCTTTCCTCCAGAACCAGATGTACGCTTAACAAGCATGCTGACTGCAGTTGGCGATGTCAAACGGGGTAAGCTACCAGCATGACGAACACGAGGAACACGAGGTACTCTAGGAGAACTATTGAGCTCTTGGTGTAAAAGCAAAGCAAGCTATGTACATACAAACGAACAAATCAGTTTTATAGATTCTAAAGACAAAAATAAATCAGAAGAATAGAAAATAAAATGGAAGAAAAATAATGATCATACCTCTTCGTCGCTTAAAGCTGCAGGAGAATTAGCAGCTGCAGAAAGGTTCATCGACACTGTATGATTTGGTTTAGATAATGACTGGTTAGCAAAATGATTTAACTTTTCACTCCTCAACAGTAGTGTTGATGATGGCGCTCTATTTTGCACAAGTGAATCACATTCATTTTGCAACGATCCCAAAGTCTCAACAGAAACCAAAGATGCTTTAGAAGAGTGAAGCAATGAATCATTTGCATCTGAAACAGTTTGTTTGGGAAGATAAGTATGTGACATCTTGCCTGAGTTTGTCACCATTGGAGCAGAACAGGATTTTTGATGTTCCTTTTCGGTTTTTATTGACTTTTCATGCCAATCTTCAAGAGCACCAAGATCAATTGTGGCCCGATCCTTCTTGAGACCTCTATGAAACTCATGAAGGACCACCTTCTTAGTATCAGGTGAAGAATTCACAGCATCAGCAGATTTAAAGTTTTCAGATGCAGATGATTTAGAGGTCATGATCGCAGATAAAGTTGAAGATAATTTTTCAGAAACTATTCCTTGTTGACTGGGTAATCTGGGAACTGTCAAGTTAGTTCCAATTGATGCTGAGAGTTCTTCAGTAAATCCTGAACTATGCTTGGGTTCTGAAGTACATTTTTGCACTGACATTGAGCCTTCAGCACGATCAAATTCTTGTTTAGGTTGACAAAATTCATTTTTTAGTTCCTGATATTTATCTGGATGACAATCACCAACATCCTCAGAGATTTTGTCAGCTTCTTGTTCTCCGTGGTCTGGTAAACAGCTTGATGCTACACCATTCTTCTTGGAATTTTCAGGCATATTCTGAACTAATATCCCGTTCAAGACACCCCTAGAATCACTGTCATGGACTTCTACTTTGATGATGGGGCACACAGAACTAGAACTGGGGTATTTACCACCACTAACATCAATCTGTTTCATCTTAACTTCTTCTGCACCACCAGGCAACTCATTATTTGGAGGCCTCAAATCACTTGCAGCAGATACTTCCATGTTATTACCAGGGTTAACATTCAGGATGCCATCTCCCTATAATAAATACAATTGAAGTGATCTAAAATTTTGACAATGTATGCAAGAACTAAAGAAACCATATAAAGTAAAAGGCTTGCAGCCAACCAATAGTTGCAGACTAAAGAGACAACTGGGCATACCTCAAGTTTCACAAGCAATTTTCCAACACGAGTATGCTCCAATGCTGATGAAGCTATTAATTTTGCAGAACTGTCAACCACGGGCACAACTACAGGGCCATGCTTCCTTTCCTTGGATCCAAAGCCAACTGGAAAGTTAACATTAGGGGTGTCACAAGATAATGCTTCCAAAGAGCCCTCCAAGCTATCCTTAGGCTTCTCAGCTCCACTGCTTACTGCATCATACTCCAATGATCCACATCTTTGAAAGGAAGCATCCACTAAATTCATGTTCTTAGTACCTTGACTATCATTCATGAAAGACTTCGAACTTCTGTCTTCATAAAATTCGACTGGTTTTCCATCACTGGTTGATGTAAACACTAGTTATAGAATAAAGAGAAATGAACAATCAAAGTCAGTAGAAGCATGTCTACAACTACAAGACAAGACCTTTCCTATATATTCATTCAAAGTGCAAGCACACAAAACAATGACGAAAACTCTGTTGAATTTGTGGACATCTAGTAAACACACAGAGCAAATGAATCTTAACTAATAACCAAAAGACTGCAAAGTGTCCCAAGTCACCTGATTCAGCTGACGCATGTAAACTTTTAAAGGACATATCCGCCTCCTTGTCTAAAGCTCCGGCTCTGTTCTTTCGACTTCGATCTTTGGAAGATCCAAGCTCTTCTCTCCGCTTACCGGATGGTACCACGACAGACCTAAGCAAGCTTCTCTCTTTTTTCACACCAATCTGTTGATGCCCAACATCTTCATTTTTCTTGTCAAAGCACCCTTCCTTGCCATGTTTACCTCTCATACCAATCAAAGCAACAGCAGAGGTCGCTAAAACACTCTCCTTGGACAAGGAAAAGAAAACACCTGCACCTTTATCAACAGCACTCAATTTCTCTCCCTCATGATCCCCATTATTGTCCTCCTCCCAACAAGGGAACTCTCTGTACTGGAAATTAAACTTCTTGGGCACATAACCAGTACACTTCCACAACTCCGGTGAGAAAATGGACGAAAAGCCTTTAAATAACGCCGAATCACCACCAGGAATCCCCTGAACATGGACTCTCTCCTCCATCGGTATATCTGTCCAAAGCCTAAAGGGCCTGCGCGGGGGGCCATTTGCCCCGAAGTCGCCCTCTAAGCGGATGGTTTTGGTGGGCAATTCAACAAGCAACTGAGCGACCTCGGTCTCTTCAGTGTCGTTGCGATTGCTCTTGGCCTTGCACTTATCACAAGTAAAGAGCTCCTCTCCTTTAACGTAGCGAGAGCAGCGCGTGTGCACCCAGACGCCACAGTCGTCGCAATTGACCATTTCTTCGCCATCGTCGAAATTGACACCGCAGATGCAATCCACGGTCCACGAGCCATCGACCCAGTCGTCGTGCGGATCGTGGTGGCTCTGGAAACGGTGAGACCGCCGCTTCATGTCTTCAATTTCTATTACCTAAGCTTATTGAGGAAAAAAAGCCCAAAATCCAAAACCCCAACTGCAATTATCGAGCTAGAAAGAGGTAATTCACATGGTTAGCAAATGACAGAAACCCAAACCCGTCAGAAGGTTGGTGGAAACTTTGAAACATAAAAGAAAAGTGGCTTGGTTCTTGTTTGAGAGTGAAGGAAACTGTGGATGGGTAAACCTCCGACTCCAAGTCTCCAAGTCAGTTTTGAGGCTTAGTACTCCCGATCTCCTTTTTGCCCTTGCAATTGCTGTTTATAATTAATTATAACAAAACAGAAAGGAAATCTGAAGTGGTCGTCTTCTTGTCAATCATTTATTTTCAGACGTAAAACTTTATAATTGATAAATTAAATTTCGCTATATTTAATTTAATTATTAAAATTGTGACAAAAGGTATGTTTTAAAATTTGGAAAAGCCTTTAGATAAATGATTTCACTAAATGGAATGACAACGCCAAGTTTAGGTCAACTAAGTAAAGGTTATGTCAACCAAATGCTTTCGATTCAAGTTATGTTGATCTTTTGATAAACTATTTAGTCGACATTCAACTGGTTATAGATGAACTAAATATCAAATTTTTTGCGTGAATTTTAACATTAGCACTCTTTTTTCTTTTCTTATTTTGGAGAGGAAGATCAGGAGACAAGCGTGCGTGGCCTGTATGCTTGAGAGGGATGATTCATGACCTCTCCTCCTTATTTTATTTAATTTGAGAAGGAATGATCAAAACAACATTGTTCATTAAATGGCGTCGGTCTACCTTTTTAATTTGATGTTTCTATTTTCAATGAATTTGTACTCACTTTTTATTTTTATTTTTCAACTGAGTCTAGTAACTTTCTCTTTAGTCGTCAAATAATTTTGTTTAACAAATTAACCATCAATTAATTATGGATCAAGATTGATTAGTTGCAATCGAATATAATTAAACTATAAGGTCACAAAATTTAAGTCATGAAAACAACTTCTTTATAAAAACACAAAGGGAAATCTGCGTACCCTCTCCTATGCACTAGGTACGATGAATATTGAATAATAGATGAAGTAAAACAACACTGTGGAAGAAAGAAAATGCAAGGACAAAATGTGTGGCCTAATGCTAGAAATGATGAATATAATAAGTAGGCTTGAATGAAAATTATCGTTTTATTAGTGAACCTATATCTAGAGAATAAGTAAAGAGGGTCAAATTAAAATTTTAACTTAAATTTAACATTTATTCAAAAAGAATTATGATATTATAAAAATTATTCTACTTAAACCTTAACTTAATGGAATCCTAAACTTATATTTAAAAAATACCTTTGACCTTTCATTATTTTTAATGGATACTATATTGTCAATTAGGCATCTTACCTAGCAATATGAGTCCCGTTAAGACCCTTCTATATTTCTAGAAATGATTTTTCATTATGTTTAACTGAGCTAATCACATGAAATTATATTCAATTTCTTAAGATTTGACAAAGATCAAAGAGAATTAGGCAGTTCCTCTAAAGTAGATTGGTGAAGGGAGAGTTCATTTAAGGATATTAGATTGGCTAAGGATTTTGGAAGTAACCTAACAAATGGGCAACTATCTAAACTCAACTCCTCAAGTTTTATAAGGTTATATTATGGATTTTGTATCGTACAAATCAATGTTGGCTGGTATATATTTTATTGACCAAAAAGATATGGATATATGAATTTTTATATCAAGTTAATTAAAATACTAGCAGTTACTAATCTTTTTAGTTGGTACTAACTCATATTGACTGATATGATAAATATCGATTATTTAATGGGTTAAAATTGAAAATTTTAAAAACTTAAAGACTAAATTGAGAAAATTATCTAACCTTATCCTTATCTAGACTCCCAACCCCACTCTACATTTTACCAACACGTTTGACTCATCTCCTCATGCCACTCTGCATTTCATAAAGAAACTATCATGGTTGATTTGATTCTCCATACTAGTGAACCTTTGCCACCTTTATCTTCTCGAGAATATTCTATTAATGTATGTCTTACAGCCAATTAATGGATTACAAATTTATGATATAAATAATTAAAGGCACTCTTTATGTTTACATTTTTTATTATATTTGATATTTTAATACTACAGGTAAAATTTCTTAGATAATTATTATGCAACTAAAATTATATAAGATTGTAATTATGAGATTCAATTCATATTGATGTACTATTTCTAAATTGTTCCTAATTGTAGTTTCATCGGGATGAAATATTGATAAAATGTTAAAATTAGCACACGTTATATTTATTTCTTATAAAGACAGTAATTAATCTCTTAAATTAAAGTATAGAGATACTTAAATAAACATGTGGTTACTTATTAGAGAATAAGTTCATTGAACTGACCTACTTATTAGGATCTCAAATGAAATATTACTTATGTGTCTATAGATTTTCTCATTATGATGGATTTATAATTGATCTTTTGGTATTCCCTAATGGCACCTAAGAGGGTGGATCTCTGCAACTTTTTCTCCAAATTGTCTCTACAAGTTTTACATTGTTACCCTTCACTTTCCCTCCTTTTTTCCCCTTTTCTAGTATTTCTTCTCTAGATCCGATGAGGCTTGAGTTTCCTATCTTAGTAACTTTTGATGGAGGTGGCCCTAGATAAGGGATGGACAGTCACTAGAATACTTCACAGTGTGAGTTCTTCAACGTCTAATAAGGAAGAAGGGGTTGGGAACTTGCAAATTAGCCAAAATACAACAAATTAATTAGCAACAGAAGAATTTCCTCTACTTCAACAAACTAAGAATAGTAGAAAAAATGTAACAATGGTTCTAATATTTCCAATGAACAAGCAATAAGTAGTATAGTTAGTACAATTGAGTCGAATATCTAGACTGATAGAGTTACCTTGAGTATGCCTAATGTAAAGCTAACTAAATATAAGTAGGTGAACAAAGAAGGAGTCATCTCACCTTCCATTTAGCTACTCCAGGCAGGCGCAGCCAGCTGGTCTTCATCCTCGATAGGATTCTTTCATAAGAAAAGGCATGCATTCCCTTAAGTTCAAGCTTAGGCACCAAGAAAATGGGGTAGGAAAGGCCTTGAGAAATCCTACTTACTAAGGATGACACATTTACCTTCAAGTTCATAAATGATGAGTGCCTTCTAAAGCTATTGGAACAAGGCTCTTGGCAAATAGGTGTTCAGCCAATATTCTTTCAAAGATGGAAACCTTTTGTAAAATTCGATAAAAATGGAACCCCTTCCTTATTTGGATAAAATTTCGCAAGTGGAGGGATTGAGCTTCATAGCTAACTTTATAGGGAAGTCTCTATCCCTTAACTCCCAAACAGCTAAAATAGAGAGGGTGTGTTATATTGGAGTCTATGTAAAGGTAAAGATTAGGTTAGAACTTCCTAAAAGAATTTCAGTTTTGAAACCAGATGATAATGGAGAGTTAGTCAAGGCTAAGGTAAGATTAGCCTAAGTATTGGATAGGCTGAGTACTGCTGTGTATTTTAGTATTATATGTATGCTTTAATCATTTGACTAATTTTATCTAACTGAGTTATTTAATTTTAAGGGTATGGTTAGTTACCCTTACTGAGTAGGCAGCTCACCATTAAATTAAGTAAAGTTGTTTTATAGTATAGTTATTGTATATAATGTTGAATGTGAATAGTTATGCTTGTACAAATAATTTTTGTGACTGACGAACATCATTTTTTAAACGAATAAGTATTTTGGTAATCAATGATATAATTAGAGAATAATTTAGGTAACTTGTGATTTAGGAATTATTGAAGCATCACATCTGTTGGATGGCCTATAGCCTAGGTATTCACAATACGCAGCGGAACGGACCATAAGACTTCGTGTCTTATGCTTGGTTAGCCGAAACTATACAACAAGAAATATAACCGAAACTGTCACAATGTGTACGGAATTATCTCTCGAATCGGATTGGTATTTGTTTTCAGATTTGTAGATGCTGCAACACGCGAACGTCCTCTACTGGTATCCACATGAGGATGAACGATTCTGGCAGCGGCTAATGTGTGCTAGCACATTCTAAAACACTTTAGAACGCTGCATAATTTTTCTCTCGAAAAAAGAACGAACGGCTAGGTCTAGGTGGCTAGGGTTTTCATATATTATCTCTAATGAGACATAAGTTCTCTATTTATAGAGAAACCATAATCCTTATTCCTATTAGGAATAAAAATATCATAATCCTAAACCCATTAGGATTATGGAAGCCCAATAAGTTTCAGCCCATATTATATCTAATATATTAAAAGGCCGACAACTTAATTCAATCTAGCCAAATAAATATAACCACATATATTTGTTCAGTGCCTAATAAATTAGGCCCAAGCGAATAAGCCCAAATCACATCACTCTTTGTGTGCGACCCTGTAGGCTCATGTGATGTTGGCAATGGGCCTGATCACACTTCAAGGTCCATAAGTCATAAGCGGCCTCTAGCAAGACTTTATGACTACCCAAATCAAATGATGATCGGCAATCCGATTTAACCTGTAACCATGGTTACAAACTCAGTCCCTTTGTAACACGATATCATGATTAATCACAAGGTATGGAACATGTCAACCTTTGATTAATCATAGTTTTTTTATTCCCAAGTTGACTGACTATAACAAATGACATTGATGACCCCTCATCAATTCATTTAAGCACGACCATGCATTTCTTCAGTCATACCTGTCAAGAGGCCCAAATGATATCTCTCTTATTTAAGAAAGGTACAAATTTCATCTACGTCATTCACATCCCTCCACATGATTCATTTAATGTCTAACATAAGACTACTTGTTATCTAATTAAAGATAACATAGTCTAATGTCAAAACACTAAATTCCTTATATAGGGAACTATGATGACTTCAGGTTAAAGGACTAAAGTCAAACCATATTGAGAATCACTAATGACATGAAACCATGTAGTATTCTCTCTATGGGTTGGTCCAATATATGTTCTCTAACATATATCTATGTATTTGATTTGATAACTTATATCTATGATCAGTAAAACGTGATCATCAATCAAAACACATAATAGCCTTAATTCATTATTGCTCCACCAATAATGATCGACCAGGGACTGTTTAAAATAGTATTATAATACTTATGGTTTTACTATCAAGTGACATACTTGATGACATAAGCGTAATACGATTCATGGAATGTAAATCACATTACATAAATAATGCACATGCATATATAAAAGAATACCTCATAATATATTATTAATAAGTCAGAATGTCAATACAAACGTCACATATGACCATTGGCCTAGGGTACAGTACTAACAATATCATGCTAGTTGTTTTGTGGATTGAAAAAGCACATTCAATATTTTTCAATTCCTAGGAAATATATTAGTCTTATGGTTTAGTAAGAAATAAAATTCAATTACCTTATCAATCATGGAAGTCAAATATATGGTAGTCGTTAGTTATTGTCCATAAATTTTATGGCTTGGATAACTTATAGGCTATGATATGAACTTTACAAAGATACCAAATATGTATAATAACACTAATGCCATTTACCTTACAAAGAATCTGATTCAACACACTAGAACCAAGCATATATAAATTAAATATTATTTTATTAGAGATCATGTACAAAATAAAGATATCGAGTTAGAATTGATTGATAAACTACAACAATTATTTGATATTTTCATTAAATATATTAGTGAGGATAGATTTTGCATTTTAAGTAGAGAATTAGGCATGACTCATAGGAATTTCATTTCATAAGGGTCTCTTTAGGCACTTAAATTTGATTTGATTATTACTCATTTGATTTAATATGTGGTTTATTATTCTAATTTTAGTTTTGTAGAATTTTGAATAATTGAGATGTTTCCAAAAAAGGGTAAAGAAAGTTACATATATTAGATTTAAAAGGAGTGGTTATTGTATTCTTGGGTACTTGTCTTAATCTTATTGATTTCGAATGTACATCGACATTGTACTTATTACTAGTGGCTAGTTTTATTTCAATAAACTTGTGTTCATACTTGTTTGCCTATTCTTGTGTGTGTAAAAAATGATCTATCTCTTATCCTTCAAGAGTTTTATGTGATGCATGACTTAAAAAGGATATTTATGTTGTTTTGACATTAGAAGATTATATGTGCTTAAATGATTAATTTTATTATCAAATTTCTAGTATTGCAACATGTTTTGTCATCAACAAAAGGGATAGACTGTTGAACCAAAGGAGGTTATAATTCATGTTTTAATGATAATAAAGCATTGTTATTAATAAGGATTTATTCTTTGATTTCTTAAAAGAAAGCAACATAAAATAAATTCAAGGAACAACTTATGGAGATCAAATACATCTAAGAAGAAAAGGACCAAGATCATGGAAGATCAAGGCACAACAAGTCTACAAATTCACTTATAATCTTTCTTGTAACTGTTATTTGATTATTTTAATGCTTTAGGGACTCTTTATAGGGTTGATAAAATATCAGGTTAAGTTAGGCCTGAGGTTGTTTATAACCAATTCGAAACTCCATTATAGGTGGCTTGCTTATAATGGTTGAGCTTGAGCTCGATATAGCTATGAGCAGTTTGAAGCCTGCCCATAGCTTGAATTATCTAGCTTGCAACTTAACCCAGCCTGACCTATTTAAGCCCAAATCACTCAGTTCCCCCTCTTCACAGTGTAAATCGATAAAAATTCTAGCAGTTTTGATATTGTTCTTAGATTTTCTTCCCCAGATAGATAACAGAAAATGACTGTTTAATTCTTAAAAGATTTCTTGTATTTTGGTGTTCCGAGATGCATTGAATTTCATCTTTACTCATCAATAAAGATCTTACAATGATTCTTTTTTTTGAACAAATATTTTTGTGAGAAGGTTTATTTTCACCTAGTTAAAATACTATAAGAAAATCATACATTAGTGACAAAAAATTACCGATGGAACCAATCCCGTAGCTAATTACCGATGGAAACTCAACATCCATTGGTAACTTTATCATGAAAAATTGCATTTTGCGATGGACAAAATTGTCGTCGGTAAAGGTGGAGGTAAAACATTCGCACATATTTACCGACGGAATATAGTGACAGTAAATCCATAACTGTCGATAAATTAGGCGGGAACTCTTCCCGCAATTATGTAGTGTCAACGTTTTACCGACTGAAATGGTTTCTATAGGTGAATTTTACGCTGCGTCGGTCTTTTACCGAGAGTAGTGTGTTTCGTTGATAAATTCAAATTAATCGTTTTAAAAAATCAAAAACGACGTCGTTCTAATTCTGGGGTTAAAGGACCCCCAAACCTTCTTTCTCCCTTTCTTCCTCTGGTTCTTTGTTTTTGTCATTGTCGCCTCTTCTCCTCGCCGTGTGTCTCCTATCATTGCCGCATCTCTTCTAGTCACCGTCTGCACGTCTCCTCTTCGTCAACTGCGTTGATTTCGGTATAAATGCAATATTTTCGTAATGACGCAATTAGGGTGTATATATTGATTGGGTTAGCTGAATTGGGTGTATATGCAGTATTTTCGTAATAGAAGGATACCTAATCCTTTAGTTTTAGTAACTTTATCTTCATTGAATAATAAGGTCCTTCATTATAAGATGTTGTTCTTTTAATTTGGTTTTACATTTTTTACTTTATTTCTGTCCACCTTTTGCATACATTAATTCATTTATTTTTTTTGTTATATATGCAAATATCAAGGATAATGTACAAATTATGTGCTAGGGAATGATTGCTATAAGACTTAGTTATATATATGCATTTAGTCCAAGTATTTAGCTTGGTAAGTTGAAATTTAGGGAAATTAGGTAAGGTGAATGGGGCGAATGAGTTGATCCATTAAAAGTGATATCATCTTGTGAGTTGATTGCATTAGCTTAACAACATGATCAAATAAGATAAATTTGCTTTATTTTGTTTTCAATATGGATTTTTAGGTACTTATTAACCTAGGCTTTAATAGGCTATATCTCACATGTTAATTAGGGTTAAATTAGTTGTAGTTAAGCATCTTTATTCATGGTTACCAAAGATCTAAAAAAGAAGAATTTTGTGGACTATTGTGATAATTAAGTAGCTTAACTATAGTTAAATAAGTTTGATTAGGCTAATTTTGCATAAGAAGCTAGTAATTACCTAGTTTGGGATACTTGTGTGCCTTAGTAAAGAATAGATATATTAGGTTAATTGTTATTTTCACCATGATAATGAATCTTACACGATAATTGGAGTTTCACATCAGTGAACCTCAAAGCCTTAAGGTTAGTCTCATGCTTTCATTTTACTAGTTTAATTGTCCTATTTTTTTCAGTTTAGCAATTTTATTATTTTTCACTATATGATCTTATTTGAGTTAGTTTTATTGTTAGGTTAGGATTAATAATCATAGTAATATAGTCGTTGGGGGAATGGTATTTTTGAGTACTCATATTTTAATAACTTATAGTAGTCGATTATATGCCATGTTCAATGAGTCAAATAAAAATGCAAAATATTAACATATAAATAATATAAAATGAAGACGATGGAAATAACAATATCAACTTACTATGCCTATGAGTTATTGGGTTGGTCAGTTCAAACACCTATTAGTTTCCTATCTAAGCATTTAAAAACGAGATTTTTGCTTTTTATTTTAAAGTTATATTCAATAATTGAAAATGAAACAAAAAGAAGATGACAAAGACATACTCAAATAAATGGAAGAAATTGTTAGGCTTCTTAAATAA
>JANZXP010000195.1:26183010-26231233 GCA_027576715.1 Erythroxylum flavicans | reverse complement strand
GGGAGAGAGCCTTCCTGTACATACAGGAGGATTTATTACCCACCAAAAGCATGCAAAGAAATTTGTAAGTATCTACACTTTAAATTTTTATTGTAAAGTAAAGGGTTAGATGACGAATATGTAGATGTTTGTTGAAGAAGATATCGTATGTTATATGCTTCTCCTGTACAGGTGAGATTAACTCGTGATCGCATGAACAAATTTAATATGGATTTTAGGAATATTTAATTAGGCCTTCTAAATTATTTATTTGAAAAGAGATATTCATAAATATTTTATTTTAAATAATAACATTTTGTGTTTTGTCAGTTAAGAATATTGTTAATTTGATACCTTGATTGAGCCATCAAAACAGATAATAATAGGTGTAAGGCCTTTAGGTAAATATTAAAAGTTATCTTTATTGTATGCTTTAACCAGTGAAAAAGTCTCTTGTCAAAGTTAGACGTAAGTTGCGTTTAGATTTACGACACGGTGAATATAAGTATTTATTTACTACAGTTTTTAAATACAGTCACATTTTTAGATATGCAGGTGAATAATTAAAGGTTGGAGGAAATTGCAATATCACCGCAGAAATCGATAAGTAAAAAAAGGATTACGGTAGGAAAGTATTTTTGTGGCAAAAATTCTACTTTCCATTAATAACCTTCTGATAATTATTATTTTCCATTATATCCTCGATCAATAAAGTGTTTCTTTATATTTTCTTATTTTAATTTAATATTTATAATTTAAATTTATATGATCAATAATATATTTTTTATAAAATATTTAATTTACTAAATTTATTTAATTTATATTTTCTTATTTTAATTTAATTTTTTCTTATTTATAATTTGAATTTATATGACTAATAATATATTTTTATGAAATATTTTATTTAATAAATTTATTTTATTTATATATTTCTTTTTTAATTTAATATTTTATTATTTATAACTTTAAATTTAAATAATTTATAATATATTTTTTAATTATTTATACAACAATTAATATTTTACTAAATCATTGAGCTTTTTAGTAATTTTTTCCCTTTTCAGCAACCGTAACCACATTTGCCAAACACCTATTTTCATGTTTCAACAATTACTAAAATAGTATTCCCAAACATATAAGTACTTATCATTTTAGCAAATTATCTACTACTACTCTTCTAAATCAAGTCATAAAATAAGTACTTATTATTTTAACCGGTTAATTTTAACAAATTATCGTCCGCTGGTGCTTCTTCAAACTAAGCATAATGTGAACAACGATTTTTGTACGCTACATTCGACTGTCTATAACTCGTCGCCGACAGATTTGGAGAGAAGTTTAATAAGCACATCTCCATAAATTTGTAGGCAATCTATACGTTAATACGTAAGACTTTGCCTTAAAATTGTCCCATTTTCCGTGCGCTGCACAAAAATGCCACCTGGGCATCTACGTATACAATACATGGTGGCCCAAAGTGAGTCTTTAAAATAAAAAAGTATTTTAAATATTATTTATTATAGATAGTAATGGTTATTAATGTGCTTTTGAATGTACACGGAGAGACAAAAAGAAGACTTCGAAAACGAGGGAGGCGGAGAGTTTAGAACAGTCAATGTAGATCGGTCATTTTCTCTTAAAATCTCCGAAGCGGCGAAGCGGATCATTCTCCGCAAGCTCGATCCATATTCAACTGTTACCGTAAGAAAATACATGACCTAGAAAAAAACTTTTCCTTTTCCACTGTTAAAAAGATCGTTGTTGTTTTGTTTCTACTCTCATCTTTCATGGTATTTGGTTTTATTTTATTTATTTTTTGTTGGTTTTGGTTTTCTCAAAGAGTTAGTTTTCGGGCTGCGTTTGTTTCAGTCTCCGGATGAATTTTCTTCTTACCTTAATTTGAAACGGAAAGAAATAAAAGGTGTCAACTTTCTTTCTCTTTGTCCATTGTACTGTTTTAGTAACTTATTGTTGTTTTCTGTTTGGTGGGTTGTTATATTTTTCCAGTTGATTAAGGTGAAGTCGGAGCTGATACTGAGGATTTGTAGAGGAAAATTATGGCGGTGGTGGAAAATGCTGTTTGTGGAGATTTGGGGATGAGTGGTTATGTGAGTTCTAGCTCGTCGTCCAGTCAAAATTCGAGTGTGTCTTCAATATCATCCAACGATCAGGATCATGCCAGTCATGGCAGCCACCGCGTACGGTCACGCATCGACAACGTTGTCCAGATTCAGCCTCTCTACATGAAAGTCAAGGTCCAGTCTCCGATCAACGCCGGTGTTCAGAATCTGTCGATGACTCATCATCAGAGGCGATCTGTTGGCGGGGATGGCGATTTCCAGAGTGATGAAGATGTTGGGGAGAGCTATAAGAGGGATATGAGAGAGTTGCAGGAGTTGTTCTCTAAACTCAACCCCATGGCTGAGGAGTTTGTGCCTCCTTCACTTGCTGGGAGCCACAATAACATTGGACTCAACGGCCTCAATGGTCTTCATGGACTCAATGTCCCTTTTTATACTAAAGACACCAATATCAACAGCCTCAGCTTGGTGGGTCTTCATGGCAATGGAACTGTCATTAGTCCTGCTAAAGGAAATGCTACTCGGAGGGTATATATATGTGCTTTACTTTCTTCTTTTGCTTAAAGTTTGCTATGTTTTGTCTCAGATATTATCCAACTGCAGACGAAGTTGGATGTTTAACATCTGGGTGTGTTGCTTGGGTATTTGGAACTATATTAACTTAGACTACAATCAGGTTGTTTCTGGAGCTTGAACAAGTTCCAAGATTGTGCCATCTCTAGCTCTTCGTGTTAAGTTTAACTCTGGAAATTCATTTCTTTGATCACCTGAGAACCATTAGGCATATGTTTCTTATTATTCATGGATGATCACTTTTCTTCCCCTCAGAAGAAATGCTTCAGTCAAGGGAAACCGGGAGTGAACACTAGGACAAGTATGGCTCAGAGGGATGAGATAATTCGACGGACTGTTTATGTATCAGACATTGATCAACAGGTATGGTTTAAACTTTCTGTTTTAACAAATTTAGGCTTTTGTGGTTGTAGGCATTATGTATATATGATCTAGGTATTCTTTGAATAAGGTCACTGAAGAGCAGCTGGCAGCCCTATTTGTTGGTTGTGGACAGGTAATGTTATTCTAATTGTATATTTTTAGCAGCTTTCATCAGAATTATATTTCTGAGCTGTATCTTTCCTTTTGCAAAGGTTGTTGACTGTCGCATATGCGGCGATCCCAATTCTGTGCTCCGTTTTGCCTTTATTGAGTTCACTGATGAGGGTATGTTGACTATCAATTTATTATTTTAGGACTGTTATTAATGATTGTGGTGTTTTCCAATGTAAATTGTTTATTGAAGTCCAGAATGTCTGAGCATGTGTTTGTTGAAGTCTTTTGACATGATGGTTATATGAAGTCTATCATTTGAATGTGTGATTGTATATGTTGTCTCTGTGTGTGCAGTTGTATATTTTTCTGTATGATTATTATGTCCTCATTTGGTTTATGGTGGTTTGGTGATACAGAAGGCGCAAGGGCTGCATTGAATTTGTCAGGAACGATGCTTGGGTTTTATCCTGTGAGAGTGCTACCCTCCAAAACAGCTATTGCACCTGTTAACCCAACATTTTTGCCTAGGGTAAGAACTTGCAGCTTCCAAGTTCAAACTGTACAAGCTCTATCAAATCTGATGATCATTTGTTTCATTTTATCTTGTTTTCAGAATGATGATGAACGTGAAATGTGCACAAGAACTATCTACTGCACAAATATTGATAAGAAGGTAAATATAATGTTTTTAATTTGATCACAAATCAACATGCTTCATATCAATCAAAATTGGTGTTGTTATGCCTTTTTAACTTTTAATGTATTATTTTATTTGTTATCTGTAGATTACTCAAGCGGAAATTAAGATCTTTTTTGAGTCAGTCTGTGGTGAGGTCTGTGATTATATCTGTTTTGGAGTTTGCAAGTTTATTTGGTATGAATGTCACAAGGTTGCGTATGATTTTCGGTAAAGAAGGGATTATCTAATGCAGGTTTATCGTCTGAGGCTGTTAGGTGACCATCATCATTCTACTCGTATTGCTTTCGTGGAGTTTGTTATGGTAATTACTTTGTTCTCACTGTTGAAGTTGCTGTTAATCTTTTCACTTTAAAAATCAAACATAAGGGAAGCCCTGAATGGTATTTGTCAGCTTAGTAGGGTTTCAAACAATTACTGGGGGGACTTGGATGGCACTTGAAGCATTTTATGCCTTGACAAAAGTATAGATCCGTCCTGTTAGTCATAAATTGGTGACAGTTCTTGTCACTAATGAGGATTATGATGCTTTTATTGCTACCTTCAGAGGTATGCTTTTATCAAGTGTCCGGGAGTTAAATGAAGTGGATTTGACAACCATGTCTAAAATAAGCCATAGATCTGGACAAACATTCAAAAGATATCTGAAAGCTGTTTGGAACATCTTAAACTGATTGTTTAAAATTCTTTCGGATAATAGTATGACAGAGTCTTTTGCAAGGATTTCTATGAATTTCCTATCTTTATCATGCTCTCTTTTAACTGCTCCCAGCTGCATAAAGGACTTGCTTTGGAAGTGTTTTCTTTAGTATGTATTTTTCCTTTTTGTGTTGATGTATTAATCTGCAGTGCTTGGCTGTGATTGTTGATCTAAATTCTCTTTTTTGATTCACATGCTGTATTCAGTCGCTATCTCCTGTGCATGTTAGTTGTAATTTGCAAGTTGAGAGTAGTGCTGAATTGTTAGATGAAGATTGTCACTCTTTGTATTTATTATTAAGTTGAAAAAACAAAATCTACAGTGTTTTAAAAAATTTTATTGATGTAAAAACTATTCAATGTTAGTTGTAATTTGCAAGTTGAGAGCAGTGCTGAATCGTTAGATGAAGATTGTCACTCTGTATTTATTATTAAGTAGAAAAAAAAAGCTACAGTGTTTTAAGAAATTTTATTGATGTAAAAACTATATAACAAATGTAAGAGTGACTGGGAGCCCTACAGCCGGAAATTAACTTCTTATCTAGAGTTTGACAAGAGATATATAATGAACATTTGAAAGTTGGATGAAATCCATGTACGATGCAAATTTTTAGATTTTCTCTGATATCTAGAACTTTCTTTTTGGCTGTAATTGATATTTCAAATTCTTTGCCAAATTGATCCTTAAGCATCTAATTATATTATCATGTCGTTGACTGCTGATTTGTATGTCAGTTTCTGCTTCCTTTCATGTACTTGCTCATAATGTACTGCTTGTGTTTATGCAGCATTATTCTTGTAATTTTGCATGTTGATGACAAGTATTTCCTCATTACTGCTTTTGTCGTTGGCAGTCTGGTCCATTTTCCTTTCTTCACCAATATTGTTTTCTTTCCAATATCAAAATTTTTACCACTTAACTTAATTGCATTGGGTAGGATGGAAGATAGTAGCGAGTCCATTGTGACTGAGTTCTGAGAAGGTAAACCTTAATTGTAGTGGAAAATAGTAGGGAGTCCATTGTGACTGAATTATTAAGATAAACCTTAATTGTAGTGAAATAGCAGTGGATTGCAGTATACAAGGACTGGGAATAGTTTTTGCTCATGTAAGATGAAATGCATGTCAGATTATTGAGAAAAAAATCAAAATTATCAAAAAATGATAAGCTGAACTCTGCATGTGGCTGTTGGGACTATCACTTATTGTGTTGTATTGGTTTGCAAGATTTCAGGGGGTTGAAAATTTTAATCCAAAAGTGTCTGGAGATTAGGCATTATTTGGTTTCAACTTTGGCAAAATTTCCCTTAATTCACGGATACGACAACAATAACACCACCTAGTAAAAATCACGCTAACTCATAGGATCTAGGGAGGTTCAGTAATATGCAGCCTTACCTCTAACAAGTAGAGAGATTGTTTTAAAATGACCCACATGAAAAGAAAAATAAAATAAATTTAAATTTTAAAATTTTTTTAAAAATTTAAAATAAATAATAATAAAAAATTTAAATAAAAAAATAAATAATGTGTTCACCAAAAGAGACAACAAAAAATTATTTCTTAATTTGGTTTGCAAGTTAGATATGTGTGATATTTATACACCAACTTGAAGAAATTTATGGATCAATCCAATATCTAGGAGTAGTTATAGGATTTTATTTATTGTATTTTTGTAGCAATTCTTGATTATATAATTTCCCTATTTAGAGCAAGATGTACATATATAAATTTTCATGTAAACAATTGTATGTGTGAGGGAATAAAATGCATTTTTGCTCTAGTAGTTCTCTCTAGCCGTCAAGTTAATCCAATCACATAGAAAAGTCAGTCACTTAAACAAAAAGTAAGAAAGCCAAGGCTTCACTATTGTTTGTTAGTGATACGCAAAGAAGTATCGTTTTTTTTAAAACAGATCACTTATCGATACAAATTCTTCAATAAGCAAATACATGGCAAGAGGCATGTGTAGGACTATTTTGCATACTTACCTCAGCCATGCCACACCAGAATAAAGCGATCTCTTTGGACTGTGCAGCATCCATGTCCTTTATTTGTTCTTTCATCTTCCCATGAATAGCTTTTAATCGTGAATGAAGACATGCCTTATGCAGTCTATTCTGTTGTGAAAGTTGATATTAAGGATTTGGGTAGAAGATATGAAGTTCCTATTAATCTGTTAATTAATTTGTATTCTTGTTTCTGTTTGATGTAAATGGGCTTACTATAGTTTGGTTAGGAGTATATCTTATAAAAATGGATGTGGATTTTGTATATGCTACAGCACATACTTATATGAAGACATGGACTTGCCAGATGTCAGCACCATTGATTACTTGGATACATTTCTTCTGAGCTTTTAATATGCGCACAGTTCAGTTTCTGAAATGGGGTTGATTATGTGTGTAACAGTTATTGGTGGCCCCATGTTTTGTAATAGGATTGACCCTAATTGATATTTACAAACCTTTTCCTTGAAGACTTTAATGCATTATAATGTTAGACGTAGCACATGCTATATCGTAAACGATAACATGGTTCTGAAAACCAGATTCTGACATAAACCTCTTGGACTCTTGCATACCTTACCCGTATATGCTTGCATTCTTGATATTGACCTATTATAGAAGGCCCTGGTGTATACACTCCAAATGGCTGGCTTATAACCCTCACCATTGAATTATTATTGAGCTTTTCTTTCAACTTGACAGGGCCAACCATCTTAGTTTCATCCTGCAATACACTGTTTTGTATGGTGGAAAGTGTTCTTTATTTGATTTTAATGGGATCTGAGGCTGCATGTGTTATGACGTAAAGTGACATGCAAGATTAAATGCATACAAGTTGTTCCTGGAAACATATCTTAATAGAAGTTTTGCATGTATAAAATGAGGTAGACTTCATAGATTCTGTTACGAGTCAGTCCATGATGAACTTATTTCCCTACAGGCTGAAAGTGCAATTGCTGCTCTAAACTGTAGTGGTGTTGTGCTGGGTACTTTGCCTATAAGGTCAGATTGAAAGCTTTTTCGTCCCTTTGGGGACCTTCAGTTGTTTGTTTCTGAAGGGGACTGATGTCAATTTAATTGACCTTTGCATTTTATATGTTCAGGGTAAGTCCATCAAAGACTCCTGTTCGGCCACGTGCTCCTCGCATAAGTATGCATTGAAACATCTTCGTTGTTGGAAACTGATTCTAGTGCCAGATTATAAATATTTAGATACATACACATCTATGTAAAAAAGTTTCCCATATCACCGCACCCTTTGTTTTTATCTGTACTTTGATCCTTTGCTTCATCTCTTTTGAGTTGTGATCATTTCCCATTTGAAACGAAGTATCGTCTCGTTATTCTATATATATATATATATATATATATATATATATAAACAATACTACACAAAACTTTCAACGCCTCCAACTTCAATTCAACTATCTTTATATTTGAATTGAACTTGGAGGCGTTGGAAGTTTTGTGTAGTATTGTTCGTCAATTTCATTTCAGATCAAACTAGCTCTGATATTGAGCTACTCTTGAGCAATTTCTGACACATGATGTATGGAGGTGAATGGTCTCTTGCATCTTATGGGTTTTGTTTGAGAACAAGCCAAACCTTGGACAGTTTTGTGCCTAGCCTGTGCACACGTGACAAATCTAACGAAATTTGGTTACCTCTACCCTTCCTGTGTATAGCTATCCCAATTGGTATGCTAGAAATCAAGGCCGTCAGCAATCAGCACCGTCTATGTTTTCATTTATTTATTAGTTACAAAGTTGTTTCCTTAGTCAATTTATGGTGCAGGGTCGAGAGATAGCTATCCCAATTGGTATGCTAGAAATCAAGGCCGTCAGCATTCAGCACCGTCTATGTTTTCATTTATTTATTAGTTACAAAGTTGTTTCCTTGGTCAATTTATGGTGCAGGGTAGATAGTTCCTCCAACAACTAAGAGATAGAGAATGGTGTATTCTTTTCAAAGTTTCACGTGGGTATATTGCTTTTGTTACTGTTGTCTGTAGATGGTCTATTCTATGGATTGCTTATAGTTCTAACTTTAACATGATAATGGTCTGTGGTTTATCAAGTCGTGGGTTTACGTCTTAAAACTTCTACAAAATTCAATTCTCCAACAAAACTTTCTTAAAAAATCAGACTTATCGTTTGCTTCAGAAAATCTAGAAAGAATCAGTCAATTGCATGACAATTTCCTCTGACCAGACTCTCAGGAATCCAAAAGATGTCAAGCCCTTTCCATACGCTTTTGTTTATCCTTGCTTTCAACCTTGGCAAAAGAGCTTTGGCTTGACTCGACTTAAAATTAAAGTGTTCATCCTAAGTTAACCAAGATTTGGATTTTTTTAAAAAAATTTTTGAGTTTCTATTAGACTCACCCTGAAGTATTCATCGCTTTCGTTCTTCCATTGAGGCCTCTCATGTTTAGCATTTCCCTTTTACAGAAATGTGGAAAAGACAGGTGGAGCAGAATATGGAAAAGGTCAGAAAGTTTAGGTTTTTAGGTGCTGTTTTTATCCGTGACTTCCTCTGGGCATCGTTGCTGCTTTTCCCTTTTTTAATCTCTATTACGGTAAAAGATAGGGGAAGACGAATGGTGCATTCTTAGTAAGAGATTGAGTTACGATCGGAAATGAGTGAAGAGATCGAGTTACGAGCAGTCGGGCCTTTGTTTGAAATCCAAGAAAGTGGAAAAACTCATTTGGCGACGGTGGCTTGGTTACAGTGAGGATTCGACGACGGCGACTTGGAGAGGGGTCATGGGTCGGTCCGGGCTGGTTAAAATTGGGTTAGGAACTTGGGTTTCAGCAGATTTCAGGCTGTTTGAAATTTAATCCGGACTCAAGCAACATTAGCCAATTTTGGATGAGTTTCAGGCTAGGTTTGGAAATAGCTTAGGCTGCACCCTCATTGGCGCACAGTTCGGTCTGGCGTACCGTCATTCTTACATATTTTATCCTCGTGTAAACGATTATGTATTCCCTCATTTTTTTGGCCGTAGATAAGTTCTGAACAAAACCATTAGCAACTAGTTCTCCCTTATCCTCCGAAACGTTTGATAGGTGATCTTCTCCGGAGGTTTGGATAGTTGCTAGAAGGTTTTGGAGTTCCTCATCTCTCTTCCTATGTTGTATAGACGAAAAAACTTTACGCAAGTTTGAAAATCGTCAAGTCCTTCAGATTGCAAATAAGATAAGAGGAAGCCCATTGCATTGTTCAATTCCAGTTCCTACTGGTCCAATTAAGGTTGAGTTTCCTCAGTAGGAATTTCCAAATAGTAGAAAAATAAGGACACTAAAAAATATGGGTGATCAAGTAAATTCAACGTTTGAATTGCAGAGAGTGACAAAGGAAAGTGACGATCCCAGATGAACCGAAAGGTATCCCTGGGAGAGTGGCCATTGCCATTTGCTATTGTTAATAAAAGCTTCTATGTTCAAGTTGGAAGTTAAACCATTTGTAATTGATTTAATGGACAAAAGATTTTGAGAGGATCCAACATGTGCCAATTGTCGAACAAAAAGAAGTCCTTTTCCTATTGCCTATAGTGTATTTTATGGAGAATATCACTCTTGTCTCTCATAATTATAATATGCCACAATGACCATGTTATGGTCATCTTTTGCTTATCCTCCTATAAGCTCTTTTTCCTTGAGAATTGTGCACACATACATCTCACTCAAAGTGGCTCATTATTAGTGAAAAACTTATAAATTCATTGGGCTAGTGTAATCTTGTTCATTATCCTTAGGGAGTGAATGCTTTGCACTATTCATTTTTCTTTGACTTAATCTTAGCCTTTAAGGGGTTCGATTTGTTGCTAGTCCAGATGAAATTCTTCATCTTTCTTTTCATTGTTTTCACTATGTATGTTTGTAGGGAGTAGTTGAAAAGTGCTTTAGTACATATGAAGTCCATGTAAAACAGAGTTTAAGAGCTATAACCTACTTGGAAATGAGACGCATTTGGTATTTCAATTGTCTAGTTTATTGTCAACTAGTTTCAAGAGAGGTAAACAACCTCTAAAGGAGTCTAAAAGTGATCAAGGAATTCAGAGAAGGATTAGCCAAGACAAACCCATTGATGTGAAACAAAGAGTTATTAAGTCCAAGTTCCTAGAGGAGATAAAAAGGCGAACTCTTGTACGCATTGACTTTAAGTCCAGATATTGATTGAAGGTCCTTCAGTAGATTGACAAAGCATAAACAGAGGAGACATTTGCTTTGTTGACGACTAGGTGGTCGTACACGAATGACTGATAGAAGATTTTAGATTTATCACAACTGTGATGGTATTTGAAATCCATGAAGGTCACAATATTCTTGGAAACAATAAGCGTTAGAGCCTCAACACAAATTCCAAATATATATAAAGGATGCCCTTGAGGAAGTCCTTTAGCTCCCTTGAAGATTGAAGTAGGTTCTCTGTTAATTAAGATTAAGAAAGAGGTGGTGGCAAAACATTGATACAATCAATTGGCTAAGCTAGGTGGGAACCCAAAAGCCCTTAAGGAAGCAAGAACGAAGTCCCACTCAAACAAGTTGAAAGCTTATGGAAATCTATATTCAACACGTAATTTGTATCGTGACAATGTATGGTAATTCTATATGTGTTCTTGCATAATATCCCAAGGATATTGTCTTTTATACTTATCGTCTGAATGAAAGCCTTTGTATTGGATTAATGAATTTTGGAGTCACTTCCTTCATCCTATATGCTAGCATTTCAATATTATTTTGTAAATAGTATTGCAACACTAAAGATTAGGAGAAAGTCCTTTAGAGCATTGGGGATAGGATAGGCATCTTGCGTATTAAATAGATGAAAACATTTTATTGATTTCTTCCAACATTCTATCGTTACTGAAAAATTAAAATTTTAATACTACTTTCGTAACCAAGTCGCCCATCAAATTCTACAAATTATGTAAGAAAAAGGTATTAAATACATTAGATCTTGAGGCTTTATTAGGATTAAGACAAAACAATGTTGTCCCAACATTAGTTATGGTAAATGGTTTCGATAGAAATTATGATTGCAATTGATTAATTTTAGTCAAAATGAGTTCACAAAAATAATCATCACTGCTGGGTGAGTGCAGGCTTCCTAAGAGAATGATGTAGATCTTCAACCTCTACTTGTTTTGTAGTGGCTCTAAGGCAATTATCTTATTATAGTTCGTCTGAAGAATGGGGTTGAGGAAGTATCTAGACTAATATGATCTCTTAGACACTTAAAGGTACATTCTCTTGAGCTATAACCATATACTTTTGGTTTGTTGTATTGCTATCATTGCAAGCACTAAACTTTGTGAAATCTCTTAGAAAAGTTTCATTTTAACATTGAAGATTATGTAGGTCTATTTGGAGACCTTATTATAATACTCTCTCTACCTAAATTTGTCCTATATCATAAATAAATAAAATTAATCCATATGAAAATAAAATTTTTCCCCATATAAATATATGAAAGTATTTAGTCATAAAGTATATTGAAAAAAAATTAAAAGGCAAAAACAAAGAAGTTATGATAAAAACAAATCTAGATGAACCTTTGATTATATTGACATCTTCATCCATTGAGATGACATCTTAATGTCTATTTTCTAGTACAAAAAACTTATAATTAGTTTTTTAAGAGTTGTAGTAGTCTCCCTACAACTAATCCTAGCATCTAAAAAGGAAAAGATGTGTCTAATATGTGTTTTCTTTGAAAGTCAGCCAAAGTCCTTTAAAAATTAGGTTTTTCTACATTTAATTTTGTTCTGTCCTACTTAGAACATGGTTTAGGGCACAGTCATGACCTATTCGGTAGACCTTACTATTTCTTTTGGCGGATATGATCTCTAGCACAATCGTGCTAATAAGTCATAGATCTTATTATTTATTAAAATTAATACATAACTTCTGGCATGGCAGTGTCTTTAAACTTTGGATTTCTACATTTCTTCTCTAACTTAAATATGGTCTTTTACATAGATATTGCTCAAACCATGTCACTTAATATACTTAATCCATTTAGGACATGAGTTGGCACACAAGCATACGTCAGATCATGTTTCTAAAAAAATTATGATTTATTTATTAATTTTCTTAGAATGAACTCCAATTCTTAAATAATATCATCATAAGGTCCAATTTGCTTAATTATATGACAAGATATCAAAAGTTAAGTAAACTAAGGTAATTGAGTGTTAAAATCAAACAAAATACTTGATGAAAAATATGTATTTTTATGGACTTCAAATATCCTTGAGCTTAACACTTTTTTGTCCTTAAGCAATTCAATTCAATCACTCTTAACTTATTTCAAGAAAGAATTTAAAAAATCAAATAGATAAATCAAGACTATCTATCATTTATTCAATTGGACTGTTCATAGGCATTGAGATGCATGCATTAAATAACAAATCAATTCAATTTAACCCAATATTCATTCAAACATCAACTCAATTTATAACATGCAACCTAACACATAAAGTAGGTAAACATAAGCGAGATGCTTAAACTTTCAAATATTTTAAAACTATAAATTTTGAACTTATTTAGGAGCACTTAGAGGTTTCTTTAAAAAGTCACCTAACTTTTTGACATTAAAGCAAACTCTTTTTTATAAATGCTCCCGGTTATTCAAATATGTTAAAAATGGCTACCAATACTAATCTTTATCTTCAATATTCTCATTTAGAAGTCCATACAGTAAATTTATTTATGCTCACTTATTCACATTTTTATTAGTTATTTATTATTTTTAATGGAATACTAAAATGCTTGGAAAGAGTCCACTTCTAACTCAAAGATATGCCTAAATTATAAAAAAGCATTATAATGTAAGTTAAGTATCCATTTTTTTTGATCATTGAAGAAAATTAGAAGTAGAGTGGTTATTAATGCTCATACTACTTGTATATACTAATTGAATCATAGAAAAAACCAAATTTATAATGTGCCATTTTGATCAATCTTATTTTATTGATAAAAATATTTCCAAAATTGTTCTATTTTAAGCTATTGAAACAAAAATAATAAGTAAAAAAAGTCTATAAATAATTGAATTCTTCCCCCACACTTGAGTTGTACATTGTTCTCAATATACAAATTACGAAATTTAAAAGAAAAATTAAGGATAATAAATATAAAAGGAGGAAAATAAAAGGAATTAGAAACTTCTCTGGCCCTATTTGCCTTCCATTGTTTAAGGTAGTTATGGTTTTCATATAGAATTTATTAATATGTTGTAAATAAATGCAACTAAAGAAAACAAAAAAAACATGTAAAAGGAACTTATCATTAAAATAAAATATATTAAAGTACTAGATAAAAGTAAAGGACAAAACATAAATGAGAACAAAACTTATGAATAAGGAATACAAAGGAAAAACAAATTGTAAAAATGTATATGCCAAAAAAAATAAAGGAAACATAAG
Organism: Erythroxylum flavicans; assembly: GCA_027576715.1. Taxonomy (NCBI): domain Eukaryota; kingdom Viridiplantae; phylum Streptophyta; class Magnoliopsida; order Malpighiales; family Erythroxylaceae; genus Erythroxylum; species Erythroxylum flavicans. The sequence goes on along the minus strand of JANZXP010000195.1, from coordinate 26,217,286 downwards.
TTCAATATACAACAAGCAGATCATTATGATCACTATCCCTTTTGTCTTAACTACTATCCATACTTTTTCAATTGTCTCTATATCCTCTATAGCATGGAACTTTCTCCTTATTACTCATTCTTAAGATCAAGAATGATCCTATCAACTTTGCTCCATAATAACTTTTGTTTTTTGGATTGGACATCTTTGTGCTTTTCTACTGTCTCCTTTAATTGAGGTGCCTCCACTGTTAGTGCTAATTACTCTATATTGTTTTTACATGATTTGAGAGTATCTATATTTATTTTGACTATTTATATAAGATTTGATACTTAAAGTAGCTTATATTTTGTTTTATGTCTTATTAGTCTAGTTAAATGCACAATTCCTAATTTGAGTGAAATTTTCTCCATATTTATCTAATATAGAGGAAATAAAGTCAATTGAAAGATAAAATGATGGACAATAAAATTTTAGAAGGCATTTAAGATTAATTCAAGATCAAAGATGTTAGAAAATTAGAAAATTTGGAAAGCAGATTTTGGAATTAGCATGTAACTGACACCTTTTTCCCTTCTTAATAGGCATTAGTTTATTACTAGTTGGGGAGAATTTTTGTCTAGAATGAGATAGGCCTAAATCTCAAAGTGACATAGGCACCAGTTTTGTGATACAAACTTAGTGGATGTATAAAAAACTGATTTGACTACTACTTAAACAATTCCTTTGGAACTGTAACTTATAAATACCTCTCTTGGGGTTAAGTAAGGAGAACTCTTAGCTCCAAGAATGGACAAAGGATGAGAGGATGGAAAAAAGAGATTCAATAACATATTAAGAAGACATAAATCTAACAGAAAAGTAAGTAGTCCATCAAAATTCATCATGAACATCAATATTCAAGATCTATAAAAACACATTATTATTTATTGTGTTATTTCTTGTTTATTACAGGTTTTCTTTATTTAAGTATGAACTAAATGGGATATAGATCTAGGTGGGATGAAGCATAAAACCTATTAATTTGAATTGATTCTTTGACTTAAATGCAAGATTATATTTTTCTTAAGAATTATTATTAAGTTTATATAATGTTAAATTGAAGTAGAAAACATAGAAGATTCAACTTCAGCTTTCATGTAATGGAAATGGAGTACAAACGTAGAAGTTCACATATATGAATAAATCAAGGCATGAATAATGAGAGTTACTGCAAATCCTATAATTAGAACTATACAATTCTTTTATTTTAGAGTAAACTCTATCAAGAGAATTCATATAATGAATAATGCATTTTTAAAGGATGTTGATTAGAGAAAATTTTCAAGCAATCAACTTTAGGATAGGGGCTATACATCTTGAGAAAGAATATAGTTGTAACTTTAGAATTATTACTAGTCTAAGAATCTTGAGAAAGAATATAGTTGTAACTTTACAATTCCTACTAGTCTAAGAAACTAAAAATTATCATTAAGATATATTTAAGCATAGAAAAATGTTAAAGGGGATTCTACATCTAAATCTTTATAGTTAGCTAGTTGTTTATTTCTTGTCTAAGGCTTTCATTGGTTAATTTTCATTTGTATTTTAGTTTATCCAATTATTTTCTTAAAGATCAATAACTTATTTTATTCAAATAGATAATAGAACTCATAGGAACAACACTTATGCCTAAGCTATACTAGAAGAATGATATGTACACTTGCCTAGGTGATTTTCTTTTAGTATTATTTTGTGTTTAGAGAAATATAAACTCACATATCAAGTTTTTGATGCTATTTATAAGGACTAGAATAAAAAATATCTAATTTATATTAATCTAATTATCTTTTACGTTATTTATATTTATACTAGGCATTTTTCTTTTCATTTTCATTTTATTATTTTAGAGGTCTCTTTCTTGATATTATGTTTGTGGTCAAAATTTAGGATTTAGGTATTTGATGCTACAACTACCAAACACTATATTAGGATAGGGAGGATAATGTATTATGGGGGATCATGCAATGTCATTGCTTATAGGGACATTAGAAGTTTGGGATAAGAGGCATGAAAATATAAATCTAGCAACTCAATCAATACTGGTAATGTGTTTTGATATTTGTGGTAAAATAAATCTCAATCGTGAATTTCAAACGCCTTACAACATATGGCAATCAACTAAGCAAGTTAATTTTATATGAAATTGGCCTTAAAGCATCCATTATAGTAACAATACAGGATGGAGAAACCATTCTAACTTTTTATGGAGCAATGAAGCTCCATCCAGAATTTAGCAACAATAGTAGTAAGAGGGGAATCCAATTCTCTAGGAGCTTATGGAAAGATTAATTACTACATATGATGCTCCCCTTTAAAGTACTAAGCCACTCTTTCGAAATTAAGAAGCTTCCATCCATAATAAGGAAATTCAAATTAGATATCTTACTAAACTTATCTTTAAAGAGCATCTATGTACCTTACATAACAATACTAATCCAAACTTAAGAGTGCAGGTGAAAGTAATAATTTGAGGAGTTGAAAGGAGCTACAAGTTGAAGAGAAGGAGAAGGTTGCTATGCAAGAGAAGAATGATGACAAAAAGGAGAAAGAGAACGATGAGGAACTAAAAAAGGAAGTGGTTAAGGGGGATAAACTAAAGATTCTATTTTCTAGTAAGCTTGAGATAGATAGAAATGATGATAAATTTAGTAAGTTTTTAGAGCTTCTTAAACAATTGCATGTTCATATACATTTTTTAAAACTCTTTTGTGGATGTTGAAGTATACAAATTTCTTAAAAAATCTCCTTTTTAATAAGAAGAAACTTGAGGAGTTATTAGTGGATATAAGGAGAAGAAGGAGATATGTATAATCCATTTCAAATGCCATATGAGGAAGTTAATGAGCTTTGGATTCGAACGAAGAGTGGAAGGAAGCCCTTGATCATGAATCCAGGATGAGTGAAAGGTAAGAAGTACAATTAAAGACTCATAAAGAGTCTTTTTTAGAAGGCATAGAAGATAATGGACAATGGATAATGACTTTTTAAAAGGCATAAGAGTTCAATTCAAATTTGAAGATGTCAAAAAATTGGAGAATTTATAAAATAGAGTTTAGAATCAACATGTAACCAATGATTATATCATTATTAAGATAAACATCAATTTGCTTCTAATTGTGGAGATTTCTTTTGTTTATAATGAGAAAAGTTCCAATCCCAAAGTGACACAAGCACCAGTCTCATGATACACACTTGAAGGATATAAAGAAAACTAATTTTATTGACCCTCAAGCACTTTTAGAATCCTGGCCTATTAGTACCTCTTTTAGGGTTAATTAAGAAGAATTCTTGGGTCCAAGGATGGATGAAGGATAAGAGGAAGACTAAAGGAGAGTCAAGAACACATTAATATGAGAGTAAACTTGGAGAAAAGTAAGAAGTCCATCAAAATTCATCTAGAACATCAAGATTCAAGATCTATGAGAACTTATTCTTATTTTTTGTATTCTTTCTTGCTTATTGTGTTTTTTCTTTGTTTGAGTATGAATTGATTATGACACAGTTCTAGGTAGGATGAACCTTAAAACTGATTAATTTGAATTGATTCTTTGATTTAATGCAAGAATATAGTTTTCTTAATAATTATTCATGAGTTTATATTATGTTAGTTAGGAGTGGCAAATATAAAAGATTCGACTTCATATTTCATTTATAAGAACTCAACTAAAAGACTCAAAAGATCATATATTATAAATCAAGGAATGAATTATGAGAGATGAATAGAATCGTAGAAATATAACCACATAAAATTTCCAATTTAGAGTGAAAACTATCAAGAATTCCATATAAAAATCTAATACGTTTTTTAGGGGTTTTGATTATAGAAAACTTTCAATCAATTAACTTAAGGATAAGAGTTGTATGTCTTAAGAAAGAATATAGTTTGTAACTTTGAAATTTGTATTAATCTAAAAAAACTAGAGTTAATCATTGAATCAAGAAAAATTCAAGCCAAATAAAATTGGGATTTTACATCTAGATCTTCATAGTCAACTAGTAGTTTTATTCTTGTCTAATGATTTGATTGGTTAACTCTCATTTGCTAATTTTAATTTAGTTAATTATTTTATTAGATATTAATCACTCATTTTATTATATTAGATAATAGAAATATTGTTAGTACTAATAGTTAGTGTCCTTATAAGATCGAAACTCACATTCACCTAAGCTATACTAGAAGAATGATAAGTGCATTTACTTAGGTGGTTTTCTTTTGGCATTGTTTTATGTTTTGAGAAATATAAAATCACATATTAGCTAGATAGGGCTGTATACTCTCTTCCCTTAACTCTAACTTCTATCTCTCTCTCTCTCCACCAAAACATGAACTTTGCTGACCTTCCTAACCAGCCTCATATATCTTAACTTATTTTGATTGACTAAAGTTATGCAACAACCTATAGCTAACCCTAAAAGAGTGTGAACACTGTTTAGGTTCTTTGTGATTATAACCGTAGATGAGTTCCCTTCTTCTCAAAACTTGTATATTATAAATATTTTAAAAAATAGAAACTTGGGTTGCATAATCACTATCCACTATACACCATAAGTAAAACATATCAATGAGAGTCACCACAATGTTGCTCTCTCTCATCCTAATAATTATGTATTAAATGATTCTATGTAAATATTTAAGGGCTAGAGATAAGACATAGGTTTTTTTTTTAGATGGAATGTATAATCTCATTTCCCCTAAAATTTACCTAAAAGATTCTTGATGGATAAGATTATTAAACTAATCAGGGAATTCAACTAAGACACTCCTATATTCTCCTGACTCTATATACTCAAGTGTACACTAATTAGGGAATTCATCTAAGACACTCCTATATTCTCCTGACTTTATATACTCAAATGTACACATTATACCCTAAAATCATTAAATATCATCTCCAATTGTTTCCCTCCTAGCCTGAACTTGATAGCATTCCTCTTATACAATTTCACACTCTAATTCATCTTAAACATAGTAAGAATCTCAAAGGTGATCTTCCTATAAGAATATTTAGCAATGTAGAAAAATATGCTTCGCTATAAGTTTTCTACAAACTTCCTCACTTTTGATGCTAAACCCACTACTTTTGATGAAATACAACTTATACTAACATATGATTCTAGAGGTTAGCTTCTAAGATAAGCATACCTTTTATGAAAATATAGTTCTTTAAAGGTGAACATTGGATGCTCATTTGGGGCAATTTCCCACAGTTAAGCTTAACTGCTTAATGAGCCCTAAATGGCTGTACTCTTCACCCTTTTAAAGATTTTTGACACATTCAAGATCAATGGGGGTTAACTAAAAATTCCGTTAGGTTGATGTTATTACATTCAAACTAAAGGATCGAGTAAAAGAATGATTGAAAGAATTATATGTTGTATCAATTATCATTTAGGAGAGTCTTGTGAAAAAGTTTCTTATGAAATAGTTTACACACCATCTAAGACATCAAAGCTAAGGAATAATATCTCTTCCTTCTAATAGTTCGATAATGACACTTTATATGAAACATGATAGAGATATAAGGATCTACTTAATAAGTTCCCATACCACATACTTCCAATATGGGTATCAGACTAGACATTTTACAATAATCAGTTAAATCCTACAAGGCAGATAATAGATGTTATAATGGGTGGAACATTAAATAAGAAAAATCCTGAGGCTAGCCTAGTGTTAGTAAAAGAGATGAAAATGAACAATTGCTAATTTAAGAAAGGTGAAAGAAAATAAATCAGTTACGATCCATAATGTAGACACTATGATTGCATTGATAGTTAAAATGGAGGTGATAACGAAAAAATTAGATAACTTGAGCTCGCAATAAAGAATAGCTCAAGTTATAAGTAGTGAATTCTGAGAGAGGAGGGGTAGGGGGTGGAGTAGGGAGTAGACTGCAAGTTAGGAATCCCATAGCTGAGTCAGTAGAGCAAGTTGATTTTATGACAAGCTTCCAAATTTATAATAACTTTTAAAGTAAAACTTACAATTCAAGATAGAGAAATCATTCAATTTCTTTTGGAGTAATTAATATGCTCAAATTTCTCAAAAAACTTTAATATGCTCAAAGACAATACCCTCCAGGTTTTTAGTAGCTTGTGTAAAAAGAGAAGTAACTGGATCTAAAATATACGATGAGAGACTTCAAAAAATAAATACTTAGTTGGTTTTAGAATGATGAAGCTTTAGTAAGGAATCTTGAAGTTTAGATAGGTCAATTAACAAATGAGATAAATAAAAAGATCACAAAGTATGTTACTCAGTGATAAATTAACTAACCCTAAGGAATATGTGAAGGAGGTTGCCCTAAAAGGTGATGTTTTGACTAAAATAAAGGAATAAGAAGAGAGCAGGGTAAGGACATCAATAAGGGAGAATCGATAGAGAATTCCTTACCTTGCCAGATTATATTAGGAAATTAAAAGGGATGAAACTTAGGAGAAGAACAAAGAAGATACGGAAGAAAATCCAGAAGAGGAGACATTTCATGTATAATTTATGTTATTTATATTAAAAAATAGTGGATTTATGTGCAAGAATTAATATAATGTCTTATCCTATGCTAAAAAGATTGAGATTAGGTGAGCTCATACTTAGGATTAAGGAAAAAGAACTCATGTTTTTAAATGATGATATTTAATTTATGCTTATTAATGACTTAGTATAAGCTAATTGTTATAATCTTGTATAAGCTAATTGTTATAATCTTGTGTAAGTAATCATTGAGGGAGAAGTTAAAGGGCCAAGAAAAGTGATGATAAAGGAAAGAATAAAGAAGGTACAAATAAAAGATGATGACTCTCTAAATGGAAAACTTTACTATGATTAAGAATAGTGTAACCACATTGCTCCAAAAATTAATTGATGTTAAACAAAGAGTCTAGATAAAAAACTCACAAAGAAATGCTTGTTGGGAGATAACCCAACTATATTTTTAATTTATTTTGAATTTTGTTTGGAGTTATTTTTGGCATCATAGACAATAATGTTGATTTTTATTTGGCATTTGATTTGGATTTGTTTTTATTAGATTAATTAATAAATTAACACGTTTCTTTAGTTTCTTAGGTTTTGGTATTTTATTCTTTTTTTTGTTTTGATGGTTAGAAATATAAAGGAAGGAACATACGCGCTTAAGGAGACATTTTAAAAAGTATCGGAGATGAAACATACAAGAAACAAGCTAATCAAAAGCTCAAATACCAGTTATATGATGAATTATAATGTTCAATGCGACTTGGGAGTCACTTATATCCCAAACCTTATTAACAAGTAAGTTATTTTAGAGGGTCATTAACTTGGAACATGCCCACATCCTAGACCATGTCTATATGATAAGAGAAATAATACAATCCATAACTTAGGGAGGAGCCAGCCTCCATTTTTGTCCTAATTTCTCTTAAATTCTTTATACATCCACCACTTAAATCAAATTCCCAAGCTAAGGCGACTAGATTTTTGGTATTTTCACTCATTTTTCATCAAGATACATATATTTTTGTTCACCTTTAGTCCCAAATGTCTCACAAATTATGGCTCCAAACTCATCTCATTAGGTATTTTTGCATTTTAAGTAATTACTTGCTTATTTTTGCTTCTAAACACTTAATATAAATACAAATTGAGTTCATAATCATATATACGAAAGAGGTCAAAGTTTAGAGCCATTCAGTGCATATTAAGTTACTACACTCAACTATGGAAAATAAACCCATAAGTCCAATGAATACTTTCAAAGAACCATATTTCACGAAAGATATGCTTATATTAGAATCAAATCTTTCAAATCAAATAGGATTGTGTATAGGATTGCCTTGGAGATAATGGCTTTAGGTTAAAAAAATAAGGAGGTTTATAAAAATGAAAGTGGATTATATTATTCAATATTGCTAAATATTCTTGTAGGGAGCTCACCACCAAGATTATTACCATATTTAGGGTGAATTAGAGTGCAAAATTGTATAGGATGAATGTTATCAATTTTAGGCTACGTTGAAATCAGTTGGAGATGTCATTTATTAATTTTGGGGTATAATACAAGTTTTATATGTATGAATATATGGATTCTGAGGAGTATAAGAATGATTAGCTAAATTCCCCAATAAGCTTAGTAAACATATCCCCTAGGAAATTTGGAGCTTGATTTTAAGGGAAATGAATGTATATGATTTTCTAAAGAGTAAGAGCACTTATATTCTATCTCCATACCTTATTTACACATAATCATTTCAAGTACAATTTTTGGAAGGAGGTAGTGATAGGTGTGATTCATAGTGTGTTTTCTAGGTTGAAGAGTGTATTTTAAAGTGTTTTCTTAGGTGATAATCATATGTTTAGGAATTATATTTATGTATTTGTTAATGTTTTTATCATTTTTTTGATTATTATTGATTAGGATAACAATTTGATCTTAATGCATGCATTAGGGGATATTTAATATGTTTTGATGATAAGTGGAGGTAGGAAATTTTAGTAAAAGATGAAAAAGAAGTTGGAAAAGGAAGCAATTATGCACAATAATTCAAGATGCAAATTGGAGAGTTGAAGTAAAAAAGAGTGTATGGAGTAGTCAGTAGTGTAAGATTGTGAAAATGCCAGAATTTTAGGTCTCGAGATTTTTATATTTTTGATGATATGGGGCTATATTTGGACTAAAAATAAGTTTGGAAATCCTATTAAAAACCCTAGAACAATCAAGAAATACAAAAATCAAGAAAAATACAAAAGAGGTAGCAAGAAAGCACAAAAGAAGAGATCAAAGAAAGAAAATTCCTAAAGAATAAGGTTTTAGATTTTTCTAACTCAGGGATAAGAAAAAATGACATCAGGAATTCAAACTTCTGTTCTTTTATTTTCTTTCCTTATTATTTTTTAATGTTAATGATGAATCAATTGGGATACATAGTTCCAACTATGGATTACTAAACTTCTTTTGGGGATTACTGTTGAACTATTTGTTAAACTTTACATTCTTAGTTCCAACTATGGATTACTAAACTTCTTTTGGGGATTACTGTTGAACTATTTGTTAAACTTTACATTCTTAATTTAATAGAGATATACTTTATAGTGTTTATTGTTTGGTATTTGATCTGAATCAGGAGGTTGGATTGAATTATCTATGTTATGTTACTAAGTGATAATTTGTACCATAATAGACCTATATACATCAAATTAATAGGCAATTGAAGAGAGATCTTAATTGTTTATTAATCACCTAGGATAGTTTCAAATCTAACTAGATAGTTAGGAAGCGTTTTGATAAATCAAGAGATCATAATTCAATTCTTATTTTTTAATTAGCATTACTTGGTTAGATCTAATGAGAGGGTAATTATGACTATTGGATATCTATGGTTGAGTATTATTAAATTAAGAAGGTGAAGTGAAACAACACAATAATAGAAGTAATTACTAAGTGTTCATTATTAATTAATAAACCAATTCACTACTGCTTGTTTAATTATTCAATTACCAATTCTCCTTTTTCGTTTATTTCCTAGTTATTTTATCATATTTTTTACTTTAAATAAAGAATTATAATAATTTTTGGTGACTAATACAATCCTCATGGGAATGAAACATTTTATACTATAAGATATAATTCGTATACTTGTAGTATAGATGAGTTTAAATTAAACTTCAACAAGTTTTTAGCATAGTTACTAGGGATTGATAATTTAGAATCTAGTGCAAGTTGATTTATTTTGATTTAAGGGTTTTAATAATTTCTTGTTTACTTGTAGGTGTATGAACACAAAAGCAAGTAGGAGTTCAATTAAACTTTTAAATATACAAGTTTCCAACATCACCAAGTAAGAGAGGGGGATTCAAAAATTAAGATGGCAATAAGCTATAGAGAGAACAATGGTAGAAGAAGGGAACCAAGGAGGACAACAAAGAACCTTATAGGCTTTTCTGAGGTTAGGGTTCAATGCCAATCAACAAGGGATTATAAAACTACAAGTGTAGATAAATAATTTTGAGATTAAACTAGCTCTGTTGAACATACTACAAACTAATGTCTAGTTTTGTGGATTGGCTAATAAGGATCCTAATGCTCATTTGTTCAATTCCTTAGAGATATGTGCCACATTTAGGTATAATGGGTTATCATAAGATACAACCAAGATGAGTTTATTCCCTTTCATGCTTAAAGATTGAGCCAAGGTGTGGTTAAATTCTATTAGCCTAGAGAACCCGACGATATGGGAGTAGTTAGTATAATAATTTTTGGCTAAGTAGTTTTGTTTAACAAAGATTACAAGGATCATAAAGGAAATAAAAAATTTCCCACAAAATGAAGGAAATCACTGTACAAAGCATGGGAAAGATTCAAGAAGTTGTAAAAGAGCTACCCACACTATAACTTACATAAAAGTTCCTTTTGAAAATATTTTACAATTGAGTAAATCCACATACTAGGTACCATTGATGTGGTAGATGTAGGTTTAGTAATGAGGAAGACAATTGATGTTGTAGATGATTTATTAGAGGAGATGGAATATAATATCTCTTTATGGACATCGGAGAGGAGCAAATAGTAGCCATCTTTAGAGATCAGAAGGGAGTACTTGTTAATTTAATGACATCATTACAGGCTAAAGTAGTAAACTTGTCGAAGTAACTAAATAATATAAAAGCCACTTCTTCCTGCCCATTTAAAACAATACAATATGGATGTGAATTTTGCTATTAAGAAGGGCATATTACCACTGATTGCTTCCTAGTGGAGAGCAACAACATAGAGAAGCTTAATTATGTGGGAGCAAAACTTGGTTAGGGTGTTAACAACCCTTATTCCAACACTTATAATCCTAGGATGAAAACCACCTGAATTTTTCTTGGTCTAACAATGTTGGAAACCAAATAAGAGTACAAGGTCCATCGAGATGGGTATGTCCTTCCAAAATAGCTTCAATTCTTTAATTTTCTACCTCGATTGTCTTTCTAAAACAACTTTAATTCTCTAGTTTTCTACCTCAATTTTACTTAACTTCCTTTCATTTTGATTTATAAAGAGAATTAAGACCTAAAAACATAATCAAAATGAATTAAGCACAAAAATAATAAAAATTCTCAAATAAGAAAATAAAATGCACTAAATATGGGAATAAAAATAATATATTAAGCATTTATCAGTGTCTAAGCTTCTTTTTTGAGTTAAAGATTGTGAATTAACTAGGTTACGACCCGATATGTCTTTATCCACTTGATTGCTCCACTCATTATAGCTGGCTATGCAGGCTAATCTATTAATATCCTCCATCTTCTAGATAGGTCTTTGATGATGTTAATATTAATACCATTGATTGTAGGAAGTTCTTTGATGAGATTTGGTTTTTCGTAAGTCTATATGGTCCCCTTCTATTTCAAAATTTGAAAACTCCTTATGTTCCTTTCTCTATAAATTAAATATAGATAACAACTTAGGTAATTCTTTTAAAAAGGATAAGTATTTTTGTTTTGGAAATTAAGCTTACTTAAATAACCAATTATTCTCATCCAATCCATCTCTGGTTAGTTGATATTGCTCAGAGACTAGATTTTAGATCAAATAGTCATGAAGAAGGAGCATTTGAAAATAAGTGGTCTATTGACTTAGTGTCATGATTGTAAAATTTATAGATGAGGATGCTTATTTGAGTCTTTATCCTATTTAATGTTCCCAACCTATTCTTTATAGCTAGCTAGAGAATGAAGGAACCTTTAGGTATATTGAATTTTAACTAGGTCAACTTGTACTAAGGAGTAAGGTAGCAAATTGTCTAAACAATTGAAGACATGAGTGGTTGGAAAAGTTCCCAAAATTTAAATTCAATCATATGGCAGTGTCTTCAAAATTTTAGTTACGAATTTATGTAAAATGTTAGCTATCAAAGAGTTGAAACCTTTTATATTACAGTGTAATTGGTTCCCCAAGAGGATTTCCTACTTTTTCTTAGTTTGGTATGATATGTTTTGCATTTTTAACCAGATGAAGAGGCCTTAATAAGCTCCGATTTTCATACCAAAATCAGTTGTGAAGCCTATTTCCCATAAGTTTTTTTATTTTCATATTCAATTTTTCGATTAGGCCTAGCATTTGATTTATATCCAACAATTTGTAGTGTGTTTTTTAATTTTTCAAAGGTTTTTTCCTATTAAGAAGTGCACATGTTTCCATTGGAGTGATTTCTTATCATTAAGTAGTTTCTAGATCCTTTTACTAATGTTACTTGAAAGTCTCGATAATTATTCAAATTTAACTAGGGAACTAATGAGAAGTTCAGATGAGTGAGTATTGGCACCATATAGAAGAGGGAAGGCATCAGTAAAGAAGAGGTTGGACATTTTTACCCTCTTGAACTTGTGATAATAAGTGAATCTATTATCCTAGTTAATCCTTCGATCAATCAACTTAGTAGGGACCTTAATGCACAATGTGAATAAGGTGAAAGGGAATCCCCTATCTTAAATCTCTTACTCCCTTGTAGACCTATGTAAGCTTATAATTGATCTTTATATTGAATAATGTGGTCGAAACACATTACTTTATCCATTTAATAAATACTTGTGGGAACCAGAAACTTCAAGACTATCAATTAAGAACACCGACTTATTGAGTTAAATGCTTTATTGAAGCCTATTTTAAGGCACAATTTCTATTGACTGATCTTCTATTATAGTTCCTAAAAAGCTTTTGTATCTTCCCCTATGGTTCTGTCTTGTGTAAAATCTCCTTGTCTTAGATTTACTAATGTTTTCAGCTGTCATTTCATTTTAGTTACTAAAATTTTCATAATGATATTATGTATTATGTTATAATAAGAAATTAATATGAATTCTTATAAAGAATACAGATTACGAACTTTAGGATCATAGTTGAAAATGGTTTCTTACTATAATCTTACTTCCAATAAAGAATTCTAGGTTTATAGCTATGACTTAATCACTTATCATATTCTATGTTTTCTAAAAGAAAATGGTATTTAGACTACCAATGTTAGGAACTTTTTAAGGGTTTGTATTGAGAAGAAATATTTTAATTCCCCTTTAATTAAATGGATCATAAAAGATTACCTACTAGCTTACAAGGGAATGAACTATGGAAAAATGCCTTTAGCATCTGCACAAAAGAGCAAATAATATTAATTGTACCTAAGATATTTTATAAGTAAATCCAAGCCATTTACTTGATCTCCTATTATTTTAGATTATATTTCCATTTCAATGGATATATAGGATCTTTTTTCAGGTTTCTTTAATCTAGAATTGCATTGTAGAGGTAGGAAATGTTTATATCCCCATTTCTTAACCTTTAAACTCTTAACTTCTATCTAAGGAGTGACTTTTATGCCTTTAGAACTTATGAATAACTTGCTTAAGTTTGTTTGTCTTCAAGTTTAATAGTCTCATTGGTTGGTTTAAGATAAAGATCACTTTGTACCTTGTTTATATTCTCCTTTTGTTTCTTAATGGCTAGGATTGTATTATTAAAGTGCTTTCTATTAAGCATCTTAAGCTCTTATTTTACTACTTGCAATTTCCTAGTATATTTGTAAGCTTCAAGCCTCAAACATCAAGGAACATGCCTTTTGCAATTGCATCCTCAAATCCATTTATACTAATTAAATTGTTATGAAACATGAAAGGTGAATTCCTAATCTTGCGAATACTAAGGTTATAAATTCCAATTAGAGATTGGTATGACATAAGGTTATTTTTGAAACAAGTCATCCTTAGGGAAAATTCACCCATCCGTATAGGATTAACTAACGCTTTATCAATTTTCTCTAATTCAATCATTAGTCACTCTGTTTATTACTTTAAGTGTAGTGATTTCCCCTATAACTGAGATTAATGGTACATATTTGGGTTATAGAGTTCCTGAAATCTTTTGAGAACATAATGCTATTATAATCTCCTAGTAACATCTAGGGGGACCTTATACTTGAGTAAATGGCTTGTAATTCATTATAAAGAGCAGATCTTTGGAAAGTATCATTTTTAATATATATAAATATTAAACTGATGATTATAGGACAAGGAGCAAAGTTCAAAGAGATGTGGATAAATTGATAGGTGGAGTTAAACTGTAGGATTCTAACTCTACTAGGATCAAAGGTAGTGATCATTCTACCATTAAGATGATGTTGATGATTAATGATTAGTTTCCAATTTTTCCTAAAAAACCATAATCCTTTCTTTTTACAAGAATTGGCCTTTATTTTTATTTCTATGAGACCTATAACATAATATTATTTTTAACTAAAAAAAATATGAACTATCTGTTTCTTTTTAGAGCAATAAATCCATCTTATCCTTTTGGATTTCCTACCTTCTCTTCTCTTTATGTTTGATACATATCTTTTAATTGGTTTTGTGATTATTAGTATAATTATTATTTGTGGTCTATGGTTTTATTTGGTTTATTCATAGTTTGGACTTCTAGTCCTTGAGTTTCTTCATTATTCCTTTGGGGATCATCCTGTAGCCTATGATGTGTAGTCTAATGGTCCATTGTTCTTCTTTGAAAACTTTGCACATAAAAGAACATGCCAGAAATGTGGTCCCTTGTATGCCCTATATTCCACTAGAGTGTATTTTTGTTCTTTGATGATTCGACCACATGAAGAATATGACTTAGAACTGGTCTAGTGCTCCCTAGCACGACATCTGAATGCTACCATATTCCTTGACTTTAAGCCTGTGTTATAAGTGATGATCCTTAAATGTAACATTTATGAACTCAACACCAAGTGAATATGGTGCCATGTTATAGACCTATGTTGGCAGTAAATTTTACATAAATTTGGGTTTCTAGTAGATGCAAAGAAAAATGGGATCGATATGAGTTAATATATATGATTGAAATAGAAAATATAGAAAATATTTAAATAAAATTAGTTCGTATAATGAATAATAAGAGTTGAATGAAATCCTATATATAAGACGATATGATCCTTCTGAGTTAGAGTGAAATCTATCGTAGGAATTTATAGAACGAATTAATGGATTCTTAAGGGGTTTTGAATTAAGAGAAAACTTTTAGTTGAAATACTTAAGGATATAGATAGTATGTCTTGACTAAGAGTACAACTGTAACTTTGGAATGCCTATCGTTCTTAGAAATATGATTAAACATTAAATTAGGTTAAATTCGAGTACAAGAAAGTTCTAATGATATTCTTATTTGGATATTATTTAATGATTTGTTTTTTTTTCTTACCTATTGCCTTGACTAGTAGTTGTAATGCTTGTGGGATCAACACTTGACTTACCTAAACTATGCTATAGAAAATGATAGGTGCACTTAGCTTAATGATTACTTTTAATATTATTTTATATTTTGTTTATATATATATAGATATCACAAGTCAAGTTTTTGGAGTTGTTTCCAAGGACTAAAATATTTGGAAAGCCTTATTTTTAATAATCTAATATTCTCTTCTTTCTTTTCTTCTATAATATTTTTAATCTAGGTATTTTTATTTTTGAATTTAATTATTTATGGAAATTTATTTCTTAATCTTGTGTTTTTGGCTAATTTTCAAGATTTGGATATTTTACGCTATAACTACCATACATAATAAGATGGAGGGTATAATTTTATATAGGGGATTATGCTATACCATCACTTATGGAGACAATGGAAGCTTGGAATAAAAGGCATGATAATACGTATTTAGTTGCTCAACTAGTATAAGTGATACAATGTGACATTTATGGTGGTGGCTACCCCAATTAGAAATTTCAAGCACCTTACATCATGTGTCAACCAGCTAAGGTCATTCTTCACTTTTCTACAAAAGCTCAAAATAAAAAAACTTTAAAACTCATTCTAAGCTTTCTATAGCATCTTCAACAAATGATATTTATAGTTTGACTAAATTTATTTTTATACATAATTGTAATATTTTTTATACAGAGTGTTGGCATTTTTTTATAAAGAGTGGTGATATTTTTTGTATAATATAATGATATTTTTATATAGAATTATGATAAACAATATGAATTAGAGGTATTTATTATATTGGCGAAAGATATTTTTATACACAATAGTGGTAGTTTTTGTAAAGAGTGGTGGTATATTTCATATAGGATGATGTTTTGTATAAGGTTATAATATTTACATTGTAGAATTGTGTAATTAAAATTTCGACTTAAGGTATTTATTGAATGTAGTGGTAGTATTTTTTATTAGAGTAGTTGTGGTATTTTTTTACAAAGGGTAGTGGTATCTTTTCTATAAGATTGTGAAATTTACAATGTGAATTGGTGGTATTTATAGTATTGACTAAAAGTATTTTTTTTTTGCAATGGTATCCTTTATATAGTGCCATAGTACTTTTTTATAACATGGAAATTTATATAGTATGGTAATATTTTTTGTATAGTAAAATTATATTATTTGTATATTATGGTAGTATTTTATGTATAGAATAATAGTTTTTATATATATATATATATATATATATTGGATATATATTTCATGCTAATCTTTTTTTTTATATTTTTACCATTTTACTAGATAGCCATAAAAATTTCTTATCTCTTTATAATCTCCTTCTAATATATTATTGAAAATCTTTATTCAGACTCTTATATTTAGATAGTAAAATCAGAGATGTGTAATGTAATTAAACATGTTGTTACTGTATGTATTAATTTTAAAGATGCTAAGAAGGGTAACATGAATATGAGCTAATAATCTCCTACAAGAAAATGATAAGATAATAAAAAATTACAATAAGAAAAAGTAAAAATATATCGAAAATCCAATTAAAAATCTAGTAATGCAAAGAAAAGTCTTTGCATAAGCTTATACGAGGGTTTGTAAAAAGTTAATAATGTTGCTCACAATTTGATTATCTCAATATAAGATTAAGCCTTTTTTTTTCAAATCAAAGTGACATCTAAGCAATGATTTAAAAACGGCCTGAATCAGACTAATTGGTTCAACCAAAATTAATACGAACTGGCCTGATTTTTGGTCCAGTTTGTGTTTATAATCCTTTTGAGAAAAAATTTGTAAGTTAAGCAACAAACTGAGTGATTTTTTGGTAACAAACTGACCAGTTCTTTTGAAAGGTGAAGAATCAAAATTTTGAAAAAAATAAATAGTACAAAAAAGAGGAAATAAATGTTATTATTTATTGGTTTTTTACGAGAATCTGCTAATGTATTGATTAGCCAATTCGCAAGTTTCCTAGTTTCCTCTTTCCTGAGACGAGAACTTATTAGCTTTGGAAAATTTCATATATTTTTTACTTTTTAATGAATTTATTGTTTTTTTCTTTTTAAGTCTCTCACATAGTCTACCTAATAAATTATATTTTCCAAAATTTATATTATCTGTTAATCTCTTTATATTTTAATAAAATTTTTTAAATTATTATTGTTAAAAATTAATTATTATTTTTATCCTTAACAAAATAATAAATTTATTTAATCTCACTAATAATTATATTTATCCAAATTTTAGGTTCTTTATTTATCTCTTTATATTTAACTGAAAAATTTTAAATTATTATTGTTAAAAACTAATTATTATCTTTATCATGAATTTTTTAATAAATTGAATAATTAATTAGTATATTAAGTAATTTTTCTTAAGATAATTTAAGAATATGTTTAAAATAATATTTAAACTATAAAGAAGTATGTTTAAGGACATTAAAAAAAGTTAGAGTTCTTTTTGTTAACTTTCTTTTAATATAATTCAACGTTTATAAGTCCTTAAATAAATGATAATACACAAATACAATTTTTATTTTAAATTTTATTTTAGATTCAATCTTAGTTTAAATTATTGGATTTAATATATATTAATAGGCATTATTAGTGCATTTTTCATTTAAATGAAGTGTTTTATTTTATACTATATTTTTACTTATTTTTATAATTTTTACTTCTTATTTAGTATATATCAATTTTATAATGGTTTAATACTAATTGAATCTTTAAACCTTAAACGTTTTCTTTGACCAGTTCGATGCATGTTTGGGTTCTTAAAACATTGCTTCTAAGTGCATCAACATCATAGATATTTCAAAATATCTCTTCATATTTAATATTTTATGTGAACAATATCATAATATATTATTTAGCAAATTCATTAAAAATTTTATTGTTTTATTTTCTCTATTTTATTGTTTTTCTTTTTGTCATCTTTCAAACAATTTATTTTCTCTTTATAAGTTATCATTAGTTCTCCATCTACTTTAGTTGTTTATTTCTCATATTAAAAATTTTAAATTACCCATTAATTCACAAAATAATTATATAACTGTTATTATTATTTTATCATAAGTGACAAGTGACATACTAACTACAGAAGATTTTTTTGAAATTAAAATTAAAAATTTAAAATGGGACCTAAAGAAATGAAAGGCACGAGGAGAAATCCCATTGTTTTACAGATAACCTCCAGGGAAAAGAGTAACACGGTGGCTCAATCCAAAAGTCGGAGTCTTCTACGTCTTTCCCATGTAAACATTGCGTCACAACATGAATCCATTTTTGACAAAAAGAGAATTACACGGCGTCACACTCAAACCTACAAATTCTCTACGTCCTATATAACCAACATATGTTTATGTAAACAATATATAATAATGACAGGCTACTGGCCTTTAAAACACGCATCCATAAATATTTATAATATATAATCTGGTCTTGTCTATGCTCGGAATGAACCAATTCATATCTGTCGTCACATACGCGTCATTACCAACAAATCAAGATCAGTAGATACAAGAAATTTGATGTTGGGGACCTCGAGTGCTAAGCAGATAATTCTAACATATAAAAAGTTTTCAACCACAACCAACCACAATAACAACATATAAGTGTAAGGTGATCGAAGGAGATAGAAACATGTGCAGTGCAGGTTAGTAAGGAAGTGGTTGCTGCGTCAATTGTTGGCCAGAATCATGATTTAAGTATAGAATTTTGGAGGAGTAACCATCATGATTAGTGTTGAGACACAGAGACTTCATAACGGAATTATGTAGGAGTTCAGTTCTGGCTAGTGCTATACCGTTATAATATAAAGATAAGAAATTTACAGCAATTATTACAACTGGTCATTATGGTAGTAAAGTGGCTTATTGGATACCGGTAACTCAACCTACATTATATAAAGGCTCCATTTTACACTTTATAATATGCGTTTTGTCAAATGGAAAAGGAAAAGTTTCCAAACTAGTGACTCAATTCGTTAAACGTGGATTGACTCCCAAATGCTTGACTATTGCATTATATTACTTCCTGACGACGTAGCTGCTTTCGTTGTTAATAGCCATAGATAATTCAATTACCATCTAAACATAATATTATAACTAATACCAACAATTCAGTGGTCTTCTTTATATTCGTAATGAGAATTCGGCTAGTTGTTATGATGTTAAAATCATATCCTTTCATCATTGTACCATAAATGTGAAGGGTATAAATTAACGGGCACTTAATCAAATGCTATATGCAAGCATTAGCTGCTCCAACTATGTATCATCAAACTTCCACTAAAAGTGTGTAATATATAACTAGGTTTTATAGAAATATGGACTAAAACGTAAATGTTGAGTCATTAGTTTCAAGAAACTCGTTAATAGAAATTGGGTAAAACATTTGAATCGTAAATAAAATTAATAATTTTAACTTGAGTAATATGTTCATTTATGGCCTACAGCTAATCGGTTGATTGTAGTTTAGTAACAAAATATTTAAATGTATTCTTTATCTTATACATATTTAAAAGTACGTGATAAAGTTCATGGGATTTATACAATGTAAATGAAATTATGACGAGATTATAATTATCAGATCTGTATTGCATTTATGTATTAATCCTAATTTGTTCCTAATCATTGTTATATTAAAATTTGACATTAATAAAATATAAAAGACTAGCACACATTATGTTTTTTCTTGTGAAAGAAGTAGTCGATCTTATATACTAAAGTATAGAAATGCTTAAACAAATATGTGGGTACTTATTAGACAATAAGTTCACCGAACTGACCGCATATGAGAAATCTATTTGAAACATTACTTGTATGTTTATGGAAATTCTTATTATGCTGATTGTACAAGTGATCCTTTGAGTTGAGATTTTCAAAGTTGTCTTGTATAGAGATTGGTATAGTTTGATATTACTTATGACCTATTATAATCATAGGTAATTTAGTCAGTAGTCATTCGATGTAGCATAAACTATATGGAGGTAGTTGAGTGATTAAGATATAATTCATCACCCTAAAGTAATTAGGGATAATGTTTTGTTGTCCTCAATTAGGATTGATTCAGGAATTGGAATAGGCCTCTCTTCTAATTAAGGATAAGGTTGTATACTACTAGACCTCTCCAAACTTGCCTGTTAGTGGGATTTCTACTGGGTTGTTGTTGATTCAAAAAATCCTTAGTTAAGGTGGAATGATGTTCTGTAAATAGTTTACAAATGTCATTAATTGAATAAATAAATATGGCAGAGAACTAATATGATTGGAATCAAAATATGGTAGACACTAATTTATGCTCCATGTCTAAACAAAACATTGTGTAATGAAAGGATTTAATTATAAAAAAAGTTATGTATGGAAAGGTTAGTCAAAACCATGACATTTTTAAATATTTGTGTGGTCATGATGTGTTGCTAGACGTCAATCTTGATCTATAGATATAAGTTGTTTAACTAGAGAATTAAAGATAAATTAAAGAAGATTAATTTATCTAATCCTAAATATGATTTAGGTTATAATTCGTATCTATTGTCGACATATTTGGAAACCTAATGATAGGGATAGTTTATACTATGTTTGATAGGTGTTTTAGTGTGTTTATAAGTGTTTATTAGATGATTGTTGCATATATAGACTTAAGATTATGTTAATTGCGTGTTTATCTATATTCTAAGTGTTTGCATGGTTTAGAGCATGTTTTCATTCTTATTTATATGTTTCTTGAGGTGTTTGATGTGTTTGTTAGTGTTGGAAATCAGATAGGTGCAGAACAAAAGATATGGATGTGCATAGAGCTGCATGGGTTAGGTCATGATCGTGACTCCCATTTTGCAATCATGACTGAAGAGAATCATCCAGAGCCATGAAAGTCACGATCGTGATAGAAGCAAATTTTCCAGAATCACGATCGTGACAGAGGCTTCCCAGGCTCGATTTTTTCCATTTGTTTTAGGGTTCAGAGGCATTGTTTGAACAGATCAACAGGTAAAAATCCTAGTTACACCCCCAAGACCCTTTACAACTATTTAAGAACCTTATGAAACCTAAAAAATGCAACTGCCATCTTGTAAAAGTGGATCAAACAAGGAAGATCAGGAGAGATGTCCAAATTTCTAGTTTTCCATATCAAGCTCCGAATAGAGTTTTTCTTTCTTTCTCCTTTGATATTTTCATATTACTTCATGTGTAAATTGAATTTCCAAATGTCTATTACGTTTACGATGTTCTAAATTTCATATTAGGGTTTATTCCATTTTTTTGACTTTAATCTTTATCGATTCAATACATATTCTATGTTGTGTTAATGGTGCATGTTCATACTTTGGCAATAAATTGAGAGAGTAAGTCAAAAGTAATCTAATTAATTTGCGCAAAGAGAGTTGGTGAATTAATTTGTTAAACGATTAACAAATAAACTTCATTTGAAGAGAGATTCTATGTGAGAACTTGATTATTCAATAGATAACTTCATATCTAATTGGAAACGTTAGGGAAAGAGTTGTGAATTAAGAAATTGCAAATTTGGAATTTTCAAATTTAATTAGGATTAATTGGTTACGTCTTGAGAGAGAGTAATCAAACCCTTAGAAAATCTAAGATCAACACATAATTGAATCAATAATCGTTAGAGGAGCAAAATCATGAAATGATAAATCCTATGCATTCATCTTTAATCATCGTTAGTTAATTTTGGCAGCTCTCTTGGTATTTATTAGTTGATTGTTTTTATTTCGTTGTTTTAATTTTCTGTTACTATTTCACTCAAGTCATATTTTATGACCTTAGACAAAGTAAGGTTCAATTCGTTTTAGCTAGTTCCTTGCGGAATCGATACCTTTCAATACTACAAGTTACAATCCATAGACTTACAGGTATTGAGAGTTTAGAGTTTTATTATATATAAAACTTATTTAATACCTAATGGATCACACGTTAAAAATAGGTTGAAGAGAACAAAGATATTTTAATTAAGTTGAACTTGATTTTATAGTTCGAGAAACTTTATGATTAAATATGAGATATTTGATAAATAAGAATCAATATGAGATATTTCATCTTATTTAAGCATAACTAGTATTTAATTAGAATTATTTGAAATTCTAGTTAAATTTTAATTGAAATTAAAATTTAATTTCAATTAAATTACTAAAATGTCTAAAACTTATTATAAATAGGCTTAAGCTCTAATGGAGTTAGCACTATTGTAACACACCATCTTCATTGGGCTCATACTCGAACATCCTGAGGATATTCGAGAACATACCTTATGAAAGCGGCATGTTAGAGTGATCACATTCACTTAAAATGGCATCATACATAAAACACAAATATTCAAATTATTAACTCCTTATTCCATTTATAAAACATAGTTACATTGTAGCATTTCACTACATAATCCATATATACAGTATAAAAAATATCTCAGAGTTTACTACTCTTTACAACAAGTTCTACATGAAATGAGAACTAAACAAAAATATTCTAGTTAATCTCTTCAATATCAGTTGACCAACCTTTGAGCCATTTTTGAGTCCAAAATCGATAGAACTAGACTTTTACTAGTTTGCCTAAGAAACTATGTCTCCCTCGTACTTGAAAATCAACATTTACAATTTTGATGAGTTTTGCAAACTTAATGAATGAACCATCATCGATGTGCTCACTCATATCAAATCACAAAGACAGTTCACATTCCAAATTCATAGACACATCATATCATCACATATTGAACATCACTTCATATGTCATCATATTTTATCAAATACAATTACGTACACTATTTTACATTTTTAATTCAGAACAGTTTAAATAATTCATTTCAAACATTTATATAATACATATCCATTTGTATATGCAATAGGCATGTGACTCCACTTTCATTTTTACTTTGTTAAGACCAAGCGCTTTTTTAATTATCCCGTATCCATTGTGGATACCGAGCTCATTAATAACTATCCCATAACTATTGTGAATATTGGGCTCATTTTATATACTAAGCATGTGGCTCTTGATAAGCATTTATGAGCTTTAAGCTCTTTTTCACTAGTCACTCTGGTCACAACTCCTTTATCTGATCATGCATAATAATGTGACGCATCAAATCACAAAATATGAAATCAATCACTTTCATTCATCATGTACAGTTACTTTCACATATTCATCGAATCTAAGTGCGACATTCAACATATTTTTTGAGTACACATATTTCTTTTAGATTCATATTCAATTATGAAACACTTCCAATACAATCTCAATTATCTAACTCCTAAGACAATAAATGTTCGGAATTATCACAATCAGGTCATTCACAGTTTAATAACTGAAATTTAAATAGAGCAAAACAATCCTAGAGAGTAACATTTAGGTTGACTCATAGTAAGCTCCAGATAGTTATTACCTCAACGAACCGACAACGTCTGGATGCTGGCATTCTATTTGAGCATCTAAACCATGCAATACAAACATTTATACACATTACTAAATTGTTCAATCATATAAGTATTCAATCATACACATATGTATATATGTTATGTACAATGCATGCTCAATTTGACTTTCTTAGGTATGCGTCTTGCTTGCACTTAGGTTTACACCTAAAAGAAACTTGATTATTTTTATATCATCAATTATACATTCATCATTCACATATTCTCCAATACTTTTTTTACCATTATATAATCACGTAATATCTGAATTCTCATTCGTTCTTACCTAATACACTTTACTCATATCGTTTAGATCACATTTACTTTCCTAAGAACACATTTATTCATATAAGACTCATAGATTTCTAGATTAGTTACGTTAATATCATCAATCCATTCTTATGTTATAACCTCAATTATCAACTTAAACACCAATTAATCAAGCAACAATCATGTTCATTTCAAGCCTTAATCAAGTCCAAATACTCCAATTTAGAGTGATTTTTTCTCAGTTGGTTCAACATGTACACAAAATAGAAATTATCAATCCTGAACTAGGCTCACGATCATGGGGGACCTTGCCACGATCGTGATAGAAGGTAAGTAAACGGGCCACGATCTTGCATTGAGGGCCATGATCATGCACAATCTTTCTTCCTTAATTCTCCATAAATTTCATACACTTAGAGACGTCGCTACTACTTGAATTTTTCTAAAATTCACGTCCTATAAAGCTACTTCATTTTATGCTAGTCTAGCTTTCATATTGGTTACATTAATTCTCATAAAAATCTACTCATTTACTTCATTACCATCATGCATGTAGTCTAAACTTTTCTAGATTTGAAAACACTTCATTCTCACCTCAATTCCATCTCAAAAACATCCATAACACAACTCATAACCTATTGTTGATCATTTATACCAAAAATGGAACATAAAATGCATCCATACATTTCTTCATCAACATTTTAGCACACTTTATCAACATTAACACCATTAATCTATCCTTAAACTATCGTCATTTATGCTTCTATTAAAACAAGCCATAGAGAACAAGATCTTATTGACTTGTTTAACTCCAAAGCTCTTCAAATCATCTCATAACCCTAGCTTTCCATGCTTATAGATCATTAACTTTCAAGGTGAAATAGGTTAGTTTTTTTTGTCAACAAAGTGAAGACAACGTGATTTTGGAGGGGTTAAATGAAGGATGTTGACAGCTTAAATTCGTAAGAGTAAGGGTGATTATCGTGAATGGAGAAGAAGAAAATGAAGAAGAAAAGAGTATGTAGCAAAAAAAATGAAAGACAAAGATGGTCTTTCAAGAGGGTATACATTGTTACTGGTGAGTGGCAAATGTTGTGACACTTGTCACTTGCCATATGTCATGTTCTTGTGGTTCCCATTTGTCTCTTAATAACTAGTCCATTTATCTTTCAATCTCCAAGTCATTTGTCACCCAATTTTCTATGCCACTTGTTGTAAATCCTAATGGCACGTGTCATTTATTTCTACTGTCATGTGTCACTTATTCCTACTTTCACGAATCAATTTGTCTTGTCACTTGGCATTTTTTCTAGTCCAAAAATACATATAAATTCATAAATCTCCCAATTTTCATAAATAAATTCCAAATCAATAATTAATTCCATCAACCAAAAGTTCAAGACATAAAAATTCACAATTCAAATTATAATCATTTTAAATCGCTCATATCCCAGAATTTGTCAATTAAGTGCATATACAATAATTGCAATGTGTACATAAATTAAAATTCGTTTGTGTATGCTAATGATATGCATGTGAATGCAATGCACCTAATAATTTTCTCAACACTATTTCTCATATATAGTGCTCTAAGGTCCTAACCCTTAGTATAGGAAAGTAGGATACTACAATTCTCCCCCTTTAAGAAATTTCATCATCGAAATTCTTGATTGACAAAATAGGTAGGGATATTGTCTCCACTTATTCTCCTCCGTTTCCCATGTAGCTTCTTCACTTGAATGATTCCTCCAAAGGACTTTCCCCAATGGGATCACTCGGTTTCTAAATTGTTTCGTTTGATATCCCATTTTCTTAACTAGTTCCTCAATATAACTCAGATTTTTTAGAATTTCAATTTCCTGTGTCGGAAACACATGTGTTGGATCAGACCAATATCTCCTGAGCATATTGACATGAAACACATTATGAATATGAGCCATTTCTGTTGGTAATGCTAACTTATAAGACAATGGTCCAACTCTCTTAATAATCTCATATGGACCAATGTATCTAGGGCTTAGCTTATACTTTTTACCGAACCTTAGCACACCTCGCTAAGGTGATACTCTCAGAAATACTTTATCTCCTACTCGATACTTCATATCTCTCTAGTACAAATCTACATAACTCTTTTGTCTATCTTAAGTCATTTTAATTCTATTACGGATCAATTTAACCTTATCAATAGTGTTTTGAATCAGTTCTGGGCCTTAATAATCGTTAGCCCCTCTTCATCCCAATAAAAAGGCGAATGACACTTTTTGTCGTACAATGCCTCATATGGTGCTATACTGATACTGCTGTAATAATTATTATTATATGCAAATTCAATCAGAGCTACATATTGATCCCATGCTCCTTGAAACTCCAAAACACAAGCTTTAAGCAGATTCTCAACAGTCTTAATTGTCCTTTCACTCTGTCCATTTGTCTGAGGATGAAATGCTGTACTGAAATTCAACTTCATACCCAATGTTGTCCCCAAAATCTCGAGGTAAATTTAAGAACTTGGTCCGATACTATAGACATTAGGACTCCATGTAAACTCACTGCTTTATTCACATACCTCTCAGCTAATTGATCCAGTGAGTTATTCTCTCTCATTGGTAAGAAATGAGCCGACTTCGTCAATCTATCAACAATGACCCATTATGGCATTATGCTGCCTCAGAGTCCTCGACAAACCTATAATAAAATCCATAATGATCCTTTCCCATTTCTTTTCAAGAATAGGTAATGACTGTAACTTCCCAACTGGAGCCGGATGCTCTGCTTGAATCTGTTGGCATGTTAAACACTTAGCAACATACTCAGCCATTTGCTTCTTCATCCCTGGCTACTAAAAATGTTGTTTTAATGTATTGTACATCTTAATAGTACCAGGATGCATAGCATAGGCTGCTATATTTGCCTCTTCCAAAGTCTCTTTTCTCATATCATCCACATCGGGTACACACAATCTCTGTTTCAACCACAATGTATCATTTCTCAATTCAAACTCAGAATTCAGATTCACTTTCAACTTCTCAATAAGATTCACTACTTCTGAATCCTTACTTTGGGTTTTTCTGATCCTTTCACGTAAAATTGTTTTAAGCTTCAACGTAGCTAATAATACTTCATTCTGCCCCAAATTCAGCTCAACATTTAATGCTCTCAATTGTACTAGGTTTGGTAACCTCGATGTCTGCATTTGTGCCACACTACTATTGGATTTTCTACTTAATGCATCAGCCACAATATTAGCTTTACTAGGGTTATACTCAATTGTGCAATTATAATCCTTCAGCAATTTAATCCATCATCTTTTTCTCATATTCAATTCCTTCTAACTCAACAAATATCTCAAACTTTTATGATCTGTGAATATCTAAAATGTCTCACCATATAAATAATGTCTCTAAATTTTCAAAGCAAACATCATTGCAGCAAGTTCCAAATCATGAACCAAATAGTTGAAATCATGAGACCTTAACTATCTTAATGCATATGCAATCACTCTGCTATGATGCATTAGAACACATCCTAATCCCTGGTGTGAAGCATCACTACACACGACAATCCTCCAGATCCAGATGGAATAGCTAATACTGGTGCTATAGTTAATCGATGTTTTAATTCCTCAAAACTCCTTTGACAATCATCAGTCTATCTGAATGATACATTTTTCTTTGGAAGTTTTGTTAAAGGGCTGAGATCAATGAGAACCGCTCGACAAACCTCTTGTAATATCCTACTAATCTAAGAAAACTCCGGAGCTCAGACATATTACTCGAAACTTCCCACTTCCTCACTGCCTCTACTTTCTTTGAGTCTACCTATATGCCCTGTCTAAATACTATATAACCCAAGAATATCACTTGATCAAGCTAAAATTCACACTTACTGAACTTGAAATACAATTGCTTCTCTCTCAGTTTTTGTAGGACTAACCTCAAGTGCTCAAAATGTTCCTCTCTACTTTTCGAATACGCCAAAATATCATCGATGAATACAATCACAAAATGATCTAAGTAGGGTTGAAATATCATATTCATCAAACCCATAAAAGTTGCTGGAGCATTTGTTAACCCAAAAGGCATCATTATAAACTTGAAGTGCCCATATCTGGTTCTGAATACACTCTTCGATATATCAACCTCTGCTATATTCAACTGATAGTAGGAATATCCTGCATTGTCTGCTTAATACGTGTATCAACTAGATAAGCTAGATAAGCCTCATATCCACCTCAAATAAATCTCATAATACTCATTGATGATATCAGTAAGGCTGGCACTGCTTGACTATCACCTCGAAAAATTGCTCTTGGCTGATTAGAAGATTCAAGAATCACCTCCTTAGTGTAGCAGTTCATCACAGCCCTATGAGTAGTAAGCCAATCCATACATAAGATAAGGTATATCTAATTTAACTGCAATACTATCATATCAGCTTTTAATTCTGCCTGATCAACCTGAATCATGCTCCCTTTATAAACTTTACCAATTACTGTAGTACTACCTACCGGTGTACTCACTTCTAAATCACAATTCAATATTTCTCTCTCACAATGCAGTTTAGTTTCCAGATGCAGTGTGATAAATGAATACATAGATTCTAGATCTAGAAATACAAATGCTTTAAAATTAAAGACATCTAACAAACCTGCTACAACATCTGAGGAGTTATGAGCCTCCTGTTTGATGATGGCAAAAATTCTGGCTTGTGACTGTGGTTGATTACTCTATACCTCAGTCTTGACAGTAGGTCCAACTAAACTTACTCTGCCTCTACTTCTTCCTCTCTATCTAGATCCACTAGCTCTGCTCTGCTGAACAGTCATTTCGATCACTGCTCGTCCTCTTACTCTAGACTGTACTCTAAAAATTATGGGACAACCTCTGATCTAATGTTCAAAGGAGCCATAAAGAAGGCAAGTTCTCGATAACTTCCAACATTCTCCACTATGTTTCTTACCACAGTGTTCACAGTTAGGCATCTTTTACATTTGCTTAGATACTGGACTTCTTATACTACCAGTCTGTACAAAATTGCCTCTTAGTTTAAACCTCGACTATCTCTATCTAGTCGGTGGTTGAAAAGATCTATCCTAGCATTTACTGAACCTTCTGCCAGAATCGACTTGAGACTCACCAGGTCTTTTCATTCTAAACTCCTATTTGTATTCTCCTTGTCCATCTTTCAACAATTGTTAATTTCAGATCGAGGCAGCCCTCAGCTCAGTAAAACTGCTTAGATTTGTAATAGCTAACCTCGTTCTAATTTCTATATTCAGTCCATTCTCAAACTGTCTACATTTGTCTTCCTCAGTCAAAATCAATGTAGTAGCGTATCCCATTAACTCATTAAATTGTACCTCGTATTCGGCTACTGTGAGACTTCAGATTTATGAACTCCTTCATCTTCCTATCTAGGTAGATTTTCGACATGTAATTCTCCTTGAAGACTTTTAGGAAGTCTTCCCACTTTACACCATAAGGTTAGGTGGTATTGCCTGGAACAATCTTTCACCACTGATAAGCTGGATCTTATAGTAGTGACATTGTATAGTCAAACCTTTCATTTGACTCGCAATCCAACTGATTGAATACCCTTTCTGTTCTCTCTAACCATCCTTCTGCCTCAGCAGGGTCTGTACTTCCATAGAAGTCTACAGCCCCCTGCTTTCTAAGTTTATCGTATTCTCCTTTCTTTCCTCTAAGGAATTCTCTGAGGCATTTTGAGGAACTGGAGACTCTCTATTGGCTCTTATAGACTCTAGGTTAGCTGATTCAGCAACTTAACCTCCTTTAGTGGATGACTTATAATAAACAATAATCTTGATTATTATCTGAGTCTCTCACTATATATCATGTCCATATACTTATATGTCCCTATGGATGCCAAATTATGTTCTGATACTAAAACCTATAACACAACGCCTTCACGGGGAACATACCCGAACATCCTGAGGACATTAAAAAACATACCTTATGAAAGCGGCAAGTTAGAGAGATCACATTCACTTAATATGGCATTATACATAAAACACAAATATTCAAATTATTAACTCCTCATTCCATTTATAAAACATAGTTACACTGTAGCATTTCACTACATAATCCATATATACAGTATCAAAAATATCTCAGAGTTTACTACTCTTTACAAAAAGTTCTACATGAAATGAAGACCAAACAAAAATATTCTAATTAATCTCCTCAGTATCAGCTGACCGACCTTTGAGCCATTTTTGAGTCCAAAATAGATAGAACTAGACTTTTACTAGTTTGCCTTAGGAACTATGTCTCCCTCGTACCCGAAAATCAACATTTGCAATTTTGATGAGTTTTGCGAACTCAATGAGTGAATCATCATCGATGTGCTCACTCATATCATATCATAAAGACAATTCACATTCCAAAATCACAAAAAAATCATATCATCACATATTGAACATCATATTTCATCAAATACAATTATGTACACTATTTAACATTTCTAATTCAGAACAGTTCAAATAATTCATTTCAAACATTCATATAACACATATCCATTTGTATATGCAACACACATGTAACTCCACTTTCATTGTTACTTTCTTTAGACCAAGCATTTTTTTAACTGTCTCGTATCCGTTGTGAATACCCAACTCATTAATAACTGTCCTGTATCTATTATGAATACCGGGCTCATTTTATATACCAAGCATGTAGCTCTTTATATATGTTTTTGAGCTTTAAGCTTTTTTTCACTGATCACTCAAGTCATAACTCCTTTATCTGATCATGGATAATAATGTGATGCATCAAATCACAAAATATGCAATCAATCATTTTCGTTCATCATGTACAGTCACTTTCACATATTCATCGGATCTAAGTGCAACATTCAACATATTTGTTGAGTACACATATTTCTTTCAGATTCATATTCAATTATGAAACACTTCCAATACAATATCAATTATCTAACTCCTCGTACTATAAATGTCCAGAATTATCATAATAAGATCATTCACAAATCAATAGCTGAAATTTAAACAGAACAAATCAATCCTAGTGAGTAACATCTATGTTGACTCACAGTAAGCTCCAGATAGCTATTGCCTCGACGAACCGACAACATTTGGATGTTGGCGTTCTATTTGAGCGTCTAAACCATGCAATACACACATTTATACACATTACTAAATTGCTCAATCACATAAGTATTCAATCATACATATATGTATAAGTGTTATGTACAATGCATGCTCAATTTGACTTTCCTAGGTACGTGTCCTTAATCACAAGTCTTGATCATTCAAACATTAAAACTTGTATATGTCTTGCTTGCACTTAGGTTTACACCTCAAAGAAACTTGATTATTCTAATATCATCAATTATACTTTCATCATTCATATATTCTCCAATCCTTTTTCTAGCATTATATAATCACGTAATACCCAAATTCTCATTCATTCTTACCTATTATACCTTACTCATATCCTTTAGATCACGTTTACTTTCATAAGAACACTTTCATTCATATAATACTCATAAATTTCTGTATTAGTTACATTAATATCATCAATCTATTCTTATGTTATAACCTTAATTATTAAGCTAAACACCAATTAGAGTGATTTTTTCCCAGTTTGTTCAACATGTACACAAAATAGAAATTATCAATCCTGAACTAGGCTCACAATTGTGGGGGACCTTGCCACGATCATGACAGAAGGCAAGTAAACGGGCCACAATCGTGCACTGAGGGCGAGGATTATGCACAGTCTTTCCTTCTCACTTCTCCAAGAATTTCACATACTTAAAGACATCATTACTACTAGAATTTCCAGAATTCATGTCTTACAAAGCTACTTCATTTCATGCTAGTCTAGCTTCCATATTGGTTACATTAAATCCCACAAAAATCTACTCATTTGCTTTATTACCATTCACTTTATACCATCATACATGCAATCCTAACTTTTCTAGATTTGAAAGCACTTCATTCTCATCTCAATTCCATCTCAAAAACATCCATAACGCAACTCATAACCTATCATTGATCATTTATACCAAAAACAGAACATAAAATGCATCCATACATTTCTTCATCAACATTTTAGCACACTTTATCAACATTAACACCATCAATCTATGCTTAAACTATTATCATATATGCTTCTATTAAAACAAGCCATGAAGAACAAGATCTTACATACTTTTTTGACTCAAAAGCTCTTCAAATCATCTCATAACCCTAGCTTTCCTTGCTTACACGATCATTAACTTTCAAGGTGAAAAAGGTTAGGTTTTTTTTTATCAACAAAGTGAAGACAACGTGATTTTGGAGTGGTTAAATGAAGGATGTTGACAACTCAAATTCGTGAGAGTGAGGGTGAGTTTAGTGAATGGAGAAGAAAAAAATGATAAAGAAAAAAGTATGTAGAAAATAAAATGAAAGACAAAGATGGTCTTTCAAGAGGGTATACATCATGAGTGGTGAGTGGCAAGTGTTGTGACACTTGTCACTTACCACATGTCATGTTCTTGTGGTTCCCATTTGTCTCTTAATAACTAGTCCATTTGTCTTTCAATCTCCAAGCTATTTGTCACCTAATTTTCTATGCCATTTGTCGTAAATCCTAATGCCACGTGTCATTTATTTCTACTGTCATGTGTCACTTATTTCTACTACCACAAAGTAATTTGTCTTGCCACTTGATATTTTTCCTAGTAAAAAATACACAAATTTATAAATATCCCAATTTTAACAAATAAATTCCAAATCAATAATTAAATCCATCAACCAAAAATTCAAGACATAAAAATTCACAATTCACATTATAATCATTTTAAATCGCTATACCCCAGAATATGTTAATTGAGTGCATATATAGTAATTGCAATGTGTACCAAAATCAAAATTCATTTGTGTATGCTAATGATATGCATGTGAATGCAATGCACCTAATAATTTTCTCAATATTATTTCTCATATACAGTGGTCTAGGGTCCTAACCCTTAGTATGGGAAAATGGAATATTACAACTACTTGCCTAACCCTCTCTTTAATAGTTACAGAGTTCTCTCAACTTTTTGTGTAGATACTGTTAGAGGTAAAACATTTATACGGCTATAGTAGTTGAAATGAGCTTTAAAAACGATTCGAGGGATACGACAAGAAAATGATCAAGCTTTGAAATAAAGTATGAGTTACAATTCATGCTTTATTATAATTTATTTGTTAATCATTTTATAGAATTAAAGTGATCTTGGTTTTTGAAAAATCAAAATACAAAAAAATTTCGCAATTATTCTGCTGCGGTCAGGATCATATTTTAGCTCGACTTCCTAAATTATATTTAAAAGCTGATTCAAAAATTTTGAATAACTAACTATCAATATAATGTCTGAATTCTAAAACTAAAGAACCACGTTAAAAAATCATTGCAACCCTGCAACAACTAAAAGAAAAATGTGAAGAATGAAAAAAAGATGAGTTTTGAAGGAAAAATATATATTTAACTTTTCATCATCCATAGTTCATGCATTTTTCTCATTATAGGTTTCAAATTAAAGCGAAAAGTATTTATATTAAAACAGTTAATATATTAGTTAAGTTTATAAATATATCGACATAAAAAAGGATCCTATCTTTTTTAAAAAAATGACTAATTTTATATAAATTTGAAATTTGTGCATTAAAATCAAACACATCAACATTTCCGTTAGGCCTTGTTTGGTTGGCTTGGAATCTTGTTTGGGAAAGTAATTATTTTCCTAAAATTTAAATTATCATGTTTGGTTCATGTTTTGGATTACTTAGGAAAGTAAAAACTTTCCCAATCTAGGGAAAGTAAAAACTTTCACAGCACTTTCCTTGGATTCTAAATCCTATCACCCCTTGGTATTTAGATTACTTTCCCTAGGAATTTAATCAAAAAAAATGTTAGTAAAAAAAACCCCTCTCTCTCATCTCTACGAAAATCTTTTATAAAACCTATCTCTCTAGCTTCAACTTCTCTCTCTCCGACTCCCGTCTGCCTCCTCTTCAACTTCTCTCTCTCAACTCCCGTTATCAGGTTCCCACAAGATTCTCTTCTTTTTCTTTGAGTACTGATCTTTTTTGTTGACACCGTCATAATTGATGTTTTAAAGATTTTGGGTATTTAAAGATTTTCTGGTGGTTCCCACGAGGGTCTCTTGTTTTCTTTGAGTACTGATCTTCTTTTTCTTTGACAGTGACATAACTCATCTTTTTGGTAACGTTGTCATCTTTAGTTAGTTAAATATTCCCTGCCGTTGATATTCCCTTGATTACTACTTTTGTTTTGCAAACCTGCATGTATTTTCTCCAGTTAACT
>JANZXP010000195.1:26167622-26182910 GCA_027576715.1 Erythroxylum flavicans | reverse complement strand
TCTGGCTTGTTGAAAATTCACATAAAACACAACCAGATTTCCAAAATTCATATCTCTCAATCTACACATCGAAAAATGTGAGAGAAGGAGTTGGAAAACTCTAAACCGTAAGGAAAGAAGAGAAATGAAGGCACGAGGGGAGGGAAGGGAGTCGGGCGCGACTTATAGTCGCTGGATTACTGACGGAACACAACATTCTGTCGGTAATCTAGGTTTCCAACCGACAGTTACCGACAGACAAGACCATTCCGTTGGTAAAAGTGCAGCATTTATATTACGGTAGAAACTCAAATACCGACGGAAAAGTTATTCCGTCGGCAAACTAGGTTTCGCTGCCGACAGTTACCGACAGGAATATTATTTGTCGTCGGTAACTGTCAGCAAGTGTACCGACGGAATATTAGTTCCGTCTGTAAAATTAGTTCATAAAATAGTTACCGACGGACGTCAGACGTTCCGTCGGTATAGTAGGGTTATATCAACGAAGGGTGAATGAAGATGTCGACAATTATCGACGAAAATTTTACGCCGTCGGTATATCGTCCTTTCCTCATCGTAACGACGACGTCTGTAAACAATGTACCAACGGAAAGGACTGTCCGTCAGTATATTGCTTCAAGATATGGCGACGGAATGTTCGACCGTCGGTAAATGAAAGCTTAATACCGACGGTAGGTTTCTCGTTGGTAAATCGGCGAAGCAATTAAATTGCGGGAACGATTATCGCATTTTTTCCTGTCGCCGTGACTTTTGGCGTCGCTATTTTCTGTCGGAGATTTTGCGCGAAAGTTTTTCCTACAGTATTTCCGACGGATGTATTTTTCATCGGTAAAACATTCTATTTGCCGACGGAATACGTACGTTCCGTCAGTAAGTATCGACGATTTTTTTCCATCGAAAATATTCCGACGTTATTACGTGATTTTCTTGTAGTGTTTTAATTCGAATTTTGAGATTGTTTGGTTGAAATAATGCACCATTTGTATTTTTATTTTCAATGTTAGAAAAAATTTTGATATTTGATTTGAAGTTTAAGATTTATCTTTGTACTCGTCTAAGGTTTTTTTAGTATTTTTCAATATCTTTTATGATATAATATTATCATATGATTAGAATATCATAAATGAAAATGAATTAACATTTAATAATATGACTTGTATTACAAATTAACATTATTTAATGATTACAATTTTTATTTGGTTTGTAGGGATATAATTGGAAACACAAGTCAAAATTAAATTACATTCCATAAAATACTGTTGCATACCAAACACTATAATAAGAATCCACCCAACATTCCTATTAGAATTCTTAGAAGTATCCAAACATGTGAATATCTTTACTTTCTCATGGATTTATTTTCCAAGGAATCAGATTCCAAATTCACTTTACTTTCCCGCCAACCAAACGGGGCCTTACTGTATTCAATTTACTACTTGGGAATATTTTAAATAGTCTTTGAAAATTTTATGAATAATTTTATCTAAATTTATAAAATTTACATTAAAGTATATCAAAATTTTGATCAATATATTTAATTTAATTTTACGCTTATGTTTTTACCAATATGATTTACAAAATCTTTTGTTTTACTTATATTTTTGTTAGATTTTTTTTCGTAATTTTGGTTTATGTTTTATTAAATAGAAATAAAAAATTATTTAGTTGTTAATGCTAATATAATTACCCTTTATTATTAAAAGTAAAAAATATTAAATAAAACTTAGATATTAACTAAATTTATGAAATAATTAAGTAAATAATTTTATTTTAATATCTTATATAACATTTATTAATAATTAATAATTAAAATTTATTATATTTTATCAAATAAATAAGTAAATAAATACAATTTATAAACTTTTTTTAACTATAAAAACCAATGTCACTATTTAGAATTGATATTTGATATTTAAAAATTTTATTTCATAAATAACAAATTTAAAAGATTAAGTTTTTCGTTTTAAATGTGAAATATATTTATTCAGTAATTATCATATTAGAGTATTTTATTATTTTTTTGAGAAAAGAGTATTTTATTTTTAAAATATTATATAATTTTAATTAATATAAAATTAAATAATTATTACTGGTAATTAATATTAAATAATTAAAAATATATTTATTTATTAAAAAAGGAGATTATGACAAAAAAGCAAAAAATAATTTTTTGTAGTTTTAATAAGTTATAAAATAAGAAAAAATCGAAACGAAAAATTGAAACAAACAAAATTTTAATAAATTTTAAAATAACAATTAAACCAAACAATCCCTTAGTAGGTCAATGACAGATCTTCCTGTGACTTCACGTGACTCACATCATATGACAAAATAAACAAAATATGTGCTTATGCTTTTGAATGCGTTACAACGAAACTCACATCAAAACATAAAATTTGATCATTAGTGTATTTTGTTACTCCAAATGTAAAAGAACCTACGTATAATTTGTTATATGAGCATGAAGGACTCCACAACGTTTAATTTCAATATAATAATCACAAATTTATGTGTTGAATTCTGATGAGGGAAGATATTGTAAGTATCATAAAATTTATGTATATATTTTTTTCTTTGTTATTGTAAACAATTCATTATTTCAACCCATACAATGATTCAAAAAGGACTCGGATCATCTTATATGATGATGATTGGTGACACAAATTCAATTATTACTGCAATTTTGGTCTTCAATTGCTTTAAATATTAACTGCTCAGGCACTAAATAGGATCGATCCAAATTTATTTTAAATCCGTAAACTTTTAAAACTTCGAATTTATAGATATAGCAACCCATTATCTTAGTCTTGTTATTTGCAGGAGAAAAGGTCATAATTCCACTTCAAGCAGCCTAGTGGGCAAGTTTGTTTTGTGCCCATTTTACATCTTCGCGAAGCTAAGCTGGTTTTAGCATTTCAATGTTTGATAGCTGTTACCCAACACAATAATAAATAAAATAATTTAGGAGTGCAAAGGAATCGAACACGATAAGGTTAATATATTGACTATTTGTAAAATTAATCTATAGATTGAATAAATTGGCATGTTCATTGGGACACTTCAACTAAATTGGATTGATCGTTGGTAATAGGTGCAAAGCATAATTGGAGTCCTATAGCTTGGTTTACACATTGTCAACAGATGATCATGGAAGGAGAGGGGTTTTTAGTACTTAATTACGAGCTTTTCGGTAAATGGAGTGGAAGCAGTAGGTGCGGGAAAGAAATGAGAAAGCTCTTTTTGGTGCTTTCTCTTTAACTATTCCTTACTGGCTGTCGTCTTGACTCTAGTGGCGATATTGTATCTACTTCCATCAAATGAAAGATTCAGCGGTTGGCATATGCAATCATGCAAAGGGAGAAATATTAAAAGCTGAAGAAAGGAAATTCACAACAAGGCCCTTTTTATTATAAACCTAGAGCCCTGATATATCCATATAAATTTATACATGTTTGTATCGAAATTCTATTTGGAACACAAATGACAAATGGGCATAGTTTATAACAGTCTTGACACAAGAATTAGTACCTACACTATGATATAATTATTGATAGGTCCCAACAATTGCGATTGACGGTAATGTTAGCAACTTTCTCTTCGGGTGAGAAATAAACCACAAATTTTGAATGCAATACTTGATATCCCATTGGCGGCAAAATTGGTTGCTTAAATAAGCAAAGCCATGAACGAACAAACTAAAATATAAGGGAAACTAACAACCAACGATTAAAACTTAACTCATGTAAAACAGAGCATAACTAACAGAAATAAATAACGCAAAATTCTCAAAGAACTACTGCACATAAGGTCTGACCTAGTCCACTCTTGCCACATTCTTCTCGTGTATAATGGCCTCGACTGCTATCTGCTTTGCATACATGCTGCATGCAACTTATGTCCCATCTCATCCCAAATATTTGGAATTTGGTTTACGGCTTCGAGAGGAGCACCATGACTTAACGATTACCTGATAAAATACCAGGCTACAACAAGGAAATAGAAAGCTTAAATGAAAAAAAAGTAAAAGCACAAACTCGAGCAACTCTAAATTTGAAAATGCTATAATAAACTTGAGAGAAGTATTATAACAATAAAATTTTAATTAAAAGTTGAATAAATCTAAAAAGTAGTATAAACAACAAGAATAATTAATTCAGGTGTAAAAATAATAAAATTAAAGAGAGAAATTTATGAAATATAGACATAGATTTTGTTTACGAAACATTTAAGCATCAAAATGCTGAAGATTGAGAGGTTTTACGAAATGTAAATGCCAATCAATTCATACGACACAAAGTACTCAAATTTGATAACGATTCAAGTTTATAAATTCTACTGTAAAAATTTAAGAAACTTGACAAATTCCGATAACTTATTTTAACATCTAAAATTTTGGCTAACCTCTGCTTATTTCAGCACTGAATAAGTATATAATTATGATATTAAATATTATGTATCAAGAACAGGACACAGAGGGGGAAGTGAGTGTTCATATTTACAAAAAAGTCCACTTCCTCTTCCTCTGGAGGGGCCATGAAAGCTCAGTGTCTCCGACCCCATCATCTCTTACTCTCTCTCTCTAGCCTTCTTGTCGTTGAGGTGGTTGCATGAGTGACAGAGATAGGGAGAAATTCTTTGAGGATAGTGGTAGTTTTAGGCGTTCTTTTCAAATAGATGTTAAGGTCATATGTCATAGTTGAGATGGGGGCTTATTGCCATCCCATTTACAAATTGCGTTCACTTTTCCTATTAACACAAAGGGAAGCTAACATCCATAGTATGGGGCCTACAGACCCTGCCTTTCTATCTCTCGGTGGTTGCCCCTTCTCGAAGCCTTAGACCCCACACTAATCAAGTACATGATTTCAGACTTTTTCATGCATACATTTGAGCCCCGTCCATCCCCATTATAAATTATCATGACTGCATTACCCTTTACGCTCAAGCTCAACCCCACTCCTTTCGCTTTAATTCTCTGCTTCTTATTCTCTCCCTTTGTTACTTTTTCCCTCTCTGCTGTTTACTATTAGGTTATTATCATTGTAATGAGTTTTGATTAGGTCTGTTTTAATATTTCCTTGAAATCTAGAACCAATAAATATTAAGCTATAATGCCGGAGGTTATGAATCTGTCGATAAATGGTCAGTCCCAGGTCCCCCCAGGTTTCAGATTTCATCCTACTGAGGAAGAGCTTCTCCACTACTATCTCAGGAAGAAAGTGGCCTATGAGCAGATAGATCTCGATGTGATCCGTGAGGTTGATCTTAATAAACTTGAGCCCTGGGATATTCAAGGTACATTTAAAACGAAAACATCCCTTTCTTATGATCTATATTGCTTTGCTAGATGATAAAATTAAAATTAAAAAACAAATGTTGGTTCTTTAAGCATTCCTCTTCTTTGTGGTTTGAATCGGGGCTTCACAGAGAAGTGCAAAATAGGATCCACCCCACAGAATGATTGGTACTTCTTCAGCCATAAGGACAAGAAATATCCGACAGGAACTAGAACGAATCGGGCAACGGCAGCCGGGTTCTGGAAAGCTACTGGCCGTGACAAGGTCATCTACAGCGGCTTTAGAAGAATTGGATTGAGGAAGACTCTTGTATTCTATATGGGGCGGGCACCACATGGCCAGAAATCTGATTGGATCATGCATGAGTATAGGCTTGACGATAGCACTCATGACACCAACACCGTAAGCCTTCTTTAATTAAGTAACCTTAGACTCGAAAAAATATAACACTAATTAATTGTCAATTAAGTTCTATCATATTTTTGAACGATTAATAGGTTTACTTTCGATAGTAAAAAAGGTGTTCAAAGTTTTGAAATTCTTCTGATATTGTAACTTTATCTGTTTAGTTCAATTGAGTGAAACTAAATATATAAAATCCATCACCTTATTACTGGACTAGCTAGTACGTACTCCTTTGTCTTTCCGAATGTAGTCCGAAGTCTTGCTCGTTTGAAAGTTGCCTTTTCAAAACATTTTTAGCTACTTGTAGTTACCTTGAGATGTATTCTCAGGCTACCAACCCTACAGCAGACACCGCAGACGCATTCCTTGAAGAAGGCTGGGTGGTTTGTCGCGTATTTAGAAAGAAGAACTATCAGAAATCCCTAGACAGTCCTAAAGGCTCGTCAAGCTCACTAGACTCAAAAACTCATATTCTTAGTGCTGGTGGGGATGCGGTTCTTGATCAGATACTTCTCTACATGGGAAGAACTTGCAAGACGGAAAATGAATCAATGAGCAACCATGTTAACAATCCAAACGACACCGACAATGTCCGATTTCTCCCGAGGAATACTGGCGTAACCATCGTTGAAGGGCTTCAGGAAAAATTCTTACATCTTCCTCGACTAGACAGCCCACCTCTTGAGCAAGAACACAGCTTCAATTCTTGTTGTCACCCCAACGACGATGAGATGCTCATTGCAGAATATGAACCTTCCTCTACCAACCAAGCCAACAACTTTGATGCTTCCTCGGTTAATCAGGACAAGAAATCGAAGCTTAATGACTGGATTACCCTCGACCGTCTCGTGGCATCGCAGCTTAATGGTGAGACATCAAAGCAATTGGCCTGCTTTAGCGACCCAAACGGGGGTTTTGGTCTTTTCCATGATGATGACATGCAGTTGTCGCTCCTACTCTCGCAGAGATCAAGCCAAACAAGCGAGAATGATCTATGGAACTTCACTCATTCTTCCTCCCCGTCAGCATCCGACCCATTATGCCACTTGTCAGTTTGACAGAAAAAGTACATTACCCCAATAATATATATAGAAGCTCTTAGAGTCCTTAAGCTATATGTTACATATACTTTTCTTAGGTTCTATTCTTGTCTATACATGGTGCATAATTGCATATCAACGACATTAATAAACCGGATCACAGGTTTTCGGTTTTCGATGGGGTGGCTATGTCAACCATTACTCGATTTTCCTTAATAACAATAACGTCCGTTCATTTTAGACTGTTTACGAACAAATTAATGCAGCTAAGTTTGGGTGCTGTGATTTGAATTTTCCACCTGTAATTATATCAAGAGGGGCTAATGTCTTTGCTGAATTCGTTAACCATATGGAAAAAGTTTAACAAGCTAATTATGGCACGTTGCTGACTTCAACGTAACGATTGGGTTCACAAGAGCATGGAAATGATAATACCCACTTGGCTGGCACAGCCACAAATGCTTAGTGGTCAATAATCCTATTGAATCAACATGTTATTATGCTGTCGATGGAATGAGGTCCTCACGTCTCACCTAACCAACGTACCAATGAAGATAATTGAAATGTAAAAAAGTTAAGAGTGACATTGAGATAAGAGAGTAGACATAAGGTGGAATCCATTCTGTATATCACAGAGGAATGGTCATTTTTGTCTAATTTAGCTATGACAGCTCGACTTTATCTAAACTCAACCAATTCAATTTAAGTTGATTAAATTTTGATTTTTAAATTTTACATAAAACTATTTTAAAATTTAAATTAAAAGTTAATCAAACTTATTCCACACCCGATCAACACTTGTACGTGTTAAGAAATTAAATTTATACATAAAATATGATACAAATAATTTGTATAGGGTTAAGGTTAAAAGAAATTGACTCATAAGAGAAAGTTTTATGACTGAAATGTATAGTGACAATTTAGAAAAAGAGTTTATGATAAGCTTCAGTCTTATTGGCTTAAAATTTATTAGCTAAATATGCGTAGGCTTTTAACGTCGTAATGGGATGACAAAGGGTTTGAAAATTTGAAGTTCGCTTAAAATAGTAACTCCAAGAGGTATGGTATGTACAAAAACAAACGTGCTTTGTCTTATCCAATTTAGTGAAAGAAGAACTTAACTACATGATACTTATCGTTATAAAAGCATCCAATTTCTTTAGTTGATATTCATATCATCATTAACACCCAGTTGAAGTCTCGCTAAGATGTGAAGTCTGGAAAGATCCGATAGTACGCAACTTTACCCTTATATAGTAGATAGAATTAGTTGATATTCATATAAGGAACGTTAAACCCTTAAGATATGTACACATTATTACATATTTACACCTATAACTTTTGTTACTCATAAAAAAATAAATGTCGCTTGCCTTTCACTAATATGAGCTTTGGAGTATTTTGTTAGGGAACTTTTATGTTTTGTAGATTTGTTGGTCACAACAATAGCCAGTTAGAGATTTTTGATGCGATCATTTGGCTTTGTCTGTAAGAAACAAATTGATTAGTCATCACAATTTATAGTGAAATTCTAGTGAACGTGCAACACTAAATGTTAAAAATATATGGACTAATATAATCACAACATTAATTCCATATTCACAACCATTAATTAAATTGCCTAATGTATATTTAATAACCTTAATGAGATGATTAATAATTTAATGATTACATTTGAGGCACATGATAGTAATCTAATAACTATATGTTGACCCATTAAACTATAATTTATCTCATCTTTGAAATGACACAATTATCTTTTTTCTACCCCTTAGGGTAGAACATGTTATAAAACATGACATATGGTGAGATTGTGTTGAAGTAGCCATGGGTGTGTGTTAAGAAAATAGGGTCTTCTATCATAAGCTTCCTCTCTTGCACAAGATTTGTTGATATTGATAGGTTGTGGTGTCTACAATGAAGAGAATGCATCAAGATTCCGTACCAAACATTAGAGGTATGCTTATTTATTATGTAGTTAATGCTCTAAATAAAATTTGGATCTTGGCATTGTGATTATTAATGACTGCATTTATGTATAACAATTAGTATCAGAGCTTTATGGTCATTTGATTTTAGGGCTTGTATTTGGGTATAAGCCCATTTTTTCCAAATCGGGTTTTTGGCATCAATGACTTCGAAATGATGCATTGAAGGTTTAGAAAGTGTTGTTGGTTGTTATTGATGGCCTGTAACTTTGTTTTGGACAAATGAATCACGATTTTTAGTTGAGATTTATGAAAAATTTTGGAGTTTTCGTTAATGGCCGAAATGAGTTAGAGACTCTTAAGTTTTGGGGTACTTTTGGCTGCAATGGGTATTAGAAATCCATAGAGCATGAAAAATAGAAGAAAAGCCTCCAAATCTCGTCTGAAATGGGCGATCGGAGAGAAAGTTGAAGGCGGGTCAGACTTGAGTGCTCGCAGGTTGAACTGCGTACCCAGCTCAGGGTCAAGGATGACCCATAAAATGTCACTGACCCTGTTAATTATATATATATTTTTAGTTAAATGTCTGTATAGTAGCGCATGGAGACACTTGAGAGGCTATTTTTGGATCATTTTTCATCATTTTGCTCCATTTTTTATTCTGTCTTTTCATATGTTTATGCACATGATTAATCATTGTTTTTTATTTGATAATTCTAATTATTTTTAATATTATTGTGCCATAAAAATGATTATTTGTTGACAATATTGAATGCTTATTTTTACCTGTCGTAAAATTGAACATGTAAAACTATTTGTGATGAGGAATTTTTAAATATTAATATATGTTTAAAATTTTGTGTTTTTCCTCTAAAATAACATTAAGATCTATACGGGTAATTAATTATCCTGTCAATAATTACTACTTAGTAGGATGCTTAAATGGTGAAGACATTTTATTAAAATATTATGGACAACACAGTTTTTCTATCCTTTCAATGGTACATTGATGATTTGGTTGTAATATTCAATAAATTGTTCTTACCTGTGAATGAGTTCTATATTTGTTTAAAGAACTCTAGCATGAATGATATAATTAATTTTGAGAAAAAGAGTACAAATTGCATGATTCTATTTTAACATACATATCATGGTTATTGCTCTTGAATTCTCATTCAGTTATAAGCAATCTGAGAGTCTTTGTCATCTTGACATTAAATGGAACGAACCACAAGCAGTGGGTTGAATCTTTCATAATAAATTTGGCTATCATGCGAATGGACTTGGCCTTGAGAATTGACGCACCACCAAAACCCCTAATGATACTAATGAGAAAGATAAGAAATCTTATAAGGAGTGGGAATATTCTAATCGATATTGTTTGATGATTATGGGGTATCATATGGATGGATCTATTTATGATAGTATTCTTAAGGCTAATAGTGTAAAGGATTTTCTTGTTGCCATTAAAAAAAAGTATAAGAAATTATTAAAGAATGAGAAGAATGAGTACTTAAACATGCTTTATCACACCATTTACAATGGTGTAAGTGACATTAGGGCTCACATCTACAAGCTCATGGGTTGTTACCATAAGCATAAGGCTATGGATATGGACCTTGGT
The DNA here is from genome assembly GCA_027576715.1 of Erythroxylum flavicans. Classification (NCBI taxonomy): domain Eukaryota; kingdom Viridiplantae; phylum Streptophyta; class Magnoliopsida; order Malpighiales; family Erythroxylaceae; genus Erythroxylum; species Erythroxylum flavicans. The sequence goes on along the minus strand of JANZXP010000195.1, from coordinate 26,172,616 downwards.
GAGGATTACATGACATGGTTTGTGATGGGGACTCTTCCTTCCAAATTTGATTCGATCAGATCAAGCTATAATGCTTAGAAAGAGCAATGGACTGTTAAGGAGATGATTGTCATTCTCGCCAAGGAAGAGGATGGCATGAAAAAGGAAAGGACAAGAAGCATCTCTATGATGACAAACCACAACAATTCTCAAAAGAGAAAGTTCACTTCTAATAGCTCAAGTGAGAAGAAAGTTGTTAGTCTTAAAGAAAGTGGAGAGGCAGGCTCATCTTTTATTAGTTAGAAGAATAAATGTTTCAAAGGGAAGTGCAACTTTTATTATAATTTTGGGCATAAGAAAGCTGATTGTCGAAAGCTCAAAGCTCACATAGAGAAGAAAGGTACTTGTCTTGTGATGGTTTGTATGGAGTCCAATATTATTGATGTGCCCTCAAATACTTGGTGGTTAGATACTGGAGTAACAATTCACATTACAAATTCCTTGCAAAAACTGATAAGTCAAAGGAGGTCAACTAGTTCTGAGTAACATATGTACATGGGAGACGATACCAAAGTCCAAGTTGAATTTTTTAGGACAGTTGAACTATAGTTGAATACAAGACATCTTTTGATGTTACATGATGTCACTTATTTACCCTCTAGGAGGAATTTGATTTCTATATCCATTTTGGATAGACTAGGTTATAGTCTTCTTTTTGGAATTGGAAAATTAACTTTGTATCATGACTCCTTGTTAGTAGGAAATGAAATTTTAAGTGAAAATTTATACAAACTTGAGTTGAATGATGTTGTTACTGTTGCTTCTTCCTCTTCTCTTAATACTATTGTTGGTTCAAAATGTATGAGGTTGGAATTGAGATCTTCTATGTTATGGCACAAATGCTTATATCGTGTTTCTAGAGACAAAATGAAGATGTTGGTAAAAGATAATGTACTTTAGGATCTTAATTTTTCAGATTTCACTTCATATGATGATTGTGTTAAAGGAAAGTTGGTCGCCAAGGTTAGAAAAAGCAAAACAGATAAGTGCTTAAAACTGGTAGAGTTGATTCATACTGATGTATGTGGACCATTTATTCCACCTGCTATGGGTGATTATAAATACTTCATCACTTTTATTGATGAATTTTCCTAGTACGGTCATATAGAGCTCATTCGTGAAAAATCTGAATCTTTGGATGCGTTAAGATTTTCAAGACAAATGTTGAGCTTCAAAAGGGGAAGAACATCAAAGTAGTTAATTTTGATAGAGGTGGAGAGTATTATGGGTTTATGATGAGAGTGGAAGGAATTCAAGGCCTTTTGCTAAATACTTGCAAGAATGTGGTATTGAAGTAAAATATATAATGCCAGGAACTCCTCAGTAGAATGGAATCACTGAAAGAAGAAACCGCACACTTCTTAATATGTTGATTCATTATAGTTTACCAAAATTTTTGTAGGGTGAGGCGTTGAAGATGGTTACTTATATCTTGAATCAAGTACCTAGCAAGTCAGTCCCAAAGACTCTGTGTGCGTTACGGTCAAGTAAGAAACCAAGCTTGCACCATTTTTATGTTTGGGAATGCAAAGCAGAAGTAAGGCCCTATAATCCACAATCTAAGAAACTTGATCCAAAAATTATTAGTGGCTACTTTATAGGTTACACCGTCAGATCAAGGGTTTTAGATTTTATTGCCTATCTCACATGACCAGAATTATAGAATCAGATAAAGCTGTCTAATTTAAAGATGAATTTGGTTCAAGTGAAGGGTAAAGAGAAATTTTATTCGGGGAAGAACGTATTCCAATCCTTGTACTTGTCGTTTTAGCTCCTACTGATGACCCTATGATTGAGCATATTCCATTATAATCTCATGATGAACCTCAAAATCAAGCACATGATGGAGTCATTGATATTTGGGATGATGAAATTGTTGTCAAGAGATCACAAAGAACATGTAGACCTGCCATTCTTGATGACTATATTATCTATTTGTAGGAACATTGATCACTAGGTTACATATGCTAAGTTTTAATATTTATAACCTCGATATTTTCACAAGCGCATAGGTCATTAGCGTAATACCTAAGGTATTATTCCCATGAGGAGGGTTAATCTAATCCTAAAATCTAAGGCTTGACTAAATTTTGCAATAAATCAAAATAAAAAACTAATGTAGAAATTAACCAATCAAACAATCAATATCAAGAATTGAACTTATAAAATATAAACAAAATAGCAATTTTGCACAACCAAATCTAGAATCAACCTAGAAACTACCAATTAAGAGAAAAGGGGGTCTTAATCTGAAATTAATGAAAATTTAATCAATTATGCAATTATCGAATTACTGGGTCTAGACAGTCTTAGGGTGGATTACTCTCTCTCGAGTTATAATCTTTAACCCTAATTTATAATCCCTAATTTAAATTATGAAATTGTATTCTCTCGATTTCCAATTTACCCAAAACCTAAATTAGTTCTGAATTTGTCTAATAACCTACCAGAAACCTATGATTGATTCCTCGTTACATGATTTCACAAGTTTGATTCAATTCTTGTCTATCAAACTACCTAACTCTCGTTAGCCCAATTTGATGATATTCACTCAGTTCACCCTCTCAATTTATTACCGAATTATTACCCATAGATATTAAATCACAAATAACTCAATTAAAACACAATAAACCAAACTTCATTAATCTCAAAGATCAAAATCCATGAAGTGAGTTTAAACAAAATAGACATTCAACAACAACTATTCTCATCAACTATCCCAATTCTATACATCAATAAATTTGATTAAAGACGAAAAATACTGTTGGAATGGACTAGTGGAGGCCGCAACGACGGGAAGGCACCCGTTCCGGGAAGTCAAGCTTCTTCTCCGTGTCTCTCTTCCTTCGTCTCCTTCCTCAAATCTTTTAATATGCTCTCTAGGGTTTTGGAATTAACTAATGCAAAAGGTTGCTTTTCTATTCTTTAATGTTCTATTTATATCTTGGAAGCCCTAGGGTTGATTCAGGGTCAAAATTGTCTGAAATTTCCTGCAAAACTTAACTCTTTCAATTGTTTTTGTGTCTGCCCAACACAGGCCTCGATTATGGCAGGCAGTGCCTAACCCTCTCTGTTACGATTGTGGCCTAAAGTGCATGATCGTGGCCTAGTTCAGAGCTCCCTGTCACGATTATGGCCTGGGTCCTGTCAGCTTGCTTCTTTCTATCATGATGTTGTGCCACAATCGTGGCCATATTTTTGGCCCAAAACTCTTTGAAATTTCTTCGTTGCCTATCCTGAAACACTAACAAACACACCAAGGTAACTTAAAATATAACATTTAAGCTTAAAGACTCATACTAACCCATAAAAACACTTAAACATATAAACTAACAAAATTAAAACCTAAATACACACTAAACACTCAAATTAACACAAAATACCTAACAAATTGAATCCTAAAATATAATGTAAATCACAACTATCATGCAACACACACATGAATTAACCTAAGGAAATTACCAATTAAGAGAAAGGGAATTTTACCTATCCTTAATGCTAACCTAACTAATTATGAATTATTGGATTATTGGTTCTAAACGATCCTAGGGTTGATTACTCTCTCTCGAGTTATAACCATTAACCCTAAATCATAAACCCTAATCAGACTGTTGTGGTTGCAATCTCTCAATTTACAACCTATCCAAAACCTTAATTAGTTCTAAAGTTCTCTAATAAACTACCGAAAACCTATGCAAGATCTCTCTTCGCATAATTTACTGATTTGATTTAATTCTAATTTCTATTAAATTACCTAATGCTTGTTAGCCTAATTTAATCATTTTTCATTCAGTTCATCTTCCCAATTTATTATCAAATTATGCAATCGTAGAATTAAATCACAACAAATACAAATAAAACATAAACAATTAGATTTCATTAATTTAAGAATAAAACTCTGAAGGTGAGTTTAGAACATCCTCAACATTTAGATCCTATCATCAACTATTCAATCCAATTCTATACAATGATAAAACTGAAAATAAATAGGAAATACAATCAAAATGGTGGACGAGACGCAGCGACGTCGGGAAACCTCCTGATTCAGGATGGACCTTGAGTTAGCTTCTTCTCCTCTTCTCTCTTCCTCAATCTCTCGATGAATTCTCTCTAGGATTTCTCAAGGTGACTGATGCAAAAGCTCTCTCTGCCTTTTTGTCTTGTTTTTTAAATATCCTTTGTGTTTTGAGCAGCTCTAAGGTTTTTTTGGGGTTTGAAAAGTCTGAAAAATCGCTCTAAACTTGACGTTTTTGAGCGTCTGTGCATCTGCCCGATGCAGGCTGCGATCGTGGGCAACATTTGAGCCTTTTGTCCTGATCATAGCATGTAGGCCATGATTATGGGCCATGTCCTAGGCTTCTATCATGATCATGGCATGCATGCCATGACCATGGACTAACTCTGGTGCTTTTGTCATGATCGTGGTCTATTATTCCACGATCGTAGACCGTTGTTTCAGCCAGAATGTCTCTGAAACTTCTTTGTTCTTCGATGTTGACCCTGAAATACTAACAAACACATCAAAATACCTAAAAAACATAATATTTATACTCAAAGACTTGTACTAACCTATAAAACACTTAAATCACAAATAATTAACAAACTAACATAATTCTAACCTAACACATACTAAATGATTGAATTAATAACTAAACATATATCAAACTAAGTCCTAAAGCAAGATGCAATTCATACTTATCATTATTCAAATTTGAATCCCTATTTCAAGCTTAAAGATTGATGGAAGTAGGTCCTTAGTGTTAGAGTAGTGCTCTAAAGGCAATTACCTTTAGCACTTTCGTACAAACTTTATTTTGATTAATAAAGCAAATAGGCATTTTTTCATTGATTTGATATTTGTTTATATATATATATATATGAATTGATATTGATCTTAAATCGAATTAATGAAGTCCATGATACAAAACATAGCATGAAGGAAATCATGATGAGAT
>JANZXP010000195.1:26143493-26167522 GCA_027576715.1 Erythroxylum flavicans | reverse complement strand
TAGTCATCTTGCCTAACAAGCAAGATTCACATGTGTCATATGATTCATAATCAAATGACCCTAAGCTACCACTCCTGAGTAGTTTAGACATCTATCTCTCACTTATATAACCAAGTCAACTATGCCATAAGTAAGAAGATTTTAAGTTATCCCATTTTTGTCTTTTATTATTATTGATATTTAAAATCGGATTGCACATATCTAATATGTAAATACCATTTCATAATATAGTTGTACCATACAATATTTCATTCAACATAATTAAACAACCATTGCTTGAAAAAGTTAAATGAAATCTTGTTTTATTAAGACATAAAACAAATACAATTTTCTTTGTCACAATGGGTACATAATAACAATTATACAAAATTAACTCTAGCCACTAGGAAGATACAAAACATAGGTTCCTACAGCCAATGCAGCAACTCTCGCTCAATTTCCCACTCGTAGGTCCATCTCTCCCTTCTTGAGCGATCTATTATCCCTGAGGCCCTGCATGTTAACACATATATGTGAGCCACATTCGGTATCTAATACCCAAATATTATGATCAGAAATAGTATTAATCTTAATGACAAATAACATATTTGGAGTAGATGGTGTAGCATCTAATGCCTTCCTCAGCTTCAGTGACTCTATATAGGCTTTACAGTTCCTCTTGCAATGCCCTTTCTTGTTGCAATGGAAGCATATTCCCTTTGGTCTATTCTTCTTTGCCTTCTTCTTGGCTACACCTCCTACTAGCGTTTTGGACTTTTTCTTATTCTTTTAGTTCCTCTTGCGAGAACCAGAAGCAGAGTCCACCAGCATCATAGCCTTACTGTCCTTCCTAACAGTTTGCTCAACTGTTTTGAGTAGATTAATTAACTTAAGTATCAAGATGGATATTTGGTTCATCCGATAGTTAAGCAAAAATTTGAATAACTATCAGTTAATGTAGTCAGAATTAAGTATATACTTAATTCATGATCCATTATGAAACACAAACTGGTTAACCTCTTAATGTATCCATTCATCTTCAGCACATATTGCACTAGAGGTGATCCCTTAGCCATTTTAGAGCAGAAGAGCAACCTCGAGGTCTCAAAGCTTTTGGACTGAGCTTGCTCATCAAATAATTCCCTTAGATGGTAGACTATGGTATGAACATCCATAGACTTATATTGCTTTTGCAGTTCTGGTGATATAGAGGCTAATATAATACAGCTAGCCAACTCACTATCATCGAGTAGCTTTTTGTAAGTTTTCTGATCTTCACTAAAAGTGTAGGCAGTAGGGGATCGGGAAGTGGATCATCTAGGACATATTTTAGTTTCTTAGATTTGAGAACGATTCTCTAATTTCGTAGCCAATTTAAGAAGTTTGGTTCCGTGAGTTTGTTAAAGTCTAGTAAAGAGCGTAAGTTCACATTGGACGAAGACATTGTGGTGATTCAATAACCTAGAAGAATGAGAGAGAGTGTTAGAACGTACATAAATATATATTGATAAGGACTTTAATCATATGCATTATGGGTCCCACTATTTTATTGTGAATTAATTTCCAGTCTATTCATATGTTGATTTTTGGGAATTTCTAAAAATAGAATGCACGTGTGGATTTTGAAAATTTTGCAATATTTCTAGAAAATTTTTTTCTTTAATTTTCTTTCATAAAAATGTTTATAAGGTGTTATATTATGTTTTTGTCAAAGGAAATTGTAATTGCATGTATGTAAGTTTTGGGAAATTCTAGAAATCTAATGAACATGCATGCTTGTAAATTCCTGAATAATTTTATAAACAATTTTTTATGAACTTCCTTCATGAACATGCACATATAATGTTGCCACATGTATGAGATGCATGACACCTGCTTTTAAAATGATTAATTATTTATTCTCGATTTTATATGCATGCTAGTGGTGTATGACAAGTTTTAGTGGACATATGATGTGATGGCTAGTTCCATTTAGTTTATAAAGAATTCCTAGGAATTAGATTCTAGAATTTTTAATTAGGCACATTTACAATGTGTATAAGACTTCAGAATTTTTCTAGAATTAATTGAACTTGATTCAATTAATAGGTCAAGTCAAAGTCAACATTAGTAAGCTTTTGGAAAGCTCTTGAGGCTGACTTGTTTGACGACTTATGTGTATGCGTTTCGATTGTAAGACCTTGAAACAATTTTATGAGATAAGAAACGTATTATTTTGATGCTAGTAGCATGCTAAGTGCATGTGCTTAAATTTAGGGTTTTTAGAAAATTTCCAGACATCTAATCAGTCTCTTTAATGTTTAGTAGATTAACTCATTTATTTTGGCTGTCAAGATATTTTATGGCTTGTGTCAAAATTGTCTTGATAAATTTGAGATGACCTAGGGATATTTTAGATGGCTAATTGATGCTCAAATATTTTGGAAACCCTAGACATTACTTGGACTAGATGTGACGTAGTCAGTCTAGTAGGAGTTGACACATAGCCCATACTCTAAACTAAGTGGGGTATTGTATGGTGAAGGGACAAATTGCACAATAATTGTCTATGGAAAGTTTTGTAAGTTGGATAATTAACTATCAAATAATTTCTGTGTTAATTCATTTACATTTTGGTAAATTGGAATCATGAAACCCTTTATGATTTGCTTGGATTAAGAGTTAATTCAAGTGGTATGAAACTATTCATGATATGCTCGGATTAAGAGTTAATTCAAGTTCCCAAAATAACCAGAAACCTAAAGGTGATATGCATAAAGATCGGATGAAAAAAATGTTCATGGTTGTCATTTTAAGCAAGTCTAGGTCACGATCGTGACCCACTTGATGACGTGTGGTACATAAGTAATTTTTTTACTTATATACACACAAAATTCAGCTAAAAACACACTCAATTGAGAGGCTAATGGTCCAGAAGAGATCTGGAGGTTGATAGGAGTGATCTTGAGGTTTGTTCATGCAATTTTAAGCAATTATTGCAGGAGTTTAATTGCTTGTAACTTGATTATGATATAACTCTCAATCGAGCATCTACTTGAATTCATCTTATTCAGTGCTTTAACCACTCTTACACACTGATATTTCTTCATCTCTGTGTGTTCTTCACTGGTTGTTGAAGGTGTTTGGTGTTTGCTACAATGTAAACAAGGAGAAGATTTAAGAAAGGAGGAGCATTTAAAAGGTACATATGCTGTAATTTCATGTTCTTACATTCTGTTTATACATGCACATGGATTTTGGTTTTTCTGGGGATGTCTTGGTGTTTGAATTTTGATTTTAATGCTTCCGTTGCATAGCCATGCACAAGATGCATGGACCCATGGCTCCCCTACATATATTACCTTCATAAGAAACAACTAAACCAATAACACATTGATGTTATTATAGAAATATTTTCATTACATGCGGGAGTAGTTTCTTATGTCTTACCAACTTATTATAGTACTTCAAACATTAAGTGATGCTTATTAGAGTTGAGCTTACACCATAATAAGGACATGTTTTTAATGCTTTACTGCATGTAAGAATTAAACAACTACAATGTTGAAATATATTATCAGCATGGTTATGATAAGTCTATGATAGATGGTGAAGAAATTGATTTTGATATCGGTAATAAAGAAGGGTATTCCAAGTTTAGGAGGAATAAGATAATGAAGATTTCATTATTATAGAGATGAGTGAATCTGAAAATGATATAGGTTATGGAGAAATTTATTCAACTGTTGATGAATAATATCTTATTGCAAGAGAAATGAGAAGAAATATAGGAAGAAGGTATATAGTGGGACTGAAGGTGATGATGTTGTGGATGGGCTCAAAAGTATTGGGAAATGTAGTAATGGAGAGCAAACTTAATTAAAACTTTCATAAAGGGAACCAGGGAGTTCACATGGTTAATGTAGTGATGCAAGAATTTAACCATGAATTTGTAGTGATGATGATGGCTAAGAGACATTTTTTATAAGGAAAAAATATGTTGTTTTTAATCCAGAAGTGGATGTAAAGGATTTCAGTTTGAAATTAGCATAAAGCTTAAGGATGAGGTTCATTTTAGGGAACTGATCCAAAATTTACAATTACAAATATATGTGATATTTCAATGGTAAGATCTTGAGTGAGAATGGAGCCTATTTATGGGCCATAATTTCCTTTTAAGGTTATACTAGTTAAATTGAAAATGAAAAACACTATATATTGAAGATATTAGAAAATAAGTATAATTGCAAGAAAGTGTAAATAAACATGCAAGCTATTAAGAATTGGCTATCAAATGAATTCTTATACATGTTTAGGAGGAATCCAAATTAACCAATTAGTGAGATGATAGACGATCTTTAGAGGAAGTGTGCATTTTAAGTGACTAAATTTTAATGTTATAGGGCCAAATGGAAAGTTATTGTGATGTTATGAAGATTTATGGAATTGTACAAAATTATGGTCTTATAGATAAGAATTGCAATGGATTGAAAAAGAAGAACAATTCATTATCCAAATTGAACTTGATGAAAAGTATACATAGCCAATGTTTAAAAGGTTTTACGTGGGATTTATTTCATTAAAGTGTGGATTTCTTAGTGGTTATAGGAAAATAATGGGGTTTGATGGCTATTCTTTTGAAAATATTTATTAGAGGTGCTTTATTAGTTGCAGTTAGGTGTGATAGAAATAAAAAGAATCATATCTATTAGGTTGTGGTTAAGGGAGAGAATTACCAATCTTGGCATTGATTTTCAATTCTTCTTAGTGAATATCTAAAAATAAATGGGAATTCATGGACTTTTGTAAGAGATTAACAAAAGATGAACATTTAAATATTTGTACTGTTTATTTCTGTATATGTTTTGAATTATAATACTTATATTATTTATTTTTTTGTGTTCAAGGTTTAGAGGATGCATTAAAGAATCTCTTACTAGAAGTCGAGCATAGAAACTATAATCGACATGTATATGTAAATTGGTCTAAATTGTATAAAGGTCATATATATATGAGTTTATTTTTCCTAGCATGTAACTGCACAACGGAAATTGAAATTGATAAGATAATGGATAAGTTAAAGAATATATCAAAGAAATGCATACAATGACTTCAAAATGAGGAGTCTTGATACTTCTGTAATAGCATTTTTTAGCATGAGACCACAATGTGAAATTGTTCATAACAATATATTAGATACATTTACTGGATTCATTTGTAAAGCCCAATGAAAAAGTTTGGTCACATGATAGAGGATATTCGAGTTAAATTAATGTTTCAAAATCATGAAAAAAGGGATATGATGATAAAATCTACCTATGATACAAGTATAAGGGTGAAGAAGAAGATATAGATTGCACAATGGGAAGTAAGGCATTATATCACTAAGACAAACAAAAGTTTGAATTTCAAAGTAACACATTTTGTAAATAAGTTCATTGCTAATTTAAAAGCAAGAAAATGCCAATCTAGATTTTGAGATTCAATAGGGATTCCAAGTAAGCATACATTTGCTTGTACATTATTTCATAAGAAGGAATTGATGGGTATATGAGTTGATACCACAAGTATGAATGCTATTTAAAGAGTTATCATTATACCATAGAACCTATTAGTGGTCTAACGTTTTCACCCAAGATTGAAAACTTATAGCCTATATTACCTTATTTGATCAAAATATGCTTGGAAGGCCTAAAAAGCCTAGGAAAAGGGATAAAGATGAAGAACCTGATGCATATTGAGTACATCAAAAAAATAAAGCCTAACTCTACACAACTAAATTTGAAGTAGTAGTTAAAGTCACCCTTCTACAGTTATTATGTTGCAAAATGTCAAGAGTGAGTTGAGAAAAGCTTAGGAAGCCTATTATCTAAACCCTTGTAGTCAAAAGCTAAAAGATGATGACATCAGAAAGTTAGAGATATACAATATGGCCTTTTATGATCATAAATCTTTACTCATATAAAAGGCTAGAATGATTTGGCTAAGAGAGGGTGACTCTAACATTAAATATTTTCATAATTTTGTTTTAGCAAGAAAAAACTCCAACAAATAAGCTATTTACTAGATGAAAATGATCACATGGTGGTTAAAAATCCTCAATTAAAGTTGTGGTGCTCAATTATTTTGAAAATCTGCTAGTGTGGCATCCCATCTCTCAAATTGTTGAGAGATTTAAAGTGTTAGACTAATGAGTCATTTGATTGGCATCATATAGAATGAAATTTGTACAATTATGACATGATTTTTATAATGACGTTCAAATGCATAATATAAGCATACACACATAAATTGTGAATTAGATAAATTGCACTCAATTGACATATTTCGAGATATGAAACTAAATTGGATGTGATAAATGACTGAGCATAATGAATGTGACATGAATGAATATTTCTAATGTCTTGTACGTTGGTTTGACAATGAAAAGAATTGATGGACCATAATTAGTAATTTTGGAATTAATTGGTTTGATTGAGAGATTTATGAATTAATGTGTTTTTTTGGACTAGAAAAAATGCCAAGTGACAAGACAATTGACAAATGGAAGTAGAAAAAAGTTAACATATGGTAATAGAAATAAGTGATAAGCGGCATTAAGATTAATTGATAAGTGATATAGAAAATTGGTTTGCAATTAGTATAGAAATTGGGAGACAAATGGACTGATTATTAAGAGTTATGTAGTAGCATAAGTGAAAGGCATTAACATTTATTTTATGTGGTAAGTGTCATGACATGTCTCATGACACTTACCAAACATTATAACCCATGATATGTTCCATTTAAAAGACTATCTCCATTATCTTTCATTTTGATGAAATACTCTCATCTTCTTCATCTCTTTTGCTTTCATACACAATGCTCACAAAATTGCATCGTTGACTTTTGAGGCTCAGAGGAGATCTAGTTAGACTAATTTGGAGTATAGCTATTGCACTGGACATGAGTCAGTGATCAGGATCAGTTGTACATGCAAATGTTTCAGTTTTAATCGTATTTGAATTACATTTGTCAAACGTTGTGTAATGTTTTTGTAAAGTGTAAAGTGTAATAACATTTCTAACTGGTAATGTTTATTAATAAAATGGGCCAAATATGACTACTAAATTGCTTCTGATGAGTGATGCTTGAGAAAAATTTTGTAATGAGTTGACTGATTGTCCTAACGTGCCATTCTTGTAGAGTATATTCTCGAATATCGTGGATAGGTTCAGGTATATGCTCTATGAGAGCGGTGTGTTACATAGGAGCTAGACTCTCAAGTTTATCTAATTTATAGGAGTTAGTAAAGTTGATTGGTCCCCTAACTCTCTACCTTAGGATTCTCTACTAAATCTACAACAACCAATAACTCACCAGGAAATCAAAACTACTCTCTTCAGTCTTAATCTTAGAAAGGCTCTCAGTTTTAATGGGTATAATGCCCACTTCTTTCAAAGTACCTAGGATATCACTGGTAAGCTACTAGTAGAAATTGCCTTAGAATTCCTGAGTTCTTGAAAATTGTTGAAGCAAATAAATGCAACTTATATATGGTTCATCCCCAAAGTGCCTAATGCCAATTGCCTTAATGATTTTGAGCTATTTCATGTTGTAATAATGTTTATAAAGTAATCTCTTAGCTACTAGCCAACAACTTAAAGGAGTCACTGAAGCACCTTATCCATTTTTCACAAGAAACTCTTATTTCTGGTAGATCTATCATTGATAATATCCTTATGGTTTAGGAGATGATGAGGGACTATAATAATAGCAAAACCATTAAAATTTATGCCATTAAAGTGGATTTCTCCAAATCAGTTAACAATTTCCATGGAATTTCATTTTAGATAACCTAAAGTGGTTTGGTTTTCCTAATCTTTGCATTATTTAACTCAATGCATGTCTTTGAACTCCCTTTTATAAGATCCTCATCAATGGATCACTAAGCAAACAATATTAAGAAGCTAATGGTATAAGGGAGGGAAATCCTCTCTCTCCATATTTGTTTTCATATCCATGGAGATTCTCAATAGGATAATCAGGCTAAAAACTTTAAGATCCGCTAACTTTAGCTTCCACCATAAATGCAAAGAGATTTTCCTAACTCATCTAAACTTTACATATAACTTATGATGTTCTATAGTGTTGATTAACCTTCTATTTCTATTTTTCATTATTCTCTTCAATATTTTGTAGAATATTTGGATTATGTTTCAATTGACTAAAGAGAAAAGTCTATTTTCTTCGAACATCTCTAACACTGACAATCTTCAACAAATTATTAGTTTGAATATTCATAGCCTACCTTTTAAATACCTTAGTGTTCCTATCTCTAAGAAGCTAAGATTTTAAGAATTTTTATTAATTTTAGAGAAATACAAGAGAAAGATAAATGTTTGGTTGAATAGAGCTTTCTTATAAGCTGGAAGAGTCCTACTGATTTTTTCAATACTAAATAATTTGCATACATATTAGAGTACTCACCTTTTTATACGTAAGAAAATCAACAAGGGAATAGAAAAATGCATCAAGAATTTTCCTTGGTCTAACAAGGTTGCCAATCTCAAGGAGCTAAAATCAAATGGGAGAAATTATGTTAGTCCTATATGCTTACTTGATTCTATAATTATTCTATAACACTTAGCGATTATTGACATAAAATTGCTTAAGACACTCACTTTGACTCATATGTGATTTTAGGTACGATTCGGAAGCAAAGAAGTTAAAGTGAGCCGAAACCATGATATTTGGGTAATTTTTTGAAGATTAATATTCACTTGTCTTCATAGAGTAAGAAAAGAAAATTAGAGAAAGAAAATAAAAAATTGGCAGCAAGTTGTAACACTAGTTAAAATAAACTAGACCTACTACTGTAGAAGCGGTGAGTCTAGGTCGATCCCACAAAGAGTGTGTGTAAATTTTATGAAATGAAATTAAATTGTGTTTAGGTCATAGAAGGGTTTGGTTGGTTTGAAATAAGAAAATAAAATGAAACTAAACTAAGAAAAACAAATTAAAGAAAACATGTAAAGTGATGAAAGTAGTGAATTTTCTATGAATCTGGTTCTTTGGTTCTATCCCGACCTACACCCTAATTAAATATATTTCGATGATTTGTTGTTATCAAACCTCTCTTAGAACTATCAATCGTAAGTTAATCTATTAACCCGAGTTTTTTCTTGGGTTGTATTTAGTCAATATATGATCATTAATTAAACCTAACCACTAAATAACCTACGATACGATCTCTAAATCCAATTGGATAACCATATTACAAATTAGGAAAACTAATTAATCAAGGAAATAACCACATACGATGCGTCATTTAACCTAGGTTATATTATCCCTAATGATTACAAACCATCATTCACTGCAAATGAATTTCAACATAACAATTACGGATTACATTAAATATTCTAGTAATAGTTTTGTAATAAAATAATCCAATGAACAGATTAAAATCATCTTTTCATAACACCCAGCAATAGACATAGGATAACATAATCAATTACTAAAAGAGTAAGAATAATAACCATAATGGAAAATATGCTTAACGGGGTTTGTCGACGTAGATGTCACCTCTGAACTGGCATTGGGATGTCTAGCCCTTTATCTTCTACTTGGCTGTCAAGTTATTCATGTTTTTCCAAGCCCATGGCTCATTTTGCATAGACATGACAATATCATGCATACTCGTTTGACACTTATAGCTCACCCGAACCCTACTTTGTAATATAAAAGCATCACTTATATGACAATCGAAGGGGTATGAAAGAATAGAAGGTGTTTTCGGTTGAAAGGATAGAGAGCTTTGGGAGTTTCAAGAGAGCATGAAGAGGGTGATGGAAACTCTCCACCGCGAAAGACTCATAGAGGGGTAACTTTTCGATGCCACTTTGGAGGTGACATTGACGCTGACAACCTAGTTAAGCATTCCTTCCTTATATTTGTTGTTTTTTTCTCTCTTTAAAAATTGATTATTTTATCTGATGTGTATAGATTTGGGTATTGTGAAAAATGATTTTAATGTATTCATTGGATTGTTTTATTATAAACCTATTAGTAGAATATTCAATGTAATATGTAGTTATTATGTTGAAATTCATTAATAGTGACTAATGGTTTATAATCATTACGATAACAGGACTTAGGTTAGATGACACATTGTATGTGGTTGTTGCCATAATTAATCATTTTTCCTAATTCATAATGAGGTTACCCAATTGAATCTAGAGATCTTATCTTTGGTTATTCGGTTGCTAGGTTTAATTAACGATCATATCTTGGTTAAACATAACCTAAGGGAAAGCATGAGTTAATAGGTTAACTTACGATTAATAGTTTTTAGAAGAGGTTTCAGAACAACAAATCATTGAAATATGTTTAATTAGGGTGTAAGTCGAGATAGAACCAAAGAATCAGATTCCTAACAAATTCACCACTTTCATCACTTTGCATGTTTTCTTTAATTTGTTTTCCTTAGTTTAGTTTCATTTTATTTTCTTATTTCAAACCAACCAAACCCCCTTATGACCTAAACACCATTTAATTTCAATTCATAAACTTTACACACACTCTCTGTGGGATCAACCTAGGCTCACCATTGCTACAATAGTAGGTCTAGTTTATTTTGACTAGTATTACGATGCACTGTCAGCTAGAGAAAATAGGAAGGTAGGCCAGGATTTCTCTATACTCATATGATTCAGAGTATCCAAGTGTCTAAGAGAATTTAGAGGCTCTTTAGTAATAAGGGGGCTCTTTGGAGCAAATTGATAAATGAGTATTACTTGAAGGAATCTAGTTTGTGTAAAATAAATGAAAAGAAAGAACATTGCTAGCCTTTCATACAAATTCTTAGAAAAAGACAAGTTGTTTATCTATTCACCAGAATTCAAGTTGGTAATGGTGAAGACTCTTAGTTCTGATTTGATAATTAGACCAACCTAAGCCCTTTAATCTTGAGAGGAGATATCTCTATACTCACAACTAAAATTCCAATCTAAGCTTAAATCAAGAAGGTTATAAATTAGAAATCATAATGAGTAACTGGCAGGTGTGCTAAAAGATTATAGAACTACCTTCCCAATTACTTTCCTAATCGTCCAATGATTGATAAACCTATATGTTTGATTAATAAAAAAGGAGAGTTCTCTCTAAAGGCCCTCAGACCTCATATTCCTCACATTGCTTGGTATAACATTGTATGGAAAGGATCTTTAATTCCTAAAGCTTCCTTTATCACTTGGTTGGCTGCTAGAGGAAGACTAAAAGTTGAGGACAAACTTAAGTGATCTAGTAATCTGCTTTGTACATTATGTTGCTTTAATCCTGAAACTATAAATAATCTTTTCTTTCAATGCAATTACACAGCTACTATTTGGGTTAGAATGTAACATATTATGAATCTCTTTTGTCCAGTTGCTTATAGGGATAATCTCTTTTGTCCAGTTGCTTATAGGGATAACATATTGGTAGGGTTGAGAATCAATTCAAAAAATAGGGAAAGACCAAAAAAATGCCTAAGTTTAAGCCTAAACTGCTTAGTTTACAATATGAATGGAAAGGAATCAAAGATTATTCAAGAATTGTAAAACAAGAAAACATCCTTTAGCTCATAAGATATACTATTGGATTAGAGAAATCATTGTTGCTCACTAAGTTGTTGAACTTATAAGCCACTCACTTAGAAGAAGATGGAATGTAAAATAAATTGACTTTATGATTTCTAACAATCCTAATGGATAATAGGTCGTAAAGATTAATGTGCTTTGATACAACTAGTATGGCATAACATACGATAGCTCTTTTTTGTTTTTAAGTCTTACTAATGAATTCATGATCATATCCATAAAGAATGTGTGTTTAGCTTTTGTAATGAATCAATTTATAGGAATAAGAGGGGACTTGGTTGAATTCAATCAAGAAAACAAAGTAAAACAAAATTATCATAGACAAATTAAATCAAACAATACAAAATTAATAGGATTAATTAATGGGTTTTGAATCCAATTCAAGAGTTAATCTCTACCTTCACACTAATGTGCACAATCAATCGTCATGTTATTCTCATAGACATCCTCGAAACTTTTAACTGGATTAACAACAAATTTTGTTACTTTTAATTTTCCCTTAGGTTGTATCTAATTAAAATAAGCTTTTTAATGAAGACTAGCTATTAAACAACCTAAAAGAAGCTCTCTAAGTTTAATATGAAAACCACATTATGGAATAAGAAAACATATTAATTTAGGTAACAATGCTTAGGTCCTTTAACTTATGTGATGTTATCCCTAATGATGCGCCACCATTAGCTTACCATAAGTGAATCAGAGTTACAACGATTACATATTGCAATATAGATTCTGGAAATGAATCCATGCATGAATAATCTTGTAGGCTTTTTTACATCATTTATACACAAATCCAAAACATTAAACATAAAATAACATAGTCAATCCTAAAAGAGAGTTAAAAATAATATTACTAGCCTAATCAATGCCCAAACATATTCGTCAACCACGATATCCCATCTGAACTAGAAAAATGAAGTTTAGCTCCTCTTAAATCTTAAAAGGGAAAGAAATTTGCATTATTTTGAGTCATTAATATCTTCATACCCTTTTTGGCCTCTTAAATGCCCTTGTATAATATAAAATTAGGGTTGTATGGTTTTACATGGTCAATTACATAGGCATGTAGTTGACTATGGATATTAATTTGAAAGAAATTACGAAGTTAAAAGTCCCAGAGAGATTCACGAAACTTACATGACTGTGTAGGTCACCACACTGGTTTGTAAGTTTTAGGGTTACTTAAAACAATATCTTGGAGGTTTTACGTATTCCCATACATGATCGTATAAGTCACAATAACTCCATTACTTCCATTATTTGTCCTGTCTTTCAACTTAATTCATCTCATTCTTGCTCCCTAAAGGTAAATAAGATCAAAATTGATAGAACAACTCCAATGATGTAGATTTATCTCATTTTGGTTCTTGTTCCTCCAACTTATATCTAAAGCAAACACTAAACAGTAAGCATTAGGTAATAAATATATCAATAATTAAGAACTTATCAAGTTCCACCACACTTAGCTTTTGACCTTTATCAAGAAAAACTAAAAATCAAAATTAAAAGCCAAATGTGATACATATTATAGTAAATTTATAGGAAATAAATTTATGGGTAAAACCCTGATATTTCTATGTGTATATTTGTGTGTGTGTGTGTGTGTGTGTGTGTGTGTGTGTGTGTGTGTTTGTGTGTTATTAATGAATTTCAATTAACAAAAATGTATGAGTAAAAGCAGTATAATATGTGTCATATAAACAACTAATCCCTACAATCGCATAAGTATTTGTTTAAACTATGTTGAAATTAGTTCAGCTAAGTTAATCAACTAATAACATTCATATAGTACATGCTCTTATGGAATTCCACTGAGAGCTTTTTATACCTATCTCTACACTCTTACTCAGATATAGCTCTCTCATGGTGCTCTCTAATATACTCTCGTATACGTCTGTGTATGGTGTTTCATGCTATACTGAATAGCTTCAAAAGGTATGACTTTTTCTCTTCATCTTTTCTTGTTCACTGTATACTTTTATGCTTATCTTCCCCCTCCTCAGCTGGTATCTCTTCAAGTAAGGTGTATTTTAGTCCCACCAGTTGTTACTCCTTTTCCCACCACCTCTTCTTTCAATTTTTGCCCCGTCACCTTTTTAGCCTTCATACTTATCAAGGCTGTCTTTCTACTTTTAACTTTGACTCCAGAGAATGTAGACTTTACGTGACCCTGGGAAGGACGATTTCCCAGCTCTACCTCCCACATCCTTTTTAAACCTCAAGCTAACCCTGAACCATTGGCACCACTACCATCAAACCTCCATTAATGTTGAACCCCTAAAATAGTTGGAAGTAAGTTTTTAGAGATCATAAAGCTTCTAACCTCAAGTTTAACCCTCCTAAGGAAATAGATGGGAAGCTCATTGTTTGTCTAGAACTTGAAATACTTGAGGAGGCAGCACGAAGTTGGGAAGCAACACTCGTCGGTTTCTTTTTTGACCAACATCCCCCTTTTCCAAACATCCAAAAATAGGCTTACTGAATATGGCGTAATAAAGGTCTGGCAGATACCCTGCTAATAAAGAAAAACCTCATTTTATTCACCTTTAATTCAACATCTCAAGCTTACAAAATCTTAGAGGAAGGTCCTTGGCTTGTTGGGAATCAACCATTATTTTTATAGAACTAGAATTCGAGCCTCAAGTTTGAATTTATCAAGTTTTAAAACATTCCCCTATAGGTTAATTTCCATAATGTTCCCTTGGAATATTAGACTACACAAGGGTTGAGCCCTTGTTAGCTTGATTGGAACAACTTTATGCTTAGATGAAAATACAACTAAGAATAAAAGAGTGGGTTGTGCTCATATATGTGTCAATGTGGCACTTACTAAGGAACTTCCATATGAAATACCTATTATGAAACTAAGTGAGGGAAGCCACTTATGGGAGGATAACATTGTAGTTTCTTACCAATGGAAATCACTTATAAAACATCAAGGGAAAACTTGGAAATTTACAGGGAAAAATTTAAAACAAGTAGTTATCTTGAGCTTGTGAGGGAGGAGTTAATTAAAAAAGAAGTGGTTAATACTACCATTGTGAGCAACAAAAATGCTAAAACACAAACAGATGTAGAGAGCCCTCTTGCCAAAGTACGAAGTGCTAATCTTGGCATTACAATCCATGTTAATAATGTCCTATCCCCAAGATAGATGGATACTTGACTATATTTTACCACCAATATTTGATGTATTTTGCTTGATATTTTATACTTTTATCTATATTTGGTACTTCATTTGCTCCAAATATGTTTACAAGTGATAATTGCCTTAATGGAATTAATCAAAAAAGGGGTGTAAAACAGAAAATTAGTAATCTAGAAGGAGTACACAATCCTGCACTTTTGCACACCTATGCATTTTCACGATACTCGACAGATTCTGACTATGCACGTTCCTATGCACGGTCATGCATAAAAAAAACCTAAAGTTTCTTATAAAAGTGTCGTATTGGAGGCAAATTGAATGAGGAGACTTTGGGAGGTGATTTCAAGACATGGAGAACATCCAAAAGGGATAATTTTGGTCTAGATAAGTGGGAAACACGAAGATTTCATCGAAAAATCTATCAGAAATCAAGATCAAGCTTATACATCCCAATAACATTTGATAGAAGACAATTAAGGAGATTTAGAATTATGAATTTTTTTGTTTCTTTTTCTTTCATTGTATGTTTGATTTTGTATTCAATCACATATAATTAAACATCCAGTTTGTATTTAGGTTAGATGAACCTTACGTTAATACTTTGATATGATTTGATTCCTTTATTAATGCAATTGGTTTAATTGATTATTGTGATCCAATTATGTGTTTTATTAATAATCTGATTTCATATGTAAAGACTGAGAAATCCTAGTGTGAATAGATATATCATAATTAAAAGGAGTTGATTGTAACCCTAGAGATAGGATGACATAAATCCTTTGAATTAGGGTCAAACCTAATGAAGGGACTCATAAATCAGTAATGCAATCCTATAAGATTTAACCTAAGTAATTCGATTAGAGATCTGATGATTAGTTGTTAGTAGACTTAAGGTCAACTAAAAGCATACCATAGGAGTCTCCATAGTCCAGTACATCAACCAAGCAATTGCATGATAAAAGATCAATCTATTAAGGTTTGAGGGGATTCAAACCTAGATACTAATTTCTTATAATGATAGCTTTCTATGTGAATTCCACTATCTCTATATTCATTACTCTTTCCTAATTTATTTTATTAGTTTTAGTTTTTATGTTATTTTTATTAAAAATCTAAAATATATCATTAAGTTAGATAATAGGAGAAAGGTAATTATTAGTATTCATAGTTTTTATGAGATCGACTCATATTTGTTGGTACTAGCCACAACTACATTGTGCACTTGCAGTTATTTAATATTGACTATTACGCTTTAGGTCAATCAAGTTTTTGACACCGCTACTGGAGACTTTGATATTAGGAAAGCCTGAACGCTATTTCTCTAGTCATTTTCATTTTATTTTGTTTTATCTTTGTTTTTATTCTATTTTATTTTATTTTATATTGATTTTTCTTTTTATTTTGTATTCATTTTATTTTGTTGTATCTTTTGTATTTTTGGCTTATTCATTTAATTATCTTTTGAATTTCACCACTTCATCTTAAGTTTATGGATTATTGTTGGAATTACGATTTATTTTCATATCCATAAGTCACAATGGAAGGATGGAGTGTTCAATATTTTTACAGGAGAAAAAATATATCGTTACAAACTATGACATCACCATATGGGAGACTAAATAACTGTTATCAACCTCATGGTGTAGTATACAAGAACAACTATAATTCAGAGTGGAGCAACAATTACATTTTTAGATGGAACAATTACACTTCGGCTGGATATTTACAACACCGAGCATCTCCATGTAGTGAGTCAACTCTGGAAGATAAATTAATGGAAGCCATTGATGAAATGAAAGCTGACTGACATAAATTCAAGAGTGAAGAAAAGATAAAAGTTAACTTCATGAAGGAAGGGAGATTTAAAAAAGAGCTTCCAGATAAATAAGAAAGTGTTACATATAGACTAATAGAATACCTTGCTGAGAGAGTAGCTAGTCAACACGAATTCGATAAGATACTTCCTTCACTTGTATATTATGAGTATAATTTGAGGTTCTAACCATCTCAGAGTGAATAAGAGACAACAACCAATTTCATGAATGCAAATACATTTAAAGAAGGCGAGGAGGTAATTGTTGCTCTGAGAGATATAATGGTCGAATATATTCAAGATTCAAACATGAGGTATTAGGAAACACATGCTTGTATACAAAATATGGTGAATCAAATCAACCAGCTGATGGATATGTTATTTGATGAGATGTAAGGGAATTTGTCCAGTTATACTAAAACTGATAATATTGACTGAGAGGCAATCACCTATTGTAGTGAAGAAGAGCTTCCTAAAGAAGAAGGTGAATAAACTTCCATACAAGAAGAGGAAGTAGAGAAGTGGCAGAAGATAGCTAAAGAAGATGAGCTAGAGACCTCTATCCATGAAGAAGAAGAAGAGTGGATAGAGGTGGTTGAGGAAGAACTGGTGGAGGAACTAAGTAAGGAAACTACTGATGAGGTGTCGATAGTGACCTTAAGTATGGAGGGTTCCCACTTTCTCCAAGATAAGATGTTTGAGTCAATCGACGATTCAAGGAGTTTTGTTATTCCCATTTATATTAACAATTTGTCATTAAAAAGGGCATTATCACTTGAAATTGAATTTATTAACTTGATAAATTATGTCCTTCCTATTATCTTGCTATATGTAACTTGATTTCAGGCTACCAAACACTTTATAGAGACAAGGGTGGAAGCAACCTGCTGATTATTGATCCAGCATGATATTAAACATGTAGTTTATATCGAGCTACTGGCGTTAAAGAAGCGTTGCATGGGAGGCAAATCATGCATGAGTTAGTTTTAATTTTATTTCAATTTCTATATTATTTTGTTTTTACTTTTAGGTTAGTATAAGATTTTATTTTCTGTTATATAGTTTTAATTTTATTTCAATTTCTATATTATTTTTTCACTTTCAGATTAGTATAAGATTTTATTTTCTGTTATATTATTTATTTTGTTTCTTTTTTATCCTTTTCTTTTATATTTTGCAAGGACCTTAGTTTCATATTGGATGGATCCAAATCAAAAAATCGTCATAGTTAGGAAAGTACCACTGAACCCTCCCACTTTTTCTAAATGCTTATAATGTGTACATTGTGGACAATGTACAACTCTAAGTGTGGGGATGAGTTAACTGAATTTTTAATTGAATTCTTTGAGTTTATTATTGTTGGACCCCGAATTTTTTTTAGTAAGCATGAATTGAATGAATTTGGTGATCTTATGGTTAAATCGTTTTTTTAATTGGAGTTTAATTATTAAGTCAAGTTTAGGAGGACTTATTTCATGTATTGATGGAAATTGGAAGAGTTAAATTGAAGAATTAAGAATGCATAAGGGTATTTTGGGTAGATTACTAAGGTTAGAAGCCTTAAGGCATTAAAGGAAAGGCAAATTGGATTTTTAACACTCCTTAAGGGTAGAATGGGAAGAGGAAAAATATTGTCTTGTAAATAAGAAGACAAAAACGTGAAGAAGAGAGAAAAAGAAGAAGAGAAATTTCGGTGGAGTTAAAAGAATAGAGCTTTAAACTAGGTCATGATTTCTCTTAGTCTTAAAGAGAGAATCTGAGCTTACTCAAGAAGGGAAAAAGAAAGAGAAAGAGAATAGCCTTCTGTAGAGCTAAGAATCTTATTGTTTGGTGAAGATTCAAGGTATGTGGATGTTAAATCTTTTAGAGTTTTGAAGGGCTTTTGGTTTAAAGAGCTTAAGAAATATATGGATTTAAGTATTTTAGGATCTATTTTAGTGAATGTACCTTATGGGTTTATTCAAGTCCAAATTTCTATTGAATGGGAGTTGTGTCTTTTATGTAGGAAAACAAGGAGGGGTTCAAGAGAGACAAAAGGAACAAGAGGAAAGACTTTTGTAAATCCAATACCTAAGCAAGCAAGGATTTCAAGGTGGGTTACAATTTTATAATTAAGCAATAGGCTATTAAAGTGTGTCTTTTACATGAAACACGAAAGATTTCATTTACTTCAAAAATGTGCATTGGTTTGTTCTTGGTTGAGTTGTAAAGATGTTATATGTTACTACATGATTCAGAACTGTTTATTTTGAAAAGTTACAAGTTTATGAAAACATGTTTTCGGATATGAAAAGCAAGTTTCCAAGAATTCCCATTTTGGGCAACAAGTATCCAAGATCATGAAATACATGTTATGTGGGTTTAGTTTGGTCCATTCTGATGTCAAGTGTACTTAGACTAAAGGCCTCTCCCGCCTACCTGATAGTGGCATGGAGCTCGTTCATGGACTCCCTCATATTTACGACTACACAAAACCACTAAGTGGGATTATGTTACTTCGTTCTGTTTATGACTTCACAGTATCATTATGAGGACTGTGTTAGCTCGTTCTATTTATAGACCATTCTAGACCATTTTGATGTGATTATGTGTTATTAAGTTTGATGCATATATGACTTATAGCTAAACATGATTTGTTTGTCTGAATACGGTTTTTGTGGAACAACAAAGTTTTGATTTTCTAAGTGGTTTTCTAAATTGTATATTTCAATGATTTTTGAAAAAGTGCCTGCTTATTTCTTAATGAGAAACCTGCTACCCAAGAGTTTTATACTCACCCCTCTCCCAATTCTGTCCCATTTAGGTGAAGAAAAAGAGAGTGAATAGTTAAGAGTCAAGGTAGCACTCCAGTCTGCATATATTCTTTGTACTCTTAAGTTAGATTTTTAGAGAACTTAAGGCTTTAGCCACCTTTCAAGTTTTACTGATTCAAGTGTATTGATGTATTATGGTTTGTAAGGTTATTAAAGCTTTGTAAAATCAACATTTGTTCAAGGATGAATGAAATATATGTATGTTCTGTGTGTGGTTATGACAACTGTTAAGTTTTCGCGTTGCATGAGTTAATCCAATGAATTTGAGGCTTTGAGAAACAGTTGAGGTTTAGGTTTGAGTATTTCTGACCTTGGATTTGGATGAATGAGGGTGTTTGAAAGGAGTTAAGTCTACATTCAGTAAGGTAGATGCCAAGGAAGAACACAGATGAAAGGAATCGTCTGTGCTGATGTCACACACACAGACGCAAAGGAAGATATAGAGGAAGGGTAATGTCTGTGCTGACGTCACACACAGACGCAAAGGAGGAACCCAGATGAAACACAGACACAAGGAACACAGACGACACGTCATAACACAGACGCAAGGAATCGTCTATGATGACACATCATAAAACGGACGATAGGAAGACAGACTGTAGTAAGGCAGACGATAGAAAGGCCGACGATAGAAAGGCAGATGGTAGAAAGATAGACGATAGGAGAGAGGTCAACCTAGATGATGAAAGTCAGCTATAGACGATAAAACCCAGATGATAGAACTTAGGCCATAAGTAAACACAGACGATGGGCTAACCACAAACGATATAAAGAAGAAGTTAAGTCAGCATTATTGAACCGTCACTTACTTGGAATTAAACACAGAATTCACTAGTCAAGGATCAAGAATCAGTTAAAGACTTAGACCAAGTACAAGTCATGGGACAAGATGGTAAGAAATGATCAAGATGAAGTTTGAGGTTAAGGTTTGTCCTGGTGAGGGCACTCTACCCTTGTGTGATGCATGTCCAGATGTCACTTAGGACATCAGCCACGTGTCTCACAAGAGGCGGGGGTCCAACAGTTTGCCTTCGCGTAAAAACACTAAGTCCATGTTCAATAAATAAAAAGTGTTTTCTAGTAAAACACCTACCAAACTTGTAATAGCTTGACTTTTCATGAAAACAGACTTAGGAATAGTTACAGAGTCTGAATGACCAAAGAATTATTAATGTGTATATGCAAATGAAAAGGGTAAATAAATTAACACTTGGATGTGGATTAATTTGTATATTTAGTTCAAAGTCCCTAGATATAGATTTTGGATGTTAATGAATTGATATAACTTGAATGATTGTGTTTGAAATTAAATTTATTTCATGAAGTTGAAGCCATTCCCTCATTATTGCATTGTGTGTTATATGTTTGTTCTTTTGTTTGCTTGAGGACAAGCAAACGTTTAAGTGTAGGGATGTTGATAGATGTTAATTTTATCATATTTTAGGGCTCAGTTTGTTATGTACTACGTGTGAATTTGAGTGTTTAGTGTGTGTTTAGATTAGAATTATGTTCGTTTACATGTTTGAGTGTTTTTATAGGTTAGTATAAGTCTTTGAGCTTAAATATTATGTTTTTAAGGTACCTTGACGTGTTTGTTAGTGTTTCAAGGTCAACATCGAAGAAAGGAGAAGTTTCAGAGACTTTCGGGCTAAAACAATGGCCCACGTGTGCCAAGATTGTGGTAGAAACATGGAAGTCTTTACATCAGCCATAATTTTGAAACAATAAAAAGTTTTATTAAGAGATTGAGAAAGAAACAAAGGAAGAGAGACATGGAGAAGAAGCCTATGCAAAGTACTTCCCAAAATAGGAGTTTTCTCGCCGTTACTACCTCCATCATCCATTCTGAGTCTATATTTCGATTTAGTTTCAATTTTATGATTGTATAGAATTTGGGATAACTGTTCATGATAGATTTGTTAAATGTTGAGGATTGTCTAAACTCACATTTGGGATATTTTATCTTTGATGTTAATGAAATTTGATTATTGTTTTTTTATTAGATTTCTTGTGATTTAAATTATGCACTTGCATAATCCAGTGTTAAACTAAGAGGGTGACCCGAATGAAAAATCATTAAATTGGGCTAACGAGAATTAGATAATTTAATAGAACAAGTATTAAATCAAACTAGTAAATTTGTGTAAAGGGAGATCTTGCATAGGTTTTCATTAGTTTTTTGGACAACTTAAGATCTAATTTAGGTTTTGGATAGATTATGAATCGAGAGATTGCATTTAGAACCAGTAATCCGGTAAATTCATAATCAGCTAGGTTTTCATTAAAGTCAAATAAATTTTCCCTTTCTCTCAATTGGTAGTTCCTAGGTTTATTATTGATTGGGTATTGCATCTGCTATCTTGTTTATATTTTCAAATTTGATTCTTGGAATTAATTGCGTGATTGAAATAATTTCTTGCTTAGTTTTATCCATTTTGAGTTGTTGGGAATTTTTTTTAGCCTTAGATTTTAGGATTAGATTAATACTCCTCATGGGATCGATACCTTATGTACTATACAAACGACCCGTGTGCTTGCAAAATATCGAGGTTAATTATTAAAGCTTTTTCATATCGGAAACCTATGATCATACATGTACAGTCTTTGTAATGTATATAAAAATCAATAATCATGTGTGTGTATGCTTATGCTGGTGGCATGCATGTAAATGTAATGCATTTCCTATTTCTCAATGATCTTTCTCATATACAGAAATCTAGGGTTCTAACCCTTAGTATGGGAAAACAGGATATTACACTTTAGAGCATTACTCTAACAATTTTAACATATCTCTAAAACTTTATCATCAAATCCTCAATAAGGATATAACAAAACTGTACAATGGACATACAATTTTCTATCTAACATTGAGAACTCTTCTGAAACACATCCTATTTCCAAGAAATTTGGTTCACTATCTCTTATTTTCAACCATACTAAACATGCAATCAATTATATGCCATGACTACTAAATGAGATTAGGACTTGAATCATATATTTAGTTACTCCCACCATTTTATTCAAAATAATAGCCCCAGAAAGATTACTCAAATCTTTAGTGGGCTAGGATCTCATCCAAATATAGTTGATGTTATGTTTGCTCAACAAACCAACTAAACTTAAATTAGGTAGATAATTTATCAATCAAATCTCATGTGATTCTGAGATCCGTTAGGTGACATCTCTTGCCAAAACATATCTTATATTTTATTCCTAACCTTTCCTCTGAATTCATGTGATGATGAGTTTACTCATCTAAATCACACAAATTTAGTTAAGTAGAGCCCACCAAATATGTTCGGGTTAAAGTGGCCTTGAGTTTACTCAACAAGCCTACAATAAATAGAACTCTGGTTTATTCTTATAAAAATAGAAGGTAGCAATCATGTTCTTAATGTGTACTTAATATTTTAATAAGGGATTTAACTCCATTAATCTTATCAAATACAAAATTGCATGTAAAATATCGCATATGTAAAACGTACAACTTAACATGCATCTAATATATGTCAACTATATCAATAAAGTATGCATCTTATGCACCCATAATCAAATTATATGCATAAAACATCAAGCTCTATTTGATTCAAGTTATTGATCTTCATAATCTAAAATAATATTTCCAACTCCTTGGAAAAAGTAAATTAGATCTAACCCACTGACTCATAAATGAATTAAATTCCTATGTCAAATAGAAATTTGTTTTGATCTGAAAATAATTTTCAAAACTAATTGACAACTATTTCCAATTATCTTGAGTCCTTTAACAAAATTTATTTGAAGATAATTTTGAATAAATTAGCCTTTTACTTATTATAATTTTAAAAACTACTTAATCAAAATTATATAAATAACACATTCTAATCCAATTAAAAACTATTTCTAATATTATTGTTAGGTTAGCCATAGATGCATGCATCACATACATGCGAATACAGTGGAATTGTTGTAATTTAGATTTCGACACCATGACAACTAGAAAAATAGAATCATACATGCATGCATAGACATTTATATAAGAACATAAAATATAAAACTTTTACCTTTTGTTTCTCCTCCTTTTTGTTTCTTCTCCTTTTTTGGGTTGTTGCAAACACCAAACCCTTCCTTAGTCACCCAAGAATACACAAAGAAGATGAAGAAACAATGTATAAGGGTGATTTGAGAAAAAAAATTGATGAGTTCTAGTAGATGCTCAAAATGATAGAAGATAGATAAAGAAGCTTGTTGCATGCACTTAGATTCATACAACAATTGCATAAATTACAAGAACAAGACTCTTAATGCCTCTCTCTCACTCTAGAACTCTTTTAGAGCCCTTATGGTCTCACTTGAGTGTGTTATAAGTGGCCAAACCTTATGTACATAAGTGAAGAACTCACTTCACTTATGTACTCATTAGTGCCCTCTATAGGCCACAATCGTGACAGACTTAAAAATTAGGCTCACCTTTGGCCACGATCATTGTTGCTTAAAATTAGCCATGCATACTATATTTTTCATTCGATCTTTTATGTGTGTGACCCTTAGGTGCCCGATTATTTTAAGCACTTGAATTATCTTTTAATTCAAGCATGAAGGGTTTCAGGATGCCAATTTTCCAGAATATAAGTGGATTAACACACAAACTCTTTGATAGTTAATTATCCAACTTATGAATCTTTCCATAGACAATTACC
>JANZXP010000195.1:26128046-26143393 GCA_027576715.1 Erythroxylum flavicans | reverse complement strand
TTTTTCAACAAGAAGGTAGTGAATAAATTCTTTAGTATTGGAGATTTTGAAATAAATCTGATGAGTTACTGTCATCTACATGAGCATGTCATTTTTATATCATTATATGCTTGGACAATGTGATAAAGGGGTGAAAATTTGGGGATATGGTGTTATTTGGGAAAATTTGGGGATATGGTGTTATTTGGGTTTTAATGGATTATTAGTGATCAGGTGTTGTGGAATGGTTCTTGGAGCTGAAATAGAGATAAAATGATGTATAGGATTAATGTAGAGAGTTAGATATGGAAAGGTGATATGCTCTGTTTCTTCACTGAGCATGTATGAATATATAGGTTTTGTACGAGAGTTGATGAAGACTAAGAGATGTTTAAGAAAAAGGTTTTTTAGTTGAGGAGTATAGATAGTATCGTCTTAGGTTGATTTTCTGCTTAGTTTATCTTCTGCTTAGTTTATTTTTTGCTTAGTCTACTTTCTGCTTCGTCTACTTTCTGCTTAGTCTATTTTCTGCTTAGTCTATTTTCTGCTTCGTCTACTTTCTACTGAGTCTATCTTCTGCTTAGTCTATCTTCTGCTTAGTCTATTTTCTGCTTAGTCTACTTTCTGCTTCGTCTATTTTCTGCTTAGTCTATCTTCTTCTTAGTCTATTTTCTGCTTAGTCTACTTTCTACTTAGTTTACTTTCTGCTTCATCTACTTTCTGCTTAGTCTATCTTCTGCTTAGTCTATCTTCTGCTTAGTCTATTTTCTGCTTAGTCTAATTTCTGCTTCATCTACTTTCTACTTAGTCTACTTTCTGCTTCATCTACTTTCTACTTAGTCTACTTTCTGCTTCGTCTACTTTCTGCTTAGTCTACTTTCTGCTTCTTCTACTTTTTGCTTAGTCTATCCTCTGTTTAGTCTATCTTCTGCTTAATCTATTTTCTGCTTTGTCTACTTTCTGCTTTGTCTACTTTCTTCTTAGTCTACTTTCTGCTTCGTCTACTTTCTGCTTCGTCTACTTTCTACTTATTCTATCTTCTGCTTAGTCTATTTTCTGCTTCGTCTACTTTCTGCTTAGTCTATCTTTTGCTTATTCTATCTTCTGCTTAGTCTACTTTCTGCTTAGTCTACTTTCTGCTTAGTCTACTTTCTGCTTAGCTACTTTCTGCTTAGTTTACCTTTTGCTTATATGACTGAAACTTCTTCTTTTGTGCACTATTGTCTAATGCTATCGCCTGGTCCGTTTTAACCCTTCAGATAATATAATTTGTCTTCAAGTCTTCACAAAATTGGTAGATTTTGAAATCCTCTTTGAAATTGTCCTAAGATTATCTTAAGTCAACATCTGTAGAGAGAGTTATGCCGATTGTCCCAAGATAGGTTCTGTATGATTGAAGAACACTTTCCTAGAAGACAGTATGGACAAATTATATCAATTGCACTCTTTGATTTAACGTGAACAGTAGACCTGAAAGAGTGTCATGGAAAAATCTAAAAGTACGCTAATGGGAAATGAATTGTGATTTTAAATGGTTTCAGTGAGGCATAAACCTAAGTATGAATTATACTTAGATGAGTTTTGATATGAGAGAGATTTTTGTGAAGAAACTGATGGAAGGATACCCGGGATTGTCATGAACATGTATTGTACATAATTCATTTCCTACATGGGCATTATTGAACAATTATACTTATGCATGTTGTGATATATGTGTATGTTTTGCATAATATAAAAGAAAGAATTGAGCACCATCCTCCAAACATTGCTGGGATTTCGAGGCAATAGCTTCTGGAGCAAATGGCGAGTAAGCTAGACGGTCTCACTTAATTACTTGTTTGCTTAAAATCTGTCTTGAAATGATTGAATGATTGTGGCTTGATTGTTGATTCTGGACAATGAAGGTTTGATGATTGTGATATTGGATTGAGATATTGAAGTGTTGCTTGTATGTGAATGCGTAGAACTATGTGTTTCATAATATAATTGATTGTGATAGATGCATTCCATACATGAATGCACAATCGGATAATGGCAGTTGTGACCAGAGTAGCCACCGATCAGAGCTTAAAGCTCAAAGTGTGGAAAGAGCTTCGAGCTCAAACAGTTATTAAGAGCCTAAGACTCACTATGTAAAATGAGCCTTATATCCTCATTGGATAAAGGACAGTTAGCAATGAGCCCGATATCCAAAATGGATACGGACAGTTCAGGCATTCAGTCACAACAACGTAACAATTGGAAAGGAGTCTCATGAACATTCCATATGCATTTTGCTTAGTATGGCTGATTGATTGAAATGCATATTTGCCTATGCTTAAGTGAAAATGTGATACATGTTGAATTATGAGAAAATGTGATTATCTGTTATGTGAAATGATATGATGC
Source organism: Erythroxylum flavicans (assembly GCA_027576715.1). Classification (NCBI taxonomy): domain Eukaryota; kingdom Viridiplantae; phylum Streptophyta; class Magnoliopsida; order Malpighiales; family Erythroxylaceae; genus Erythroxylum; species Erythroxylum flavicans. The sequence goes on along the minus strand of JANZXP010000195.1, from coordinate 26,141,026 downwards.
ATGAATTGAGTGAACTATCGATGATGAGTTGTTATGTAAAATGATGTGATGCATGAATTGAGTGAACTATCGATGATGGTTACCTTATCTGAGTTCGCAAAACTCACCCAAAATTGCACGTTGACATTTCAGGACTGAGAGATGACTCTAGCTATTGAGAGGCTCTGCCAGCTGTGTAGACTGTGATTTGGCAAGAGAAGTCATGGCTCAAAGGTCGGTCAGCTGGGATTTTTGGACAGATTAGATAATGGCTCAAAGGTCGGTCAGCTGGGATTTTTGGACAGATTAGATAGACTTTGTATATTTTCCTCTTTCATGTAGTACTATTGTACTAGGTTTTGATGATGTACATATAGTAAGTGTTGAAAGATACAATATAGACTTTCGGTTTTTTGAAATGAAATGAGGAAAAAGGTTGATTTTTAAAATACTATGATTTTCTTATGATACCTTGTGAAGTGAACGTAGCGTTCGAATGTAGCTCACCCTTATCGTAGGTTATATACCGGAATGACCTCCAGGCATCCCGGTGTGTACCATGCGGTAAGGGGGCGCTACAGATAAGGATTTAAATGTCCCTCAATTAAGGATTTAAGCGTAACAATATGATTTATTATAGGACCTTATCTAAACTTTGTTATGTGTGGTGGTTTAATTTGCTTTGTGATATATAGATATTTGATTATATTTTACCACCCATATTTGATGTATTTTGCTTGATATTTTATAATTTTATCATATATTTGGTACTTAATTTGCTCCAAATGTGTTTACAAAGTATAATTGCCTTTATGGACTTAAAGAAGAAGAATTCAGATAAAAAAGTGACGTAAAACAGAGAATCAACAATCTGTAAGGAGAACACAGTTGTGCACTTTAGCACACTCGTGCATTTTTGCAATACGCAGAAAATTCTGATTATGCACGACCGTGCAAGGGACCGTACATAACCCAAAAACCTAGAATTCAATATAAAAGTGACATTTCTGGGGAAGAAGAAAAGAGGAGACTTTGGGAGGCTATTTTTATATGTGGAGTACATCCAGAAGGGATGATTTTAGTCCAAATAAGCGGAAAACAAGAAGAAATAATCAAAAGATCCATTGGAATTTAAAAATCAAGCCTCTACATCACAAGAACATTTAATAAAAGACAATCAGGGAGATTTAGAATTATGAGCTTGTTGTTTTCTATTTGTTTTTCTTTCAATTTATGTTTGATTTTGAGTTTGATTATATGTACCTAAACATCCAGTTAGTATTTAGGTTAGATGAACCTTATATTAATACTTTGATATGATTTATTTCATTTATCAATGCAATTAGTTTGATTGATTATTATGATCTAATTTCATGTTTTATTAATAATCTAATTTTATATGTAGAGATTGAAAATCATATTGTGAATAGATCTACTGTAATTAGAAGGAGTTAATTGCAATCCTAGAGATAGGATGACATAAATGTTTCGAATTAGGGTCAAACCTAATAGGGGACTTATAATCGTTAACGCAATCCTATAAAATTTAACCTAAGTAATTCGGTTAGAGACCTTAAGATTAGTTGTTAGTAGACTCAAGGTTAGTTATTAGCATAGCATAGAAGTCTACACGGTCTAATACATCAACAAAACAATTGCGTGATAAAAGATCAATCAGTTAAGGTTTTAAGTGGATTCGAACCTGGATACTAATTTCTCATAACGATAGTTTTTTTTAATGAATTCCACTGTCTTTGCATTCATTATTGCTTCCTATTTCTTTAATTATTTTATTTTTATTTTCTTTTCATTAAAAATCCAAAAATCAATTTGTAAGTTTGATAATAGGGGAAGGATAATTACTAGTATTCATCGTCTTCATGGGATCAACCCATACTTATTGGTATTAGCTACTACATCGTACACTTACTTTTATTGCAATATTGCCTAACTTACAAAATAGGTCAGCCAAGGTTTTGGCGTCGTCGCTAGGGACTTTGATATTAGGAAAGCCTTAATGCTATTACTGGAGCCATTTTCATTTTATTTTGTTTTATCTTTGTTTTTATTTTATTTTATTTTATTTTATTTTATTTTATTTTTTCTTTTTGTATTTCTTTTCTTTTATTTATTTATTTTACTTTATTTAATTGTATCTTATTGTATTTTTTGTCTTATTCACTTAATTGTCTTTTGAATTTCTCTACATTGATAGTGTATGGTGGTTTCTTTTAGGAATTGATATTTAACTTCATAGCCACAACTCACAATGGATGCATGGAGCAGGTAGTATTATTATGGGAGTTAGGATGTGTCTTTATAATATGAAACATCACCGTATTGGAAGGATCAGTTTCCTTAAATGTTTTCAGAAGCTCAACTGACGTATCTATAGGAGCAACCAAACATGTACAACCCACCTCAAGGCCCATCATTCGAGAATACGTATAATTCAGAGTGGAGCAATCCTTATGTATATGGAGGGAATGAATATGCCCCAATTGAATATGTACAATAAGAACAACGATAAATAAGTATTTCAGATAAACTAATGGAATGCCTTGTTGAGAGAGTAGTCAGTCAATGTGAATTCAATGAGAGAAATTCTTTACCTACATATAATGAGTATAATTTAAGCTTCCAATCATCTTAGAGTGAAGAAGAGACAACAATCTATTTCATAACTAAAGATACATTTTAAAAAGGTGAGGAGGTAAGATATGATGATTGAGTCTATTCAAGAATCAAACATGAGGCATCAGGAAACATTGGCTCGTATACAAAATATAGTGAATGAAATTGATCAACTGATGGATATATTATTTGACGAGATGCACGAGAGTTTGCCCAGTTCTACTGAAACTGATACTATCGACCAAGAGGCAATCACCCTTAGTAGAGAAGAAGAACTTCCTGAAGAAGAAGACGAAGCAATCTCCATCCAAAAAAAGGAAGTAGAGAAGTGGTAGAAGATAACTGAAAAATATAAGTCAGAAGCCTCTGTCTATGAAGAAAAAGAAGAAGAAGAAGAGTAGATAGAGGTGATTGAGGAGGAGCTGGTGGTTCCTCAAAGACAATCTGTTCGAGCTAGCTGATGATACTGGGAGTTTTGTTATTCCCTACATTTTTAGTAGTTTGTCATTAAAAAGTTATTATTGATAGAAATTGGATTTATTAATTTGATAAATTATATACTTTTGATTATCTTACAATAGGTGGCTTATTTATAGACTATGAAACCGCTCTGTGGATAAAAGAGTGGAAGCAAGCCACTAATTATTGATCCAGAATGACATTAAACATACAGGGTATGTCAAGCTACCAATGTTAAAGAAGCACTGCATGAGAGGCAACTCGTGAGTTAGTTTTAATTTTATTTCAATTCGTCTGCTTTCATCTTAGTATAGGATTTTATTTTCTGTTATGTTATTTCTTTTGTTTCTTTTTATCCTTTTCTTTTATATTTTTCAAGGATTTTAGTTTCAAATTGGATGGATCATAATCAGAGAAATTGTCATAGATAGGAAAGTACCTACTTAACCCTCTCACTTATTCATAAATGCTTATATTGTGTACATTGTAGACAATGCACAACTTTAAGTGTAGGGATGGGTCAAATGAATCTTAACATAATTTCTTCAAGTTTATTATAATCTTGATGATAATATTTTATGAACTGATGTCTTGAATTGGTTGAAATCAGTCCATTAATACTCTACTTTATTGTTGAATATTAATTTGAATTAGTGTGCAAAAGGATGATGATTAGAATAAAATTAGTTTTCCAAGTCACTTTTTTTTGTAATCATTGAAATTTTCAAGTTGAATAAAATTGCATATTATTTACACATATATATAGCCAATTTTTTATGAGCTTTTGAGCCTAAAGAGCAAATTTTAAAATTTTTTAAAGATCTTATTATTCTTTCATGTGTGTGTTATCAATAAATAGTAGGATAATTCTAAAACTTGCTTTATTATGCATGTTGAGACCATATTTGTTAAATTAGAAGCATTGATATAATGAAGGCACTTAGATTCACTAACTCTCTTTAGTTTATTTTTTTTGAAATCACCATACCCAAAAATTTACCTTTAGGAATAACCAAGTTGAACCTTAGCCTTTTTCGTTGATTAAACCTAAATTATAAACCTTTATTTGAAGACCTTTTTATTGCTTTAAAACTTGAAGGTTATTTACATTATTTACTCGTTAAGAATTGAAATTTGTGAAAGTTCCAATATTTGTTGAATTTTGTATTGATTGGAATATTGTAAAAAAAGAAAAAAAGAGAGAAAAATTAAAAAAAAGTTTTTGGTACCAATAGAGTTGCATTGAAAGGACCTATATATACTTGTAAACAAGCCTTGAAATATATTGTGTAGTAAATTTCCTTTAATTTAACCTTTTTATTAACCCAATCATACCTTACCTAAGCCTTGTTATAACCTTATAAGACCTTTGGATTGGTGTTTCTAGTTTGTAAATAAGTGGGGGAGATGTGATTTTATTACAAGCCTATTGCAAGAATTCTACTATGCATTGATTGAGAGTTTTGATACTTTTCACCCCAAACACTTGAGTGCATTGAGTGAAATCTTGGTGAAGGTATAAAGAGATATGCTTTTTATTTTAATGCTATTGTGGATGTGATTATTATTAATATTACTTAGGAAATTAATTTTATCACAAATTGATTCTGATTGTATGTTAATTTAATTCAATAGGATGTGATGATATATAGTATAAATGGACATATTGAAATTCATGATGGATTTATGTGAAATTTATAATTTTGATTATGGTTTGTTTGAGGACAAGAAAAAGCTTAAATGTGGGGATATTTGATAGATAGATATTTGACTATATTTTACCACCCATATTTGATGTATTTTGCTTGATATTTTATACTTTTATCGTATATTTGTTACTTAATTTGCTCCAAGTTTGTTTACAAAGTATAATTGCCTTCGTAGACTTAAAGGAGAATAATTTAGAAGAAAATGTGGCGTAAAACAGAGAATCAGCAATTTTTGGAAAGAGTGCACAGTCGTGCACTCTATCACTCATGTTCATTTTCACGATATGTAACAAATTCTGATTATGCATGGTCGTGCATAATCCAAAAAGCTAGAAATCAATATAAAAGTGAAGTTTCGGGGGTAGAAGAAAGGAGGAGACTTTGGAGGCAATTTCCAAAGGAGAAATGTAACACCAGACTCTTTAAGCCCTTTTGTATTGGTCTGTACTTGGAAATACTACTGTATATTTATATATACATGGTTGTATATGAGTTCAAAAAAATGTGTTTGAATCTTTTCGGTATATATGCCAGTGATATATAATGTTATATGCCCTTACATGAACTTAGAGTTCATTGGTATGCAAAATCTTGAAGATTTCTGACATATAAGCTTCTAAGTGCGTAAAATCGATTCCATTGGATGGATATGGCCATAGTGGCTAAGTTAAATGTGTTCTAATGCCTTAGAGGTGATTAGACATGATTTATAGACTTATTGGATACTTAGAAAGTTTAATTTGAAAAGTTGATGCACATAAGGGCTTATTTACAATATGTTAAAAGTTAAGGGACTTAAATCAAATAAAATTTTCTTTTGAATTTGAAGAAATGTGTAAATTATCGTATAATGAAATATGTTCATACAATATTGAGTCTTCAAAACATTGAAATGATCAAAATAAGGTTTATAAGAAAGATCAAAATGATTTCTCATATGTGAAATGGTTACATTCTTTCTTTTCCATAGTCAAATTGGCTTAAATTGCGTTGAATCTCTCTTGAATTGCATACGTGCTCTACTTTGCTCATTTTGTTCACTCTTGGTTGCTCAATTGATTTAATTTGCTACTTACTTTTTTTTCATTGAACTTAATATTTCACATATTACTTGATTATATTATAATAGAGATACTAATATCACCAAAACTAAGTTTAATTAATATTAATATATATTGTTATCATCAAAATTGTAGGTTATAACTTCATTTGGTTTAATAATTTACCCTTTTTTATGATGACAAATATTTGATCATATTAAATAAAATAAATGATATTGAGTACACTCCCCTTATGTCAAAGTAATGTATAAAGCAGACTCCCTTTCATCCGTACATCATTTTATATGAACAATTAAGTTTCAATAAAAACATTCTCTTCCCCTTTTACCAACTTTAAAATGGATATTCTTTATATGAAACTAAATGCTTCAAAGGAGTCAAGAAAATAGACAATACTCCTTCCCCTTTTTCAAAATCCTTGTTATATGAAAAAAGTTTTCATCAAGGCATGAATAAAAATGAAATCAAGGAGAAATTCTCAATACTCATATACCAATTTAAAAAATTTTCAACTTTCTCACTTAGGTACATACAATAATATTTTCTCCTATTTAATGTATGTACAAGGTAAACTAAACAAGATTAATACAAAACAAATAGTACCTTGTTTTATATATCAGTAATGGTTACATTCTTTTCTTCCTCACTTTAATTCACATTTGGCCTTTTTTATACCAATTTCCTTATTTTGGTCTATATAAGGATTCTTAGTGACATTTTATTTGAAATAAATAGTTAAAGATGCCATAGTTGTTTTATAATTAATTAAAAAAGAGGTGATACCAATTGTTGTTATTTAATTAATATCACTTTATATTAACCTACAAGTTAAAGAAATCAATATGCTTTAGGTACCCAGATAAACCTAGGTTTTGGGGGGGTTAGTGCTTACCATACATTATTGGTTTTAATTAATAAACATTGCTTTAAGAAGTAATTTTTGATCATATGATTATAGTCACCACAATATGACACCTCATATGAATGATTTAAATATATAAAAATCTTGTGAGTAAGACTTAGAAGGATATTCCATGTATGCATTTCTATATTTTGATGGTTGATGTAAGTAACAAAATACTAGTCTTTATGATAAAATTAAGTTGCAAAACTAGTCTAAGAAATTAGTTCTAGTAAGGTTGTTAGCATTCAATATATTTCTCAAGGATAAAATTTTACTCATCTTATCTAACAGCCAAAAACATAAAAGAGCAAGTAGTAATTTATGCCATAAAACCAAATAAAATAACCACCTTAATTATATATTTGATTTTTTCGACTAATTTAAACAAATTGATAGCATTATTTATTAATTATAGAATTCATCAAATAATTTCCTAGTAAGCTAAGTTCCCATTTAATTTAATTGATATTAAGTTTTCGTAACAAACTTACTAAATTAAATTAGATAGATTGCAAACTTATCAATCACATCTTATGTGACTCTTGAATTAATTATGTAAAACTCCTTGCCAAAACATATAGCATAAGTTATTGCTATTCATGCCTATAATTTTATATCATTATTTGCTCATTCAATTTATATAAATTCAGTTAACTATAACCCAACACTATAAGACAAAGCATTTTTAGGTTACTAAGGAGTAATGTTGCCTTTATTTTATTATTTTATTTAAAAATTAACAATAATATAATATATAATATTATTAACACAAACTGGGCATTGAAATTATTTTTTAGTTTTATTAAATTTCATTAATAAAATTTTATAATTATTTTGTTTTTGTTTTAAAACGTTAACGTAGTCTCAATTAATTTATGTTTTTATTAGCTTTTTTGACATAAAATAATTCCTTATTCATCATTTAAATTTTAGAAAATTTTAGATTAGTTTGAAAGAATAATCAAAATTGGGATTCAGATTTAGTGATTAAAGAATATTTGGGTTTAGTTACATTTCAAATTCAAATTTAACTGAATTATCTCATTTATCCAAAAGATAACAATACAGAAAAGGTCACATAACTTAGTTCTCTGTTTAAATTATAGAATAAATGTCTAACAATTCCTATTTTACAGGAACCATCTTAACAAACTCATTCAAACAGTTAGAAACGGTTCCACAAAATCTAGAATGGATAGTCCCTACCATTTTTGTACAGACGAAGGAACTTGTATTCACTTGTTTCAATATTCGAAACAAATCGAGACATAGTCAAAAGCTTATCCAAATGGTTGGATATTTGAAGATACCGTCAAAGATGATGAGGAAGATGTTTTAACAGATTCAAAGTTGATTTAGTCAATTCGTGATAAAATTAAAGCAACAGCTAGTTAAAAAGAGCTCTTATTTAAAGAAGGGATGTTGTGTAACGCACCACTCTTACAGAGCGTATACCCAAATGTATTGACAATATTCGAGAACATACTTTACGAGGATGGCGTGTTAAAATAATAAAAACGACTCATTACAAATTTTTCGAAAACCAGTAATCATTTTCAACCCATTTCATTTATAAACATATTCAGTCATGAATGTCATTACATTTCATAATTTACAAATACATTGTACAATAATTAAGGAATACAATTCTTAATACAATAAAACTGAAGATATGAGCAGGATCCTGACCACTAAGTCCTGTCTGATTGCAGTGGCTATACTTCAATTAGTCTAACTAGATATCCCCTAAACCTAAAAGACACTGTTACAATTTTGATGAGTTTTGCGAACTCAGTGAGTGAACCATCCTCGATGCGCTCACTCATATCTGAAGTAAATCACTTATTATTATAGAAATCATGTGTAATATGTAAAATACACATAAAGAGGGGTTGAATTGTGTTAAATCGTCTAAGATAGTAATCTTAAAAAAACTTCCTGATTTTCTTAAAAGATTCAGACGATTACAAAACAATGCACTTATTTTGTTTGAGTAATGCAACAGCAGAAATAGTATATATTCTTCTAACAATAAGAAATTAAAGAGATAAGGGTTAGAGAATATGCAATTTATATTAGTTCACCCTTAAGCTTCGGGCTACATCCAGTCCTCAGAGTTTATCTGAGATTTCACTATCTCTTGCAACTTTACAAGTATTATTTCTTATTTCCAGAGCCTCTTCAGGTCTCTTTCACAAAGTATTCTTTATCTGCTATCTTAGCCTCTTTAGGCTTTAACCTTCCCTTTCACTAGAAGAGATATTGTTTGAGTTTTCTAAACTCACGTTATAGGTGTTCTTGATCTCTCTTCTTCCTTCTTTCCACTCATGATATTTTTACAGTATACTTGATCACATAATTATTTCGTGTAAGTAGAAAGTTGAAAGTTAAAAGTTATATGTTTTGTCTATGACTACAACTGATATTTATAGTCTAATTATCCAACGTTCTTCTTGAGAAAACTGCTTGTAGAATCTTTAGAGATCAGTTATTAGTTGAGTTCTATAACCAACTCCAACTAACTAACTAACTAACTGACGTTGTAGATTATTCTTCAATTATATCATCTTGATTTGATTTGTATGCTTCGTCTTATATCTTCGCTTCATCTTATGACTTCGCTTTGTCTTATGACTTTGTCTGGTGGACTTCGTGTTAGACATGTAACTTCGTCTGGTCGACTTCGTCTTAGACATATGACTTTGTCTGGTGGAGGGACTTCATCTTAAATATGTGACTTCATCTGGTCCATCCTACACTTTGTCTTAGTGAGCTCTTTGAATATCATCTTGATTTAATGATTTGTGCTACTTACATTTATCTCCACATTTAACAAACTCATCAAAACAGTTCACACACTTCTTTTATTATTATTATTTTACTTTCATCAAAATCAATAGAAGAAGTGAAGTCTTCTTGACTTAACACCACACATTTATAGTGACTTACATGATACTACGTAAGTCTAAGGTTACTTAAATTTTTTCATTCTATGCCACAGTTTCACCTAAATTCTTCTCCTTTTAGTCTATAAAAGCAATTATCACCTAAAAATAAACTTGAAGCAGAATAAGCACCACAAATACCATAACATTCTCAAATAACAAGCAAAACGTATTAAATGTAAGTATATAAATATAACCAATTAATTGATTATCAATTTTCCTCTTAAGGAGTTTTTTCTTATAATGTGACATGATCTCATATAATTTTGTGAGATCTCATATCTCTTTTGTTATTTTCTTCTCCTTTACACTTGACAAAATTTCATTAACTAAAGCTAGATAAATATTTGCAATATATTTTATCTTCAATTTCCACAAATGAGAAATTATTTTAGTTTAACTTCTTTATCTTAAATTTGGCTACCATTACTCTTATCTTAAATTGTAAACAATAATTATATATGTGAATAGTACCTGGTACCTTCAAATTGTATATAATATATAGATATTTTCTAATGTGGATGATCGTTTTATAGTCACAATCATAAAGCATATGATAAGTAAATATATATACACTCTAATTAAACTTTGGTACCACTTGTTAGAATAATTAAACGGATAGAGTAGGATTACAAACTTAATTAAGATTGAAAGAAATAAAGCTAACATAATATTATTGTACGTAAAAAATAAGAGGTATATTATAAAAACTTATTGATTATAAGTTATAAATATTAATTTATAATTTAGAACATATAATATTGGGATCCAAAATTTATCAATTAGCAATTTAAAAAGTTCTCTCTCTCAAAGCCTACTTGCTCTGAATTCTTACTAAATAAGCTTGTACCACACTTTATCCTTGGCCATCTTCTTGCTTAAAATCTATTATTATTTTTAGTAGCAAAGCAATATGCTTAAAATTTGGTCATTTCTTCAATCCCTGATCCAAAATTCTAACCCTTCTTTAAGTCAACATTCACCAAACACTTTTGGCCCTCACCATCAACCAAAACTTGTCTGAAGCTTGAAAGAGAATATGGTCTCAGGTAGTAGGGGGCTATGCTTCTCAAGGTTCCATTATGTACATTCCTAAGTACTTAGATAGTAAATTAATGGTTACAACACTTTTAGATGTATTGTGAGCTAGAGCTACTAGATGGATCAATACATTAGTTAGTTATCTTCTAGGTAAGAGACCCTCATACCAATAGCTCAAAGTTTGGACTATTAAAACTAAAGCACCCTTAGCTTAAAGAAAATCCTAGTGACTGAAGAGGATCTTTTCCTCTTTATAACATAAATAAGCTCAATGCACTCAAAGCTCTAGAATAGGGGCCTTGGTATATTAATAGAAGGATTATGATACTTCAACAATGGAAATTAGGGATGACTTTAGATGTATCAAACTAAAAATGATTCCATTGTGTGTTCACTTCCATAACATAATGTTAGAGTACTAGAACATGTTAGGCTATAGTTACATAACTCACTCACTGGAAAAACCAATTTGCATGGATGCATAATAAATTTGGGCGAGATTGGATATGCAAGAATATACATAAAGGTAGAGACCTCTAAAGAGTTTCCTAACTTTATAAGAGCCATTAGGATACATGATCGTGATCAATTGGAGGAAGTATATGTATATGTCATTTACTAATAGATGGCTCCTAAGTTAAAAGGAAAAATCATATGGAAAGCCACTAGAAAATTCTTTGCTATAGGAGATTATAAGGAACTAAGTGGAACTAATAACATATAATCATATAAGGAAAGGTAAACACCCCTCAGATTTTGGATGGGGAGTCATTAACTAATTCTTCCAGTAAAGAACCATTCTATAAAGTACTACTAAAAGAAAGGGACCATAATCTACCTTTAAATATGGATATAAGCTTGGATGCTCTTGAGGTAATTAATATGTGTGACTTGGAGGAACAATTAGACTCAAATATGGAACCTATATAGATCATGTAATCCTAAACAACCTTAGAGGACTACGTAGAAATGGTGGAACTAAACCCTTATATATATAAAAGGAAAATAGAGATAGAGGAATCATGGAAATCATAGAAATCAAGAATGCACCTATTGAAATTCATAAGGAAATTGATGCATCAAAAGCAAACATCCTCTTGTTTAAGTTAAGAAGGTTAGGGTAGGAAAGCTAATGCTAAAGTTAAGGGAGCTAGGAATCCCTCTAACACTCCTAAGTGGCAATTTTAGCTTACAATGTGAAGGATCTGAATAGCCCCAATGAGCAAAAGGTTCTTTTTGATTACTTATACATAATAAAGCCTATCATAGTACAAAAAATTGAAAAACATGAATGTAAGAAACTAAGTTTTTTTCTGTAACAACTAACTAGTGATCAGCAATCATAAAGTCCATCATAATGGGGGAATAGTGATAGCATATGATCCAAAACTTAATGAGATCATTAATTCAATTATTACTGACTAGGTAATTCATCTCTTTGCTGAAGCTGGGCAGTAAAAAGAAAGTTTTGTTTTAACTTTGTTTGTGCTGCCAATTTATCATTCCAAAGATCCACTTTGTGGAGGAACTTAGAATAGAAGAGCTTAGATATGAATATACCTTAAATAGTACTTAGGGATCTCAACTGCACCTTCTTGATAGATAAAACACAAGGAGACCTATGATCAAATGGTTTATGCAATGATTTTAGGGATTGTTTAAGTAATATTAAAGTGAAAAATCTTATATATAATGGGAGCTATTACATTTAGAATAACTAATAGGAGGGGAAATGGTTCTTAAGGAAGAAACCTGACAAGATTCTAGTGAATTAACTTTGGCTGTAAGAGTCTTAGGGGTATAAATCTATTTTTAATAATCCAAGGTGATCTTATCACTCTATAATAGAAGTTTATAATTTAAATGACACATATAGAAAAATCAGTTCATTTAGATTCTTTAACTATCATGATAAATTAGAAGGGTAGAATGTTATCAAAGAAGGTATGAAATTAGAGATTAAAGGGTATCAATAATTCAAATGCCTAAAGAAGCTTCAAAGGATTAAAAACAACCTTAAAAATGTTACATCAAAATGTCGTTAACAATAAGCATCTCGATATCAATGAGAAAAGACAACACTTAAGCACTATATAGGAGGAAATTTATACAAACTGTTAGAGTAGTGCCCTAAAGGCAATCGCCTTTAATGCGTTTTGTACAAAGTTGCGTACAAACTTTATTTTCAATAATAAAGAAAAGCATATTTCATTAATTTGGTGTTCATTCTTTATGAATTGATATTGAT
>JANZXP010000195.1:26080792-26127946 GCA_027576715.1 Erythroxylum flavicans | reverse complement strand
TTCTGTCATTTATAAAGTCAAACTGACTTAAGTGCTTTGTATTTGTGGAAGGGCCCGAATGACTATTGAAAATTTGCGCTAATTGAAAATGATGATGAATGAATGTGGGGTCAATTTGAGTATGTATTTCGCATGTTATGTTATAAAAAAAATTTATACCGACTTTTTAATGATTAAGTGCATTAGCACGCCACCCTCGTGGGGCACGGACTCAGATATCATCAACGATGTCAGGTTCGGGTCTTGAGGGAGTGGGGTGCTACACACTGTATGCACGAAATGCAAGGAGCCTTCCAAGTAACACAGAAACAAACCAAAGGGAAAAAATCATGGTTATCACCTAGGCCACTAAGTAGAAGCTTAACCAAGCTGAAGAAGATAACAATTCCATACCCCACTCTAGCACCATAAAAGTTAAAAGAAATAGAGTTAAAGGAAGTCCTTGAGGTAATAGAGCATCTAAAAACATGACTCTCTCTTATAGAATCCATACAAGAGAGATTAATCAACAAAAAGGAGTTGGAAAAGCTAGCGAGTGAAGTAGAAAACATGGAGAACTTTAATTAAATGGCAACATTACCAAGGATGCAAAATGATCCGGTGAATTTTTACATTCCTTGCACCATAGGTAATGTCAAAGTGGATAAGGCTTTTGTAGACTTGGGCGCTGGCATAAGTATGATGCCTTACACTTTATGCCAAAAGCTGAAGTTAGGAGAAATAACACCAACCTTAATGAGTGTGCAGATGGTGATCAATCAATTCACCATCTGAGAGGTATAATCAAGGATGTTCTTCTTACAGTGAAAAAATTTACCTTTCCTATGGACTTCATCATTTTGGATATAGAAGAAGACTTGGAGATACCAATTATCCTTAGATGACCTTTTTTAGTCACCACCCTATCTATTATAGATGTTGATGGAAGCAAGTTAACTTTAAAGGTGGAGAATAAGAAGGTTTACTTTAACATGTCCAATGATAGAAGAAGTTCTCCCAATTATGTAGATGTCATTAAGAGAACCAATCCTCAAGGATAGGTTGAACATAGTGATTATCATAAGGATCCACCTGAAAAGCCACAATCTTGAAGGAATAAGCAGAAAAAGAAGACAAAGAAAAAGGGTAGTGAAAATCACAGTTTGGTAGCTCATTTGCAATTTATAAGACCTATGATCGCGCTACCATTACTCGTTCAAACCACCATTAGCAAAAGAAGTAAGTTAAGCTACTGGCAGTAAAAGAAGTGCTACATAGGAGGCAACCCATAATTTTTTATCATTTTTTTATCCCATCTTTTATAGTAAATAGGTTTTGTATTCTGTTTTTTGTTTGTTTCAATACAATTAAATATCTTGGAGGAATTAAGGATTAGTTGACATAAGAATGTTGTGGAAGGCAAGCACAATGAGGTGATAATGTAATTATAATGCATGGAAGAAGTTCAAGGATGAAATAAGGAAAAAGAAACAAAATCTGCCTACTGCAGGGAAGACATGGTATTTACAAATTTCAGCTATTTTTCTTCCAATTATACCCCTTCTACCCTTCTTACCCTATATATTTATACTTATCCTCATTTTTCTTATACCTTTCAGTTTCACACTCTCTCTTTAAACCTAAGAACTCAACTCCTCTCAATTCTCTCTACCCATCTTCATGTTTGCAATTCTCTCTAAAGTTTTCACAACTATCAATCCAATGGGACCATGCATCAAGCAGACGATTAAGCGCACCCAACCTAAAGGAAAAGTCGAAGTATCGGGCCGTGTATAATAAAACAAGGTAATAGATTATGGAATATATTTCTCGATCTTCTCAAAGGAGGAAGGTAACCGATTCCAACTGCTTAATGTTAAGAAAATATGTGTGCCTAAATACTTTAATTTTGATATATTAGAAAGAATATGATAGAGAGAGAAGGTTAAGACTTTAGATGGGAGAATTCATTGGGATAAAATTTTATGATTTAATTATCCTGTTTAGGGGGAATTACTAGAATTCTTCATAACTCTTTAATATGAAACTGCATCATTTAAAATATGAAATCTTGTGTGAAATAGGTGAGTTCCCCAAATCAACAATAGCCGACTAGCTCGATGACTTTTGTGCCACCTATTATTGGACCGAACTAAATGTGTTGGAGAGCTTTGACGCTGAAAATGCCCACAATAATATTATTAAAAGCCCTGAACACTTGTTATTACACCAATTCTTATGTGAAACTGTATTTGACAAAACTGAAACTAACAAGTATTCAACAAAGGAACTTTTCATATTGTGGTGCATGAATCATAGCGTCCAAATTTGCACCTCCACCCATATATTTAGTGCAATTAATGTTACTTTAAATAAGAGAAGCAATAGTTTGGGTATGAGGTACTTGGTTACAGCTTTAGCTACTTACTATGGTGTCAATTGTAATGGACTAATTGTCTATTGTCCTAAGTTTCTATACACTCCTCACTTGATAAGAGCTGAAATCTTGAAGTCTGACAATATAGAACTTCGAGATACTAGCATAAATTCTCATGTTAAAACTAAGGCAGGTCAAGCCAGTTTGAGCTCGGTGCCACAACAATAAAAGTCAGGAGATTAAGAAGTAGTTGGATGGGAGAAAGTACTGAACGAGCTCACAAATACTAACCAGGTGTTAAAGGAGATCGCAAAGGAGTAACAAAGAAAACGACGAGACATCCGAAGCATTTAGAAATACTTTGCTACTTAAGGAGTGTAGATTTCACCTCCAACACCATCACCACCTCAGTCACTATGATGATTTTGTGTTCTAACCCTTTCTTTTCAATTTTTTCTTTATATTATTCTTATAGTTTTGTTTTATTTTATGTTTATTCCTACCTTAACTCTTTTTTTTTATTCTTCTCACATTAAGGAAAATGTGTTGTTCAAGTGAGGGGATATAAGCTCTCCATCATAAGAAGGCCCATAGAGGGGTAGTTTTTTGAAGCCAATTTGGAGGTGATTTTGACACTAAAAACCCGAATAAGCAATATTTTCTTATTTTTGTTTCTTTTTTCTCTCTTATTAAATTGATTATGTTATCCTAGGCATATGGATTTGGATTTTGTGAATGAATGATCATTTTTTATGAACCCATAGCTACAATTTTGTTATAATCCCTAATTGTTATATTTGAAATTCATTTGTAGCAACTAATGGTTCATAACCATTCGAGATAACATACCCTAGGTTAAATGATGCATCGTTTGTAGTTATTGCCTTGATTAATCGGTTATTCGATGGTTAGGTTTAATTAACAATCATATCTTGATTAAACATAACCTAAGGGAAAACTCAGGTTATTAGATTAACTTATGATTAATAGTTTCTAGGCTATTCGGTGGTTAGGTTTAATTAACAATCATATCTTCATTAAACATAACTTAAGGGAAAATTCAAGTTAATAGAATGACTTATGAATAATAGTTTCTAGGAGAGGTTTGAGAACAACAAATCATCGAAATATGCTTAATTAGGATGTAGGCTGAGATAGAACCAAGGAACTGGATTCCTAATGAATTCACCACTTTCATCATTTTTGTACTTCAAATTATTTTTGTTAGTTAGTTTAGCTTCATTTTATTTTCTCATTTTTAAAACCAAAACCCTTAAAACTTAAATTTTGATTAATTTCATCTCAACAACATTACATGCACTCTCTGTGGGATCAACCTAGGGACCTTTAGGAGCTTCATGAGAGTATGAAAAGGGAGGTAAGCTCTCCACTATGAGAAGACCCATAGAGGGGTAGTTTCTCGACACTAGTTCAAAGATGATTTCGACGATGATGACTCGGATAAGCATTCCTTTCATTTTTTTGTTTCTTTCTCCCTTATTGAATTGATTGTGTTATCTAGGCATATGGATTTGATTTTTATGTATGAACGATTGTATTATCATATAGTTAAGCTGTTTGTATGAAACCATAGGTAGAATTTTGATATAATCTGTAATAGTTATAATTGAAATTCATTTGTAGCAATTAATAATTTGTAATCATTAAGGATGACATAACATAGGTTAAATGATGCATTGTATATGATTGTTGCCTTAATTAATCAGTTTTCCTAATTCATAATGGGGTTACCTAATTGAACCTGGACATCATATTCTAAGGTTATTCGGGGCTAGGTTTAATTAACGATCGTATCTTGAATAAACACAACCTAAGGGAAAACTCAGGTTAATAGATTAACCTACAATTAATAGTTTCAAGTAGAGGTTTGAAAATAATAAATCATCGAAATATGACTAATTAAGGTGTCAGTCGAGATAAAACGAAAGAACCAGATTCCTAGTGAGTTCACCACTTTCATCATTTTTGCATGTTTTCTTTAAATTGCTTTTGTTACTTAGTTTAACTTTATTTTATTCTCTTATTATTAAAACCTAAACTTTGTTTATTTTCATTTCAACAACTTTACATGCACTCTCTGTAAGGTCAGCCTAGGGACCTTCGGGAGCTTTGGGAGAGCACAAAAAGGGACCTAAGCTCTCTACCATAAGAAGACCATAGAGGGGTAGCTTCTCAATGCCAATGACCCAGACAAGCATTCCTTTCATATTTTTGTTATTTCTTTCTCTCTTATTGAATTGATTGTGTTATATTGGGCATATGGATTTGGGTTTTGTGTACAAATGATCGTATTATCGTATAGTTTGGTTGCTGGTGTGAATCCTTAGCTAGAATTTTGATATAATCCATAATTGTTATATTTGAAAGTCATTTATAGCAACCAATGGTTTTATATTATAAGAATAACATAACCTAGGTTAAATGATGCATCGTTTTTGGTTGTTACCATGATTAATCGATTTTCATAATTTGTAATGCAGTTGCCCAATTGAATTTAGAGATCGTATCCTAGATTATTTGGTGGCTAAGTTTAATTAAAGATCGTATCCTAGGTTATTCTTCTCTCTACTGTTCACTGATTTTACAATTTAATATATTGGACCACCCTACTATACACTATTCTTCTCTTTCCTGCTATTATTTCTACCTTGCAAGCTATTACTCTTCTCTGTCACCAGCTCCCTCTTATTTTCTTCCCAGCCACCTACCACTTATGATGTGACAAATTAATTAGCTAGGTCAAGTTCTTGTTCACGTAAACAACCCTTCTTTAATATTAAACAGTAGCGTTTAATGCTAGCTTTCATGTTCAATGCTAGCATTTAAAGCTATGTGTCAAATGCATGCAACGCTAGGGTTCGCATTGAGCGATGCTAGTGCTTTATGCCATACGTTTAACGTAAGTGATGTTAGCTTTTTATCTTTGTTATAATCCACCTGCATGCATGTCATTTTGTCCTTCAACTCCTAGCTGCTACATGCATTTTGCTCTCTTTAGTTATGTTGTTTTCTTCTTCTTACTGCTATTGATTTTTCCTTCATTTTTCCAGCAAGCACTTAATTCTTCTTTTCTGTGTTTTCTTTTTTTCTTCTTATCTTTTAATTTTCTTCTCCTTGCTCCATAAAGACAAGTGAAAATTAATCTTTAGAAAATGGCCCAAATGTAGTGCTTTTAACTCACTTTAATTTCTTTGCTTTCAAATTGTACCTAAAATCATATATGAATTAAAGTGAGTATCTTAAGTATTTTCATATCATTAATCACTGAGTGTAAATGATTAAATTTATCAAAAATTAAAAAATATCAATATCCCTTACACTCAGCCTTTGGCTATCCTCAGGCAAAACATCCAAATTAAGCTCTAAGACCCGAGACATTTAATCAATTCCTATATTTTCTAAGACTATATAATCATAACCAAAGATGAATGACTTTCAAAAATCATAGCAAGAATTCAACATTCAATGCTTCTACTCATGATCAATCAACAAGCATCATCTTCGGGAATCGAGCAATCTAATGGTAGACTTGAAAAATGTATTTAAGTAAAATATATTTATAGGAATACTCAGCACCATTCATGATTATGACAATCCACAATTTTTCATATCATTTCATTTCTCCACCACTAATGTTCACATGTAAAATCATGGATCAAAGGACTTTTCAAGGTTGTAAGGTGAGATGTGTTTAGGTCAAGTAGCATGAAAGCCATCAAAGTTAGCGAAACAAAGCAACACTCAATGGGACATCAAGTGCATAAGTTAACACTCATCAAAAACTAGGTACCATTAGCTATGATAAATGCAACATTCATATTTCACCATCCCATTCAGCTCTCACACACAAATCACATGAAGTATATACTAATATGAAGGAATCACTTATACAATTGATGCCAACAATACATTGAAACCATAAGAGTGAACCTTCCAAGCCAACATCTACCTCATATTTTGTTGGACCCCGAATTTTTTTTAGTAAGCATGAATTGAATGAATTTGGTGATCTTATGGTTAAATCATTTTTTTTAATCGAAGTTTAATTATTAAGTCAGGCCCAGGAGGAATTCTTTCATGTATTAATGGAAATTGGAAGAGTTAAATTGAAGAATTAGGAATGCATAAGGGTATTTTGGGTAGATTGCTAAGGTTAAAGGCCTTAAGGCGTTAAAAGGAAGGGCAAATTGGATTTTTAACACTCCTTAGGGTAGAATGGGAAGAGGAAAAATATCGTCTTGTAAATAAGAAGACAAAAACATGAAGAAGAGAGAAAAAAAAAGAAGAGAAATTTTGAGGGAGTTAAAAGAATAGAGCTTTAAACTAGGTTATGATTTCTCTTAGTCTTAAAGAGAGAATCTAAGCTTACTCAATAAGGGAAAAAGAAAGAGGAAGAGAAGAACCTTCTGTAGAGCTAAGAATCTCATTGTTTGGTGAAGATTCAAGGAAAACAAGGAGGGGTTCGAGAGAGACAAGAGGAATAAGAGGAAAGACTTCTGTAGATCCAATACCTAAGCAAGCAAGGATTTCAAGGTGGGTTACAGTTTTATGATTAAGCAATAGGCTATTAAAGTGTTTTCTTTTACATGAAACATGAAAGATTTCATTACTTCAAAAATGTGCATTTGTTTGTTCTTGGTTGAGTTGTAAAGGTGTTATGTGTTACTGCATGATTCAGAAATGTTTATTTTGAAAAGTTACGAGTTTATGAAAACATGTTTTCGGATATGAAAAGCAAGTTTCCAAGAATTGCCATTTTGGGCAACAAGTATTCAAGATCATGAAATACATGTTATGTGGGTTTAGTTTGGTCCATTCTGATGTCAAGTACACTTAGACAAAAGGCTTTTCCCGCCTGCCCACTAGTGGCATCGAGCTCCTTCATGGACTCCCTCATGTTTACGACTACACAAAACAACTAAGTGAGATTGTGCTAGTTCGTTCTGTTTACGACTTCACAGGATCATTATATGAACTGTGTTATTTTGTTCTGTTTATGGACCATTCCTGACCATTTTGATGTGATTATGAGTTATTAAGTTTGATGCATGCATGACTTAAAGCTAAACATGATTTGTTTGTCTGAATACGGTTTTTGAGAAATAACAAAGTTCTGATTTTCCAAGTAATTTTCTAAATTGCATATTTCAATGATTTTTGAAAAAGTTCTTGCTTATTTCTTGATGATAAACCTACTACCCGCGAGCTTTAAGCTCACCTCCTCCCAATTCTGTCCCATTCAAGTGAAGAATAAGAGTGTGAATAGTCAAGAGTCAAGGCAGCACTCCAGTCTGCACATATTCTTTGCACTTTTAAGTTAGATTTTTGGAGAACTTAAGGCTTTAACAACCTTTCAAGCTTTATTGATTCAAGTGTATTGATGTATTGTGGTTTGTAAGGTTATTAAAACTTTGTAAGACCAACATTTGTTCAAGGATGAATAAAATATATGTATGTTCTACGTATGATTATGATAACTGTTAAGTTTCCACGTTGCATGAGTTGATCCAATGAATTTAAGGCTTTGAGAAGCAGTTGAGGTTTAGGTTTGTGTATTTCTGACCTTGGATTTGGATGAATGAGGGTGTCTGGAAGGAGTTAAGTCTGCATTTAGTAAGGCAGATGCAAAGGAAGAACATAGACGAAGGGAATCATCTGTGCTAACGTCACAACACAGACGTAAAGGAAGATATAGAGGAAGGATATTGTTTTTGCTGACGTCACACACTGACGCAAAGGAAGACAGACGCACGAAACATAGATGTAAGGGATCGTCTGTGCTGACGTCACACACAGACGCAAAGGAGGATCATAGATGCAAGGAATACAGACGACAAGTCATAACACAGACGTAAGGAATCGTCTGTGATGACACGTCATAAGACGGACGATAGGAAGACAGATGATAGAAAGGCCGACGATAGAAAGGCAGACGGTAGAAAGACAGACAATAGGAAAGGGATCAACCCAGACGATGAAAGTCAACTATAGACGATAAAACCCAGACGATAGAAGTTAGGCCATAAGTAAATATAGACGATGGGCTAATCACAGACGATATAAAGAAGAAGTTAAGTCAGTATTATTGAACCGTCACTTATTTGGAATTAAACACAGAATTCACTAATTAAGGATCAAGAATCAGTTAAAAACTTAGACCAAGTACAAGTCATGGGACAAGATGATAAGAAGTGATCAAGACGAAGTTTCAGGTTAAGATTTGTCCTGGTGAGGGCACTCCACCCTTGTGTGATGCGCGTCCAGATGTCACTTAGGACGTCGGCCACGCTCTCACAAGAGGTGGGGGCCCAACAATTATAACCCTGATTATAATTTTTTTAAACTGATATCTTGAATTGGTTAAGATCTGTCCACGTGAGTACTATATGTCCACGTGAGTACTATATGTCCTTGTTGAATATTGATTGGAATTAGTGTGCAAAAGGATAATGGTTGGAATAAAATTAGTTTTCTAAGTCATATTTTTTGTAATTATTGAAATATTCAAGTTGAAGGAAATTGTACAATATTTACACACATATATACCCATTTTTTTTGCAAGCTTTTAAGTCTAAGGAGCAAAATTCATAAAATTTTTAAAGCTCTTGTTATTCTTTCATGTATGTTATCGTGTATAGCAAGATAATTCTAGAACTTGCTTTTGTTATGCATGTTAAGATCATATTTGTTAAATTAGAAGCATTGACAAACTAAAGGCACTTAGATTCACTAACTTGCTTTAGCCTTTTTTTTTTTAAATCACCATATCCAAAAATTTACCTTTAGGAATGACCAAGTTGAGACTCAACTTTTTTATTAATTTTACCATATTATTTATCTTTATCTTATTTTTCTATGAAGGCCTTTTTACTTTATTGAATCCTAAAGGTTATTTACATTATTTACTTATTTGAGACTTGAAATTTGTGAAAGGTCTAATATTTGTTAAATTATGGTACTGATTGGAACGTTGAAAAGAAAGAAGATAAAAGAAAGAAAAAAGAAAGAAAATAACTAAAGAAAAAAGAAAAATGAAGAAAAATAAGTTTATAGTACCAATAGAATTGCATTAAAAGGACCTATGTATACTTGTAAACAAGTCCTGAAATGTATTATGTAGTAAATTTCCTTTTTATTATCCCAACCATACCATATCTAAGCCCTATTACAACCCTATAAGGACCTTTTAATTTTTGTTTTTAGTCTATACATAAGTGGTGGAGATGTGATTTCATTGCAAACCTACAGTAAGGATTCTACTATTCATTAGATTTTTTATGCTTTTTACTCTAAACACTTGAGGGAATTGAGCGATCTTGTTGAGGGTGTAATGAGATATGCTTTTGATTTAATGCGATTCTTAATGTGATTATTATTAATATTGCTTAGGAAATTAATTTTAGGACAACTTGATTCTCATTGCATGTTAGTTTGATTCAATAGGATATGATGATATATAGTATAAATGGACAGGTTGAGATTGATGATGGATTGATGTCATAAAATTTATAATTTTGATTATAGTTTGCTTGGGGACAAGCAAAAACTTAAGATGAGGATATTTGATAGATGGATATTTGACTATATTTTAACACCCATATTTCATTTGTATTTCTCTTGATATTTTATTCTTTTTTCGTATGTTTGGTACCTAATTTTTTTCAAGTATGTTTACAGGTGATAATTGCCTTCATGGACTTAAAGGAGAGGAGTTTGGATGAAAAAGTAGCCTAAAACATAAAACAACAATCTAGAAGGAGTGCACACTTATGCATTTATGCAATGCTCGTTAGATTCTGATTATGCATGGTCGTGCATTACCTAAAAACCTAGATTTTCTTATAAAAGTGACGTTTCAAAGGAAAATCGAAGGAGGAGACTTTGAGAGATAATTTCTAGATATAGAGAATATCCATAAGGGACGATTTTGTTCCAGAGAAGTGGGAAACACGAAGATTTCATCGAAAGACATTAGAATTCAAGATCAAGCCTCTACATCGTAAGAACATTTGATAGAAGACAATTAGGGAGATTTAGAATTATGAATTGTTTTCATTTCTTTTTCTTTCATTGTATGTTTGATTTCATATTTAATCATATGTAACTAAACATCCAGTCAGTATTTAGGTTAGATGAACCTTATGTTAATACTTTGATATGATTTGATTCATTTATTCATGCAATTGGTTCGATTGATTATTATGATTTGATTACGTATTTTGCTAATAATCTGATTTCATATGTAGAGTTTGATAAGTCTTAGTGTGAGTAGATCTATCATAATTAGGAGTTAATTGCAACTCTAGAGATAGGATGATATAAATCCTCTGGACTATGGTATAGAGGGACTCATTAATTGGTAATGCAATCCTATAAGATTTAACCTAAGTAATTCAGTTAGGAACTTTATGATTAGTTGTTAGTAGACTTAAGGTCAGCTACTAGCATACCATAGGAGTCTCCACAGTCCAATACATTAATTAAACAATTGCATGATAAAAGATCAATTTGTTAAAGGTTTAAGGGGATTCGAACCTAGATACAAATTTTTGATAATGATAGTTTTGCCAGTTAATTTCACTGTCTCTGTGTTTATTATTCTTTCCTATTTTATTTTATTAGTTTTAGTTTTTATTTTATTTTTATTAAAAATCTAAAATATATCATTAAGTTACAAAATAGGTGAAGGATAATTACTAGTATTCATGGGATCGACACATAGTTGTACTAGCTACAACTATGTCGCGTACTTGCGGTTATTTAATATTGACTATTACGCTTTAGGTCAATCAAGTTTTTGGCATCATTTCTAGGGACTTATTATGAAAGCTTTAATGTTATTACTTTAATCATTTTCATTTTATTTTGTTTTATATTTATTTTATTTTATTTTATTTTGTTTTGCTTTTGTTTTTCTATTTATTTTATTTTATTTTATCTTTTTGTATTTTTGGTTTATTAATTTAATTATCTTTTGAATTTATCCACTTGATCTTGAGTTTGTGGTTTATTGTAGGAATTACGATTCATTGCCATATTTACAGCTCACAATGGAAGGATGGAGTGGGCAATATTTTTGTAGGAGTTAAAATATATCTTCGCAAACTATGACATCACCATATGGGAGACCAAACATGTGTTATCAACCTCATGGCACAATATACAGGAATAACTATAATTCAAAGTGGAGCAATGCTTACACTTATATATGAAACAATTGCACTTCAATTGGATATTTACAACACGAAGCATCTCCATGTAGTGAGTCAACTCTGGAAGATAAATTAATGGAAGTCTTTGTTGAAATGAAAGTTGACCGACACAAATTCGAGAGTGAAGAAAAGATAGGAGTTAACTTCATGAAGGAAAGGACATTTAAAAAAGAGCTTCTGGATAAATAAAAAAGTGTTACAGACAAACTAATAGATGCCTTGTTGAGAGGGTGTCTAGTCAATGTGAATTCGATAAGATACTTCCTTCACTTACATATGATGAGTATAATTTGAGCTTCCAACCGTCTCAGAGTGAATAAGAGACAACAATCAATTTCATGAATGAAAATGCATTTCGAGAAGGCAAGGAGGTAATTGTTGGTCTGAGAGATATAATGATCGAATATATTCAAGATTCAAACATGAGGTATTAGGAAACATAGGCTTATATACATAATATGGTGAATTAAATCAACCAACTGATGAATTTATTATCTGATGAGATGTAAGGGAATGTGTCCAATTCTACTGAAACTGATACTATCAATTGAGAGGCAATCACCTTTTAATTCAAGAAGAGCTTCCTGAAGAAGAAGACGAAGAAACTTCCATCTAAGAAAAGGAAGTAGAGAAGTGGCGGAAGATAGCTAAAGAATCTGAGCTAGAGACCTCTACCTATGAAGAAGAAGAAAAGTGGATAGAGGTGGTTGCGGAAGAACTGGTGGAGGAACTAAGCAAGGTAACTACTGACAAGGTATTGATAGTGACTTTAAGTACGGAGGGTTCCTATTTTATCCAAGACAAGATGCTTGAGTCAATGGACGATTTAAGGAGTTTTCTTATTCCTTCTTTCATTAATAGTTTGTCATTAAAAAGGGCATTATCGCTTGAGATTGAATTTATTAATTTGATAAATTATGTCCTTGTTATTTTCTTGCAATATATGACTTATTTGTAGGCTATGAAATTGCTTTATTGAGAAAAGAGTGGAAGCAAGCCGTTGATTATTAATTCAAAATGATGTTAAACATCTAGGCTACATTGAGCTACTAATGTCAAAGAAGCGCTGCATGGGAGGCAACTTATAAGTTATATTTAATTTTATTTTAATTTTTATATTATTTTGTTTTTATTTTCAGGTTAGTATAAGATTTTATTTTCTGTTATATTATTTCTTTTGTTTCCTTTTTATCCTTTTCTTTTATATTTTGCAAGGACCTTAGTTTCATATTGGATGGATCCAAATCAGAAAATCATCATAGTCAGGAAAGTACCTCCAAACCCTCTCACTTTTTCTAAATGCTTATATTGTGTACATTAGGGAAAATGTACAACTTTAAATGTGAGGATGAGTTGACTAAATTTTAACTGAATTCTTTGAGTTTATTATAACCCTAGTTATAAATTTTATTAACTGATATCTTGAATTGGTTGAGATTTGTCCATGAGTACTATATGTACTTGTTGAATATTGATTAGAATTGGTGTGCAAAAAGACGATGGTTGCTATTTAATTTGCTTCAAGTGTATTTATAGGTGATAATTGCCTTCATGGACTTAAAGGAGAGGAGTTCGTATGCAAAAGTGGCTTACAACAGAAAATCAACATTATGGAAGGATTGCACGCCTATGCACTTTTGCAATACTCGGTGGATTCGGATTACGCATGTTCCTATGCATGACTGTTCATAACCTAAAATCCTATATTTTCTTACAAAAGTGACGTTTTCGAGTTAAATCAAAGGAGGAGACTTTGGGAAACAATTTCCATAAATGGAGAACATCCAGAAGGGACAATTTTGGTCTAAAGAAGCGGGAAACATGAAGATTTCATTGAAAGATCTATCGGAATTCATGATCAAGCCTTTTCATCGTAAAAACATTCAATATAAGACAATAAAGCATATTTAGAATTATGAACCCATTGTTTTCATTTCGTTTTTCTTTCATTGTATGTTTGATTTCATATTCGATCATGGGTAACTAAACATCTAGTCAATATTTGGGTTAAATGAACCTTTTGTTAATACTTTGATATGATTTGATTCCTTTATTAATGCGATTGTTTCGATTGATTATTTTGATATGATTACCTTTATTAATAATATGATTTTGTATGTAGAGATTGAGAAATCCTGGTGTGAATATATCTACTATAATTAGGAGTTGATTGCAAACCTAGAGATAGGATGACATAAATCCTCTGAATTAAGGTCAAACCTAATAGAGGGAATCATAAATCGGTTATGCAATGCTATAAGCTTTAACTTGAGTAATATTATGAGAGACCTTAAGATTACTTGTTAGTAGATTTAAGGTCAACTATTAGCATATCATAGGATTCTACACAGTCCAATACATCAACCAAATGATTGCATGATAAAAGATCATTCTGTTAAGGGTTTAAGGGGATTAGAACCTAAATACTAATTTCTGATAACGATAGTGAGAAGTGTAAACTTCATCATATTTTAGGGCATAGTTTGATATGTGTTTAGATATTAATTCGATCATTTAGTATGTGTTGAGGTTAGAATTGTGTTAGTTTGTTAATTTTTTGTTTTAAGTGTTTTATGGGTTAGTACAACCTTTTAAGGTTAAATATTATGTTTTTAAGGTACCTTGATGTGTTTGCTAGTGTTTTAGGGTCAATATTGAAGAACAGAAGAGTTTCCAAAGACATTCGGGCTAAAACAACAGCCACAATCGTGACAGAAGGCTTAAATGTAGGCCACAATCATGGCCTACATCGGGCAAATGTGTAGTTGCTTACAAACTTCACGTTTCGAGGGACTTTTTGGACCTTTAAGACCCCGGAAAGACTCTAGGATTACCCAAAACATAAAAGACTATTTAAAGAACATTAAGAGGAACACAAAAGGAGCTTTTGAAACCCTAAAGATAGAATACTGAGAGAGAGAAAGAAGAGGAAGACAAAGCTGACTCGTCGTGCTTCTCGAATCAGGAGGTTTCCCGACATCACTATTTTCCATTGTTTATTTTATGTCAATATTTTACTTTTCGTTTCGATTTTATTTATGTATAGCATTGACATGGATAGTATGATTATAGGATTTGGAATATTGATGATGTTCTAAACTCTCATTCGGGATTTTATTTTGATTTAATGATAATTTAGTCGATTGTGTTTATTAGTTAAATGTCATGATTTGATTGCATTTTTGCATAATTCAGTAATAAACTGAGGGGGTGAACTGAATGAAAAATGATTAAATCAAATTAATGAGAGTTAGGCAATTTAATAGAAACTATGTCAAATCATATTGGTAATTGTGCAAAGAGAGATCCCATGTGATGTTCCAATAGTTTATTAGAGTGCTTCAACTCTAATTATGGTTTTGGATAATTTATGAATTGAGAGATCAAAATTCCATAATCTAATGAGGTTTAATGGTTATAACTCGAGAGAGAGTCATCAGCTGTACGATAGTTTAGAACAGACACTCCATTGACACATAATCAGCTAGGTTAGCATTAATGATAATTAAAATCCCCTTTATCATAAATTGGTAAATTTCTTAAGTTGATTTCTATTGTGATTGTATATTGCTCACTTGTTAATACTTTTGTGTTCAATTTCTAATTTGATTGGTTGAACTAAATTCTTGTAATTAATTTCTGTTGCATCTTTTATTTTCAGTTTTATAGTTTTTCTGACCTTAGATTTTAGGATTAGAATACTCTCCTTAGTTGTGGGATCGAAAACTTTAATACTACGCTACAAATCATGCGCTTGTAGAATATTGAGGGTTTATAAGATTAAAACTTACTCCAATCGGGAAGGAAAGTATAATGAGGTGATAGTGTTAAAAAGAAGTTAGGAAAGGATCTCAGGGGTGTGTATAAGGATGAAAGATGAAAAAATCAGAAATTGGTGAAATCTAGGTCACGATCGTGGCATACAGTAGGGGATTATAGGCACTTGTTTGTTAGTGTTTTCTTACAAAATTTCCCTCCCCTCACTTATATATTTAATTCTAACCTCATTTCTTCCATAACTTTCATTTAGACTCTCTCTCTCTACACATAAGAGATTCAAAGGATCTCACTTCCCTCTACCTATACTTAAATCCCTTACTTTAGCAACTCTTGCACACTCTCATTCCTAACGGGCCACAGATCAAATAGCCTATTAAGCGCACCTAATCTAAGGGGCAAAACCAAGATAAGGAAGGTAACCACTTTCACCTCCTTCGCAACAGATTACGGAGTGCCTTTCCCGATCGTTTTAGATAAGGAAGGTAACTGCTTTCAGTTCCTTCACAATAAGCAAATTATGGTTTCTAAGTACTTCCATTTTGTGACTTTAGATAGACTAGAATTAAAAGACAAGTTTAAGAATCTCACAGAGAGAATGCAATGAGGACAGTTTATTCATTCTCAATATCCAAAAGAACTAACCCTAGAATTCTTTACATCTCTTCAATATAAATTCAATAAACCTAAGGAATTGTAGTTTAGGTTACTGGGATAACCTTATGAGCTTAATTATGATACTTTGTATGAAATTTATGGGTTCCCTGAATCGTCTATAGTGGGTTAACATGATGATTTCTGTGTCACCCCTTACTGGACTGAATTAACTGAGTTAGAGCGTTACAACACTAAGAATGCACATAACAACATCATAAAAAACTAAGAAGATTTGTTGCTGCACAAATACATATATGTCAAATTGTTTTTAACAAGACGAAAACTAACAATTATTTGATGAAGGAACTTTTCCTATTGTGGTGCATGGACTATACCATCCCAGTTTGCACAACCACCCATTGTTACTTAATATAAGAGAAGCAATAACTTAGGAATGAGTTACTTAGTTTTGCATAGTCATTATTATAGATTTAAGTACAACGGATTCGCGGTCTACTGTCTTGAATTCATGAACCATCATCATCTTTAGCGAGTTGAAATCCTGAAATCTTATAATATGGAAATTTGGTATATTAGTGCCAAATCACACATTAAGATCAGGACCAGTCAAGCGAGTTCGAGTGCTCAGCAATAGAAAGAAGGGGATTCGATTAGTGAGGAATCTGAGGAAGAGGACGAAGAAGAAGAATTGGAATGGAAGAAAATAATGACAGCAATATCTGAACAAACCAAAACTCTAACAGATACTTTGGCTAAAAACTCCAGAATAATAAGGAACAAGATAAAGGAAAAAAGACGCCAGAGCCGAGACATCAGACATATTCACAAGTATTTCGAGGCTTAAGATGTGCAACTACCGCCTTCCTCACCATCATCACCTCCATCACTGTAAGGTTTTGTTTCTGACCCTTTTCTTTTAAATTTAGTTTTTATTTTTGTTTTATTTTATTTTATTTTATGTTATTTCCTTCCATGTGTGTTTGTTTGTCTCCTTCTCATATTGAGAACAATCTGTTGTTCAAATATGTAGAGGGTCACATGTTTTGCTTTGAGTGTGAAATTTGCATATTTTTATGTTAGCATTTTTAAGTTTTATATTATGAATTGTTTGAATACATCGATGGCTTAGATAGAACGAAATCAATTTAATTTTGAACATAATCTACTAGGTTGTGAAAGGTCATTAGCTCGTGAAATTAGTGATCTAGGTTCTTTGGTTAAAATATGCAAGTTAATTAGGATTCATTGTTAATTTATCACTTTATAAGTTGTCACATTCATTTATAATTTTAGGTCTATCAATTAAGTAGCTTTTCTACTATTTTTTATGAAAATGAGTAGCTAAAGCAACAAGGTAGGCGTTAATTAATTATAAAAAAGGTGATTGTAATTTTTAAATAAATAACTATTTCACTGGCCTTTGGGTTATGAATAGAGCTAGTAGCTAGTTAAGAACATGATGTAGCTAAGTAAATAGATTGACACGCATCACAAATGTGTGCCTTCGCATTAAAAGGCTATAATAACGTTCTAACCAAGCAACTTACTAAAAACATGACTTAGTCAAGTAACAGGATCGACAGTCATCACCAATATTTGCCTTCGTGTAAAAAGACTAGGTCCATGTCCATAAAAAGTAGAAAAAAGAATGTTTTCTAATAAAAATCTACCGACCTTGTAAGTAGCTTAACTTTTCATGAAAATGTACTTAGGATTAGTTACAAAGTTTAATTGACCAAATAATTATTAATGTCAGTTTACAATTTAACAGGGTGAATAAACTTGACATTTAAGTTTTGATTAATATGTATATTTAGTCCAGAGTTCCTAGACGCGGATTTCACATGTTAATAATTTGGAACAACTTGAATGGTTGTGTTTAGGGTTAAATTTGTTATGTGAAGTTGAAGCCATTGCCTCATTATTGCATTGTGTGCTTTGTGTTTTTGTGTTGTTTGTTGTTTAGTTTGCTTAAAGACAAGCGAACGTTTAAGTTTGGAGATGTTGATAAATGTAAATTGCATTATGTTTTAGGGTATAGTTTAATATATGTTTAGTCATTAATTCGATCATTTACTATGTGTTGAGGTTAGAATTGTGTTAGTTTGTTAATTATTTGTATTTTAAGTATTTTATAGGTTAGTACAAGTTTTTAAGCTTAAATATTATGTTTTTGAGGTACCTTGATGTGTTTGCTAGTGTTTTAGGGTCAATATCGAAGAACGGAGGAGTTTTGAAAGACAATCGAGCCGAAACAACAGCGCATCATTGTGACAAAACCTTAATTAGATCTAAAGCACTATAATAAACTATTGGAACATCACATAGGATTTCTCTTTACATAATTACCAATATGATTTGACATGGTTTCTATTAAATCATTTAACTCTCATTACTGCGATTTAATTATTTTTCATTTAGTTTAACCTCTTAGTTTTTTATCAAATTATGTAAGAACACAATCAAATCACGACATTCATCTAATAAACACAATCGACTAAATTATCATTAAATCAAAATAAAATCCCAAAGGAGAGTTTAGAACATCATCAATATTCCAAATTCTATCATTATACTATCCGTCTCAATTCTATATGTAAATAAAATCGAAGCGAAAAGGAAATAATGACTTAGAATAGATGATGGAAGGCAACAATGTTGGGAAAACTCCTAATCCAGGAAGCACGTGGAGTCAGCTTCGTCTTGCTCTTCTTGCTCTTCCTTCTTTTTCTTTCTCTCTCTAGGTATTCTCTCTTTAGGGTTTCAAGTATGGTTGATGCAAAAGCTCCTTTAATGCTCCTCTTAATAGTCTTTAAATATTTTTTTATGTTTTGGGTAACCTTAGGATCTTTTCGGGGTCTAAAAGTTCCAAAAAGTCCTTCAAAATGTGAAGTTCTTAAGTGACTGTGCGTCTAATCGATGCAGGTCACAACTGTTGCCCTATAGTCCAAGATCATGGCCCATATTTGAGCCTTCTGTCACGATTGTGGGCTATTGTTTCTTCTCAAAGGTCTTCCAAAACTCCTTCATTCTTCGATATTTAGCCTAAAACACTAGCAAACACATCAAGGTACCTCAAAAACATAATATTTAAGCTCAAAAGCTTGTACTAACCCATAAAATACTTAAAACACAAATAATTAACAATCTAACACAATTCTAACCTCAATACATACTAAATGATCAAATAAACGACTAAACACATATCAAATTATGCCTTAAAATACGATGCAATTTACACTTATCAACATCCCCACACTTAAACATTTGCAAGGCTATAATGACGTTCCAACCAAGCAACTTACTAAAAATATAACTTAGTCGAGTAATCGTATAGACCAATGCTTACCTCTGTGTAAAATGACTAGCTCTATGTCCACAAAAAGTAACAAAAAAATAATATTTTCTAATAAAAACCTACCGAACTTGTAAGTAGCTTAACTTTTCATAAAAACGTACTTAAGATTAGTTACAAAGTTTGATTGACCAAATAATTATTAATATATATGTACAATTGAACAGGGTAAATAAACTTGACATTTAGGTTTTGATTAATATGTATATTCACTCCAGAGTTTCTAGACGCGAATTTTTTAGGTTAATAATTTGGAACAACTTATTTAACCTAAAATATTCACGCCTAGGAACTCTGGACTAAATATACATATTAATCAAAATTTAAATGTCAAGTTTATTCACCCCGTTCAATTGTACACATATATTAATAATTATTTGGTCAATCAAACTTTGTAACTAATCCTAAGTACTTTTTCATGAAAAGTTAAGCTACTTACAAGTTCGGTAGGTTTTTATTAGAAAATTTTCTTTTTTTGTTACTTTTTGTGGACGTGGAGCTAGTCATTTTACACAGAGGTAAGCATTGGTCAATCCGATTACTCGAGTAAGTTATATTTTTAGTAAGTTGCTTGGTTGGAACATCATTATAGCCTTTTGATGCGAAGGTACACATTTGTGATGCGTGTCGATCTGATTACTCAGCGACATCACGTTCTCAATTGGCTACTAACTTTATTCATAACCTGAAGGCCAGTGGAATAGTTATTTATTTAAAATTTACAAACACTTTTTCGTTTTTTAAATAATGCCTACCTTATTTCTTTAGCTATTCGTTTTCATGAAAAAATAATAGCAAAGCTACTTAATCGAAAGACCTAAATTATGAATAAATGTGACAACTTATAGGGTGATAAACTAACACTAAATCCTAATTAACTTGCATATTTTAGCCAAAAAACCCAAATCGCTAATTTTGAGAGCTAATGACTTTTCACAACCTAATAGATTATGTTCAAAATTAAATTGATTTCATTCCAACTAAGCCATTGATATATTCTCACAATTCACAATATGCAACCTAAACACACTAACATAATAATATGCAAATTTCACACTCAAAGCAAAACACACAACCCTCCCCACACTTGAACAATACATTGTCTTCAATATGAGAAGGAGACAAAAAAACACACATGGAAGGAAATAACATAAAATAAAATAAAACAAACATAAAGACTAAATTTAGAAGAAATGAGTTGGAAATAAAACCTTAAGGTGATGAAGGTGATGATGGTGAGGTGTTAAGACCAACTATGCTTGACGTTCGAGATTGTTGTCTTATCTTGGAATTGATTGAAGAGAGTAAGAGAATTAGTAATCCCATATCATTTTAAATCATTAAAATTTTATTTAAAATTCAAAACAAATCTAAC
Source organism: Erythroxylum flavicans (assembly GCA_027576715.1). NCBI lineage: Eukaryota > Viridiplantae > Streptophyta > Magnoliopsida > Malpighiales > Erythroxylaceae > Erythroxylum > Erythroxylum flavicans. The sequence continues at coordinate 26,107,232 of JANZXP010000195.1, read as the reverse complement.
TAAACATAACAATTTAAATCTAACTATTGAACATGTTAATTTGTGATCATTAGTTTGACCTTGCATCATTGGAGGTGTCTTTAATTGTTCTAACAGAAGGAAGTCACTTCCTTGTCCTTATGAATCACTCCTTCGAGATATAGATTGCAACGATGCCTGTTGGCCTTAAAAGTATCCTGTTAGCATTTTCCAGTTTGAGGGCTCCATGATCGAATACTTGAATGATCATAAAAAGTCCACTCCGTTGAGATTTTAGCTTCCTTAGAAGCAGTCTCAACCTTGAATTATATAGCAACACTACGTCTCCTACCTTAAATTCCTTTTGCTTAAGATGAGAATCGTTCCATTTCTTTACCTTCTCCTTGTATAGTTTGGCATTTTTGTATGTATTGTAACGAAACTCTTCAAGTTTGTCCAATTGCAAAAGTCATCTTTCACCTACTTGCTTCCAATCGAAATTTAATACTCTTATCGTCCAGCATGCCCAATGTTCTAGTTCAACCGGCAAATGACAAGCCTTTTTGTATACAAGCCTATAAGGCAGGATCTAGTTTCATCGCCCAATCTTGCTGTTTACTGTCTTTTTCAAAATTTGTTTCAGTTCCTGATAGTTGTGCATTAGTATATGTTTTTCTAAGTAATTGACATGTTTTTCTTGTATAATTGTTGATTATTTTTGTAGTTTAAGATTCATTTTCTATATTTTCATTTAGTTTGATTTCTATTGTTGTTCTTTTCTGTTTGGTGTTAATTTAAGGTAAGAATTGGTTATATTTATGTAGGAAGGAAGATGAAGCAACATGGAGATTGAGCTAGAGATCAAAGAGGAAAAGAAAAGAGGAGTCCATCTGTTGCAAATTCCCATAAAGGGAATTATAATTCGAGTCATAATGTAGGGCTTCATTAAATTTAGGATTTTTGGACTATAAAAGCATAATTAAGCCTCCACCATCAAAGGGAGATGAAACCCTTCTAAAGAAACATCATCCCTGAGTGAAGAACACATGTTTGGAGCCTTAAGGAAGGATTGAAGTCAAGGATCATCATCAAGACTAGAGAAAATAGAACATCAACGTCAAGGTTTCCAGATGTTGGCAAAGAAGATAAGGAGTTTCCTTGTTCAATTTTCTATCAATTTTACTTATTCTATTCTTTGTAAAATGGTTTATTTGAATATTGATGATGTTATGAAGACCATGAGTGGCTGATTTAGTTTTAGGGATTGCTTTTGAATTATTTTGTTAGAACTCCTATTTTATTGAATTGAATGAAATTGTCTTTGATGATTATTGATTTTATTTGTGTTCATGCAATAAATCGAGAGAGTGAGTAAGATTAATTGTGTAGGATTGTATAACGAGAGTTGGTAGCCTATAGACATACAATCATCATATTAATTGATTAGTTAGAAGAGAGATCTGATTACCTATAGGATAGTTTAATAATTAGTTAAATCGGTAGATTCATTGGGTAGGTTGAGAGATCGTCCAATTGATTCCCTTAAATTCGATTAAGGACAATTAATTACGCCTTAAGAGAGGTTAGGTAATACATCCAAAAATCTAGGGTGAGATACAATTCAATTAATAAAATAGGAGGGAGACAAAATAAGGAAAAATGTAATCTTTAGTCTTTAAATCCTTGAATTCTTTTTTTTTTTACGTTTTGGTATTATTTATTGCTTTATATTAGTCTTTTAATTTTAATTTAATTTTCTATATTATTTTCCTTAAATAATTTCATTTCTTAAACAAAGTTTTGTCTAAATTAACTGGTGTCTGGGCATCAATTCCTGTGGGATCGATATTCGCTTTTTTTAACTACAAGTCACAACCCGTCCACTTGCAGTTTTTGAGCATAAAATAAGTAGATAGGTTTTACCATGAACAAGCTTTTGGCGTCGTTGCCAAGGTTGCTTGTTTAGCATCTTGTTTAATTTAGATTACTTTAATTTAAAATTTTTGATACTTTTCTTTGTAGAATTGCAGGTGCATGAACCCAAGGAGCACCCGAAGAATGAAAGAAGGTAGTGAAGACGAGTTTCCTAACATCAAGAGACACAAAAGAGAGTTAAGAAGGGCAAAGCATCTAAACTTTTCACAATAAGATATGGCTGAAGAAGGAGAGCAAGGAGGACTGGAGAAGACTCTGATGGATTTCATGAGACTAGGATTTAGTCCTTAAGGAGTGATGAGATCGGTGGTCCAAGCAAATAATTTTGAGATAAAGTCAGCGCCACTTAACATTCTATAAAATAGTGTGCAATTCTATGGACTATGCAAAGAGGATCTGAAACGTCCACATTGAAAATTTCTTATAGATCTGCGACACATTCTGATTTAATGAAATGTTCGACGATGCAGTGAAGCTGAGACTATTTTCATTCACATTAAAGGATGGGGCTAAAGCGTGGTACAACTCGTTGAATTCAGGCCAGATTACAATTTGGGAGCAGCTTGCCCAAGCATTCCTCGCCAAGTATTTCTCATTAACGAAGACAATGAGGATTATTAAGGAGATTATAAATTTCCAACAAAATGACAAGGAATCTCTCTACAAAGCCTATGATAGATTTAAAGAATTTCGCAGAAGTCATCCCCATCACAATCTGCTAAGAGAGTTCCAACTTTAGACGTTTTACAATAGAGTGAATCTGAGTACTAGAGGAACCATCAATGCAGCTGGTAGAGGTTCATTAATGAGAAAGACGGTGGAAGTAGCTCATAATTTTTTAGAGGAGTTGGCGAGCAATAGTTGCATGTGGTCGAGCGAAAGGAGAAGACAGGGGCAAAGGAGCAAAAAGGTATAATACCAATTAACTTTGTTACAGCCTTACAGGCTAAAATCATAGCTTTTACAAAGAAGCTAAACAACATACAAGGAGAATCTTCCTCTATGGTGAAGGCGATGCAAGTTCAATATGAGCTGTGCGGGCAAAACAACCATGACTTAGCAGAGTGTTTCCTATTGGGAGCTAGTGGTGCCGAATAGGTAAATTACATGGGCCAGCCATAGCAAGGTAATAACCCCTACTTTAATACTTATAATATGGGATAGAAAAACTATCCAAATTTTTCTTGGAGTACTAATAATGCAGGTGGCCAAGCGAGACCACAAGGACTGTCAGGATTCCAACAAGATCAAATGGGAGCTATGGAGAGTAAGTTGGATAAGTTTATAGAGATATTTGATTCCAAACTGGCAGCTTAAGAAGAGAGTTAGAAGAGGATGTTTGCTAGCCAGAAAGAGAATCAAAAAAGGATGAAGTCAAAATTTGATCAAACCATGAAGAACCATGCCTCGTTGATCCATAACTTGGAGGTTCAGGTAACTCAACTTACTGATACTTTATTTTCTTAAAATGCAGGTATTTTATCGAGTAATACTGAGGTCATTCTAGGGGAGCAACTCAAAGCCATTACGTTTCAAAGTGGCAAGCAGATGGAAGAGCCAAACATGAAAAGGGACAGCCAAGAAAAAGGGAAGTTATCTCTCTCCTATCTTTCACTCTTTCATGAATATATGAGGAATGGTAAAGCTAATGACCTCGAATTAGCTTGTTTAATTTCTTTTAGTTATCTTTGTTTAGTTGTTTGTTTGATTTATTCAATTAGGATTGTGTTTGAATTGAATTTGATTAATGTTCAATTTAGTTTTTTGTTGAATTTCAACTTGTTTTCTTTTCGAAATCCTTAATGATAATATTAATTTGATGTGTTTTTAGGTTATGAGATTATGAAGAACCAAAATTAAGCTTGGAAGAAGGTTTGGATTTATGAGGATCACCTCTTCCTATGATCGTGGGAATTGTGGGATTCCCATGAATTCCATCTGGAGGGAAACTTAAGCTTCCCTCCCATTTTTTTCTCACCCATTCTTTAAAATTTTACTCCCTCTCTCTCTAACCCTCCAAATTCTCTCCTCCCACTCTCTAAAACTCTTCAATTTTCCTCTAGATTCTTGGTATTTTCTTCTACTCTTTCATTAATCTTACAATCCTTTCATCTTTTCATGCATTAATCATTCAAAAACACAAGGATTTTGGTAAGATTTTGCTCTCTCTCTCTCTTAAATACAAATTTCACTTATCTTCTTCTCAATTTTTGCAGATTTTCTTCTTACAATGGCACTAAAGAAGATTATGGCTAGGAAATTGGTTGATGAAGTCCGCTCACAAGTTTTCGGTGAAGGTAAGCGTGATTTAGCAGTAGTTTATTGTTCTCCATTTCTAATTTACTCAGAGGAAGAAGGTATGCGTTTCCGTGACCTTAGAGATAGAGAAATAGTTAGGAGTGAGATGAAAACTTGAACAATTAGCTACCAATATAGGTTGGAATAGGTTTGTTCAATATGACTTACCTATTCACCCTATGATGACCACAAAGTTTTTCACTGTTGTCCGACCTAACCCTAAAATGGAAGTTTTCTGGTTTAGGTTACTCGGTGATGTCTATAAATTGGATTATACTGTTAGGCGTGGTCTTTTTGATTTATCAAACACTAAAATTTTAGATGATCACACTGATTTTGATGTTAATAGTTATTGGAAAAATCTGTATGGGGAAGAAAACTTTGACTCTAGGAATGCACCAAATTCTTTAATTCGTAGTATTGAGCATACACAAATTTATATGCTTAACTGTGTTCAATAAAATTGAAAGTAACAAATGCTCGACTAAAGAACTTTTTTTTGTGGTGCATAGATCGAAAAATTAAAATTAACACGCCTTTTAGAATTTTTTAATCAACAATGAGCATGGTAAATAAAAATAGTTCATATTTTGGAATGTCTTATGTTGTTACTGTTTTAGCTCGATTTTATAACCTTGATATGGGGACGGTGCACACAACGCCACATGATATGTTTTACATATCGTATTTAAGACGTTTTGAGATTTTGGAGTTCCATTATATGGAATTACAAAATCCTTAGACATATACTACAATGAGGAATAGGAGGGGCACCAGTACAGCCGCTTCTCAATTCTCCACATCCCGCACAATCTTAGAGCTAGAGGTAGAAGTAGTGAAGGAGGAACTGAGTGCACCAGTGGAGGTTGACTGATTTTAACAAGTCCTCGACCAGAATGACATCCCAACTAAATGAGCTCGGAACCCAAATGTGGAAAGTCCATAAGGAGCAGTGTAGCTTGAAGAAGAGGTTCCTCAACTTCTGTCAGAGGAATAATTTTGAAGCTCCTTTACCAACACCATCACCACCATCATCTGAATGAGCTTTTCTTGCCCTTTTACTTTTAATTTTGTTGTTTCTCTTGTTTGTTTTAATTTCCTTTTATGTTTGTTTGGTTTCATGTTATATCTTTGTTTGGTTTCATGTCATTTCTTTTGTTTAGTTTTATGTCACTTTTTGTTTGGTTTCATGTCATTTGTGTGTTCCAATTTCTTTTATTTGGCTTGAGGTCATTTTTCCTTATTTGATGGTTGACTTGTCACATTGAGGACAATATGAACTTTACGTGTGAGGAGGTGACTTTGACTTTCTCAATTGCATTATTTGTATTTTGTTAAATAAGATGCATGATTAGGCATATCATGTGATTTATGTCAACAATGGAACCACATTTGAATCATTCTAATGGATATGGCCATGAGATTTTGTCATGCTAGTTGGAATCAGATTAAATGTATGCTTGAAATCGGATTAGGCTACTTGAGTAGAAAGTGAACCATATAGAGTGCAGAAAAATAGTTAGTTACATAAGCTTAGTCACAAATTAAAATTTGACTAATGAGGTAGTGTAGAGATGTGTAATGAGTTTTCATTTAAGCCAATGCAAGGATTGAGTGATATAACTTCATCTATAGTCATTCTATTTCTTTGTTGAGTGACACTTCCATAAGTTATTACCTTTAGAACTTGCTTTGAATTAGTTTTAGTCTACTGGATGCATACTTAATAGAGATGATTTAGGCCCTTTTTGTGTTAACCCTTGGCTTACATGACCTACCATTGATATTATCCCTTGCTACGTCTATTGAGCCTTAACCTTTTTCTCTTGAAAATACCTAAAATTTTAAAACTTTAAACCTCATTAACCTACCCATTCAGAAGCCTAGTAGAGTATTGAGTAATACTCTAGTTGGGATCGTTGTGAAAGTTTATTAAGATGAGTTAAGTATATTTTTGCCTATGGATTACAATGTATTCAGCGTTATTTTGATTCATAGTTCTTCCATGTGTTTAGAAATAAAAAAGAAAGAAAAATGAAAAAAAAATATTGAAAAGGAAAAGAAAAGAAAAATGAAGAACAAGTGAGTAGTTACAATAAGTGCAGAATATTAGTTATATTTGTATATCTCGGACTTATGTTTTGTTATCCCTTTATATCCGCTTTTTACTTTACTAATGTTTGTACTTAACTCTTTTTCCCTCTTTACCCACCCCAACCCTTATCACATTACAACCCTAAACAAGTCCTTTTGATCTATTTATACATGCAATCATTATAGAGGAGAATTGATGTATTAGCAAGCCTATGTTAGTGTAATTTCCTATAGGAAGTTTGAACGAAACACTAACCATCAAACACTTAGAGAAATGAGTGAAAACTGTAAAGAAAATTCATGTTGCATCTTTACTTATCTTTGATTGATAGTGTTAATTATTGAGTTTGCTTATGTACACCAATGAAAAAGTAGTCATGATATGTGTACTAACTTGATATTTGAGTTGGCTTAAAATTGAGGGAATGTATGCTTTCATCTTTGTGAAAATGAAGTGATAGAATTGAGTGGTTGTATTTATTTTGCTTGAGGACAAGTAAAGATTTAAGTATGGGGATGTTGATAGTTGTGCATTAGTATATGTTTTTCTAGGTAATTGGCATGTGTTTTCATGCATAATTGTTAATTATTGTTGTAGTTTAGGATTCATTTTGTATGTTTTCATTTAGTTTGATGTTAATTATAGTTCTTTTATGTTTGATGTTAATTTAGGGTAAGAATTGACTATTTTTATATAGAAAGGAAGATGAAGCAACTTGGAGATTGAGCTTAAGATCAAAGAGGAAAAGAAAAGAGGAGTCCATTTGTTGCAAATTCCTACTATTGTGAGAATCATGCCAATTCCCACGATCATAGGAATTATAATCCGAGTCATAATGTAGGGCTTCATTAAACTTAGGGTTTTTGGACTATAAAAGCATAATTGAGCTTCTATTATAAAGGGAGACGAAACCCTTCTGTAGAAACACCATCCTTGAGTGAAGAACACATGTGTGGAGCCTTGAGGAAGGAATGAAGTTAAGGATCATCATCAAGATTCGAGAAAATAACACATCAACACCAAAGTTTCTAGATGTTGGCAAAGAAGAGGAGTTTCCATATTCAATTTTCTATCAATTTTATTTCTTCTATTCTTTGTAAAATGGTTTATTTGAATGTTGATGATGTTATGGAGACCATAAGTGACTAATTTAGGTTTAGGGATTGCTTTTTAACTATTTTGTTAGAACTCCTATTTTATTGAATTGAATGAAGTTGTCTTTGAAAATTGTTGATTTTATTTGTGTTCTTGCAATAAATCGAGAAAGTGAGTAAAATTAATTGTGTAGGATTGTACAACGAGAGTTGGTAGCCTATAGACATACAATCATCATGTTAATTGATAAGTTAAAAGAGAGATCTCGACGAATTCAATTGATCACCTATAGGATAGTATAATAAGTAGTTAAATTGGTAGAGTCATTGGGTAGGTTAAGAGATATCGTCCAATTGATTCCCCTAAATTCGATTAGGGACAATTAATTACACCTTAAGAGAGAGTAGTTAATACATTCGAAAATCTAGGGTGAGACACAATTCAATTAATAAAATAGTAGGGAGACAAAATAGGAAAAAAAAGTAATCTCATTTTTAAATTCTTGAATTCCGATTTTTCTACATTTTGGTATTGTCTATTGCTTTGTGTTAGTCTTTTAATTTTAATTTAATTTTCCAGATTATTTGCATTAAACAATTTCATTTCTTAAATAAAGTTTTGTCTAAATTAAGTGGTGTCTGGCATCAATCCCTGTGGGATCGATATATGCTCTTTTTAATTACAAGTTACGATCCGTTCACTTGTGATTTTTGAGCGTAAAACGAGTAGATATGTTTTACAATCAACAGTTCCCGATTGACAAGTTCCATTTGGCCGCTAGTCTGCAGATCATAAGGCGTAGCAACGTTATGGTGAAATTCATATCTTTTTAGGAGGGCATTAGAAGATTTGTTGTAGAAATATGTGCCTCCATCACTTATTATTATTCGTGGAACTCCAAACTAATTGAATAACCGTTTGATGAACTTTTGCACAACTTTTCCATCATTGGTTAGAAATGCCATTGCTTCATCCCAACGTGAGATATAATCTACCCCCAATAAAATGTACATGTTCCCTATTGAGGACAGAAAAGGACCTATAAAGTCGATGCCCTATACATCGAAGACTTCCACTTCTAAAATGTTAGATAAAGGCATCTCATCTGTTTTAGAGATGTTACCTATTCTCTGACATTGATCGCATTATGCCACAAAGTTTGAGCATCCTTAAATAGTTGTGGCCAATAAAATCCACTCTCGAGTATCTAAGTTTATGTTTTGATAGCTCCATAATGGCTAGCATATTGACCTTCGTGACATTTCTTTAAGATGTCCAAGATTTCTTCCTCTGGAACATATCGTCGCATTAACCTGTTAGTGCATGTTTTATATAAAATTAGCTCATCCTATAGATATCAGGTACACTCATGTAGAAATCTCTTTCTTTGCTGATAAGATAAATCAGAAGGAATCTTACTACTGGCAACATAATTTGTGATATCTGCAAACCATGATGTAGCAAGACCTTCAAGCAACATCAAAGTTTCATCAGGAAAACTCTCATTAATATCTTCGCTTAGCTCCATTCCCCTCCTCCCAATCTTGATAAGTGGTCTATGACCACATTTTCAGCTCCCCTTTTATCTCTCACTTCTATATCAAATTCCTATAAGAGTAGCACCTATCGAATAAGCCTTGGTTTTATATCCTTTTTGTTGAAAAGATATTTCAACGTCGCGTGATCAGTAAATACGATTACCTTTGGCCCCAAGAGGTATGATCGAAATTTATCACATGCGTACTCCACTGCGAGTAATTCCTTCTCTATGGTGGTATAATTAAGCTGAGGTCTTGTAAGGGTCTTATTAGCATAGTAGATCATATGAAACCTTTTATCTTTCCTTTAGCTTGGTTGCTTGCATCACATATAACCTCAAATGGAAGTATCTAGTCCGGTAGTGATAGAATTGATGCTAATGTTAATGCCTCCTTTAGTTTGTTGAATTTAAACATAAACTTTTCATCAAATAGAAAGGGCACATCCTTGACTAACAAGTTTGTCAAAGGTCTTGCAATTTGCGAGAAATCTTTAAAAAATCAACAGCAAAATCCTGCATAACCTAAGAATCCTCGTAGACCTTTTACATTGCTTGGTGGTGAGAGTTTCTTTACAACTTTTGTGTTTGCTTTATCCACTTCAAATCTTTAGTGTGAATGTGATTTTTTCTTGATCATCAAGGTAGATGAAGATTTGATTGTATCCTAAATATCCATATAAGAAGAGTAAAATGAACGACCAGCCACCCTTTCTATCATTTGGTCTATGAATGGGAGAAGGAAATGATTTTTTTTTGGCCACTGAGTTGAGTTTGCTATAATCTATGCACACTCTCCATCCTGTGAACGTTCTTGTTGAAATTACTTCTCCACTCTCGCTTATTACCGTCATTCCACCCTTTTTAGGTGCACATTATATTGTACTGACCCATTCACTATTGGAGATGTGATAAATTATCCCTGCATCCAAAAGTTTGATTATTTCTTTCTTGACCACCTCCTTCATGTTAAGGTTCAATCTCCATTGACACTCCCTCACCGTTCTACATCTTTCCTCGAGGTTTATTCGATGTATGCAAAAATTTGGGCTTATACCTTGAATATTAGAAATCTGTCATCCGATGGCCTTTATTTGCTTGCTAACAATTGCTACCACCTTACTTTCTTGTTTCCCATTCAATTGATTGGAGATGATGATTGGTAACGTTTGACCTTTACCTAAAAAGGTATAACTGAGATGTGTAGGTAAAGGTTTAAACTCTCATGTGAGTGGTTTTTCTGTGGATGATGTTATGTGTGCTTCGGTCTGGGCTAATATATCTTGATGCGTTTGAACACCTTACTCCTTCATCTCATCATCTTCTTTAGAATTAGCCTTCTCCATTATCTGTCTTTGCTTCCATTGATTGTACTTTTATAATGCAACTCTCTACTTGTTCTTGCAAATTTTGATCCATAATCTCAACCTTCATACTCACGTTGCTCGCTGTTGGATTCTTTAAAGCCTTATTCATATTAAATTTGATTTGATCTTTGCCTATTAAAAGTGTTAATTTTCCTTCATGAACATCAGTTACAACTTTCCCTGTATTCATAAATGGTCGACCAAGGATCAGTGGACAGTTCGTATCTTCTTCAAAATTGAGAATCATAAAGTTTACAGCAATAATGAACTTGTCCACTAATAGCAGGATGTCTTTCATTATTCCAAATAGTCTTTTTAATAGATTGATCAGTCAATTGAATTAACATCGATGTTGGCTTGACCTCACCCAGCCCCAACTTCTTGAATATCGACAAAGGCATAAGATTATTACTTGACCCTAAGTCACACATGAACTTTGTGAATTCAGATTCATTAGCCACATAGGGTATTGTGAAACTCCCTAGATCCTTCAACTTAGATGACATCTGGCTGGTGACTATGGAACTGCATGTTCCAGTTAGAGCTATAGTCTGGTTATCTTCCTAAGTACGCTTCTTTGATAATATGTCCTTCAAAATTTTGGCATATTTACGCATGTGTTCTCAAACCTCTATAAATGAAAGATTTATCTGTAGTGTTTTAATTTCTCAACGAATTTTGCAAATTGCGCATTTAGCTTCTTTTCTTGTAATCTTTAAGGAAAGAGAATCTTGGGTTAATATGGTGGAGGGGAGACATAATAAGGGTATTTGATCATATCCACTTCTTTGTCCTTTTTTTGATATTTCTCAATAAGAGGAAGGGCTCTTTTGTTGTCTTTGTGGGTGGTTCAAGTTTTTTCCCATTTTGAAGCGTAATAACCTTTAGTTGCTCCCTTGGCTTTGTTCCCAAAGTGTGAGGAAGAATTCCCGCATTTTGCATAGAGAAAGTGACAATTTGTTTACTTGGACCTCTACATTGTGGATAGAAGAGGCATGATTATTTGTTACTTATTTGAATATGTCTTCCAAACTCTTTTATGCATCGTCTAGGTTTCCAAGCTTGTTTAAAATTTTATCTAACTTTGATTCCATTGAATTTGGTTTGTTTTGCTTGAAACATGGTGGTCCTTGAGGTCTAAGCTGTCCTTCAGCATTGTTTGACTAAGAGAAGTTTAGGTGATTCTTTCACCCATGGTTGTATATGTTGAAGTAAGGGTTGGTTCCCCTTCCTCGACCATATTGAGTTCCCATGTAGTTTACTTGCTCTGAGCCATTATCTTTCATCAAGAAACAATCAACTGTATCATGATCCATTTGCCTACAGAGCTCGCACTTATGCTGAATAGCTTCTACTGTATTTGAGGATGAAGCCTTCGTTTAGCTGTTGAGTTAAATTATCAATTTTAGCTTACATTTCTGTCATTTGATCGACAGCTACAACTTCTTTTCGCTCACGGAAAGTTGCAGGTTGTCTACTCTGCTCGTTTGTCCATAAACGACTATTACTCACCATCTCTTCTAACAGCTCTTCTGCTTCATCTATCGTCTTTCTCATAGGTGATCCTCCTGAAGTCACATCAATTGTGCCTTTTATATATGGGGTTACTCCATTATAAAACGTTTACACAAGAAATTCTTTACGTAGGTTATAGTGTGGACATTTTTTTTGCAAGTCTTTATATTGTTCCTACGCTTCATAAATCAATTCCTCATCACCTTACTGAAAGTTTATGATCTCCTTGATAGTCTTCATAGTCTTGGTAAAGGGAAAGTATTTATCTAGGAAGGCACGAACTAATTGATCCCAAGTGGTGACATTAATTGGGATGAGGTAATGGTACCAAGCTTTTGCTCTATCCCTTAAGGTAAAAGGAAAGAGTCTCTTTATTACAGAATCCTCCTACATCTGATGATAACGGGAGGTATCACAGATTTCAAAAAAATTGACAATATGTACGATCAGGTCTTCATTCATTAATCCATAAAATTGGATATTCTATTAAAGCATATTTAGAATGGTTGGTTTGATTTCAAGGAAGTTGTTTGCATTGGTAGGCTAGCTACGCCTTAATTGGCTGCATTGAAGCCTGGTCTTATAAAGTCCATAAGGGTTCTTGGTTAATGCCCTCGGTTCGCTCCTTGATCCAACTCATGCTAAAACTCCCCAACCATTGTCTATTTTACAGTTTCTTCTTCTTCTTCACGCTGAGCTCTTCTAATTGAACGTTCTAGACGAGTGATGTCAAGCTCTATAATTTCAGTTATGTGAATCAAATGTCTTGTAACTCTTATGTTCATGCATAAGCATGGACATAAGACATGCATGAACATAAGAAAAAGGGAAGAACAAAAAAGCTTAAAACTAACTAAAATTCCTTAGACTAAGAGAATTAATTTTCCTTCCCCGACAACGACGCTAAAAACTTGATAGGGGTAAGTTTTAATCTTATAAACCCTCAATATTCCATAAGCACACGGTTCATAGCGTAGTATTAAAGATATCAATTGAATGAGAGTAATCTAATCCTAAAATCTAAGGCCAGAAAAACTATAAAACTGAAAATAAAAGATGCAACACAAATTAATTATGAGCATTGAGTTCAACTAATAAAATCAAAAATTAAACACAAAAGTATTAACAAGTAAGCAATATGAAATCAAAATAGAAATCAATCAAAGGAATTTACTAATTTATGAGACAGGGGATTTTACTTATCATTAATGCTAACTTAGCTGATTATGTGTCCATGGAGTGTCAGTTATAGACTATCCTAGGGCTGATTACTCTCTCAAGTTATAATCATTAAACTCTAAATTATAAACCTTGATCAAATTATGGAATTTGCAATCTCTCTATTCACAAATTATCTAAAACCCTAATTAGATCTTAAGCACTCTAACAAACGATCAGAACATCACGCGACATCTCTCTCTACACAATTACCACTATGACTTGTCACGATTTCCATTAAATCATCTAACTCGCATTAATCTGATTTAATTATTTTTTATTTAATTCACCCTCTCAGTTTATTACCGAATTATGCAAAAATGCAATCAAATGACAACATTCATCTAATAAACATAATAGACTAAATTATCATTAAATCAAAATAAAATCCCAAAAGAGAGTTTAGGACTTCATCAATATTCATACTATCCATCTCAATTCTATATATATAAATAAAATTGAAACAGAAAGGAAATAATGACTTAGAATAGACGACGAAAGGCAACGATGTTAGGAAACCTCCTGATCTAGGAAACACGTCTAGTTAGCTCTGTCTTCCTCTTCTTCCTCTTCCTTCTTCCTCTTTCTTTCTCTGGGTACCCTCTCTTTAAGGTTTCAAGTGTAGCTGATGCAAAAGCTCCTTTTTGTGCTCCTCTTAATGTTCTTTAGATAGTCTTTATGTTTTAGGTAACCCTAGGGTCTTTCCAGGGTACAAAAGGTTCAAAAAGTCCTTCGAAACATGAAGTTGGTAACTGACTGCGTGTTTAGGTGACCCTATTCGTGGCACACATATGAGCTTTCTCTCACGATCGTGGATCATTGTTTCAACCTGAATATCTTCCAAAACTCCTTCGTTCTTCAATATTGACCCTGAAATACTAGCAAATACATCAAAGTTCCTCAAAAATATAATAGTTAAGCTCAAAAGCTTATACTAACTCATAAAGCACTTAAAACACAAATAATTGACAAACTAACACAATTCTAATCTCAACACATACTGAATGATTGAATTAACGGCTAAACACATATCAAACTATGTCCTAAAATATGATGCAATTTACCTTCCTCATCTAAGAAGATCGGGAAAGGTGCTCTATAATCCGTTGCTCTATCTCCTTTTTCGTAGCCTAATACTTGACCGAAGTAAGTTTTAATCTTATAAACTCTCAATATTCTGCAAGCGCTCAGTTCGTAACGTAGTATTAAAGGTGTCGATCTTATGAGGAAGGAGAGTAATCTAATCCCAAAATCTAAGGTCAGAAAAACTATAAAACTAATAATAAAATATGCAACACAAATTAACTACGAAAATTGAGTTTAACCAATCAAATCAAAAATTAAACACAAAAGTATTAACAAGTGAGCAATATGTAATCACAATAGAAATTAACCTAAAGAATTTTGTCAATTTATGATAAAAGGGATTTTACTTATTATTAATACTAACCTAGTCGATTATGTGTCAATGGAGTGTTAGTTGTAGACTATCTTAGGGCTAATTACTTTCTCTTAAGTTATGACCACTAAACCCTAAATTATAAACCCTAATCAGATTATGGAATTTGCAATCTCTCAATTCACAAATTATCCAAAACCCTAATTAGACCTTAAGCACCCTAATAAACTATCAAAATATCATATGGGACCTCTATCTGTACAATTACCAATATGATTTGACATAATTTCTATTAAATCTTCTAACTCTCATTAAACCGATGTAATCATTTTTAATTTAGTTCACCCTCTCAGTTTATTACCGAATTATGCAAGAACGCAATCAAATCACGACATTCATCCAATAAACATAATCGACTAAATTATCATTAAATCAAAATAAAATCCCGAAGGAGAGTTTAAAACATCATCAATATTCCAAACCTTATCATCATACTATCCATCTCAATTGTATACATAAATAAAATCAAAACGAAAAGGAAATAATGACTTAAAATAGACAATGGAAGGTAACAACGTTAGGAAACCTCCTGATCTTGGAAACACATCGAGTTGACTTCATCTTCCTCTTCCTTCTTTTTTCTCTCTCTCGATATTCTCTCTTTTGGGTTTCAAGTGAGGCTGATGCCAAAAAGCTCTTTTTATTCCTCTTAATGTTCTTTAAATAGTCTTTTATATTTTGGATAACCCTATGATCTTTCTGGGCTCCGAAAGGTCTAAAAAATCCCTCAAAATGTGAAATTCGTAAGAGACTGTGCATTTACCTGACATAAGCCACGACTGTAGCCCTGCATGCCATAATTGTGAGCCACATCTGAGCTTTTTTTGGCCACGATTATGGGTCAGTGTCTTTGCACGAATATCTTTCGAACCTCCTTTGTTCTTCGATATTAACTTTGGAACATTAGCAAACACATTAAGGTACGTCAAAAACATAATATTTAAGCTCTAAAGCTTGTACTAACCTATAAAACACAAACAATTAACTAACTAACACAATTCAAACCTCAACACATACTAAATGATCGAATTAATGGCTAAACACATATCAAACTATGCCTAAAAATATGATACAATTTACACTTATCAACATCCCCATACGTAAACATTTACTTTTTTTCAAGCAAACAAAACAACAAACAACACAAAAACATAAAACACACAATGCAATAATGAGGCAATGGCTTCAACTTCATGAAACAAATTTAACTCTAAACACAATCATTCAAGTTATTCCAAATTATTAACATGCAAAATTTGAGTCTAGGAACTCTAGTCTAAATATATATATTAGTCAAAACTTAAATTTCAATTTTATTCACTCCTTTTAATTGTACACACATTAATAATTATTTGGCCAATCAAACTTTGTAACTAAACCTAAGTACATTTTTATAAAAAGTCAAGCTACTTACAAGTTTGGTAAGTTTTTATTAGAAAACATTCTTTCTTGTTACTTTTTATGGACATAGACCTATTCTTTTTACATGGAAGCAAACATTGGTAATAAATGTCAATCCAGTTACTGGATTAAGTAATGTTTTTAGTAAGTTACTTGGTTGGAACATGATTATCACCTTTGACACGAAGGCACACATTTTTTATGCGTGTCGATCTGATTACACGGTTATATTACGTTCTCAACTGGCTACTAGCTTTATTCATAATATGAAGGCCAGCGAAGTAGTTATTTATTTAAAATTTACAAACACTTTTTTAATTAAATAATGCCTACCTTATTGTTTTAGCTACTCATTTTCATGAAAAAATACTAGCAAAGCTACCTAGTCGAAAAACCTAAAATAATGAATGAATTTGACAACTTATAGAGTGATAAACTAATACTGAATCCTAATTAACTTACATATTTTAGCCAAAAAAAAACCCAAATCACTAATTTCTCGAGCTAATGACTCTTCATAACCTAATAGATTATGTTCAAAATTAAATCAATTTCGTTCCATCTACGTCATCGATACATTCCCACAATTCACAATATGCAACTTAAACACAATAACATAACAATCTACAAATTTTACACTCAAATCAAAACACACAACCCTCCTCACACTTGAATAATACATTGTCCTCAATATGAGAAGGAGACAAACAAACACATATGGAAGTAAATAACATAAAATAAAATAAAACAAAAAAAGATTAAATTTAAAAGAAAATGATTAAAAACAAAACCTTATGGTGATGGAGGTGAGGGAGGCAGTAGTTGCACACCTTGAGCCTCAAATTTCCTATGAATACGTTTGATGTCCCAACTTTGACCTCTTTGTTCTGTGCCATATTCCTCATTACCTTGGAGTTTTCATCCAAAGTATCTGTCAGTGTTTTGTTTTGATTAGGTATTACTGTCAATACTTTCTTCCATCTCGATTAATCTTCTTCGTTCTCCTCCTCGGAGTCATCGCTAGTTGAATCCCCTTCTTGTTGTTGCTAAGCATTCGAACTCGCTTGACTAGTCTTGACCTTGACGTGTGATTTGGCAATAATATCCTGAAGTTTTGTATTATGAGACTTTAGGATTTCAGCTTGCCACAGATGATGATGGTTCATGAATTCAGGATAGTAGAATGTGAATTCATTTCACTTAACTCCAAAATAACCGACTATGGCCGAATCCAAGTAAGTCATCCTTAAATCATTGGTCAGCTTATGTCGAGTAACGATAATTATGTTGAAGATGTGAGTTGTTGTATAAACTGGGATGTTATGGTTTATGCGTCACAACAGCAAAAGTTCCTTCGTCGAACACTTATTAGTTTCCATCTTTTCAAAAACAATTTAACACATGAATTTGTGCAGTAATGATAGGTATACATTAGGTTATGTTTTTCTAGGTAATTAGCATGTCTTTTCTTGCATAATTTTTTATTATTGTTGTAGTTTAGGATTCATTTTGTATATTTCTATTTAGTTTGATTTCCATTGTTGTTCTTTTATGCT
Source organism: Erythroxylum flavicans (assembly GCA_027576715.1). NCBI lineage: Eukaryota > Viridiplantae > Streptophyta > Magnoliopsida > Malpighiales > Erythroxylaceae > Erythroxylum > Erythroxylum flavicans. Next base: position 26,089,798 of record JANZXP010000195.1, on the reverse strand, counting down.
TGATGTTAATTTAGGGTAAGATTTGACTATTTTGTGTAGAAAGGAAGATGGAGCAACTTGGAGATTGAGCTAGAAATCAAGAGGAAAAGAAAATAGGAAGTGTTTTGTGGCCAATTCCCATGATCGTGAGAATCATGCCAATTCCTATAATCGTGGGAATTACAATCCGAAGGATTATGTAGGGCTTTATCAAATTTAGGCTTTTTGGACTATAAAAGCATCATTAAGCCTCCATCTTAAGGGAGACAAAACCCTTATGTAGAAAGACCATCTTTTGAGTAAAGAACACATGTTTGGAGCCTTGAGGAATGATTGAAGTCAAGGATCATCATCTAGATTGGAGAAAATAGCACATCAACACCAAAATTTCCAAATTTTGGCAAAGAAGAGAAGGAGTCTTTTTATTCAATTTTTTGTCAACCTTACTTCTTCTATTCTTTGTAAAATGGCTTATTTGAATGTTGACAACGTTATGGAGACCATGTTAGGCTGATTTAGTTTTAGAGATTGCATTTGAACTATTTTGTTAGAACTCCTATTTTATTGAATTGAATGAAGTTGTATTTGATTATTGTTGATTTTATTTGTTATCTTGCAACAAATCGAGAGAGAGAGTAAGATAAATTTGTGTAGAATTTATCAACGAGAGTTAACAACTTATATATTTACAATCATCACATTAATTGAACAGTTAGAAGAGAGATCCCGGTTAATCAATTGATCACTCATAGGATGGATAAATAACCAGTTGAACAGGTTGAGTTAATGGGTAGGTTGAGAGATCGTCCAATTGATTCCCTTTAATTCAATTAGGGACAATTAATTACACCTTAAGATAAGGTAGTTAATACATTCGAAAATCTAGTATGAGACGTAATTCAATTAATAAAATAGGAGGGAGACAAAATAAAAAAAAAGTAATCTCTAGTCTTTATATTATTGAATTCTGTTTTTTCTACACGTTGGTATGGTCTATTGCTTTATTTTAGTCTTTTAATTTTTATTTAAATTTCCATATTATTTCTATTAAACAATTTCGTTTCTTAAACAAAGTTTTATCTAAATTAAGTGGTGTCTGGGCATCAAATCCCTGTGGGATCGATATTCACTCTTTTAAGCTACAAGTCACGACCCATTCACTTGGAGTTTTTGAGCATAAAATAAGTAGATAGGTTTTACCATCAACAAGTTTTCAGTGTCGTTGCCCACGATTGATTGTTTAGCATCTTGTTTAATTTAGATTACTTTGATTTAAGAGTTTTTGATACTTATTCTTGTGTAATTGCAGGAGCATGAACACAAAGAGCACATGAAGAACAAAAGAAGTGAGCAAAGATGAATTTCCCGACATTAAAAGGTACGAAAGAGAGTTACAAAGGGCAAAGTGTCTTAACTTTTCACAACAAGATATGGTTGAAGAAAGAGAGCAAAGAGGACCAGAGAGGACTCTGATGGATTTTATGAGGCCAGGATTTGGTCCTCAAGGAATGGCGAGACCAATGGTCCAAGCAAATAATTTCGAGGTAAGGCTGGCGCTACTCAACATTCTACAAAATAGTCTGTAGTTTTACAGGCTATCCAACGAGGATCTCAATGCCTACATCACAAATTTATTAAAGATCTATGACACGTTCTGATTCAATGAAATGTCTGATGATGCGATGAAGCTGAGACTATTTTCATTCACGTTGAAGGATCGGGCTAAAGCATGGTACAACTTATTGAACTCAAGCTAGATTACGACTTGGAAGCAGCTTGCCCAAGCATTCCTCGCTAAGTATTTTCCATTAATGAAGACGACGTGAATTATCAAAAAGATTACAAATTTCCAACAAATCGACGGAGAATCTCTCTACGAAGCCTGGGAGAGATTTAAAGAATTTCAGAGAAGTTGTCCCCATCACAACCTACTAAGAGAGTTCCTGCTTTATACATTCTATAATGGAGTGAATCCGAGCACTAGAGGAAACATCAACGGAGTAACAGGAGGTTCATTAATGATGAAAATAGTGGAAACAACTCATGATCTGTTAGAGGAGTTAGCGAGCAATAGCTGCATATGGTCGAGCGAGAGGAGCATACAAGGACATAAAGAGAAGAAATGTATGACACCCATTGACTCTGTTACTACCTTTCAAGCTCAAATTACAACTCTTATGAAGCAACTGAACAATATGCAAGGAGCATCTTCCTCTATAATGAAGGTGATATAAGTTTGGTGTGAGTTGTGTGGGCAGAGCAACCACGACTCAACAGATTGTTTCTTGTTAGGAGCCGGTGGTATTGAACAAGTAATTTACCTAGGCCAACTACAAAAAGGTAATAACCCTTACTCTAATACCTATAATCCGAGGTGGCGAAACTATCCCAATTTTTCTAGTAATAACAATATAGGTGGCCAACAAAGACCACAAGGATCACCAGGATTCCAACAAGATCGAATTGAAGCGATGGAGAGTAAGTTGGGCAAGTTTATGCAGATGTTTAATTCTAAACTAGCAGCTCAAGAAGAGAGTCAGAAAAGAATATATTCATCCCAAGATGAGAATCAGAAGAGGGTGGAGAAAAAATTTGATCAGATTATGAAGAACCATGCCTCGTCGATCCATAACTTGGAGGTTCAGGTAAGTCAACTTTCTGATGCCTTACTTTCTTGAAGAGTTGAAGTGCAGGTATTATATGAAGCAATACTGAGGTCATTCAAAGGAATCAACTCAAAGTGATTATGCTTCAAAGTGGCAAACAGATGGAAAAGCCAAGTGTGAAAAGGGACAGCCACGAAAAAGAGAAAAGTATAGAGATAGAAGAAGAAAAGGAAGAAGGAAGATCGTATGTTCCACCACTACCGTACAAACTCAAACTCCCGTATCCACAACGAGTGAAACAATGATAGGTGGATATTTAATTTTCCAAATTTTTAGAGAAATTGAAGAAACTACAAATTAATTTGTCATTGGTAGAAGCTTTGGAGTGCATACCTAAGTATGTGAAGTTTTTGAAGGATATACTCACGCAAAAATGCACTTAGAAAGTCAATCAAATAATTACATTGACGGAGAACTGCAGTTCCATTATTTCAAGTTAAATGCCTTCAAAATTATAAGATCCAGAGAGTTTCACTATTCCATGTGTTGTTGGCAATTTTAAATTTTCTAAATGTCTATGTGATTTAGGTATAAGTATTAATTTTATTCCTTTATGTATTTTCAGGAAACTAGGATTAAGAGAGGTCAAACCAACTTCCATGCTTATTCAACTTGCAGATCAATCAATAAAAAGGCCATTTAGAGTCGTGAAAGACGTATTGGTAAAAGTAGAAAAATTTATATTTCTTGTTGATTTTGTTGTGTTGGATTTTAAAGCTGATAAGAATTGTCCATTGATTTTGGGTAGGCCCTTTATGAATACTGGTAGGGCATTAGTTGATGTGCATGAAGGAAAACTTGTGTTTAGAATTGGTGATGCACAGATTGAGTTTAATATGACAAAATCTTTGAAGAAACCGAAAGATGAAAATGTGTGTATGAAAATTGATATTGTAGATGAGTGTGTGAAGGAGATTAAAGAAGGAGTCGATGAAGTGAATGAAGTACACAAAGATGAAGGTGTGAAGGAAGAGGATTTATGTGAGGTAGTGGAGTTGGAAAGTTTAGAGAGAGCTGGTGTACCTGCACCACCGTCTACTATTAAACCTCCCACTTTAGAGTTTAAACCTTTACTTTCCTATTTGAGATATACCTTTTTAGGAAAGAACCATACTTTACCTATCATTATCTCTAATGAATTAAATTTTGAGCAAGAAGAGAAAGTGGTGGAGACTATTAGGAAAAGGCTGAGAGCTGTACGGTGGTAAATCTCTGATATTCGGAGGATTAGCCCCAATGTGGTGATGCATAGGATTAACCTAGAAGAAGGATGTAGAATCGTAAGGGAAAGACAGAGAAGATTAAATCTGAATATTCAAGAATTTATAAAGGAGGTGGTGAAACTTCTAGAATTTACTCCATTTCAGATAGTGAGTGGGTGAGTCTCGTATAGTGTATGCCAAAGAAGGGTGGCATGACGGTGATAGAAAATGAAAAAGTGGAAAAGATTTCTACTAGAACTATCACAGGTTTGCGAGTGTGTATTGACTATAGGAAGCTAAATTTGGATCATTTCCCTTTACCTTTTGTGGACCAAATGATTGAGAGAGTGGCTGGTCATTCTTTTTATTGCTTCCTGGATGGATATTCAGGGCACAATCAAATATTTATATACTCAGAAGATCAAAAGAAGACCACTTTCACATGTCCATATGGAACTTTTGCGTACTTAAGGATGCCTTTTGGTTTATGTAATGCACCTGCCACATTTCAAAGGTGCATGATGGCCATATTTGCAAACATAAATGAAAACTTTATGGCGGTATTTATGGATGATTTTTCTGTCTTTGTAGAGTCTTTTGATCATTGTTTGGTCTCAACTTAGACAAGGTGCTTAAAAGATGTGAAGAGTCGCATTTAGTTTTAAATTGGGAAAAATGTTACTTCATGATCTAAGAGGGAATTGTATTAGGCCATAAGATTTCATACAAAGGGATTGAAGTGGATCGCGCTAAGACAGAAGTAATTCAAAAGTTACCGCCTCCCTCCAACATCAAGGGTATCCAAGCTTTTCTTGGTCATGCAGGATTTTACAAACGATTCATTAAAGATTTTTTCGTTATTGCAAAACCCCTAACTCATCTATTGGTTAAAGATGTTCCATTTGTTTTTTATGATAACTGTCTAAATTCTTTTAACAGGTTAAAAAAGGCACTCATAATAACACAAATTCTGACGACGCTGGATTGGTCTCTCTCATTCGAGATTATGTTTGACACAAGTGATAATGTTGTTGGGTGTGTACTTGGTCAGCAGAAGGAGAAGAGGTAGCATGCTATCTATTACGTAAGCAAGATGTTGACGGGAGCACAAATGAACTAAACAACTACTGAGAAAGAACTGCTTGCGGTTGTATTTGCTTGTGAAAAGTTTCATTCCTATTTGTTAGGCTCACAAGTTATTGTGTTTACAGACCATACAGCAATACGTTACCTTTTTACTAAGAAGGATGCCAAGTTTAGGCTTATTAGATGGGTACTCCTACTCCAAGAGTTTAACATTGAAATCAAAGAAAAGAAAGGAGCGAAAAATGTCGTAGAAGATCATTTATCAAGACTCAAAGGAGGAAATCATAAAGAGGAAGAGGAAATTAAGGAAAGTTTTCCTGACGAGACCTTGATGATGGTAGATAACCCTTTCTTTCCTTAGTTCGTAGATATTGCAAACTACCTTTCAGATAGTATTCTTCCATCTAACTTGTCGTATCAACAAAGGAAGCATTTCCTATTTCAATGCTCTCGTTATATTTGTGATGAACCTATACTTTATAAGATCTGGTGCTGACAGTTTAATTTGCAGGTGTGTTCTTGAAGATGAAATGTCTGAGACCTTAATACAATGTCATAGGTCACCGTATGTAAAGCATTATGGAGCTAACAAGACTGTTGTATAAATCTTAGAGTGTGGATTCTATTGGTTGACTCTATTTAAGGATACTCGAGATTTCGTGCTCAAGTTTGATAGATGTTAAAGAGTTGGCAACATATCAAAAAGAGATGAAATGTTGCTTTCGAATATAATGGAGGTGGAGATATTTGATATATGGGGTATAGAATTCATGGGACCATTCCCATCCTCCAAAGGTAACACATATATTTTAGTTCAAGTTGATTATGTTTGTAGCTTGGTTGAAGCAGTCGCCACTCCTACTAATGATAGCAAGGTGGTTCAGAAGTTCATTAAGAAGATTTTTACTAGGTTTAGGGTGCCTTAAGCAATCATAAGTGATGGGGTGATACACTTTTGCAATAAACCATTTGAGAACCTTCTGAGAAGATACAATGTTCATCATAGAGTGCCTACCCCATACCATCCCCAAACTAGTGGCCAACTGGAGATGGTGAATAGAGAGCTAAAAAAGATTTTGGAGAAGATAGTGAACATTTTAAGAAAAGATTGATCATTGAAGCTGGATGATGCATTGTGGGCTTATAGAACATCTTTCAAGACCCCTATAAGCACAACACCGTATCGGCTTATGTATGGTAAGGCGAGTCATTTACCATTAGAGTTGGAGCATAGAGCATATTGGGGAAATCAAGAAATTAAACATGGATTGGAAGCTAGCAGGAGAAAAGTGATTGTTACATCTCGATGAGTTGGATGAGTTAAGGTACGATGCTTATGAAAACACCAAGCTATATAAAGAAAGGACGAAGAAGTGGCATGATGGCCATATCAAGAAGAAGGAATCTAAGAGTGGAGACTTGGTATTTTTGTTTAATTTAAGACTTCGACTATTTCTCAAAAAGCTCAAATCAAGATGGAGTGGGCCCTTAAAATTCCTTCAAGTGTTTCCCCATGGAGCTGTGGAGCTGATAAATGATAAGGGGGAAACGTTTAAGGTCAATGGGCACCGCTGTAAGCCATATTATGGAGGGACATATCCACAAAAAAGGGAAGTTATCTCTCTCCTATCTTCCACTCTTTCATGAATGTATGAGGAATGGTCAAGCTAATGACCTTAATTTAGCATGTTTAATTTCTTTTGAGTTATCTTCGTCTAATTTTTGTTTGACTTATTTATTTATGATTGTGCTTAAATTGAATTTGATTAATGTTTAATTTGGTTTTTGTTTGAAGTACAACTTATTTTCTTTTCAAAATTCTTGTTGTTAATATTAACTTGATGTGTTTGTAGGTTATGGGATCATAAAGAAGTAAAATTAAGCTTGGAATAAGGTTTGAAATTATGAGGATCACCTTTTTCCACGATAGTGGAAATTGTAGCGATTCCCACGAGTATGGGAAAGCTCTCCAGAAAGTTTCTGGAGAGTAATCTCACAATCGTAGAAATTGTGGTGATTCCCACGAGTGTGGGAAAGCTCTCCATAAAGTTTCTGGAGAGTAATCCCACGATCGTGGGAATTGTGGGAATTTCCACGATCATCTGAATTCCATCCGGGAGGGAATTTAAACTTCCCTCCCATTTTCTTCTTTCACCCTCTCTCAAAATTTTCACTCCTCTCTTTAACTCATGAAATTCCTCCTTCCACTCTCTAAAATATTCAATTTTCTCTAGATTCTTGGTATTTTCTTCAATTATTTCATTATTCTCCCAATCATTTCATCTTTTCAAGCATTAATCATGCAAAAATACAAGGATTGGGGTAAGATTTTGCTCTCTCTCTCTAAAACTAAAACTTAACTCTTTTTCTCTCATTTTTTCAGATTTTCCTCTTCCAATGCCACTAAGGAAGATGATGGCTCAAAAACTTATTGAAGAAATCCGCCGTCAAGTTTTTGATGAAGGCAAGAGCGATTTAGCGAGTTACCGCTCTCCCTTCCCAATTTACTTGGAAGAAGAAGATACGCGCTTCTATGACTTTAGAGCTAGATCATTAATCACTCCTAGGTATTTTGATTTTGAAGTATTAGAAAACATAGGAGTGAGACCAAAGATTGAGCAACTAATTGCAAATATAGGTTGGAATAGGTTCATCTAGTGTGACATGCTTATTCATCCTATGATGACCATTGAGTTTTTCACTACTGTCCAATATACCCCTAAAATGGACGTCTTCTGGTTTAGATTGTTCAGTAATGTTTACAAATTAGAATATAATGTCACGCGTTATATTTTCGATTTGGAAAATACAAAAATTTTAGATGATCACCCTGATTTTGATGTGGATTCCTATTAGAAAATTCTAATGAGGGAAGACAATTTTAACCCACGCAATGCATCGAATGCTTTAATCTGTAGTGTCGAACATCTACTCTTGCATAAATTCATGTGTTTAACTTTGTTCAATAAAACTAAAAATAGCAAATGTTTAGCTAAAGAAATTTTCTTTTTATGGTGCATAGATCGGAAAGTTAAAATCAACACATCTTTCAGAATTTTTCGATCCATAGTAAGTGTTGTCAATAAAAAGATTTCATATTTTGGAATGGGGCATGTTGTTACTTCTTTAACTTATTTTTATAAACTTAATTTGGAAAAGGTGCGTACAATGCTACACGATATGTTTGACATATTGTATTTGAGGCAACCCAATATTCTAGAAGTTCAGTCTATGGAACTCCGCAATCCTCAGATACGTGCTATAGTAAGGAACAGGAGGGGCCAAGACATAGATACAAACTGACCCTTCACATCCCGAGCAACTCCAGAGCCAAAGGAGGGAGCAGTAGAAGCAGAACGCAGTGCACCAACGGAGGTTAACCAATATCAACAAATTCTCGACCAGATAACCGCCAATCAATAACAGATGACATCCCAATTAAATAAACTCGACACCCAAATGCGACAAGTCCATAAGGAGCAGCGCAGCTTGAAGAAGAGCTTCCTCAACTTCTGTCAAAGGAATAATTTTGAAACTCCTTCACCAACACCGTCCCCACCATAATCTGACTAAGCTTTTCTTACCCTTTTCTTTTTAATTTTTTTATTTCTTTTGTTTGTTATCAGTTTATTTCATATTTTTTTGGTTCCATGTTATTTCTTTTGTTTGGTTCAAATTCGTCTTTTGTTTGGTTTCATGTCATTTGTGTGTTTCAATTTCTTTTGTTTGGTTTGAGGTCATTTTCCTATATTTGGTGTTTGTCTTGTCACATTGAGGATAATGTGAACTTTAAGTGTGGGGAGGTGACTTTGACTTTGGTAATTGCATTGTTTGCATGTTTAGGCATATTATATGTGCTTTGTGTCAACAATGGAACCGTACTTGAATCACTCTGATAAATATTACTATGAAAGTCTGTCATGCTAGTTGGAATTAGATTGAATGCATGCTTCAACTCGACTTAGGCTACTTGAGTAGAAAGTGAACCATACAGAGTGATGAAAAGTAGTTGGTTACATAAGCTTAGTCACAAATTGACATTTGAACAATGAGGTAGTGTAGAGATGCATAAT
>JANZXP010000195.1:26040520-26080692 GCA_027576715.1 Erythroxylum flavicans | reverse complement strand
ATTCATCTGTACAACCCAAAAAAAAAAATTGATAAGAACCTAACCACAAACAAAATCTCAAAATCTTAATCTCATTTCCAAAATTGAATACTTTGTAAAAACATAAGGAGAAACATACACAAAACCGACATATACTTCATTAATATCAAAAGTAAGAGTTTTACAATGCTTTATTGGACATTTCGAGCACTCTTACATCATAATAAAAAATACAAAGTTTATAAAACTAGAATTGCTCAAAATGTGACTAAAGCACTGTTTTACAAAATCTAACTTCAAAAACTATCAAAACAAAACATACAAAATGGAGTGATGCCTTGACTCTTGACTTACTCAATCTCTTGCTCCTCACCTGAAGATGAGACGAAATTGGGAGGGGGTGAGCTTAAAGCTCGTGGGTAACAATTTTATAACCAGTAACAAGCAAAACCATTGAAATAATTTACATTGAATCATAAACACATAATTCTCAATTCTCAAATCATCAAACACTTTATAAGTATCCAAATTATGCATTCAATAAACTTGTCAACACGTATGCACATCAAATTGGTTTGGGTGGATCCAAAACATAACGTACTACACATTTCCCATAAGGGTCCTGTGTAGCCGTGAATAGAACGTACTATCGCAATTCCACTTGTTGGTCTTGCATAGCCGTGAACTTATGGGAGTCCATGAAAGAGCTCCATGCCATTAGTGGGTAGGCGGGAGAAGCCTTTTTGTCAAAGTGCACTTGACTTAACTTAGGGGACCACCACAAACCTACATAATCATGCATTTCACAACTTGTAAACATATGGACCCAACGGCATTTTTCCGAAACTTGATTTCCTAACCATATTATCGTTTCAAAAATCAATATCCTTTCAAAACATTATTTTCATCATTCATTTCATAAACAAATGACATAATTCATATACAAACATGTAGCACATTATCAAAGCATTCAAATAGCCTTAACGGCCCATTTATAACACATTTTAAAACATTTTAAAACTTTCTTAGTTTTGAAAAAAAAACATTAGGGGCTTATTACTTAATTATAAAAGTGTAACCCACCTTGAAATCCTTGCTTATAAAAGTGGCTTAAGGATGTCCTTCCTTTTGTTCCTCTTGCCTATCTTGATCACCTTCTTGATTTCCTTTAACAATAACCAAAATTCCATTCAATTTAGTTTAGAAATCGGAAAGTCATACCTCAACAATTTAAACTATTTCTCATGCTAAAATAAAATTCTATATTCAGATTCCATCCCGAAATTGAAATTCTTAGAGACTAAATTTAGACTCTATTCCTTCTTATACTTTGTAGCCCTATGTCTAGAGTTTACAAAAATTAAAAATCAGTCCATTTAGATAACTACATCAAAAGTTATGCCTAAAATACCAAAGCATGTTCTGTTATGAAAAGTTGAGTTTGTTGCGGCAAAACCCAGAAGTTTGCCGCAGCGAAATTGTCTTAGTTCGCCACGACAAAACCAAGTTTGCCATGGAGAAATTGTCCAGACTGAGAACACGTTTTGTGGCATTGAGGCGAAACGTAGAAGTTCGCCTAGGCTAAAATATCTAGAAATCCTTTCCGCGAGAACGTGTTTGTAACATTTCTCCTTTTGTTACTTGCCACCTTTCATATATAACCCATCTTATCACTAACCCATCTCTTCTACTTCATTTTCAACGCAATTCCAATCCAATATCATTCATAACAATTCATAATCTAGTTTTTGATCATTAACTAACCACAACATTTACAACATTTACATAATCATTCATCAACAACTTCCTACACATATTCACTTTATCTTCACTTCTAAACAACCCTAAAAATGCTTCATCTATCAATCAAGAATGGTTAATGCTCATACTTAATTGTTTTAGCCTCAAAGTCTTTAAATTCTTTAAGAATTTCCAAAATCCTAGCTTGTTCTTCTTCTTTTCTTCCCTTCTCTCTTTCTCTTCTTCTTTCACTCTCAATTTTGCTTCTCTAAATGTAAGACAACAATTAATACTTTAATTCCATCAATCCATGAAATAAATACTCCCAAACTTGACATAATGGTTAAACTCGAATTAAAATGATTTATTTAACAAGACCACAAAATTTATTCAAATTATGCTTAATAAAATAAATAAAAAATTTCGGGGCCCAAGACAAGATCTCTCTCTAACTATTCATGTAATATGATAAATGTAGGTCTATAGGGGGCAACTCTCATTGTACAATCCTACACAAATTACCCAAATCAATCTCTCAATATATTGCAAGGCATAAATTCATCATTCATCAAAAGCTTCACTTATTCAACTCAACAAAATAGGAGTTCAACAAGAAATTCAAAAGTAATCCCTACATATAAATCAGCCACTCATGATGACATGAACATCCTTAACAATCAAATAATCCATCATACAAATGCTAGAAGAGAAAAACGAAAGAAAACGAAATAAATCAAAATCCTCCTCCTCTTCCATGCTCGAATCTAGAAAATCCAGCGTTGGTATGCTCTTTTCCCAATTTTGAAGGAAAAACCTTGATTCTCCACCTCTCCCAAGACTTTAAACTTGTGTTTTTATTGAAGGAGGCAAGTCTCTACCGAAGCTCTCTCATCAATAGGGATTTATAACCTTACATAGTCTAGAAAACCTAAAAAAAAATTAAACATCGGGTGTAGAAATAAATTGAATGCCATGTGTATGTTTGGGTTAGGCATCCCATGATCATGGGAATTATTATGAAAACCATGATCGTGGGTTCTTACATTCTAATTCCTCCTATTCTCTTCTCCTCTCTTGATCTTTAGTTCTATAAGAAAGGTTGTACATAAAAATACTCAATTCTTACCCTAAATCAACATTAAACATAAAAGAACAAAATCAAGATCAACCTATTATAACAACCTAAAACATAACAATAACAACCTATTATTTAAGAAACACGTGTCAAATACTTAGAAAAACACACATTAATGCACAACTATCAACTTCCCTACACTTAAATCTTTTTTTGTCCTAAAAAATCAATCACAACTAGTATAATCCATCACTTCGTTTTCACATAGATCAAAGCATGCAATCTCTCAAATTTTGGTCAACTCAAATGCCAAGTTACTATATATATCATGACTACTTTTCATTAGTGTATATAAGCAAACTCAACATATGACACCATCACTCAAAGATAAGTATAGATGCAAAAATGAATCTTCCTCATGATTTCACTCATTTCTCTCAAGTGATTGATGGTTAGTGTTTCACTCAAGCTCCCTATAGGAAACTACACTATCATAGGTTTGCTAATTCACCAATTCTCCTCTACAATGATTACATGCATAAATAAATCAAAAGGACTTTCTTCGGGTTGTAATATGGTAAGGGTTATGGCAGGTAAAAAGGGTAAAGGGTTTAGTATAAGCATTCGTAAAGTAAAATATGGACAAAGGGATAACAAAACATATTTCTTAAATATACAAGTATATTACTCTGTACTTATTGATGCTACTAAAATGTTCTTCCTTCTCCTTTCCTTTTATTTTTTTAATTTTATCAAATGGAAGAAATAATGAACAAAATAGAAGCTAAATATAATGTGATTTAAGAGTAGGAGTATCACTTAACTCATCTCGAAAAACAATTTGTAGTAAAAATCCCAACTAATGCATTACTTAATACCCTACTAAGCTTGTGAATGGGCATGTTAATGGGGTTTGGGGTTTTAAAATATGTGGTGTTTTCAAGAAACAAAATGGTTAAGGCTTACTGGGGTAGCAAGGGATAATAAAAGGTAGGCTATTTAAGCCAAAGGTTAACCGAAAAATGGGCCTTAATCATCTCTATTGCATGTACCTAGCGGACTCAAACTGATTAAAATCAAGTTCTTAAGGTAATAACCTAAGGAAGCATCACACAAACAAAGAAATAAAATGACTATAGATGGAGTAATATAGGCTCAATCCTTACATTGACTCAAAAAAAATTCATTATGCATCTTTACACTGCGTCCTTGCTTAAGTGTCCAATTATGAGTAAGTTTATGCAACCAACTACTTTTCATCTCTTGATATGGTTCACTCTCTACTTAAATGGCCTAATCTAAGTTCAAGCATGAAGTTAATCTCATTCCAACTAGCAAGATAGAATCTTGTGGGAAAACAAATCAAAATGATTCAAATGTGGTCCCATTGCTTAACACAAAGCAACGTAAAACAACATAATATGCCTAAAACATGCATCCTATTTAACATAATGCAAGCAGTGATTAAAACAAACTAAAACAAAGAAAATGTCACCTCCCCACACTTAGAGAACACATTGCCCTTAATATGACAAGGTAACCATAAAATAAGGTTAAATGACATCAAACCAAACAGAAAAACACTAAACCAAACAAAAGACATCAAACCAAACAAAGCAACTAAAACAAAGTAAAAAGTTTAGGGTAAGAGAGCTCATGGAGAATGTGGTGGAGAAGTTGGAGAAGGGGCTTCAATATTATTCCTATGAACAAACTTTAGGAATTTCTTCTTAATGTACCGCTACATCTTGTAGAATTTCCTCATCTGAGTATCAAGCTCATTAATTTTTAGCTCCATTTGTTGATGGTTAGAGGCCAATTGGTCAAGGATTTGTTGGAATCTGTTGACCTCGACTGCTGTGGTGGGTTCCTCTTCCACTGCTTCTTGTTATGCCTCTAGGGGAGCCTGAGATATGGATGGTCGAGAATTGGCTCCATCTTTGCCCTTTCTGTACTTTGTTGTAGTGTGCGTCTAAAAATTTCAGAGCTCCATAGAATGGGGCTCCAAAATTTTAGAGCATCTCAAATAAGATATGTTAAACATGTCATATCTAGTCGTATGCACACTATCCATATCAAGGTTGTAAAATAAAGCCAAAGCAGTAACAATGTAGGACATGCAAAAATAAGAGCAGTTCTTATTAATATAACGCACAATAGGTCGAAAAATCTGATAAGGGGTATTTATTTTGATTTTTTTATCTGTGCATTAAAGGAAGAAAAGTTCCTTAGCTGAGCACTTATTACTTTCAGTTTTGTTAAAAACCATTAAGCACATAAACTTATGAAGAAGTAAGTGCTCGATGCTACGGATTAAACTATTTGGTGCATTTTTAGAGTCAAAATTGGGTTCACCCGTTAGAATTTTCCAATAATCATCCACATAAAAATCATCGTGATCATCCAAAACTTTAGTGTTCGATAAATAAAAATTATACGAATGATAGTATAATCAAGTTTATAAGCATGGCGACCTATCCTAAACTAGAATGTATCCATTTTAGGATTGTAGCGCATAGTGGTGAAACATTCGACAGTCATCATAGGATATATCAGCACATCACAATAAATTAACTAACCCTAACCAATATTCGCAACCAATCTCTCAATGTTTCACCTTAATCCTAAATTTTCTAACAGTTCACAATCAAAGTACCTAGGAGGCATTAATTCTTTATCCTTAAAGTCCCGAAATTGCATACCTTCCTTTTCCAAAAAAATCAAGAATGGGGTATGAAAAGTGGCGGCCATATCAGCTTAACCTCCTCTGGAGACTTGAAGGTGTAGTTCATCAGTTGATTTTTGGGTTGCAATTTTCTTTGAAGCCATTATGAGAGAAAAAATATACAAAAATAAGCAAGAGAGAGGTAGCACGATTTTTAAAAAGAAAAAGAGCAAATGTCACCAAATTCTTGGATTCTTGAGTGATTAATTTGAAATAAGTGTAAAAGAATGAAAAATTGATGGAAGAAGTGAAGAAAATACCAAGATTTAAGTGAAAAATGAAGGATTAGAGAGGTTGGGAGAGTAGGTGTTATGGTTTGTAGAGAGAGAGATTATGAATATTTGAAGAATGAATAAAGAAGAAGAAGAGGGGGGAATTTAAATTTTTTTTAGATGATGAATCCCATGATTATGGGAATCCCTATCATTCCCACAATCATGGGTTATGGCCTCCAGAGGGATTTTGGAGAACCTTCCCACGGTCATGGGAAACAAGCTTATTCCCATGATCATGTGTTAAGGCTTCAGAAACTTTCTAGAGAGCCTTCCCATGGTCATGGGAAACATACCAGTTCCCACAGTCATGGGTTACTCATGGGAAACATACCAGTTCCCACAGTCATGGGTTACTCCAATTTTTCCATCTTCTTAATTCTCTTCCAAGCTTAGCATGCATTCTCAACATTCACGCAACCTACAATCACATCCAAATCATCTAACCAATAAGAAATTTCAAGAGAAAACAAAGTTAAAATTCAACAAAATCTAAATAAACACCAAGAAAACTCAAATCAAACATAATCACAGCCAAACAAATCAAGCAAACAAGTAAACAAAGATAAAAAATAGAAAGGTAAACATGCTAAGCTAGGGTCATTAGCTTAACCATTCCATATGCATTCATGAAAAAGTGGAAGAAAGGAAAGGGATGACTTCCCTTTCTTGTGAATATGTCCCTCCATAATGTGTCTTGCATCTATGCCCATTGACCTTGAATGCTTCACCCTTATCATTTTCCAACTCCAAAGCTCCATGGGGAAACACTTGAAGGATCTTAAAGGTCCACCTCATCTTGACTTGAACTTTTCAGGAAATAATCGAAGTCTTGAATTGAATAAAAGCACCAAGTCTCCACTCTTAAACTCCTTCTTTTTGATGTGAGCATCATGCCACTTTTTTGCACTTTCTTTGTACAACTTGGCATTTTCATAAGCTTCAAATCTTAACTCTTCCAATTGATCAAGTTGTAACAATCTCTTCTTACCAGCTAGTTTCCATTCCATATTTAACTTCCTAACTGCCCAATAGGCTTGATGCTCCAACTCCAATGCTAAATGACAAGCTTTGCCATACACAATTCGATATGGTGTGGTACCTATCAATGTTTTGAAAGCTGTCCTGTAAGCCCATAAGGTATCATCTAGCTTTAAAGACTAATCCTTTCTTGACGTGCTCACTACCTTTTCCAAAATTTTTGATAACTCTCTATTCACTACCTCCACTTGGCCATTAGTTTAGGGGTGGTAAGGGGTAGCCACTCTATGAAGAACATTGTATCTTCTCAGAAGGGCCTCAAATGGTTTGTTGCAGAAATGGCTCCCTCCATCACTTATAATCACTCTAGGCACTCCAAATATAGTAAAGATCTTGTTAATGAACTTTTGAACCACCTTGCCATCATTAGTTGGAGTAGCTACTGCCTCAACCCATCTGGACACATAATCAACCCCGACCAATATGTAAGTGTTACCTGAAGAGGATAAGAATGGTCCCATGAAGTCCATGCCCTACATATCAAATGTCTCCACCTCCATTATGTTTGAAAGTGGCATCTCATCCCTCTTCAATATGTTTCCCACTTTTTGACATCTATCATACTTCAGCACAAAATCTTGGGCATCCTTGAACAAGGTTGGCCAATAGATCCACACTCCAAGATCCAAGCACCAGTCTTGTTAGCTCCATAATGCCCTGTATAAAGTGAGCTATGACATTGCATTAAAATTTCGGGCATTTCATTTTTAGGGATACACTTGCGAATCACACTATTAGCATATATCTTATAAAGTACAGGTTCATCCCAAATATAACGAGAACATTGAAATAAGAAGCGCTTCCTTTGTTGATATGAAAGATCAGAAGGAAGAATACCACCTGACAGGTAGTTTGCAATATCTACAAACTAAGGATGAAAAGGATTATCTACCATCATTAATGCCTTATCAGGAAAGCTCTCCTCGATTTCCATTTCTTCTTCATAGTGTCTCCCTTCAAGACATGATAGGTGGTCCACTACAACATTTTTTGCTCCCTTCTTGTCTTTAATCTCAATGTTGAATTCTTGGGGCAGGAGTACCCACCGAATGAGCCTAGCCTTAGCATCCTTGTTAGTAAAGAGGTAATGTAATACCGTATAGTATGTAAAAACAATAACTTGTGAGCCTAAAAGATAAGAATGAAATTTCTCACAAGCAAATACCACTGAAAGCAATTCCTTCTTAGTAGTGGTGTAGTTCAGTTATGTTCCCATCAAAGTCTTGCTTGCATATTAGATGGCATGCAACCTCTTCTCCTTCTGATGGCCAAGTACATAACCAATAGCATGGTCACTTGTATCACACATAATCTCGAAGGCAAGAGACCAATATGGCGATGTCAAAATGGGTGCTATTGTAAATGCCTTCTTCAACTTGTTAAAAAAATCTAAACAATAATCATCAAATACAAAAGGCAAATCTTTAACTAATAAATGAGTCAAGGGTCTAGCAATAAGAGAAAAATCCTTGATGAACCGTTTGTAGAATCCTGTATGACCAAGGAATGCTTGGATAGCCTTGATGTTGGTAGGAGGTGGTAGCTTTTCAATCACTTCAGTCTTAGTGCGATCCACTTCAATCCCTTTGTATGAGATTTTATAGCCTAACATAATTCCCTCTTGGATCATGTAATGATACTTCTCCCAATTTAAGAATGGATGAGACTTCTCACATCTTTAAAGCACTTTGTCTAAATTAAACAAGCAATGATCAAAAGAATCTCTAAAGACACCGAAGTCATCCATAAATATCTCCATAAATTTTTCATTCATGTCCACAAATATGGCCATCATGCACCTTTTGGAATATGGCAGGTGCATTGCATAAACCAAAAGGCATCATTTGATAAGTGAAAGTCCCATAAGGATAAGTGAAAGTGGTCTTCTGGGTATATAAATACTTAATTATACCCTGAATATACATCAAGAAAGTAATAAAAAGAATGACCAGCCAGCCTCTTAATCATTTAGTCCATAAAAGGTAAAGGGAAATGATCTTTCTTGGTGGTTAATTTTAGGTTCCTATAACCAATACACACTTGCCAACCTATGATAGTCTTAGTAGAAATTTTTTCATCATGTTCATTCTCTATCATTGTCATAGCACCCTTCTTTGGCACACACTGTACTGGATTCACCTACTCACTATCTGAAATTAAGTAAATAATCTCTACATCCAAAAGCTTCACTACCTCCTTCTTCATAACCTTTTTCATGTTTGGATTTAACCTTGTTTGTCTTTCCCTCACAGTTTTACATCCTTCTTCTAGGTTAATCTTATGCATCACCATATTAGGGCTGATCCCCGGAATATGAGAAATTTTCCACGCCATAGCTCTCATCCTCTTCTTAATAGTCTCCACCAATTTTTCTTCTTGCTCACAATCTAAATGGTTGGAGATATTGATAGGTAGAGTACGGTTCTTACCTAAATAGATGTATCTCAAATAGGAAGGTAAGGTTTTAAGTTTTAAAGTGGGGGGCTTAACTATGGAAGGTGGTATGGGTGTATCTATTCTCTTTAGCTTCTCTAGATTAATTTCCTCACATAATTCCTCCTCTTTCACACTCTCATCCCTGTGCACTTCAATAACTCCATCCACATTCTCTTTAACCTCCTTCATACACTCATCCACAACATTAATTTTCATACACACATTACCATCCATCAGTTTCTTCAAAGATTTTTACATATTAAATTCAACTTGCTCATCACTAACTCTCAACACAAGTTTCCCTTCATGCACATCAACTAATGCCCTACTAGTATTTATAAAGGGCCTACCCAAAATCAACGGACAATTTCTATCAGCTTTAAAATATGAAACAACAAAATCAACAGGAATGATAAATTTGTCCACTTTTACCAACACATCTTCTACAACTCCAAATGACCTCTTTATAGATTGATCTTCAAGTTAAATTAGCATAGATGTTGGGTTGACCTCTCCTAGTCCCAATTTCCTAAAAAACAAACAAAGGCATCAAGTTAATACTTACACCTATATCACATAAATATTTAGAAAATTCAAAATCACCAACAAAACATGGAATAGTAAAACTCCTTGGATCTTGTAGTTTTGAAGGCATTTGGCTTGATATGATCCAACTAAAGTTTTCCATCAAAGTTACCGTCTGATTGTCTTCCTAAATGAATTTGTGTGTGAGTATGTCCTTAAAAAATTTCACATACTGGGGCATGCTCTCTAAGGCTTCCACCAATGACAAGTTAATCTGCAGCTTCTTCAGTTTCTCCAAAAACTTGAAAAACTGAGTGTCCAACTGATGCTTTCTCACCCTTAGTGGATATGGAAGTTTAGGCTTGTAGGGTGGTGTGGTACATAAGGCCTTTCTTCTTCTTTTTCTTCTTCTATATCCTTTACTTTCCCCTTTTTTTGGCTATCCTTTTGTACATTTGGTTCCTCCACCTGCTTATCACTTTGAAGTGTAATAGCCTTGAGTTGTTCCCTTGGGTTGACCTCGGTATTTCTTGGTAAACAACCTACACTTCTAGAAGACATAGCATTAGCAAGTTGTCCTACCTGAACCTCTAAGTTGTGGATGGATGATGCATAGTTCTTCCCAATCTAATCAAACTTTGCCTCCATCCTCTTTTGACTTTCTTCTTGGCTGGAAAGCATACTTTTTTGGATCTCTTCTTGAGTTTCCAGTTTAGACCCCTTTCCACCTATATTGTTAGTATTCCAAGAAAAATTTGGGTGGTTTTTCCACCCCCGATTGTAAGTGTTAGAGTAAGGATTATTACCCCTTTGCGGCTGGCCCAAGTAATTTACCTGTTTTGTACCACTGGCTCCCAACAAGAAACATTTGGTTGAGCTATGATTTGTTTCCCACATAACCCACACTGTAATTGCATAGCTTTGGTCGTAGATGAAGATGCTCCTTGGATTTTTCTCAACTGCTTGGTAAGGGCTGTGATCTGGGCCTATAAAGTTATAATGAAGTTAATCGGGATCATACGTTTTTGCTCCTTTTGCCCCTTTCTAGTCCTCTCACTTGACCACATACAACTATTGCTCGCGAATTCTTCCAAAAGATCATCAATAGTCTTTTTCATCAAAGAACCTCCAGGAGCTGCATCTATGTTTCCTCTTGTGTGCTCTGATTTACACCATTTTAGAATGTCTGCAACAGGAACTCCCTCGGAAGGTTGTGATGGGGACAACGTCTTTATAACTCTTTAAACCTCTCCCAGGCTTCATATAAAGACCCCCTATCAATCTGTTGAAAATTTATGATTTCCTTTATGATCCTTGTTTTCTTGGTCAACGGGAAGTATTTAGCGAGGAAGGCTTAGGCTAGCTCTTCCCAAGTAGTGATCTACCTTGAACTGAGCGAATTATACCACGAATTCACCCGATCTCTCAAAGTAAAAGAAAATAACTCCAACTTCACGATATCATTAGACATCCCATTAAATCGGAAGGTGTCATAGATCTCCAAACAATTCATGATATGGGCATTGGGATCTTTGTTGGATAGCCCATAGAATTGTACACTATTTTAAAGTATGTTAAGGAGTGCCGACATGATCGAAATTATTAGCTTAAATTGCGGGACTTACAACTCATTGAGGACTGAAACTTGGCCTCATAAAGTCCATTAATGTCCTCTCAACTCATCCTTGCTCTTCTTCTTCTGCCATATTTCTTTGCATAATGTCTTAACGCTTCACTCTTCTTAACTCTCTTTCGTGCTTTGTGATATCGGATAACTCTTCGTTACTAATTTCAGTCGATCTTTGTATGCTTTTTGTGTTCATGCACCTGTAAATACACAAGGAAAAGTATCAAAAACTCTTAAATCAAAGTAACGTAAACTAAACAAGATGCTAAATAATAATCTCTGGAAATGGTGCCAAAAACTTGTTGAATGAAAAATAACTTTTAGTTTTACGCTTAAAACTGCAAGTATATAGGTTGTAACTTATAGTAAAAAGCAGATATCGATCCTATAAGGATTGTGCATAGACACCACTTAATTCAAATTGATCTTTATTTAAGAACCAAATTTTTAAATGGATATAAACTCGAAAAGTATATTAAATTAAACAACTAACAATGCACAAATGATGACACAAAAATGTAGAAACTTGAAATTCAAGATTTTAACACCCAGACATCACTTTTTCCCTATCTTATCTTCTCACTCTTATTTTATTAATTGAATTGTGCTTCACCTAAGATGTCCTAATGTATTAACTACCCTCTCTTAGGGTGTAATTAAATTTCCCTAACCAAATTAAATGGAAATGATTAAGTAATCTCTCAATATACAAAATCAATTCACCAATTCAACTAATTATTAAGTTATTCTATGGGTGATCAATTAATTAGCTAAGATCTCTCTTCTAACTATTCAATTAACTTGATGAAAGTAGGTCTATAGGGTGCCAATTCTTATTGTGTAGTCCTACACAAATTACCCAACTCAATCTCTCAATATATTGCAAGGTATAAGTACATCATTCATAAAAAACATCATTAATTGAAATCAATAAAATAAGGGCTCAACAAGAAGTTCAAAAGTAATCTCTACAAATAAATTAGCCACTTATGATGTCATTAACATCCCTAACAAACAAATAATCCACCATGCAAATGCTAGAAGATAAAAACAAAAGAAAACTAAATGAATCAAACTTCTTCTCTTCTTTGCCCGAGTCTAGAAAATCTGGCGTTGGTATGCTCTTTTCCCAATTATGAAAGAAAAACCTGTTAGATCGAAAACAAAAACATACAATATTTGGTTAAATGGTAGATTTCAAAACTTTTTTGAAATCAAAACTCAGCAGAAATAACATAACCAAATCAACATTTTTCAGCTATACATGATACGGTATAAAGAAGATAATTTATATAAGAACAAGGTGGTAGAAATATACCGACTCCTTGCTACAACTTTGACTCCTTGCTTTTTTATCCTCTCCAAATCCATGCTATAGCTTTGACTCTTTTGTATCCTTTCCTTTGTCAATGTATCCTCTCCTTATTGTTGTATCCTCGACCAATCCGATCTACCACTTGTTCTTCTAGGACAACTTGGTTAACAAGATCCTTTGGTGGGAAAGGAGAAGAAGCATTTTGAGGAGATTTTTATTTGAAGAAAGAAGCCAAAAATGAGACTCTTCTCATTCAAGTTTCAGCTATGCATGCATGAGAGGAGAGAGTGAGTCAAAACAAAATACAAGAACACCTCTTCCTCTCCTTGTCAATTTTGGTTATCATGAAAGAAAGATGTGGTGTGCATCCAATGCATCACTTCATTCTTTAGTCAATCTAAAGAAGTCAATAAATGAGAGTCTTCTTATTTGTTTAAGATGGCTATATGAAAAGATCAATAACCTAAATGAGACCTTCTCATTTTCGGTTATGGATGAAAGAAGGAAGAGAGAATAAATCAAATGCACCTCTTCCTTTCTTTAATGAAATAAGTTGCTGTTTGTATGGCATATCCCCAGAACAAATCTGGAAGGCTATAGTAGGATATCATTGATCTTACCATTTCCAATAGAGTCATATTCCTCCTCTTAGCTACACCATTTCGTTGACGTGTTCTGGAAGCCAACAAGTTGGAAACAATTCCATTGTCAATTAGGAATTGTTGGAACTCTCCAGATAAGTACCCACCACCTCGATTCGATCGAAGTTGTTTTAATGGCTTGCCTAGCTGCTTCTCAGCTTCAAATTTGAATTCTTTGAACAAAGGACTCACACTTTTTGGGCATCAAACATAGATAGCCATTTGTGGAGTAATCATCTATAAAGGTCATGAAGCATTCGTAACCGCCTCTAGCTTGTACGTTCATGGGCCCACGCACATCAGTGTGTACTAGGTCCAACGTGGATTTAGATCTATTTCATTTAGAAGGAAATGAGGCTTTGGTTATTTTTCCTTTAATACAAGATTTATAGGTGGGTAATGGATCATTATCCAAGCCCGCAAGGAGCCCATCCTTTACTAACCTGTCAAGTCTTTTCTGATTGATATGACCCATTTCCAAATGCCACAGATGTTTTGAATTAATGCTAAAGTCATTGGATTGTCTTGGTTTTATTAATACTGTGGTGTTTAGTGAGCTTGTCACAGGTTCTATAAAGAACAATCCTATTTAATTATCGCATTATAAATAAAATCCTTATTCTCATATATTGAAACAACATTTTCAAACTATAAGGAATAACCAGATTTTATTAGAAAAAAATAGAAATCATGTTCCTTACACTGTAGGAATGTAATATACATCCTCCAAATATAACTTATGACCACTAGGAAAGTCCAAGATAATTACTCCTACTGATCCTATTGAAACATAGGATCCATCGCTGTCTTGACTTGAAACTGGCCTTTATGTAGTCTTTTCCTTTGCTAGAACCCCTTGTTTGCATTTGAGGGACTTAAGGTAGATAGCATAGTTTCTTTTCCTGTGACCCTTCTCACCATATGGGAAAAACTTTCCCTTAGTGTCCACTTTGGCCTTCTTTTTTATGGGTTAGACCTTGACCCCTGTTTGGGCCTTCGTTTTCATTGGACCCTTCTTCTTTTGGTTTCCCTTAGCCTTGGGCTTAAAAGAAGATGCTACATTAGCTTCTGGCTTATAAGCCTTGATATTTAATATCTCCTCCGTACTCTGGAGGGTATTCATCAACTCACTCAAGGTATAATCCTTGTTGTTGACCTGATAGTCTAACTTAAACTACTGAAAATAAGAGTTTAAGCTATTGATGATCATAATCATCTACGTGTCTGCATCTATGTCCGTCCCAAGCATCTCAGCCTCAGTAACTGCAGAGATTACCTTAGCATGTAATCCCGCACCAGTTCATTAGGTTTTTGTCTAAGATTATGCAAGGTTTGGATAACTTTCACCCTTGCAGACCTGGTCCTTACACTAAACATCTCATGTAGGTAATGAAACATTACACTAGTAGTTTTGATACAAGTATTTTACTTTTGCAACATGCCACTAACAGAAGCTAGATTATAGCACTTAATAGTCTTATTAACATTCTGCCATCGCTCATGTTGTTGGACTTGCTCAGGAGTTAAATCTCCACCCAAAGGTGTAAACTCATTTTCAGTTAATACTTCCCAAATGGGCTATAAAGTGCACAACAATTTCAACCCAAACTACAAGTCTCCTACCCTAACTTAGGTATATAATTAGAGGATATAGTGAAGTCTCTTGCTACTAATACTCTACAATTCTAGCAAGATGTGAAACAATTTTTGGGCGAAACAAGATATCAATTTCAAAAGGTATTTTTTGGCATTTAGAATTCAAAGACCTGGGTGAGTCATATGGTAGTTGCTATCAACCATTTAGAATCACAAAGTGGAGGAAAATTTTAATCTCAACCTGACATAAATCTAAAAAATGTTAGTATGGTGACCCTAAAGAGTTGGAGGAAGCTTAAGGATCATAAGAACATACTATATAGAATCCCCAACAAATAGGAAATTGAAAAGGAGTGAGGAGAAGATGAAAATCCCTTATCTAGTTCGAAGGTAAATTTTAATTTTCCCAACATGGTTAAGAATAGTCCCCTACCTTTTCCTAGCATGTTAGCAAAGTTAAACAAGGAGGAAAAGGATAGGGAGTTCTTGGAGACTTTTCAAATGGTAGAAGTAAATATAACTTTTCTAGATGCGATCAAGCTGTTTCCAAAATCTGCAAAATTCCTTAAGGAATTGTGTACTAATAAGAGAAATAAGAGGTAATGAGAAGATCATAATGGGTGAGATTGTTTCTTTTTTCTTCAAAAAGATATTACCTCCTAAAGTGTTGGGATCCAATTATGTTTACTATTCCCTATAAGATTGGTAACACTATAATTAAGAGAGTCATGTGATATTTAGGAGCATCAATAGATGTTATGTGTCATTCTATTTACACTTCTTTAAACTTGGGCCCTTTGAAAGAAACTAGTGCCATTATATAGTTGACTACTCATACTAATTCTTACCTAGTTAGAGTGGTTAAGGATGTCCCAGTGTAAGAGAATGAATTAATGTTTCCTGTAGATTTCTATATAGTAGATATGGATGATGACATTTCCCCCAACTCTATACCAATCTTAGTAAGGAGATCATTCCTTAACACTACCTAACTAAGATACACATTTATAGGGGCACCCTCATTTTAATATTTTTTGATGCTTTGAAACATCCTTAACATGATCATTCTATTTTTGATATTAATGTGATTGATCCCTTAGCACAGGAAGTTTTTAAGTTAAATTTAAGGATAAATTGAATCCGTTTTAATTAAACATCTAGAGTTGGAAGACATTAACAATGTTAAGTTAAGAGAGGAGTTAATTAAAATGGTGGCTGCATTGCATTCCTAGGAACCTACTCCCACAAGGTATGTGGAGTTCAAACCACTACTCTCTCACTTGAAATATGCATACTTGGGATAAAATCAGACTTTTCAAGTGATTATTTTAGTGGAGTTGACTCCTGATTAGGAAGATAAATGAATTCACGTGTTAAGGGAGAACAAGAAGGTCGTTGGGTGGACAATTGTAGATATTAGAGGAATAATCCCTTTTATGTTCATGGATTGTATTTTGATAGGTGTGCATTAGGTTATGTTTTTCTAGGTAATTAGCATGCGTTTTCTTGCATAATTGTTGATTATTGTTGTAGTTTAGGATTCATTTTGTATATTTTTGCTTAGTTTGAATTCCATTGTTGTTCTTTTATGTTTGATGTTAATTTAGGGTAAGAATTGACTATTTTTTGTAGGAAGGAAGATAGAGCAACTTAGAGATTGTGTTAGAAATCAAGAGGAAAAGAAAAGAGGAAGTGTTTTATGGCCAATTCCCACAATTGTGGTAATCATGCCAATTCCCACGATCATGGGAATTACAATTTGAAGGATTATTAGGGGCTTCATCAAATTTAGGTTTTTTAGACTATAAAAGCATCATTAAGTCCCCATCTTAGAGGGAGACGAAACCCTTCTGTAAAAACACCATCTTTGGAGTAAAGAACACATGTTTGGAGCCTTGAGGAAGGATTAAAGTTAAGGATCATCATCAAGATTGGGGAAAATAGCACATCAACACCAAAGTTTCCAGATTTTCGTAAAGAAGAGAAGGGGTTTCCTTATTCAATTTTCTGTCAATTTTACTTCTTCTATTCTTTGTAAAATGGTTTATCTGAATGTTGATGATATTATGGAGGCCATGTTAGGCTGATTTAGATTTAGGGATTGATTTTGAACTACTTTGTTAGAACTCCTATTTTATTGAATTGAATGAAGTTGTCTTTGATGATTGTTGATTTTATTTGTTATCTTGCAACAAATCGAGAGAGTGAGTAAGATAAATTTATGTAGGATTGTACAACAAGAGTTAGCGACGTATAGATTACAATCATCACATTAATTGAACAGTTAGAAGAAAGATCTCGGCTAATCAATTGATCACTCATAGGATAGTTTAATAACTAGTTGGATAGGTTGAGTCATTGGGTAGGTTGAGAGATCGTCCAATTGGTTCCCTTTAATTCAATTAGAGACAATTAATTACACCTTGAGAGAGGGTAGTTAATACATTCAGAAATCTAGGGTGAGACACAATTCAATCAACAAAATATGAGGGAGACAAAATAGGGAAAAAAGTAATCTTTAGTCTTTCGATTCTTGAATTTCGATTTTTCTGTGCGTTGGTATTGTCTATTGCTTTGTTTTAGTCTTTTAATTTTTGTTTAAATTTTTTCAGATTATTTTTATTAAACAATTTTGTTTCTTAAATAGAGTTTAATTTGGCATCAATCCTTCTGGGATCGATATTCGCTCTTTTATACAAATCATAATCCGTTCACTTACGTTTTTTGAGTGTAAAACAAGTAGATAGGTTTTACTATCAACAAGCAACTAATATTCATGGCTTCTGATGATGTTGTTATGTGCATTCTTAGCGTCGAAGTGATATAACCTAGTTAATTTAGTCTAGTAGGGGTGACACGAAAATCATCATGCTAATCCACTACGAACATTTCAACCCACAAATTTCATACAAAATATTATAATTAAGCTCATAAGGTTGTCCCAGTAACCTAAACCATAATTCCTTATGCTTATTGGATTCAAACTGAAGGCATGTAAAGAATTCTAGGGTTAGTTTTTTGTAAATTAGATATTAAAAATGAATAAACTATCCCTATTGAATTCTCTCTGCTAGATTTTCGACCTTATCTCTCAATTATAATTTATCTAAAATCTTAAAATTGAAGTACCTGGGAACCATAATTTGCTTATTGCAAAGGGAGTGAAAGTAGTTACCTTTCTCATCTGAGAAGATTAGGAAAGGTGTTCCGTAATCTATTGGCCTATCTCTTTTGCCACTACTTGATACTTGAGTTTTCCCCTTAGATTGGGTGCGCTTAATAGTTTGCTTGATTCGTGGCCCTATTAGGAATGAAAGTGTGCAAGAGTTGCAAGAGTAAGAGAGTTGAGTGTAGGTAGAGGGAAGTGAGAGCCTTTGAATGTCTTATGTGTAGAGGGAGAGAGAGTCTAAACAAAAGTGATGGAAGAAATGAGGATAAAATTGAATATATAAGTGAGGAGAGTGCAATTTTGTAAGAAAAAAAGAATGAAAAATGTGTGCCTGTAATGCCCAACCGTAGGCCATGATCGTAGCCTATCAATGATTTCACTAATTTCTAATTTTTTGGTCTTTCATCCTTATACACACCTCCCTAAGATCCTTTCCTAACTTCTTTTTAGCACTATCACCTGATTATACTTTCCTTCCTAATCATCTTTATCAAAATTAATGCCCTACTCTTCCATAATATTTATTTGGAACCCAAACAACCTAACTACAAAATTCAAACTATCTAAAATCAAGGCATTTTAGTTAGTTTTAAGTTTTTCGTTCTTCCCATTTTTTGTGACAGTACTCTTACATGAACACAAAAGTCACAAGAAGTTCAAGTCACATAGTTGAAACTATAGAGCTTGACATCACTCGTCTAGAACATTTAATTAGAAGAGCTCAGTGTGAAGAAGAAGAAACCACAAAAGCAACAATAGTTGAGGAGTTTCAGCAAGAGTTGGATTACGGAGCGAACCAAGGGTATAATCCGAGAACCCTTATGGACTTCATAAGACCGTGCTTCAATGCAGCCAATCAAGTTGTAGCTAGGCCATCCGTGCAAGTAGCTTCATTTGAATTCAAACCAGTCCTAAACATGCTTCAAAAAATGTGCAATTTTATGGATTAATGAATGAAGACCGGAACGCACATATTGTCAATTTCTTTGAAATCTGTGATACCTTTTGTTATCATCAGATATCGAAGGATGCTATAAGAATAAGACTCTTTCCTTTTACTTTAAGTGATAGAGCAAAAACTTAGCACCATTCCCTTAACCCGATTATCAAGGAGATTATGAAGATTATCAAGACTATCAAGACTAGGAAGATTATCAAGGAGATTACAAACTTTCAGCAAGGTGACGAAGAATCGATTTATGAAACGTGAGAATGATACAAAGAATTGCAAAGAAAATGTCCACACTATAACCTACCTAAAGAATTTCTTTTGCAAATGTTTTATAATGGAGTAACCTCTCATACAAGAGGCACAATTGATGTGGCTTCAGGAGGATCACTTATGAGGAAGATGGTAGATGAAGCAGAAGAGTTGTTAGAAAAGATGGCGAGTAATAGTTGTTTTTGGATGAAAGAACTTTTCCTTTTGTGGTACATGGACTACAGCATCCTAGTTTGCATAACCACCCACGTCTTCAATGCAATTATTGTTACTTGACGTAAAAGGAGCAATAACTTAGGAATGAGTTATTTGGTTTTGACCATAGCTGATTATTACAGAGTTGAGTGCAACGGGTTCACGGTCTACTGTCCTGAATTCATGAACCATCATCATCTGTGAGAGTTGAAATCCTAAAATCTCATAATATGGAACTTTGGGATGTTAATGCCAAAACACACGTCAAGATTAGGACCAGTCAAGCGAATTCAAATGCTCAACAACAACAAGAAGGGGATTTGATTAACGAGGAGGACGAAGAAGAAGAATCGGGATGAAAGAAAGTACTAACAACAATATCTAATCAAACTAAAACTTAGATAGATACTTTGGTTGAAAACTCCAGGGTAATGAAGAACATGGCAACGAAATAAAGACGTCAGAGTAGGGACATCAGATGTATTCATAGGTGTTTCGAGGCTCAAGGTGTGCAACTACCGCCTCCCTCTCCATCATCACCTCCATCTCTGTAAGGTTTTGTTTCCGACCCTTTTCTTTTAAATTTAGTCTTTATTTTTGTTTTATTTTATTTTATGTTATTTCATTCCATGTCTTTTTGTTTGTCTCCTTCTCACATTGAGGACAATATTTTGTTCAAGTGTGGGGAGGGTTATGTGTTTTGTTTTTAGTGTGAAATTTGCATATTGTTATGTTAGTGTATTTAGGTTATATATTGTGAATTTTGTGAATATATCGATGTCATAGATGAAATGAAATCGATTTAATTTTTAACATAATCTATTAGGTTGTGAAGAGTCATTAGCTCACAAAATTAGTGATCTAGGTTCTTTGGTTAAAATATACAAGTTAATTAAGATTCAGCGTTAGTTTATCACCTTATAAGTTGTCACATTCAGTCATAATTTTATGTCTTTCAACTAAGTAGATTTGCTAGTATTTTTCATATAAACGAGTATCTAATAAAGCAACAAGGTAGGCATTAATTAATTAAAAAAGTGTTTGTAAATTTTAAATAAATAATTATTCTGCTGGCCTTCGGTTATGAATAGAGCTAGAAGCTAGTTAAGAATGTGATGTAGTCGAATAACTAGATCGACACACATCACAAATGTGTACCTCTGCGTCAAAAGACTATAATGACATTCCAACCAAGCAACTTACTAAAAACATGACTTAGTTGAATAACCAAATCTTCATTCATCCCCAATGCTTGCCTCTATGCAAAAAGACTAGCTCCATGTCTCCAAAAAATTAAAAAAAAAGAATGTTTTCTAATAAAAACCTACTGAACTTGTAAATAGCTTAACTTTTCTTGAAAATGTACTTAGGATTAGTTACAAAGTTTGATTGACCAAATAATTATTAATGTGTATGTACAATTGAACGGGGTGAAGAAACTTAACATTTATGTTATGATTAATATGTACATTTAGTCCAGAGTTCCTAGACACAGATTTTACATTTTAATAATTTGGAAAAACTTGAATGATTGCGTTTAGAGTTAAATTTGTTTCGTAAAGTTGAAGTTATTGCCTTATTAATGCATTGTGTGCTTTATCTTTTTGTATTGTTTGTTATTTTGTTTGCTTAAGGACAAACAAACGTTAAGTGTGTGGATGTTGATAAGTGTAAATTGCAACGTGATTTAGGGTATAGATTGATATGTGTTTAGTCATTAATTCGATCATTTAGTATGTGTTGATAAAGGGAGTTAGGTTTCAAACATAAATATATCGGCTGGTATTTTAATATTTTTAAAATGATTTTCAACCCATTTTAAATGAGCTAACAAAAGACAAGATACTAGATGGACCAAGTCCTAAATTATTTAGGCATTGTTTTTGGATTCTAGTTTAGTTAATGGACCAAATCTCAAAATGTATTGGACCGGAGAATCAAAATTGAAATTAGACTAATTTGAGCTATAAGCTTGGACTTATAATTAAATATGGTTTTTATATATACATTATATATTAAATAATATAGTAGCTTAAATTTTTAAATAAGTTTCTAAGATCATATGTATTATGCTTATAAATTTAATGATGCTTAGAAATAAGTTTCCAAGTGAATTATAAAATTAAAATTGAATAATTCAATATTAATTAGAAATAAGTTTTTAATTAAATTTAAATTCATAAGTTGAATAATAATTAGAAATCAGTTTATAATTAAAAATTAGACAATAAATTAGATAAATTGACATTATTAGTGTAACAAGAATTAAAAAATAAGTTTCCAACTTAATTAAAAGAAATTTCTAATTGAATCCAATTTCATTAGATGTTAAATTAAATATGATTGTAAGTAAGTTATGAGCTATATTCTAATAGCAAGGGTTCCCTATTATGTTGGTAAAATAATTCATTTTTGTATGGGAATTTGTATATAAGCCAATGATGCTTGAAATTTTGTTTTTTAGGAGAATACCAATTATCCGGAGGATACCCACACTAGAATGCCAATTATTCAAAGGATACCCATACTTCTTTGTATTGCCACATCGATGACAACTATATTCTAATAGCAAGGGTTCCCTATTATGTTAATAAAATAATTCATTTTTGTATAGGAATTTGTATATAAGCCAATAATGCTTGAAATTTTGTTTTTCAGAAGAATGCCAATTATTTAGAGGATACCCATACTTCTTTATATTGCAACATCGATGATACTTGACATCATCATATTGGTGCGATTATTCAATATGTGGATGATATATAGAGAAGACCCAACTTATTTGATTACTGTTAATACTTTGATATAAGAACTATATTTCAATGGTTGTTTTGCTTACTGATAAGTTTGTGTAATATGTATGGCTTTACTTTTAATATTGCATAACCTAAAGGTGAACTATTGAGAATGCTCTAGAATTTGAAAACAACTAAAATAAAGACATATGATTAGACAGTGAAGAAACTTATGAATGAAATTTGAAGAAGGGAACTAATTACAACTTTGTACCCTATAGATTTCCCGTAGTAATAGTTAGAAATATTTCGTATCAAACTTCGTAAACTTTGTCACATGAACCCACTAACTCTATTCCACATAGGATTTGTTACCTATAAACAATTTGTGTATTGAATAAACAACTTACATTATATGAAATATGTTGCAATGAATTATATGTAGTTTGTTCATTTACAAATACATAGGCTTGATATTTTATAATATATATGATATGTATTATACGTAACAAATTCTTGTAAAGTATGACAACTGGTATTTAATTGTAGTATGAATTATGATTGAACACATATGTGGTCTTTCAATTTCATAAGCATTTAAAATCCAATTCGTCACTCTTTATATGATTGTTATTATTAACATAATTTTAATTTGTTTGTAGAAATTTAGTGTTTCAACAATGGCTACCACTTCAAAGAATATTTTCACAATCAAAACAATGACAACTATGAAATATGAACCCTGGAATTCCAACATATGCTTAAAGGGCAAGAGGCTTTTGAGCCATTGAACATGACTATGGATGTTCCTGAAGAGGGAAATACGACCCAACATAAAAGGGACCATGATGCGTATGAGCTATGAAATAAGCAGAGCTATGAAGATGCATATGACTCATAATGAAAGCATCAATACTATGGAATATGTTGCGTGGCATCTAATACTGGAATAATACTGTTTAGAAGCCTCAAAGATGTCTTTTAAGGTATATACAACTCTAGCTCACATAGAGCTATAAACAAGAAGCACAAGCATCATGTTGGGAATAAGTGGATAAAGAATACACCACCAATCTGCTCAGGGCTTCAAGAATGCCAAATGGAATTAATATAGAAAAGGTAAGTGTCCTTTTAAAGTGAGGAAATGTGTTAAGCACTATAATTGTGGCAATAAAGATCACTTTGCTTATGATTGCAACGAGTGCAAAAAGATATAGCATTATAGTACAGAGATTTATTTAGTGAATGTTTCTTAATTTGTTTTTCTAAATGAATCACATCCTTTATGAATTGCAAACTTAAAAGCTACCAACCATGTAGCGAAGGATAGAGATGCCTTCATATAGTTTTGAAACATCCCACATGGAATGGAATGAGTTTAGGTAGTGACAATTATAGAGTAGTTATATAAAGGATTGACATATACGAATTAGACATGCTTGGCAGTTGACCGCTCATCTTACATAAAGTTTTGTATGCTAGACAAATCCAACAAAATCATCTTTCTATGTTGATGTTAGTTAAACTGAGCTTTCATTTGAACTTTTATAATGATGGAATGGATTCGTAACATATAAATATTTATTATGGTCATGATTTTATGTTTAATGGTTTTATTATACTAGATGTTATGGCTATAAAAAATAATATTAGTTATACTTTGGTCACATCATCTGGTACTTCTAACAATGATGCAATCGTATGACATGTTACACTATATCATGTTAGTCAAAATCACATAAGTCAATTAGCTAAAGAGGGTTTACTAGGTAATGTAAATCAAATAGATCTACCTGTGTAATAACATTTGTCTATTTGGTAAAAAAGTTAGAAAACTTTTAGAAAGGGAACACAAGCTTCATACCCATTATAATTAGTTCATTTTGACATTTGAGGTCTAATGAATGTAAGGGCAAGATGTGGGGCTGTAAATTTTATCACTTTCATAGAAGAATATACTTGGTATGGTCAAGTCTATTTGATTTGTCACAAATCAGAAGCATTAATTTGCTTTATCAAATACATGAATTTAGTCGAGAACCAATTAGAAAGGAAAATAAAAGCATTCTACACTAATTGA
This sequence comes from Erythroxylum flavicans, assembly GCA_027576715.1. Taxonomy (NCBI): domain Eukaryota; kingdom Viridiplantae; phylum Streptophyta; class Magnoliopsida; order Malpighiales; family Erythroxylaceae; genus Erythroxylum; species Erythroxylum flavicans. Next base: position 26,056,319 of record JANZXP010000195.1, on the reverse strand, counting down.
GGGATAAGAGTAGTTTTATGATAAGTTCAATATAATTATTAATGAAAAAGGGATAGAAAAATAATTGACTATTCTAAAAATCCTACAACAAAACGGTGTATTAAAAAGACATAATAAAACACTACTAGAAATGATTAGGTTAATGATGGCATAGGAAAAATTGCCAACCACCTATTAGGGTAATGTGTTGCTTAACATCCACTTATGTACTTAATTGAGTGCCTGCCAAATTATTTGCAAATATCTCTTATAAGTTGTAGATATATAGAAAACCTAACGTGACCACTCATAAATATGAGAAACAAGGCCCAAAAGGGAAGAAAAATATCTTTATTAGATATTATGAATAATCAAAAGGGTATGTGTTCATTGGTGAATAAGACAGTGAAGGTGTAACTAAATTTTAATCACGAGATGTGACATTCTTAGAGAGTGTCTTTTAGAAGTAAGGTGAAATAGGAAAATAACTATTTCTATATGATATTCTTGATTAGCACAGTTCTATTGTGAGGAATCAAGATGGGGAACTTAAACCCAATTAGAGCAATTTAGATATGGAAGAATTGAATCAAAATTAATTCGCATTGCAATCCACTGAAAGTTTACCTATGATATCTTACCTGAGTCAGAGTAATTAGAAAATTCATGAATCTATTTCTTATGAACCTCATTTGTAACAAAGTAATTAAGGATTTATTGCCCGATGTTGATTTGAAATAAAAGGGGAAATTCGCATGATTATCCCACAAGAAGATGATGAGCCAAGGAATGACTATGAGGTTCTTAATGTTCTTGCTAAAGAAAAATGGATGAAAGCAATAAAAAAAGAAATGACTTTATTAAGATTATATCCAGTATGGGACTTGATGGATCTCCCAAATGGGCATAAAGCTACTGAGAATAAATGGTTTCCCAAAATAAAACAACATGGTGATGGTAATATTAAAAGATACAAAGCATGTCTCATGAAGAAAGGATATACATAACAGGAGAGAATTGATTATGATAAAACTTTTTCATTTATTATAAGGTTTACTTTAATTCGTCTAATCTTAGCTATAGTATCTAGTTTGGATCTTGAATTACATCAAATGGATGTAAAGACTACTTTTATAAATTAAGAATTAAAAGAATAAATCTATACGGAACAACCTATAGGTTTCATAGAGACAGGCCCAGAAAATAAAGTATATCGATTATTGAGATTGATTTATGGTCTGAAATAGTATTCATGGCATTGGTATATATTCTTTCATAGCATAATCATTTCCTATGTTTTTTCATATGCTTGATAAGACCACTTTGTATATATTAAGAGATCCAAAGATAAATTTACAATTTTATCTTTATATGTGGATGATATTTTGACTACCTGTAATGATTGTGAGTTTTTCAAGCAAATCAAATATTGGTTATCATTTAAATTAGATAAAAGACATAGGTGAAGCTGTATACATTCTTGGAGTTTAAAATTTCAAGTGATCATTCAAAAGATTACTGTTTCTTTCTCAAACAACTTATATGCAAAATATTTTAGAAGGATTATATACGTAAGATTGCAAAATAATAGATAATCTTCTTATTAAAGCCAAAGGTCTTAATAAGAAGTTATACCCATCTATGTAACAAAAAAGGGAACAAATGAAAAAATTTTCCTATTCAAGTGCAATTGGAAGACTATGTATGTAATGATATGTACAACATCAGAAATTTGTTATGTTATTGGAATGGTGAGCAAATATCAGTTAGATCCAAGATAAGCACATTAGAAAGCAGTAAAAAGAATATTGAGGTATCTAAAAAGTACAGGGCACTATACACTATGCTATCATGGCAATGACCTATGTATACAAGGATATACAAATACAGACTGGGGAGGAGATCTAGATGGAAAAAAATCTACCTTCAGATTTGTTTTCTTACTAAAAAATGAAGTAATGTCATGGAAAAGTAAGAAACAATCATGCATTATATGGTCTACAAAGGAAGCTAAATTCATAGAATTTTCAACAATAGTACAAGACGTTTTATTGCTTCAATGATTTTGGGTTCATCTAGGAGTCACTAAAAGTGAAATTGAACCAGTGACTATCAACTTTGATAGTCAAACAACAATTGTTTGCACAAAAGATCCCAAATTTCATTGTAAAATCAAGCATATAGATACCAAGTATAATTAAGTGAAAGATATAGTTATACAAGAAGAAGTGAACATGTAGTATGTCTTTATGTACGATATTGTAGCAGACTCAATGACAAAACCTATTTCCATAGGTGTGTATATTGGGCAGGTGAAGTTACTAGGCTTATTTATACATTAAAATGTAATAAAAACATTTCTCTTTGTATGTTCATTTGTTGTAATGTCATACTTAAATGAGAATATTTGATGGAAATTATACATTAGATAATAATTTATTCATAAAATGTATTTGTTTAGTTTGTATGAACATATATATATATATATATATTGACTTTCTCACATAGGCATTTACTTCTAGTGATTTGTGATCACCAAAGATGAAGCAGGTTTAAAGTTTATTATCTAGTTAATAATTAAGAGTGAGAAACCTAAACCATAATGCAACCCTAAATTATAAGGAAGTTGGTTCAAAGTTATTAGATGGTCACTATATGTATCCTAAATTGAAAGTACGAGTTCCAAATATTTTATTTTTGGAGTAAATAAGAGAACTCAAGTTAAACATTCAGTATGTTTGAACAAATATTTGTACGTTATTTAATGAATGAAAGGAATTTACATAAATATAATATAAGTTAATTCTATAACATATGACTTGTACCATATGAGCAAATATGACTATAAAGATAATATAAGTCAATACTATAACATATGACTTGTACCATATGAGCAAATATGATCATAAAGGGATTAATGTAAGATATAAGATCTTAACTAATAATGTGTGAGGCTCATAAGGTTAACGTGCCTTATTAAATACCCTTAAGAATTTTGTCTAATTATTGAGAATTAAATTTAAGGTTTGCTACTTTAGAATATTATCAACATATCATGTATGATGTGATCTTATGGGATGATTATAGGAAAGGAAATTAAATTAAATTTGAAGGAATTCAGAATCGAGGAAGGTCATTGTGTTTAAAGTCTTGCTTAAAATTTATTTAAAGGTAGCCACTGTCTTGTAGTAAAATATTCTATTAAAATAGCAATTTCATGAAACAAATGAGAATAAAAAAAAGAAGATAATGAGATATGACCTAGGATATTGTATATAATAATGCTCAAGGACATATTGGTTCCAGGATTAATTCATTAACTGAAATGCCATAAAAGATATATGACAAAAAGCTCTCATTATATGTTGGATATGAGAACTGCAGAACTCCAATTGATTAAACTTATTAATGTGTGAGAAGGAGATTATAATCACTAAAAGACACTTGAATGAGTTTAGTATTATTTGTTAATAACTGCCAATGAAGCAGTTGAATGTTCAAATTCTAATATAAATAATAATCTTTGAAATTTGAAGATTATTCAACTTTTGTTTCTAAAGGTCATTCAAAGATGTTCTTATTGGAAAACAATTTTGTAATGGGAATTAAACATAACTCCAAGTGATATTACGTATGATTATGCACATATATTATAATTAGATCCTTTTAATCTATGTGATTATCCTTTAATCTTATGATTATCTTCTAACATTTTTTCCACATAGATACTGTAGATTTGGCATTAGAACTCTAATTTTTGAAGAGAACATAGCTGAATTGCTGTTAGATGTCAAAGGGTAAATCCACATTATCGTTTGGTGTCAATAATGCTGATTAGTGTAAGCAACATAGACTAGTTATATGTTACTCAGATTTAGGTACGTACAGAGTTATGTCGAATTAGGATTCTAAATGTTTTATTAACTGTCTGGAGTAAGTTTGCATGGGGTTGAGATTTTACGTTACCATTAAAAGGTTGAAAATGCTTTAGTTAATGGTTTAATTATCTGAAGATAATGACACGAGGCAAGTGAATCCAGGCGATAAGAGCTACCCCGCACAGGGAACATTCAAAATGAAACAGTAAGAAGATAAGAATAAAGTACTGATCTATTTTTTAAAAGGAAAACTCCTTTACTTCGTGCAACTTATGATTTGTTCCTATCCTGGAAGGTCCACCTCGTGTGTGATGTGTTTTAGTGAGGTTGCTTTGTTTTGATGTAATGGCATGAGGTGACCATTGTCGAGTTTTCGAAACATTATAAGATGGAAGGAGACATAGAAAAAGCTGAAACGTCAACAGTTCTTGATTAGTCATTTTCCTGTGGCTGGTTAAACTGTCCCAACGATTTTAAAAGATATCCACTATGTAGTGTGGCTACTGCGCCCATATTTGGGGACATGTCCATTAGAAGAATGCTGGGCATTGTTATAAAATTTGGTTGGATACATGAGCTGAACTGTAGACAAATTCAAGACAATGTTGTTCTTTCTTATTAGAAAATGTTAATTAGAGAGGACGCAAAAAGCAAATATTCCATCAGGTTCCTGGATCTTGCTGTAGATAGTTTACTTGTGCAGACTACAAATTGACTGAAAAAATGCTTTGGTTCAACAAATTTGTGTGATGGTGTCAAAAGTAAAAAGGTTCTCATATGTTTTTTCCCTTTTAAAATTAATGGTAAATTCACCATATACATTGGAGTGTTGCGGAAAAAATCAAAGTTGCTGTAATTTACGATGTTTACCCTCTATGATCCAATGGCTAACAATGTTTGGTACTAAAACATAAGAAAACCTCAGTTCCAGAGTTACCAATTATTAATACTATTGCTTTACCAAGAAAAAGTAATATCTTGTTCAACGAGAGCATAAAGATGATTTGTATAGATTAATTAGGAAGCAAGAACAAAGTTTGAAGCGGTGAATGACATAAAACAAAATTATACCTCAAGAAGATGAATATTGTGTTGTTATGGAAATCTCTTCAAAGAGACATTTGACAATTATATTAGTATGAATTAAGACAATACGTTACAAACTTATTATTATTTTAAATATACTAATTACCTCTTTCTAGTGTTTATAAACTTTCTTCTTGGTTAATGACTCGTATAATCAAGCTTAAAGTAAGATTCAGGATGAGAATTAATTACCAACCGAGAGAAAGAGCTTCAATTAACTTCTTTTTAGTACGATAATTGGTCAGCTATAAGCCCCTTATGTGACGTTAGCACTCATTCCTCACTAGGGGATTTTATTGCTAATAATACTACAATCGAAGATGTTCGAAGGTATGGCTAGGCAATCCGAGGCGGAGGTACTTTATTGCCTGCCGATAGCTCTTCTAAAATGACAGATTTCGCAATGTACCCAGGAGTGATCTTTGATGTAGGTATTGCATTATGGATGGCAGAACTTAAATATGGGAAAAACACACTTGATAAACGAATATCAAACTAATAAACGTTGTCATACTAAATGGAATTTCTTATACTTTTGATAATATAATAGGATAAATTTTTACGTCCCTATGAGTTTGATATTTCTGAAACTATCTGTTTTGTTTGCCTCTGAAGTTGCCTGTTAACAGTACTTATCGCCCATTACCTAAGCGCCTTTTTTTTTTAACCAATATTTTGTTCATCGGATCATCTGTTATGGAAACAAAGGAAAAGGTTAGTATACATTATGCAATTGTAGAATCAAAGTGTAACATGTTTATACGATTTCTGAGTTAAGCTCAACTGGGATTAATTATCTACTCTAAAATGACGTGGAATTTGTAACGTGTTTAGATTTGGCTGGATGTAATCCAAAAATTTGGTAGAAAATAAAATTTCAAAAGCAGTATTGTACTTGTAAAACTCTTTATATATCTCGCAAATTTCGTTTCCATTGCAGCAGATGATGGCAGATCGTCTTCTAAATATTTATGAGCTTTTTCCATTATAGGTATAAAGATATTACTCATCTGTTACGATGAATAATGTAACTTACATATTGATTGATTCACACTCATATTCAAATGAAAAGGAGCCCAAAAACATAACGACTAATTGCAAATTGACCCATTTATATCATGTAAAATGAGATCTTCCCTCTCTCTAGTCAGGATTTTTATTATATTCGGTTAATTGAAACTAGAAGGGCTCTTTACTGCATATAGCAAAACTGGAGCGGCACGCATCTCACAGATTAATACACTGTGAAGATACGTAAATGATTGAGCAAAGTTGAGGTCTAGTAGTTATTAAAACTCACTAATGATTGAGCAAAGTTGAGGTATAGTTGATATTGGAACTAATTAATGAATAACTATAAGAAGATACTTTTTCCATGAGCACAAAATAAGCAGATTTAGGACTCTAATAACCAAAGATAGAATGGTTGACATATCAAAACCAAGTGAAGTCCTTCTTCCAGTTCACTTGATCATTACTGAAATAAAAACCGTCCTCTCTAACCATCCAGAAGCACTTCTTGAAAAGCCTACAGCGATAAACGTCTCTTGGAACCATAAATGCATCAAACTTTCTCTTATCTTGGTCCCATTTAATGGTGCACACAAAACGAGTGGTGTCCCACAAGCTGGTCTTGAAACTCCAGCTGAAATCGTCACCTTCCTGAAGAGCACGTCCACCAAATTCTTCTCCGTTTGAAGAGCACCATATTACCAGTGGCAGCGATGAGTTGTTAGTGAAGCCGTTGATCACATGAACGTCGTATTCGGACCCAAAGAATCGCTCAGGTTGATATATGGATATCAGAATGATGGCCAAGGCAACGCCAATTATGAGAAACATTTGGGTGATTCTCCTCATGTCTGGTTGCTGATTATTTTTCAGGTGATGCTGTTATGGTTTTTTCCACATGAACGACTCTTAATTATGTATCCCAAGGCAAAGATCTGTAATTGGAAAGAATCATAACTGTGAAATCTCTGCATATAGTCCTTTATATGAAATGAATGCTCACGCCTGTACAACTTTTACGAGTCCTTGGATGTAATTAATTATGTTAGGTTGAATGCAGCTAATTATAGGAAGTCCAAAAAATGAAAACCAAAGATTTTAAGATTAGAGAGATATATGTCCACATGTGTGGCATACCACAACAATCTTGGCAGTAAACTCTCTCCGAGACAGAGTATGTGTATGCAAAACAAAAATAATCAGTAAAAATTTGGTATATATTTAATCCAATTTTGATTTTCAACAAAGTTTTACCCACTAAACTTGATGTTTGAGTCTAGCATATGTTAGATATTTTCTCATTTTTTGGACAACAATTAATTGTATTTTTCAGGTTTTCAGTTACTTATCGGTTAAGTTACGTAATTTGATATGGACAAGATAATAAAGTGACTCAATAAATGATCTAAGTTAATGGGTCAAAGTCCAGGAGAAAAATAGAACTTGATCAGTGAGGACCAGACCCATATCAGGCTTGTGATGGAGAAGTCCAATATGGAAGCTATATATAAAGGTTAAGGTCTTTTGTAGTTGCTTAAGTAATTCGTGAACGTAAAATTATTTTGACCTATTCAGAGTTTCATATTTTAAGAAAACTACAGAAAGACGTTGACCAAGCATCAGTGAGTAAATCCTATGATGATGGCGGTAGATTTGCACTCGTTTCAACCTCAGAAAGCTCCTCCAAACTTTTTGGAATCGAAATAAGGTATTTCTGCATTTTTTCGTTATTTCCCTTTCACGTTGGATCCAGGATATGTAACTAAGACTCATGTTACGTGTTATAACTTGCCCTTCCAAACTAAAAGTATAAAAACTAACTAAAATCTCTTTTAAAGTGTGTATAATGTATACTATATTAGACAAGAAGATGACACCATGTTAACAAGTAAGTAGGTAAAGTTTCTTTTTCTGAAAATTAAATAAGTTTAGAAAGTAGACAAGTGTCCAACAACAAAACATAATCAAAATTACAAAGCCTAAAATTGTAATTAAAAAAACCATGTACTAACTATTTAATAACACCATATAAAGACAATGAAAGAGATAAGTCGAATGTTATAATTAGAGCACATGACTAGACAAATTTGTCTTCTTATTCATGAAAATCTTTTAGCTCTTTTTCTTTCATAAGACATAAATGGTACAACTTAGAATAATTTTGATTAAAAACATGTCTCCTTCTCTATCTACCTTGACATTAGTTTCCTATTCAACAATATTTTGCCAATAGTTCAAATTGAAGAATAAGTTGCACAAAGAAAGAAAACATAACTAAACATATGAACAATGATGACAATTAAAAAATAGATAATTATGAGATTCATTTGCTTGATTCTGAATCACATTGGTTGTATTATGTAATTGTCCAAAAGGGATTTTATCCTTTACCGTAACCCTAGTTTGATTACAGGCTATAAAACAAAAGAGGCTTTTAGAAGCCAGTTAGGAAATAATACCATCTTCTTCCATTCAACTATTTGCTTGCTTCTCATAATAGCTCAAGGAACAGTTGGTCTCCTTGAGTTGTGTCTTGTCTATATAACTAGATCATCTCAAGTGGAGTTAGAGATGTATTTCAAAAGGTTATCCCTTATAGATGAGAAAAAAAACATAAAGAAGGAAAATTTCAAGAGTCGTTGTTAATTACTACTGATACTTTGGAGTGCTTTGGTAGTCTAGTAAGGCGGATCTTATATTTAGAAGGTTTTAAAGGGATTCTAGTGAATGCAAAATGGCATGTTATAACTAAGTTCTTTTACCATTTCCGACTATCACCTTAAGATTAAACCTTATACTTCTAGCAACATGAGGATCTATTAGAGAATCTAAGAAGTTTTGGAATTAATTTAACCAACTAGAAGTTTTTACCTTTTAAAAAATGTATATGAATCCATTAGACCTATGATGGTTTAGAATCTAAAAAATTTGTTCAAAAACTCTTAAATAGGGGAAATTTTTTCTTTAATCTAATTAACCCTAAACCACTATTATATTTAGGTAAGAAAATCTCACACCATTTGATTTTAGCATTTGATGCATCCTTTTATTCTCCTATCCAAGTGATGTTCTTAAAAAATCTTTCAGTAGCTTTGATCATATTCAAAGGAAGGGATAGGTGTGAGCGCCAATGTATGTACATAATGTTCAACATAAAAGATATTGGTTGTTTTCTTCAAGTGTAAGACAAATTTTTATTTTTCTAAATATCAATTCTCCTACATATCTACCTAGATAAAGATAGTCAAAGGTTTAGATGTGATAATTGGAATGCTTATAAAAGGTTACTCAATTATTAAACTTATCAACTTCTTGATCTTATTATCATCTTTATAATTTAATGTTGAGATATAGTAGTAACTTTTATTAGTGTTGATAGACAGTTCTAAATATTTGTGGAAATCCATCAAGCTTTTCAATAAATTCCTCATACATTCAATGATAACTTTATTAAAAGAAGTAGATCATCATCAAAAGAAAGGTTGTAAAGCTTGAAATTATTACACTTGTATTGGTATCTGAAGCTCTTTATTTCTCAATATGGCTAATGATGAGGTGAGTTACTATTTCTATTAATATAGTGAATAAGTAAAGTAAGATAAGCTCATCATACCTTAACCCTTTTCTCTTTAAATAGTTAAGTAGGCTCCCCATTGATCAATATATTAAATAAGATTTTAGTGACATATTTCCTTAGCCAATTAGCAAATATCGAAGGGAACAAAGGCTTTTGAAGATCATATCAAATTTTTTTAAAAAATTAAAATATCCTAAATATATACAAAGTAGCTATGTAATAGCTTGGAACTTTACTACCCTCCTAAAAGCTTACAAATTGTAATACAATAACCAAAATCTTTCTAATGAACTAACTTCGCAAAAGTAATCTTAAATTTATGCAAGATTAGCTAAATGTTAGTTAAATAAGATGATCTATTGAAGTCAACTTTAAGATGCAATATTATAATCATAAGATCCTCTTCTTCTATGATATATTATAACTTACTAATTCTATGCTAAACAATTTACATGAGTGTTAATGCTCATAGTAGATCCTCTCTTTAAAAACTTATTAAAGTTATAAAAATGTATAAATTTAATTTTTAACATATCTTTTATTGTTTCAAAAGCTAACATTGAAGGAGTATGAGGCATAATCTTGATTAAAACAATTAAAAAGGTGTTCATATCAAAGAGAATTAGGAGAAACTATACAGATAAAGAGGCTCTTTATGTTAAAAGGATTCATACTTGATTTCTCAAAGAGTATGATCTTGGAAAATACAATAAAAAATAAACTACTCTTGGAACATAAATCAAATATTGAAGATGAAGGAAAGTATGAAAAATATAATTAAAAGTAGGATACAAAATAAGAACTCAACATGATTATCGTATGATAATTGCAGTGATTTAGGCTCTCTAAACAAACTACATAAGCTCTTATGTCTGAGAATTATGATGGCAGTTGTAACTCTGGGGTATTTTACATTATTATGAATAACTTATCAATTAATAAACTAAACATGAACAATTGTATAGTTAAGACATCAATTAAGGAATTTTTCAAATAAAAATGTCAAGAAATCTTTAGAATTTCTATATAGAAACTGCTTTAGTACATGTTATTATGTTCTGAGAGCAATATTCTAAAAGCCTCATTTATTTTTTAGTTAGGTATCAAGAAAAAAATTATAACCAAGCAAAGGTTTATGGATGATATTACAAACCTTAATCTAAATTGCAAGATTTAGAACCAAGAGATGGAGAATGTTAGTCTTTAATTTTTCATATGCTAGTTTACTACTAATCTTTGGTCTTAAAAGATTATGTAACTTATAATGCCAGCAAAATAAGTATAATTAGAATATAGGATTTGTTAGGAAACCTCACCATTTGAGCTGTAGTAGTTATACATTTTTAAAATAACATTTTTTAATTTAGTATATATAATATGGAAAGGAAAATGCAATAACTTCCAAAAATACAAAACAAAACACCCAAAAGATAATCTAGATCCCTTTAATTTATAATACACCACTAATAGAACTAATGAAATTCAATATTAATATGATAGTAAAACATATGTCAATCTATAAACAAAAACACAAAAATACACATATGAAGGATATGAACTATCTTAGTCAAGGAAAAAAAAACATGGAGAATTATAAGATCCTAGTGTCTTTGATTGCTACTAAGAAGCTATATAAGATCAATTTTTTTAGAGAACTTTGAACAATAACATTTTAAATGATGGAAGAAAGACTTTCCAATGATTTAAATGATCAATAATAATTAGGAACTATCTATTACAATAATCTCTTAAGCCTTATATAGGTATGAAACCCTTAAAAATATAGTTCTAGAAGGATATAAACACTCAAAATAATAAAATCCTACTAAAATAACAAAATACTAAATGTAAATAGTAGGATGATAATGCCTTTATTAGACCATAATTGATGCTAGGTTTATCCTAGACAAAAACTAGGTAAACTAAAAAATGAGTCGAACGCTGTTTACAAATTGGACTCTAGTTTTGATTTTTGTTTTATAAATTCAAAACACAAAACATTGTAAAAGACCGATATTAGTTGTAGAGATGACTCAATTATTAGTTATACACTATTTCTTTAACGCTCTAATAATAGTGCAAGATTATAGTAGTTATCTTTGAATTACTATAGAAGTAGCAAAGCCTCAATCCTTGTACAGGCATTAAGTTGTTAAAGGCTTCTTTGGCTTTCTTTGCCTTACTATGTGTCATTAGGCCTCTAATGCCATATAATGGACCTCTAGTAAATCTTTATAATTGAGTAGCTAATGCTTGATCTCATCATTCTCTCCCTCATCAAAAGGATTTCTCCTTAATTAGCATCTTCCTCTATAAAATCAAAGGGAGAAAAATCATCCATCTTAAAAGTATAGTGAACACCATAATCACCTGGGAAGTCAATCTTGTAAGGATTGTTATTCATACCTCCCACAATATGAAATTGTTTATTCCCTCTTAGCCATAACTTATATTTTCATTTTCTTGGAAATTTCTCCTTTTGCAAGCATACCAAATCCTAATGCCTTGTTTTGAATATAACTTCCTTCCTCTCTTTTTTTTAACTCGCTTAATATATTGTTCAGTTTTTTTTCTTAATAATTAACCTTTCCTTTTCATAAATTTATTCACCAACATAGTTTTCCTTTTACCATCTAAGTTTCTCATTTCACCTGGAACAATAAGTATAAGGTCTAAAGGAGACAACATGTTTAATCCATAAACAATCTCAAATGGCATAAAACCTATAGTGCTATGAATATTCATGTTATAAACAAATTCAATAAAAGACAATAACTCTTCCCAAAACCTAAGATTCCTACTATAATAGCATGTAGTAACACCCATAAAGTCCTATTAACCTCCTCCATTTAATTATTAGTTTATGGGTGATAAGTTGAAAAAACAATAATATAGTCCCCAATTTTCCCCATAAACTCTTTGAAAAGTAACTAAAAAAGACTTAACATCTCTATCTGACACTATGGTTCTAGGAACATGACGTTGTGTAATAATCTGCTTAAAGAACAATTTAGTAGCGTGTAGAATAGATCATTGGTTAATGATATGCAATGAAATGAGACATCTTAGAAAACTTATCCTTTAATGAAAAATAGAATAATCAACATTCCTTTATTTAGGTCTACTAAAAAAATCTATCAAAATATTTACCAAGTTCACTAGGCATGAGTAAAGGTTTACATAACCCATAGGGTTACACTTTTAACTTGGCCTCCTTTCTAATACATTTAATCATTATCATTAATATGTGATGGACAATTTATAATTTTCACATCTTAACTAAAGGAACTATAATACTTTAGATATGCAACTACTAGACATAGGCTCTAATTATAATTTTTAGCTAATGGCACCAAAATTGGTGGTAAATTAGGTGACTTAATGTTAATTTAGACTTTTGATAATTTATCAATAACTTAATATGTGTATGTATTAGACCAAGGGAGGTTTTAATTGGTGTTTAGATGATAATAAAATGTAATTATAACTAATGAGTTTATTATCTAGAAGAAAAGCAATATAAGATCAAATCGAAGTCATAAACTTAAGAAGATTGCTTATGAAGTTACAAAAGAGTAGTTAAAGTTTATAACTATCAAAATGAAGATCAAACCAAGAACAAAATACAATTAAGACTTATCAAGGTTATTCTTTATTTTGTAATATTAACTATAATCTCACTTTGTTAATTTTATTTTCTAAAAGGATCCAATGCATAAACATTTCATTTCACATCATTGCTTAAGTATTTACAATCATTAAAAGGCATTAAAGCATTTTTTTTAGTAGCAAACCTCTTAATCTTTCAAACACTTTTCATGGAAAATTTTTGGAAGTGATCAAATCAAACTAGATTGAAATAATTGGTTTTAAGCGTTTAATGTTGTAAAATCCTGCTTTTGGGGTATTTTGTTGACTTATATAAGTTAATGTGACCAATATAGGTTAAATATGACATACCATGAGTTATTTGTAACATTGATTGATGTATTGATCAATCAATATGGGATATTAGTTAACTAATATGCCTACTAGTCAACTAGTGTGCTAATGGCTATTAAATTTGGAGCTTTTAACACCTACTAATAGATTGGTATTTATTACTAGTTGACTAGTGCTTTGCATATATTCATTCTCAAGAGAAGTTCTTGCCTTCAATAGCTAGGAAGGGTCCTAAACCACTATAAATAGATGCTTTCTTCTTAGTTTTAGCAAAAATAAGGTTTTAGGTGTTGTATACACATATTTGAAAGCCTTTTTCAATCAATTGAGCATCATTGTATGATATTTAAGTGAGTGACCCATTTTATGTTATCAAGTGATAAAGTGAGGAACTTTGAATTGTAATATTTTCTATGGTTTTATGTTATCTTTTGGTTTTGTTTACATTTTTTTACTATGGATTATGTTTCTAAATGGGTGGAAGCTAAAATCACCAGGCCTAATGATTCTAAAGTTATTGCAGAATTTATCAAGTCTAACAGCGGTACTCATTTTTACAATCAAGTGGTGCAAAATCTTTTGAAAAACTACCATATCACTCACAAAGTGTCCATAGCCTACCATCTATAGACAAACGAGCAAGTAGAAGTATCAAATAGAGAAATCAAATCAATCCTTGAGAAGATGGTAAGCTTGAATCATAAAGATTAGAGTCAATGACTTGATGATGCTCTTTGAGCATATAAGACCATATACAAGACATTGATTGGCATGTCTCCATACCGGCTGATTTACAAAAAGTTATGCCATCTTCCAGTGGAGATTGGACACCAAGCTTTTTGGGTAATTAAGCAATGCAATATGAAGATGGATATGGTGATTGAACATAGAAAATTGCAAATGCAAGAATTAGAAGAGTTTAGGCTTGACTCCTATGAGAATTCAGAAATTTACAAAGAAAAGACGAAGCAATTTCATGATATGATGATTGTTAGGAAGATCTTTTTGTCAAACAAAATTTCTTTTCTACCACTCACAAATTAAGCTTTTCCCAAGTACATTATATTCTCGTTGGATTGGACCTTCATTGTGAAGATTGAGCAATATGGAGTTGAGCCAACAACGATAAACAAAGGCGTTGCTTGGGAAGCAACCTAAGGGAAGTTGATTTATGTTTATCTACATTTTTCTATTTTCTATTTTCATTAAATGCTCCATTTCTTGCATTTGCTATTACATTGGAGACAATGTAAGTTTTAAGTGTGGGGGTGAGGATTTTAGTTTTTATACGACTTTTTAGGCGTTTGCAAAATTGAACAAACAAACAGATACTTTCTTTTGTCTATTAAAAATAAGACTATATAGTCATAATTAAAGCATGAATTGACTAGAAAAATTCATGGCAACTTTGGAAAGCACTTTTGCTCTTATGATTGGTCAATATGCATTATCTTTAGAAGAGTGGTAATGATAATTGTCATTTCCATTATGTTTTAGGGTTTAAATTGTTATGTATTTAGTATGAATTTGAGTGGTGAGTGTGTATTTATGGTTTGATTGTGTTAGTTTATGTGTTTAAGTATTTTTATGGGTTAGTATGAGTCTTTGAGCTTAATTGTTATATTTTTGAGATACCTTGATGTGTTTGTTAGTATTTTAAGGTAAACGGCGAATAATAGAGAAATTGCGAAGAGTTTCAGGCTAAAAACATAGGCCACAATCGTGGCACAACAAGCCACAATTGTGATAGATAAGGATGAGTCAGGGAAGCCAGGCCATGATCGTGCACTTTAGGCAAGATTGTGATAAAGAGCTTGGATCTAGGCCACGATCATGAAAGAAAGATTTAGGCGCTAGCCACGATCGTGGTAGGTAGGGCCACAATCGTGGCCTACGTCTGACTAAAGCAAAAAATCGAATTTTGCAAAATTTTTCGGTCTTTTTTGACCCTGAATTTAACCTAGAACGTCCAAAGTATAAATACATCATTATGAAATAGATGCAATTTGGGAGAGTCTGAAAAGGAGAGCTTTGACGTTAGCCAATTCCAGAAAAACCTAAAGAGAAATCGAGAGATTGAGGAAGGAGATAAAGGAAGAGAAATATAGAGAAGAAGCTTAACATGACGTCCTTTCTGGAACAGGTGGTTTCCCGCTGTCACTGCCTCCACAATTTCGTTCCCGACGTATTTTTCAGTTATTTCAATTTTATTCATGTATAGAATTGAAATTGGTGTTGAGAATAGGTTGTGTTGAATGTTGAGTTTTTGTTTATACTCACCTTTAGGATTTTGATTTTTGAGATTAATAAAGTTTGATTGATTGTG
>JANZXP010000195.1:26018976-26032357 GCA_027576715.1 Erythroxylum flavicans | reverse complement strand
AAATATCTCAAATAAAGGATCACTATTTCTAATAAGGTCAGATGCATCAATAAACTTCAAAAACATTGGGAACAGTCACAAGATGGAGAGTATGTATAGATTATCGCAAACTTAATGCAATGACTAAGAAAGATCACTTTCCTCTCCCATTTATAGACCAGATGATAAAAAGGGTAGTTGGCCATTCATACTATTGCTTCTTAGATGGATACTCAGGCTATAATCAGATTTTCATCTACCCTGATGATCAGGAGAAAACCACATTCACTTGCCCCTATGACACCATCACGTACAGATGCCCTTCAAACTTTGCAACACTCCAGCAACATTTCAGAGATGCATGATGTCGATCTTTGCTGAAATGATAGAAGATATAATGGAGGTATTCATGGATGATTTTTCAGTCTTTGGAGACTCTTTTGACATATGTTTAACTAATTTAGATAGAGTGCTTCAAAGATGTGAAGAATCACATTTGGTGTTGAATTAGGAGAAATGTCAATTTATGGTACAAGAAGGGATAATGCTAGGGCATAAAATCTCACATCAAGGATTCAAAGTTGACAGAGTGAAGACAAAGGTAATAGAGAAGCTCCCACCACCAGGTAATGTAAAAGGTATGCGAAGTTTCTTAAACCATGCAGGATTTTACTATCTATTCATCAAAGATTTTTTGCAAATTACATAACCTTTGACAAACCTTTTGGCCAAGAAAGTGCCCTTTGTGTTTGATGATAAGTGTATGTCTGCATTCAATACTTTAAAGGAGGCATTAATATCAGTACTAATTTTATCGCCACCGGACTGGACACGTCCATTTGAAGTTATGTGTGATGCAAGTGACTAAGCCATAGGCTACGTTTTGGGTCAAAGGAAAGATAAGAAGCTGCATGTGATCTACTATGCTAGCAAGACTCTTGCAGAACCATAATTGAATTATACCACCATAGAGAAGGAACTACTCGCAGTAGTGTATGCATGTGATAAGTTTCGACAATATCTTTTGGGTGTATTCACTGACCATGCAGCACTAAAATACCTTTTCAATAAGAAAGATGCTAAACCTAGACTCATTCCATGGGTGTTACTTCTGCAAGAATTTGATATAGAGATGACAGATAAAAAGAGAGCAGAAAAGTAATGACAATAACGAAAATTTTCCTGATGAAACTTTGATGCTACTTGAGAGTTTAACAACACCATGATTCGCAGATATCGCCAATTATGTTGCCAGTGGTAAACTTTCATCGGATTTCTCTTACCAACAAAGGAAGAAGTTCTTACACGATTGTAACCGATATATAAGGGATGAGCTAACCCTATATAGAGCATGTACAGACGGTTTAATGCAACATTGTGTTTCAAATGAAGAAATGTTAGACATCCTAAAGTAATGTCATGAAGGTCAGTATGTTAGGCATTATGGAGCCAACAAAACTACAGCTCGGATACTTGAGAGTGGATTTATTGGCCATAGTTGTTTAAGGATGCATAGACCTATGTGGCACAACACGATTGATGCCAAAGAATAGGTAACATTTCCAAGAGGGATGAAATGCCTTTATCCAACATTCAAGAAGTAGAAGTCTTTGATGTATGGGGCATCGACTTTATGAGTCCGTTCCTATCTTTAATTGGAAACATGTATATTCTAGTGGATTTGATTATGCTTCACGTTGGGCCGAAGCGTTACATCCCCAACCAATGATGGAATGGTAGTGTAGAAATTCATTAAATGGATATTTAACCAATTTGGAGTACCACGTGCCATAATAAGTGATGGAGGCGCACATTTTTTGCAACAAATCTTTAGATGCCTTCCTAAAAAGATATGGCGTGCACCACCAAGTTGCTACACCCTATAATCCACAAACTAGTAGCCAAGTGGAAGTTGTTAATCGAGAACTTAAACATATTATGGAGAAGAAAATGAACAACTCTCAAAAGGATTGGGTAGCAAAGCTAGATGATGCCTTATGGGCCTATAGGATAGCTTTTAAAACACCCATCAGTAGGCTCGTTTATGGGAAAGCATGTGACTTTCCAGTCAAATTAGAACATAGGGCATACTAGGATTAAAACATTAAATTTTGATTGGAAACAAGCTAGCGAAAAGAGACTTCTATAACTAGACGAACTTGAAGAGTTTCGTTTTAATGCTTACAAAAATGCCAAACTCTATAAGGAAAAGGTGAAAAAATGGCACGATGCCCATCTCAAGCAAAAGGAATTCAAAGTAGGAGACACTATTCTGCTATACAATTCAAGATTGAGGCTATTTTCAAGGAAGTTGAAATCTAGATGGAGTAGACCATTTACGGCCATTCAAGTCTTTGATCATAGAGCTCTCTAATTGGAAAACACTAACAAGGAGACCTTTAAGGTCGATGGGCATCAGTACAAGATTTATTTTAGTGGAGCAATTCCCAAAGATAAGGAAGTAATTTCCTTATCTTCAAATAATTAGCGATGCTTCCTAGACGCATGGTCAAGCTAAGGACCATAAATTAGAAGATTTAGAAACTGTTTCAAAATGTAGTTGTAGTTAGATTTATTTTTAATAAACTGTCAATGACTCGTGTAGGGAGACACCATCACTACCTCCATCTCCTTAGGATTTATACCTAATCCAATTTTTCTTTTCCAAATTAGCCTTTAGTTCTATTTTGTTTTTATGTTTATTTTTATTTTTATTTGCTTACTGTCACTTTAATTTCTGCTTTGTCTTTACTTATCTTATGTGATGTGTGCTTCCTTCTCACATTGAGGACAATGTGTCGTTTAAATGTAGGGAGGGATTTTGTGTTTCTGCTTTTGAAGGTGATTTTGCATACTGTATGATATTTATTAGGTTGCATTGTGTGAATTGTTTGAATGTGTCAATGGCTTAGATTAATGAAATTTGTTTAATTTTGAATATAGTCTAGAAGATTGTGAATGATCATTAGCTCACAAAATTAGTGAATTAGGATTTTTGGATAAATATATAGCTTAATTAAGACTTAGTGTAAATTTAGCACCTTCTAGGTTGTCACATTCATTCATAATTTGAAGCCCTTTAACTTAAGTAGCTTAACTAGTATTTTTCATGAAAACGAATAGCTAAAAACAATAAGGTAGGTGAAATTTTTTTTGCTTTGTTAATAAATTACTATTCTGTTAACCTTCGGGTTATGAATAGAGCTAGTAGCCAGTTGAAAACGTGATAATAAATGAGTAACCGGATCGAGACATATCATAAATGTGTGCCTTCGCATCAAAAGGCTATAATGACGTTTCAACCAAGTTGTTAATAAATGACTTAGTCAAGTAATTGGATCGACATTCATCGCCAATGTTTGCCTCCGAGTAAAAGAGTAAGTTTGTATTTAAAATTAAAATTAAAAAAAGTGTGTTCTTAATAAAAACGTACCGGATTTGTAATAAGCTTGAATTTTCATGAAAATGTACTTAGGAACAGTTACAGAGTTTGAAGAACCAAAGAATTATTAATGTGTGCGTACAATTGAAAAGGGTAATTGAATTAGCACTTAGATCCCGATTAACTTATATATTTAGTTCAAAGCCCTTAGACATAGATTTTGCAGGTTAATGATTAGATATAACTTGTCAGATTATGTTCAAGATTAAATTTATTTCAGAAAGTTGTAGCCATTGTCTCATTTTTACATCATGTGCTTAGTGTTTGTTGTGTTTGTTATGTTTATTGTTTTATTTGCTTGAGGACAAGCAAATGTTTAAGTGTGGGGATGTTGAAAGTTTTCATTTGCATTATGTTTTAGTAAATTGTTATGTATTTAGTATGAATTTGATTGTTAAGTGTGTATATATGGTTTGATTGTGTTAGTTTATGTCTTTAAGTGTTTTTATGGGTTAGTATCAGTCTTTGAGCTTAATTGTTATATTTTTTAGGTACCTTGATAGGTTTATTAGTGTTTCAGGGTAAACGGTGAAGAATGAAGAAGATTCAAGAAGTTTCGGGCCAAATGCTTAGCCCACGATCGTGGCACAACAGGCCACGATCGTGACAAAGAGGGACAAACCAGCAGCAGCTAGGCCAAGATCGTGCACCTTGGGCACGGTCATGACAGAGTGCTTCCATTCAGGCCACGATTGTGCACATATGAGTTAAAGTAAAAACTCTAGTTTCGTAAGATTTTTCATTCTGTTTCGACCCTGACTTTAACCTAGAACATCCAAAATATAAATACATCATTATGGGATAGATGGAGCAGCCTTAGAGAGCCTTTAACAGAGCACTCACTTTAGCAAAATTCGAAAAACCCTAGTGATCTATTGAGAGATTCGAGGAGGAGACGAATGAAAAGAGATATGGAGACGAAGCTTGATGCCGAGTGAATATAATCAATTTAGGCTAACAAGAGTTAGGTGAATTGATAGATAAGAATTGGATCAAACCGATGTAATCGTGTAATGAGAGATTGAGCATAGGTTCCCGGTAAGTTAATAGATAACTTTAGAACTAATTTAGGTTTTGGGTCAATTATGAATTGAGATATCACAATTCCATAATTTAAATTAGGGATTATTAAAGGATTATAACTCGAGAGAGAGTAATCCACCCTAAGATCGTTTATACCCGGTAACTCAATAATTGCATAATTGGATTGGGCTGTGTGATTTGTTACTGTTTATTATTTCCAAAATTCAATTCTCATAAATTAATTATTTGATTAGTTTATTTTCTGCATTAGTTATTCATTTTGAATTATTGTAGTTTAGTACAACCTTATATTTTAGGACTAGTTTAGCCCTCCTCAGGGGATCGATACTTTAGGTACTACACAAACGACTCGTGCGCTTACGAAATTTACCAAGGTTAATAAATATTAAAACTTTGCGTGTGTATCCTTGCGATCAGGTAACTAGTGGTAGACAAAAGTCAATTAGATTTTGGGCCTTATTAGACTGCACATCCATATCAGTCTCATTGTCTTTTTTGTCTATGTGTGACCTTCATAACATGTACATCCTGACTTTACCTTGAATTCCTATTTGAGATAACATTTTTATCACATACATAAACATGAAAATGATTAGGCATTCTTTGTTTTTAAAAGCTACTTTAGCCAAATAGCCTACCAATTAATATGAATCTTCCTTAATCTTTATTAGTCTTTCTCTTTGTTCTAAACACATTACATGCTTTAAACTGAACCAAATGTCCTACCCAAGCCTTAAAGCTAGTGGAGCATTTGTTAATTGTTGATAATTATGGATGTACAAATATATAAGTGTGGGGGTGTGCATATTTATGGGATGGTTGTTATTGTTGGGATGACATTTTACATTTTATCAATGAAATTCCCATGTTAATGTAGTTTCTTTCAATTTTTATTACAAAAAAAGAGCAAAAAAAAGGAGAAAAACAAAAAAATTGTTTAAATAAAAGTATCAAGGAGGAAATACATTTGTTTTGAAAAGTTGTTCATTTGTTTTCTCCTCTTAAAGTTGTATTGAATCAGTGATTTGAGTATGTTGTATACGAGGTAGATGTTGTTTTGGAATGTTGTATATGAGGTAGATGTTGTTTTGGAAGGACCACTCCTTATAGTTTCAATGTATTGTTATCAATAATTTTTACGAGTGATTCCTTCTAATTGATTATGCTTCATATGGTATATGATATGAAAGCTTAAATTTAAGATGTGAAATATAATTGTTGCATTCATCATAGCTTATGGTACCCAGTTTTGAATGAATGTTAGCATATGCGCTTGATGTTTTATTGAGTGTTACTTTTGCTTCATTAGCTTGATGGATTTTATGCTGCATTACCTAAATACATCTCACCTTACCCCTGCCCACATTACAACCTTAGAAAAGTCATGTTATTCATGATTATGTATATGAATCTTAGTGGTGGAGAAATGAAATGATATGCAAAGTTGTGGAATTTCATGATCATGAATGGTGTTTAAGTGTACCTATGGATCTATCTTATTTAAACACATTTTGTCTAAGTCTACCTCTAGATTGCCCATTTTCTAAGGGTGATGAATGTTGATTGATGATGAGTAGAAGCGTTGAATGTTGAGCTCTTGCTATGGTTTTTGAAACTTATTCATCTTTTCTTATGACTATCTATTCATGGGAAATATGGAAAATGAGTAAGTGTTTTGGTTTGTGACTTTTGTTTTAATGATTTTTCTGAGGACATTCAAAAGCTAAGTGTGTGGGAACTTGATATATGCTTAATTATTGATATATTTAATCCTTCACCTTTAGTGATTAATGATTTAAAAAGCTTAAGACACTCGTTTTAGTTAATATTTAATTTTAGGTACAATTTGGAAACATAATAGCCAAAGAGAGTTGAAAACATATTTGTTGAGCCATCTTCTTGAGATTCACACTCACTTGTCTTCATGGATCGAGAAGGAGAAAGATTAGAACTAAAAGAGACAACAAAATACCAAAAGGAACGAAGAGTGACATTGTTATGGCCATAAGATGCATCTAACAGCCATGACAAATAAGTCATGGTTATGAAAGGTACGTCACGTGACATTAGTGTCATGGGCGTGATAGCCCATGACCCAGCTAGTTGTGATTCTAAGTGGTTAATAGTTTCTTCCATCTGACCAAGCTAACTTACCAAGGGTAGGAATCAAAACATTGCATCTTACTGGAACCGTTTTACATCTTGATGAAATTGCAAAGCACTTGTAGCAAAAACATTAACCAAGTCTTCTAGAGATGTACCTACATTTTGCTGGCTCTTTAAATTTTGGACATTAAACCTTATATCTTAAAAAAATTTCCTTACATCTTACTAGAAATGTAGAATATTAGTGGTAACAAACTTAACTAAATCCTCCAGAGATTTACCTAAGTTGTAATAAGAGGCTTGTAGTCTATATAAGGATTGTTATATATCCTACAGCTCATCTAGGAAGTAATTTTATTGGCTATCCCATCCATAACTAAAGTTTGTATGATCACCAAACTTGGTTATATGATTGGGAATATGGTTTATTGGAAAATTTCCACCAATAGTGTTGATGATATCTAACAATGACATACTCCCTTCACTGTGTCCTTTTTATACACAAAGACAAACAAACATGTAATGATCAAGAAATAAATGTAAAAACTAATTATAAACAAATATATACAAAAAAAAACCAATTAAAATCAAAAGCAAAAACTAAAGCACCACATTCCCCTGCAATGGCGCCAAAATTGTTGATGCCTGTCAAATGTACCATAAAATAAACCTAACTCTACACAACTAAAATTTATAGAAGTGGTAAGTAGGGATCATATCCACAAGGAGTATTCATGTAGCTTTTGCAATGAAAGAAATTGGTGTTTAGATTATGGGGGGTTTGGTTTGGTTCAACTAACAAAATAAAGTGAAATTAAACTAAAGAAAGCAAATTAAAGAAAACAGGCAAAAGTTATAAAAGTGATTAATGGATTTACAATTCGACTATCGGTTCAATCTCAGCCTACACACGAATAAGCATACCTCATTGTCTTGTTATGCTTACACCTCTCTTAGCAACTATTAAAGAGAGAATGATTCAACTTTACACAATGAAGAAGTTCTCAAATGTGATGTTTAGCTTTGATTTCACCTCTAAACTGGATTAAAGAAGCTTCGCCCTCTATTGGTCTCCAAAAAATGTGTGCTTTGCCCCTACTTGTTATTCCAAAATTGATCCATCGTTGTTTCACTGCACAAAATGTGAACTTATAGTAAAAACTAGGTTTCTAGGCATATATGGTTAGGTGCATGACTGTGCATCCAACTATGCAAACCAATTAAAATGCCTAATTCATGAAAGTGCACAGATGGAAAGTGAATGCACAGTTATACATCTTGCATTATATGACGTATTCTTCATTTATTGGTCAAAAAAAACTAAGGGGAAGGTCAAACCAAGCCGAGACAGATTTCATATCTCCTTCTCTGCCTTTTTTAGCCCCTCAAAAAATTAATTTCTTCGATTGTTGAAGATATGAAGGATTAAGAATAATTCTTATTAGATTTGAAAAAGTAACAACTTAATTATAGTAATTAGATATATAAAGATAGATACACAAGTTATTTACCTATTATGGTCCAAGTCCATCGATAATATCCTAAAGGTGTTTAGTATTTGAGATATCTGATACTTGTGAAGTATTAAAATATCCGTTATTTTATAATGAGTTGAAATTTGTGTCCAAGGTCATATGGGTATTAACTTTAGAAGTTAGTCCTAGTTAAGGTACATTTTACCTAGAATAATATTATTTTAAGTTGGAAAGCTTCTAATGTAGCATTAATTGCTATCAAGCAATAATACATGTTTTATTTAGTGAAAATAATTATTTGAATCAAGAAGTTCTTTAATAAACTTAGTATAGTTCTTTGCATTGTTAAAATAATAGTGTGCAGTATAACATTAGAGTTATTAGGAATGCGAATGAAGCTAAGGTCTCATCAAATATCCAAGTATGTATTTGGGTAGTTTGTCTTAATTATGATGATAATTAGGATGAAAGTTAATGAGATTTAGGTAAAGGATCTCTACAAAAAATCTTATACAATTCTCTCACTAAACCACTATCCTAGTATCAATATAATTGTTATTAATGATATACTATAAGATAGCAAAGTGATTGGCTTAGTGCAGGTGATAGATTATTGACCAATCGACTGGTTTATATCCTATAACCAATCGTTTGGTTATAGTTTTAGTGACATAATTATTGACCAATCGACTGGTTTATATCCTATAACCAATCATTTGGTTATAGTTTTAGTGACATAATTATTTAAAGGTATTATTTATCTTATGCATATTCATTTAATTAATTGATGTATAAGATAAAGTTCATGAAATAAATACATATATATACAAATAAGTTTATAATGAGATCATAAGTATAAAATTCATATCGTAGTTATTTATTATCTCAAAATTGTTCATAGTCATTGTTCTCTTGAGACTATACACTAATAGAGCGTAAAACAAGACTAACATATATTATATTTCTTTCTTAAATCTATAAATCAACTACTTCTTTCATAAACTTAAGTAGAAGATCTTATGAGTTAAAGTATTGAGATACTTAAACAAACAAATGGATGCTTGTTAGAGAATAAGTTCACTAAACTGAACCCATACGGGAATTCTAATTAGATCATTACTTGTATGTCAGCGAAAATTCTTATTGTGATGATTGTATCCCTTAAAAAGCTCCTAATCTATTAAAATGTGGGTGCTTTTTACCATATTGCTTCCTATTGTGTCCCTTAAAAAGTTATTGAGCTATTAAAATGTTATCACCTGTTAGTGTATCGCATATGAAAGCTCCTTGTGTGTAAATATATTTTGGTACAAACTCTTTCAATATGCTTAATATAAGGTTGCAAATATTTTGTAAATTGTATTAAAATATGAAATAGGAATGAAATTTTTAAAAGAGTAAGGAGGAAGAACCTTAGGAATGAGGCATATGAAGATTTTGTCAACTTCCTTTAACATTTTCTCATAATTGAGGAACTCCAATACAACATTTTTAACTAAAGTTTTAACATAGCTCCATGCTTTCCAGAAAAAGAAGTTATTACGGAAAGGCGGGTTTTAATTCACCATGATCGTTTATTACGGAAAGGGGGTTTTAATTCACCATAATCCTATCAATTTTTTTAAAGGAACCAAGAATCTTTTTGCTTATTATTTTAAGTACAAATGTGCTTGTCCATTCTAAGGTTAGTTAACTGGATGTCTTTTGCATAATCTTCCAAATCTTTTGAGAATTTTATCAAGCACGAGTTTCCCTTTACCTTGAAATGATGAAGCATCACATTAAAGTCTCCTAAGAAGATTCAAAGGGATTAACCATAGATGTCAGATCCCTCAATTTTTTTTATAAAGGGATTCTTTAAAACCTATGATTAAAAGGGTAAACAAAATTAATCTTATAGCTGAACTTCTTTAGTTTCATTTTAGAAAAAAGTTGTATCAATTGATCCTCAATAATAGAGTGCATAATTTCAATCATATTCGGATCATAAGCTACTAGAATCTTACCATTATAATTTCTCTGATAATTAAAGATTACATTCCATTTTTTGTTTACAAAATATCAAGTTCATATAGTTATCCTTCTTCAACTTGATTTCCCATAGCCCCACCAAAATATTATTAATGTTTCCTAAGTATTCTTTCAGAGCTAGTTGTTTCTTAAGGCAATTAAGCCCCTTAACATTCCATGAGAAAATAGTTATTATAGATTAGGAGCTACAATGTAGCCCTTCCTTTTTTTATTTGATTTTCTTCTACTAATAGGTTGAAACTCTTTACCTACTTTACAAATTGACTGAATATTAGGGATTTATCCTCTAATTTGTGCTCATTACTCTCTAGTTCATTAGTATTTAAGGTTGAGCTCCCTTTTTGAAATGTGTTAGGATCCTCCTATAAGCCTAGAGACAACATTTCTCCTCTTATAGGATGTTTGGTAACTTTACTCGAAAATGGATATTGATGAATTTCCTCTTGAAATGCTATTTGAATTTTTAAATTAGTAACCTAAATGTGTTCTTTAAGAGAAGGGTTCTGATTATCTAAATCTTCCTTACTTCCATTTATAATATCAATATTCCTTTCAGGGTGCAAAGACATGAATTCTTAGTGCTCGCTTGTAATGAATTTTCTTCAATTATAAGAAACCTTCACAGAGTCCTCAAATAAGTCACCATTCTTACCAAATCTTAAGAGTGGTATCAGCTTTGGAAGTGATTGTTGAATTTCCATGAGCACATATATATGTGTATAAATAAATATCTTCTTATTGAAAATGGCATCATTATAGCATAAAGGCTTGCCAAGAGAGCTAGTTAAGTAGCTTAACTGTTAGTTGTCCAATACTCCAATGGCAAGTTATGAATTTTGATCTATAGGCAAACTTGTTTCACCTCTAAGTTTCCATCTTTGAACAAAAATCGATTGGTTATTATAACTCTAAAGACCTAGTTCTATCACTTTTGTACTTGTACAAGGGATTTAAATTTGAAAAGGAACAAACTTTCCTCATTAAACAAGACTTCTCTCAAGCCAGTGTTTCCAATGATGGATAACCCAGGTATTTAAAGTTGGGAAAGGTGGCCTTTTATTTATGAAGGAACTTATAGGAGTTTTATTCCAAATGGAAGCTTCTTCCTTTAATGTTTCCACATGGTGAGCAATTATAACTAAGCCAACTTCTCCATTAAGAGGACAATAATGAAATTTCTATAAAAGAGAGGAGTCTCCTAACACTTGGAACTAAGAGGACCAAAAAGAATAAGGATAATGTTGAAAATGAGGTAAAGGAAAGACAGCAAAAGAATGAAGGATGAAAGGAAGATGAAGGAGACAAGTGTTGAAAGGGAAAGGAAGGAAGGAACTAATGGATATAAGAAAAGGTTCGAAAGAGAAGAGAAGGAGGACATAACTAAGAGAGAGAGAACAATTTGAAATTGCTCAAGCAGAAGCAGACAACAAAGAAATTAGAACAACAGAACAATAAGAAGTAGCTTAAGAAGAAAAGGCCATAACAAGAGGAGCAAAGTTCTAGAAAAAGCCATACACACTATGTAGAGAAGGAAGACAGTAGTTAAAGGTTTTCTCTATGTGGTTGCAATCTATTTACTATGCAAAATAGTCAGTGAACAAAATCTAGAAGCAATTAAGGAGAGAATAGCTCATCTAAAGTATGTTATTGGTAAGTAATGCAAATGACTACACATCTTGATTAATTGGATTATCTTTTACTGCTATACAAAAAATGATGATGTATTTACAATGCTGGCCCTGAGCAGGGGCAGCTAGGGCACCTACCTAGGGACCCACTCTATTAGGGCCTACTTTCACTCCCAGTTTAGCAATTAGTAGCATTCCCATGTTTAGTTATTGAAGGGTATTAAATGTTATTTAATGGTTGCAGAAAGTGAACGAGATAATTTTAGGTTGAGATAATTCTCATATTACTACATCTTTTCAACTTCCAATACTAACGTTAACTTTCATTTGAAATTAACGTTAGCTTCCTATACTTAAAAATTCATTTAAAGCATCTTATACTCTCTTCTTTTTATGCCCATCAACAAATGAATCTAAGATACTCCAACTCAAAATTTGTAGCAAAGGATTTTCACGGTTTTGACTTCTGAGTTGAGTGATAAAAACATTAATAAACATTTTTTATCGCTCAAAACATTTGAGTTTCTCCGTTTTTAATTTTTAGATTACTTATTATTTATTTAAAATAATTAAAATAAATAATTTAATTTTGTAATTATAATTTTCATTATACCTGACTGTAGCATCAGGTAAGAGAAGTGTTTTCAAAGTTAAAACTATTAAAATCCTACTTAAGTCATCAATATCACAAGAAATGTTGAATGATTTAGCTATTTTATGTATCAAGATGGATATATTAGACAATATTGATCTTGATAATATTATTAACGATTTTGCATCTAGAAATGTACAGAGAAATTTTTTTTCATAAATTATGATCATTTGTGTGTTTGTTAGTGCAATTCCCTTAGTGTTTAGCAGTCTAATATTGTTGTTCAATTATTGCTATTGCTATTTTATTGTTAATTCCACTATTTTTAGTGATTTTATTGTTAATGACATTTGTAAGATATTATTAGTTGATGTTATGATTATTTAATATTTTATTGAATATATGGACTTATAAATTAAGTCACTTATGTATGTATATTAAATTTTAATAAATAAAAATAAACTTTTAAAATTTACATGTTTGTATATTACCAATTTATTGGAATCTTTTTTCTTTACTTGACCCAAAGTCTATAAAATGTTAGGAACGACCCTATGTATCTGATGAGGCAAATAGGAGAGTTGAAGTATTGGAAGATTTATTAACCCTCTTGCAAAGCAATGCTACCAAAGGGGTGGTACAAATTGGTCTTGATTGAAAGTTTCGAATCTTAAGCATTTTGATAGAATGCATGATGCAAAAATTATTGAACTTTTTTTGGGACACATAATAGTACTTTGATGTTGCAAAGTCTTTGAAGTTGAGAAGGTCATGCGAACTAATATGTACTCAGTATGGATGTCAACGGGCCGGGCTGGGCCTGGGCCAGCGATGGCCAGACCCGGCCCTTCGAAAAATTAAGTCGGTCCATTTCGGCCCACGGCCTATGCGGGCCGCAGAAGGCCAGCCCCTGGCCCGGCCAGCAGATGGGCGGCCCGGGGAGAGGTCCATGGTCCGGCCCGCCTAGCCCGCGCAGGCCACGGGCCGCCCGCGGGCCTTTTTGGCCAAAATTTTTAAAAATAAATTTAAAAAATTGTTGTTTTATTTTTTAAAATTAATAAATTATAAACTTTTTTATTTTATT
>JANZXP010000195.1:26002078-26018876 GCA_027576715.1 Erythroxylum flavicans | reverse complement strand
TAGTTCGTAATAAAATTGTCAATTAATTACATATTTCTAATCATATTAAGGATCAGGGGCATTTTTGTCATTGTCACCATTTTTTCGTTCTGTTCACTGCAACCAAACACATTCTGTCCTCGAGACGGAGACAGAAATTTCTGTTCTATCCACCACAACCAAACACCTCACTGTCTCCAGCTTTTGTTCCGTTCCGTCCTGTTCCGTTCCGTCTACAGATACTGGAGACAGGAACCAAACGTAGCTACACTCTCTCAAGAAATGATGACGAACTTAAGAAGCCGGAGACAAAACTACCAGTTCTTGCTTTTCTTACTGTTCTTTTTGCCGGTTAGGAATAAGCATATTACTCTCTAGGTCGTGCTTGTTTTAGCTAATTTGATGTCTTGTTGGCTTATATTGGTACGTAAGCTTCCAAAAAGGTTGCATATTAAATTCCAAAAAGGTTGCATATTAAATCAACTTCTGGAAAACTTTAGCTCGTCTCATAATGAGATTGTTTTTCAAAGAAAAAGAATTCGACACAAGTATGCTTGATTTATTTAACAAAATACAAGTGCCTAATTGAATGGCTTAACACCATTTCACCAATATATATTATTTTATAAAATACACGTGCCTAATTGAATGGCTTAACACCATTTCACCAATATATATTATTTTATAAAATACAAGTGCCTAATTGAATGGCTTAACACCATTTCACCAGTATATATCATTTTCTTTTTTCCTTAAACGTTTAATATTTACGATAAATTTACTACCACTACATTCAATTTCAATGCTAGGGGTATCATTAATAATTAGTGTTGAAATTGATCAAAATTCAACTTAAAAATTGGCCAAAATTTCGAAAGACCACTTTCTACCATCAAAACAATGTCATTTTCGTATAATTAACCGAAACAAATGCGGTTTCATTTTTAGATTTAAAAATCTAAAGACCAAAATAATGTTTTGATCAACTATACTAAAACATTAATGTGATGCTTGCTCAAACCGACCTTGGGCCGCTAGCAATAGGCATAATCAAAACGACTTGGTCAATTTACCATGAGAAGATCAAAGTTTATAGTCGCGAAGAGACCAAGGGAAAAATAAATGGTCCTTGTTCTAGAACAAAGGGTATGAAGAATGAACAGCGTGAAATGACATGATAGGCGAACGATATCAATAAAATATGGAAAACTTAAGAAAATGCAAGAAAAGGAGTTCTAGGATGTATTCTTAAATCTTACAGGTCTAGAGAGGGAAAAAAAAAAAGTAATAATTGCAGATGAGAAGTGGAATTATCTACCTTTCAGACAGAAATAAAAGGTAACAATAGCAGATAAGAAGTGGAATTATCTGCCTTTCCGACGATTTTTCAGAACAGCACACTCTGAACAATACCATTTTCCTTTCGGATGTTCTTTAACCCCAACACATCCAAAATGGAACCATTCAATTTTGCACTGATAAAGACCAGAAATTTCATCAAATTACAAATCCAACATAAAACGAGTATATGATGCTTTGGCAAAATCAAACAAAAAACGTAAAAGAGAGTTTGGTCACATACGTCAGGATTGTCACAGGCAACCATGTCCCCATAGCTGACTTGATTGCAGAAACAATAAGTTGGTTCATTTGGGTCCACTGGCAAATCTAACTCCATACCAGTAAGATTTGCAGAAATTGCTGCCGTTGCCACTTCTGTTGCTGCAACAGTAGCTGCTGTTGTTGATGCCGTAGCCAGCCGCGTTCTGCAACAAATGTCAAGTTAATCAATTCTCCATTCTGCATAGTGGTAAATATGCAAGTTCATATTCATTTTGAAATTGAAACTGAAACTTTTCAATTACTGATCGAAATCCAAATGTCTACAAAATTATTCCACCCATAAGTTGGTAGACTCTCTCCCTTTAAACATACTTACAAATACACGCATCTCCGCGCAAATTGCACGTAGGCACAAACTCTAAGATACGTGAAAATGTGCCCACAAATGAGCTCACATATGTGTGCAAGTTTGAGAGGACATGTCCAAAACACATTTGTATGCATACTTAAATGCCACCTTATGTTGTACATTTGCACAGTACTCTTTTAAAAATTTAGGGAAGTTATAGTTGGGTTCACAAAAGGAAGGACTCCAGTCAGACCCTGAATATTATGTCCTCTCTGTGCATCTTCCAACAGAATGTTTACAGTTCCTACACTAGTTACCTCCCCCATGTTCCAACTGAGGCTAGGAAGTTCCTGAAGTCCGTCTTAATAAATTACTGTTCAAAAGCAATCTCATCCAGAGAATCCTACTTATTCAGGCAAACTAGAATCACAAATCAACTTATTTAATTTCTGCACAATCCATTCGAGTGGATGTTTCCATAAAGGCAATAACCGAGACATAAGGTGAACAAGCCAATACATCTAATGCAGAATAAGTAATCCAGAAAAGGCAGTTACTTTTTACGTCCTCTACCACCACCCTCACCACTCCTTCCACATCTTGGAGTTCCATCAAGAATTGAAGCAGGTGTTGCAGTAGGTGCGGCATTTTCTGTCAAAAGCCATATTGTTAGGTAAAGTAAGAACATATATATGAAGGAATATAATTGCTCAAGTGGTAGTGAATACACTACACAAATTACCACGCCGAGATAGTCAATTAAAGTTGAGTAAAAGCAAATTACCACGCCGAAGCTCTTCATCAAATTTCCTCAAATACTGATCAAGTTGTTGTATGTGTGCATCTACCTGAAAGTGTAATTGCAAAATACAAGCTAGTTAACTCATGCCGTTGAGTAGGAACATGGGACGACCATCAGAATTGAAGATGTAGCCACAGGATATGACACACAGGTGCCATCAGTGCTCTTTTTGGGGGAACATTGAGTCAACAATCATATTGAACTTTTATTGGCAGTAACAACCTTTTTGTAGTTATTAAGCATCAATTAATTTAAATGCTGATACTGTACAGATAAGACCAAATGTCTACAGAAACACAACTATCAAAACATGCATAAATAGCAAATATACTAAAAAAATAACATATCTCTCAAACCTTTTAACCAAGTGATAAGGCCTCAAAGAGAATGTTCTTAGAGCCTAGAGGAGAAACATCAGTGGGTCTTAGAGAATGTTCTTAGAGCCTAGAGGAGAAACATCAGTGGGTCTTAGGGTCTTAGGTTTGCGTAGTAAACAAATTGGTAGAACTTCCAACTTCGAGAAAGCTCATCATCATCAAATAAATAAGTAAAGAAGGAAGCAATCAAGTTGGTTATATTTCACCAAAGAAAGAAAGGTCCTTGTAACAGTTCCTGTAACAGAATATCAAGCATAAGGCACAGATTATGATCAACCCATAGCAGAAAACTTGGTCAACACAATCTATGAAAGTCTTTCTGTTGCTAGTCTGATTTTGTAAAGAAGTGCAAAAATGGCTACAATTGTTTGTTTTAGTTAGAGGCCTATTTGAGATGTGCCAATAATGAATGTATGACAGGAAGATTAAGCAATCAGAAATATACAAAAGAGTTTCAATATAAGGCATAGAACTTCTGGACAGACAACAGCTCATTATAAGCTAAATGTTCAGAAAGTCGGGACCAATTTAGTCTCTGAACCACAATTATTAAAGACTAGTAAATACTAATACTATGACTGTAAAATTTTATTATAAAGACATATTATTAGATAACAATTCCCAGCAACCAACAAATTTACAGCAGTAGAAATGCTTGGGATCGAGACTGGCAGTGGACCAACATAACTTGAATTACAGCAGAATCAGCAGTCTATGTGCCAAATAAATAGAAAATGGAAAATTATCCACGTCATTCATTCACTAAAAGCAAGCCCAACATGCATAATATAAATCTGAGGGATTAGGCCTACCAAATCATAAGCTTGGACAGCCAAAGCAACCTTTTCATCTGCAATTCTGATAGTATGCTTTTGCTCATCAAGTGCCTCATCTGAGAATCTAATGAATGAAGTATCCGGTGTAATATTTCCAGCCTTAACTCCTCGCTTAATCTCCTCTATTTCTTGTTCACATCGTTGTTCATTTTGTCGTTGGATTTCTATTCATATACATAAAAATAGTGAAAGTTTGTTACAGAAAACTACTCAAGCAGAATAGGATAATTAAAGCTACATACAGCGCGGGCAGCAACAAGAACACAACGCAAAAAATTAACTAAAGTATCACAAGACATGCATATTCAAAAATCTTATCCAGCTCCCCATGCTCTGTGAGTTTGTGTAGCAATGTTGTTCTGGTCAGCTGTTCCCATGGCTAAGCCATACCTCTAGGTCTTGGATAGAGAACTTCAACCAGAAGGAAAGTCCAACTAGAGAGTTTGTTTTTTCATGTTGATACAGACTTGAAACATATTTTCAGCACTAAGCCAACAACACAGAAATCCTCCAAAAAGATGAAATATCTTGCCTAAGAAATTCTACTGAAACTTAGAAAATAGATCTACTCCATCAATTAGCCACCAGCTATAAGTAAATATTTATTCATGTTGGAATCATCACCACCTACAACAGGAATATTGCAAGTCAACAACAACAAACAGTCCAGCCGGACAAAGGGAAATCTGTTAGTAGTCCCTATTGACCAAGTATACAAGAGATTCACTCATGGAAAAAAGAGGAAGACAGGAAAATAGATAAGTTTATTTTGAATGAATAACAATTTTTTTATTTCTATTTTTATGTTAAGATTTTATACCCTTTATTAGGAAGTTGTTAGGAAATGTAAGGGCTCTCAAGAGGAGTCTAGTTAAGCTTTTCAAAGCTAGAAATGAAGTAAACAAAATTTAATATCATAGTTCCTTTCTTTAAGAGATTGAAGGGTTCTATCTAATTAGCCCCTTCTTCCTAACCTATCCAAATAGGCCATAAAGGAAGAAAGACCCTTAAAAACAAGCCAACCTATATTTTTTAGCAGGGTCCCATCACCAGAAATCGGTCTATTTGGTAGTAGAGGCACTGGTTACGGGAGAATAATGTATCTTACAATAACAGTTAGAAGCCTTTATAGCTATACACCAAGAGGATCAAGCTAGGGACAAGGCAGAAAGAGAACATGAAAGGGAAACTAACGAGGCCAAGCAAAATGCTATGACAGCTGAATTGGAAGAACTTTCTCTGGGAAGGAAAAGTCATCGCAATCACTGACGTTCACAACCTAGAATGGTAAATCAAGAAGGGGGAAATTCAGTTCCTAAGTTCCCATAACTTGATTTTTCCCATTTTGATGGCTCTACTAATCCTTTGGGATGGCTGAGCTGGTGTGGACACTTCTTCTGTCATCAACGAACTCTGGACAAATCAAAAGTAGGACTAGCTTCCTTCCATCTTGAAGGCGATGCCCAAATATGGTTTATCAAGCTAGAGAGGGACCGACCGACCTCTCATGAAATTGGAGAACTTCAAAACTAACTGTAATTTGCGATTTGGCCCTCCCATTTACAGCAACAAACTAGAACTTTATAAATTTTGACAAACTGATACTGTTGCTGAATACCAAAGGCAGTTTGAGCAACTAGCAGTCCAGGCTACTTTGTCTCAAGAACCAGAAGTCAGAAATTTTCATCAGTGAGTTAAAGTAAGCCATTGATGTAGAAGTACGGCTGCAGAATTCTGAAGACCATACTAGTGCAATGAGTTTGGACAAAATATATGAAAGGAGGGAAAATCCACAAAAGGTTGATTTTGCATGGAAGGTTGTCATAGGGACAAATTAGCGAATTTCTTTGTCATAAGACTAAACAGAGCATATATGGAAGAGAGGCATGCGACGAATTAGGTGTCAATTGTGATAAGCAGTACAAATCAAGAAGTCCACAAAAAGTTGTTTCGGTTGGAAGGTATTGATGAAGAAGATGAGATTGGGAAGTCGAAGAACTGGCAATATCATTTCATGCTATAACAATAATGCACAAATCTCAACCATGCAAATGGAGAGATTTTTCAATGGTACGACTTATGGATGCTGCATTGGATGAATAGCTGAAACTTCCCAAGGGACGTAAGGCTGAATTGCAGGTTACGATGGCTAATGGAGAAAAGCTATGCTGTCCAAGCATATGTTGTTTGCTACCCATACGGTTAGGAACTCAACTTTTTTGCTTTAATTTATATATGTTACTTGTTTGTGGATATGGTGCAGTTTTGGGAGTAATAGGCTTAGAATGCTCGACCGTATTTTTAGGATTTTGTTAATATGAAGATGAGATTTAAATGGCAGAATCAAGAAGTAGAGTTGAATGGCATTAAGGACTTTACCAACATAATTGCTTCCTTATCCACTTCTTTCCTAGAATCAGGTAAGGACATATAACTCCAAAAAGTCCTTAATGAGTTCCAACTCATAATTAACACGGCACAAGGCTTGCCCCAATCCAAAAATTGTGTCACATAGCTATACACCCCTGCTGTTACTGACACATCCAAAAAAATGAAATAGAAATGCAATACAATGAGATGCTCAAAGAAGGAATTATTTGGCTTAGTCAATCCCCTTTATGTTCTGCTCTCTTGGTGAAGAAGGATGATAATTCTTGGAGATTTATGTTGACTACCAAGCACTATCCATATGGTGAAGGACAAATTCCCTATAACAGTGACTGATGAATTATTGAAAGAATTACATGGAGCTTGTTACTTCTCAAACTTGGACATCAATTATGGGTATAATCAAGTCAAAATGGGAGAAACGAATGTGGAGAAGACAACTTTTTGCACCCATCATGGGCACTTCAAATTTTTGATCATGCCCTTCAACCTCTCCAATGCCCCATCCACTCTTCAAGCCCTCATGAATTATATATTCAAATGGTACCTAAGGAAATTTGTATTGGTTTTTCTTTAACCACATTATAATCTATAGTCATATATGGATAGAAAACATTCAAAACTTTCGATTTGTCTTCACATTGCTAAAATAGCATCGTTAAAACAATCTAAATGCTCATTTAGGTAGCCCTAGAATTCCCATCTGGGGCAGTCAATCTCCTCCTAAGGAGTTGCAATGGACCTACAAAAAATTGTAGTCATGATTCAATCGGGATTTATGGGGAGTTGCAATGGACCTACAAACTAGTTGTTGTTCATACTTTATGGGGATTTTTGGGTCTCACTATAGAAAATTTGTTAGCCCTTTCCCGAAAAACATCAACAATTGCCTACTTATGAAACAAGTTGGTTGGGTTATAAAAAACAGTCAGCCATTGGAGGTGCTACTTATGGGGTTAGGATTTTTAATTAAAACAAATTATTGTAGCCCTATTTTTTTTTTTCGAGTAGATAATCATCACATCTCCTCAGCAACATTGGATTAGCAAGCTAATAGGATCAATTTTTTAGTAGAATACAAAGCGGGTTGAGAGAATGCTGTAGCAGATGCTCTCTCACACTAGCAAGAGGATGTGGGTACATTATCTGCAATTTTCATGCCACAATTGGCTTTCCTTGATGCTATTAGAACAAAGTTTTTCAGCTCATTGACCAGATTGTTGCTAAAAAAGAAGGGCATGATTGGAGTTATAAAACTGTATTTATTTTCTTCAAAAATAGAATTTTTATTGTAAGCTCTTCTTTGCTTCCTCCAACTATTATTTCTGCTATTCATTCTCAGTGCCATGAAGGGTATCAAGAAACTTTCCATTGCATATTGATCAATTTCTATTGGTTTGGAATGAAAAGCCAAGTCCAGGATATGGTCAGCACTTTTGAGATTATTGGCTGAAGAACAAATCATAACACTTACAACATGCAAGTCTCTTACAACCTCTTTTGGTACCAATCCAAATCTAGTAAAGATATCTCCATAGACTAAATTGAAGAACTCCACTTTCATATGGCAAAACAATGATACTAATGGTCGTGGACCATTTTTCCAAATATGCTCACTTCCTTCTACTATCTCATCCCTATATAGCAATGTTTTTCGCCCGTCTCTTTTTCTATAAGGTTTTCAAATTACATGGCATGTCAAAATCTATTGTTAGTGATCAGGATGTCACTTTCACTAGCTCACTCGAGATGGAACTATTTCAGTTGAGTAGCTCTAAACTCTCTTTCTGTTCAGCCTATCATCCCCGAATAGATGGTCAAACATAAGTTGTTAACCACATCTTGGAGCTGTATCTTCGATGTTTCATAGCAACCATTCTTGTTGCCAGTTTAATTTGGTTGCATAGGCAGAATACTACTATAATACCAGCTTCAACACATCATTAAAAGCCACACCTTTTGAGATAGTGTATGGTCGTCCTCTGCCAAGATTATTATCTTATTGTACTGGTCTTTCCAAAATTGTAGCATTTGATGCTGAATTGCAAACCAGATAGTAGCTATTGGCAGATTTGAGAGATTGCCTATTGCAAGCCCAACATGTGATGAAGTCAAACTATGACTCCCATCATTGGGACATTCAATTTGAAGTTGGCGATACGGTGCTTCTCATGTTGCAACCTTACTGAAAACTCTCTCTAGCTTCTAAAACAATAAAAAAAACTACCTCCCCACTTTTATGGTCCACTTTCTGTTGTTGAGAAAATTGGACAGTTTGATTATCACCTCACCCTTCTTCTTAAATCCAAAATTCATATGGTCTTCCATGTTTCTTGTTTGAAGAAAATTTTCAATTCAGGCAACACAACACAACCCTACCAACAGTTTATAAAGGTGTTGTCCAGCCTACACCTAAAGTGATATTGGATTTAGATCTTCAACTAGCACCCAACAAATTATGGTACATTGGGAAGGTCTCTCACCACCAACTAAAGCTCCTTGGAAACCAGTTTCAACTATTCTTCAATTCCATCCCTCCTTCGCACTTGAGATCAAGCACGTTTTTGAGGGGAGAGTAATGTTGCAAGTCAGCAATGACAAACAATTTAGCTGGACAAAGGGAAATCTTTGGATAACCCCCTTTGACCAAGTCTACAAGAGATTCACTAATGAAAAAAGCAGAAAAATAGAAAAGCCTGTCTTTGAATTTGAATTTGAATAAATAACAGCTGTTTTTATTTCTACTTTTTATAACCTTTATCAAGAAGTTGCTAAGAAATATTAGGCTGTCAAGAGTCTTTTAAGCTTTTCAAAGCTAGAAATAAAGAAAGTAGAATTTTACTTTCACAATTCCTTTCTTTAAGAGATTGAAGGTTCTCTCTAATGAGTCCATTCTTCCTAACCTACCAAAATAGGTCATAAAGGAAGAAAAACCCCTAAAAACAGCTTACCTCATATTATGTTGTAAGGTCCAATAACTCGTAATCGGTCTAGGCCCTATACCAAGGGATGTGCAATTCTATCAGCCTAGGATGTGAAATTAGGAAAGCAAAGATAACAAAAATATATCAGAAAACAGATGCCAAAATTTTGTTTTATGTAATATTTTAAAAGCAATTGCCCACTCTCCATTTAAAATGAAACATAGAGAGAATCTCCACTAGCAACCAATAAAGGACAGTAAAACAGGCTCATCACAGAGACACAAACAGTAATAGCAATGAAGAAAGTTAGATTTTCATTTGACTGCAAGGCCTACCTTGCAAACTTTTATCTAGATCACGCAACAATGCATACTTCTTCTGTAGAATATTTGGCAACGATTCCAAATCTGTAGTGGCCAAACAAAATTAAACTTATGAAGAGATTAGAAAACAAAAAAGAACAAGAGTAAACTTGTCTCTATGTTTATTTATTACATGTATAACGCCTCGATTGATGTATGATATTTGTATCTCCAAATAAAGATCTCAAATTCAATGAGATGGAGATATGGGACAAAAGATCACCAAATAAAACAAATATTAGAAAAAAAATGTATCATCAATCACTTCAGGATGTGAACTTATTCTTTCCTCAAGAGGCCAATGTTGAAATCATAAAATTTCTTCTCAGCCTTTTGACTAGTTTCAACCTAATGTATTTCTAGACCAAATAATAGCCCGTACCAAAATTGAACACTAGGAATGAATGCTTATTTGATTACTATCAAAAGTAAGTAAATAAAATCGCATGTCTTACCCTAAAGAAAATGTTCATAATGCATTCTATACAAGCAAAGGGCATCAAGTCAAGCCACAAGAACAATAACAATTACATATTTCATTCAGAATCGTTCTAGTGATATGGAAACACATTGCCTTTGATCAACATAAAGATGAAATGAGTTCAGTCACATCCTCTCAGCAACCACCGTTCCAACGAAGGAAGGATAGAAACAGAAAGAATAAACGATTGACCCACGTGAGATTATAATACTAAAAAATCGAGGGCTTAATTAGAAATAACTAAATTTTAAGGGCCTAAGACTAGAAAATCACAATGAAACTCCTCATCTAAGATAAATGTACAAGTGAAATTAACCGGAGTCAATCAGACTGATATCTTTTCTGAATTAAAAACAGCGACGAAAATTGAACTTAACGAAAAAGGGGGGGAGACAGAGAGAGATTACTGGCTTTAAATTCATCAAGGAAGGACATAGTGGGGAAGGAGGAAGTTCCAGGCCCAGAATTCAACCCCCAAAGTAATTAGGGTTTGGTTGTTCGTCAATTTGGCGATTTTCTTTGTTTTTCATCACCAGCGATTTCGCACCGTAGATGACGTAATCGACGTTCCGTTTCGGGTGACCGTCACGTGTTGTCCCCTCGGAGACTACTGGCGTGGATTTATCTGACCGGGTTGTGTACTGTTTAAGATTTTGAGCCAATCATAGCAAACGCACAATTGTTTTTATCAGCGATTAGTCGACGACATAATGATATATTAAAAATGTTTAGCAAAATTAATTATTTAATATTAAATATATATATATATATGCAAAATAACTTATATGAACATAATATAAAAAAATTATAAAAACATAACTATTATATTTTAGTATTTCTTTAAATATTTTCATAAGAATTTATGCTTATGTTTAACAATTAAAATTAAATAAATTAAAACCTATTTACTTATGTTTAAAACAAAAAATAATTATTTAAATTAATGTTAAAAACTAAACTAAAAATATAGTAGTTAATGTGCATAAAACTTATTTTTAATTATATGAAAATGTAATCTTTTAATAAAATTAGTCTTATTTTATAACTAAAACTAAAAAAGGATTTTTAATAATTTTATCTATTAAAATTAACATTAAAATAATTTTTAGACATAATAAATATTTGCAGAAATATTTTTATTTTTAAAAATATTAAAATATTAAAATATTTTTTAAATTTTAATGATTTAATTCTTCTTAATTACAAAATTTATCTAAGTATTAATAAGTACAATGAATGCAACTTGAATACCAAATTTAATGATACTTATTTTATTTAATTAAAAATAGAATAATTTTTAAAATAATGAACTGATATGAAGCATAAAATTTTATTATAAAAAATTCCAATTTGGTTTAATTTTTGAATAAACTGGAGTCTTTTTTTTAATTTAGAGTAAATTAAATTCACATAAACTTATCTATCTATATCTCTATCTATATATCTTCATCTCTATATCTACTTTTATCTTTATCTTTATATATATATGTCGTCCCATAATTTCTCAACCGATGAAGCAAAAAGCTTCTCATATAAGTATTTTCAAAGACAACAAATTAGGTTTAATCCGCAACCCAATCAGGTGATTACTTAAACATGATTATTAGTAGTTTGACATTGTCAAGCAATCAAATGCCTTTCAATCTGTCAAAAAATAATTGATTCGTCATTTACCAAACAAAGCCATTAATTGAGTAAAAGAATATATTTTTGGTTTAAGAAATCTTATAAAAATTTTTATTCTTTAACTTTTTATTAATTTTTTAAAAATTCTTTTTCTTATATTTTAATTAAAGTATAGAGAAAATATATGT
Source organism: Erythroxylum flavicans (assembly GCA_027576715.1). Lineage (NCBI taxonomy): Eukaryota > Viridiplantae > Streptophyta > Magnoliopsida > Malpighiales > Erythroxylaceae > Erythroxylum > Erythroxylum flavicans. The sequence continues at coordinate 26,007,001 of JANZXP010000195.1, read as the reverse complement.
TGTATGAATATTGGATAAATTAATCAAATGTAACTAATAAAATAATTAAACTTAATTGTTAAATTAATAATTAAAATTTAATTTAATTAATTCATTTAAATTTAAAACAACAACAACAATAATAATCAGTAAAAATCTGCTGAGATATAGAATCTAGGGAGGTCCAATAATATGTAGTCTTATCTGTAACTAGTTGAGCGACCGTTTCCAAAGTATACCTTGTTTGAATTTAAAAATTATATTAAATTATAGTATAGACAATGTTTAACAAGTTTTATTCTATTTAAACCCTCAAAATACCGCAAGCACATGGGTCGTTAGTGTAGTATAAGAGGTGTCGATCCCTTGAGGAGTTAGTAAACTAATCGAATTTTAAGTTGTCTAAGGCCTAAAGGATAATTAAAATGAAAAGAAAAACTAAACAGAAAAGTAAATACGAGAATATGAAATGATAGAAACAAGAATTCTATATTAAGCAAGGAAATTAAATTGAGTACCACCGATTTGACAATTGAAAATCAACCAAGAAGAATTGAACAATTATGAAGTAGGGGGTTTTATCCTATCATAAATGCTAATTTAGTCACTCATGTGTTAATATGGTGGCGGTTCTAGACTATCGAGGGGTAGATTACGCTTTCTCGAGTTATAATCACTAAGCCCTAATTGATAATCCCTAATATGTCGAGTAACTAAAAATGTAATCTCTCAACTAATGATCGGCCCATAACCTAATTAGTTCTTATGTGTTCTAATAAATAACCGAGTCCTCAAACGGGATCTCTTTCCGTACAAATTATTAATTTGATTAATCTCGTAGTCTATCAAGTCGCTTAACTCTCATTAATCCAACTTAATCATTTTTATTCAATTCACTCTCTAAGTTTATTACCAAAACATGCAAGCATCGCAATTAATCACAACACTCAATCAATCAACACAAAAAATAACGTGATTAACATTGAATCAATTCAAAATCCCTAAAGAGTTTAGAACATCATCCAATTCAAACTCATCATCATCATCACATTCATCGTATACATTCAAAGAAAAGAATAACAAGATGAAATGGAAATGTCGCTTGGAAAGGATTGGGATGGCCTAGGAATGTAGCAGCTGCAGTAGCCCACTCCTCTCTGTCCTCTTCTCTCTTCTTTCTTGAAAGTTTTTCCAATTAGGGCAACCCTAGGGTCTTTTCCAGGCCTGAAAGGTCTAAAAGTCCCTTAAAAACTTGAAACTCGAAGCATCCTCACGTCTCTCCATGTGCAGGCCACAATCATGGCTAGGATTTTTGCCTTCGTGGCAGATTATGGCATGATTATGTCTCCTTGCACCTACTTCTGTCACTCGTGACTTGCTGCCCACGATTGTGGCCCTGGTTTGACTCCTAGGTCTTCTCCATTTTTCACTCTATCTGAAACACTAGCAAATTCATCAAGACACCTCAAATATATAAAATTAAAGCGCAAAAGCATGCTCTAACCCACAAAATGCTTAAACACACAAATATCTACTAATTAACACAGTTCTAACATAAACACGTACTAAATAGTCAAATTAACAACTAAATACAAACTAAACTATCCACAAAATACGATGCAATCTACAACTATTATATAACATTTTATTTGTAAAAATATAAATTTTATAATGTGTATTTTATTTTTATTTTTAGAGGTTTTTTCAATTTAAAACTGTTGTAAATTGTAAAGGTCCAAACCTAAAAATTAAAGATATCTTTATCCAATTAAACCTACCCTCCGATTCATAGCCAAAAGAGTAACCTAAACAGTCTTTTAGTTTCACTTTTGTTTTTTCTGTTAAAGTTCTTAGTTTTGTTTCTGTTTTTAGTTTCTGTTTTTCTTTCATATAAAAACAAAAACTTATTTGGTTGTTAATATTAATGTAGTTATATTTTTATGATTGATGATAATTACATATTAGATAAAACTTAAAGATAAATTATTTTTAATTAATTAAAATTGTTTTAGTCTCTTATATAATATTTATTAATAAATTATCAATAAAACTATTTTTAAAATAAAAATATAAAAATGAAATTTTATTATAAATATATTTTATTATTTAATCAAATTTTATTAGAAATTTATATATTTTAAGATATTTTAAATTGAATTATATTACTAATAGTTACTTAATTAATTTAATCATAAAAATTATTTAAAAAAATTAAATTACTCATAATTTTCATTGATGATTAATTTAAATTAATTAAATATATAATATTAAATTAAGTTATTCATAATTCTTATTAATAATTAATATATCAAATAATTAAATAATATATATTTGGTTGATATTAAACCAGGTTATGAAAAAAAACAAAAAACAAAAATCACTTTTTCTGATTTTCATAAATTTTAAAAATTGAAATAAATTAAAATCAAAAACTCAAACTAAAAACTCAAACAAATAGAGTTTTTTTTTACTAAATTTGAAAACGAAAATAGAAAACTACAAAGAGAAATCGAAACAAACAAGCCGTAAGCATTCTTTGCGCATGAAGGAATAACATCATTTTTATAGATATTAAATAATACTGATAATATTGACATTACCAACATAAAAGCAATATGGAAGTTATCAAATAAGAAAATAAAGTACAAAAAATCAGAACTAAATCAGTAAATTTATAGAACAATAAACTAAATCTAATATATGAATGCACATATATGAAGATTTAAAGGTTCTAGTAAGGGGAAAATAAGGGAAGAATATGAAACAGGGCCGACTGGCCCTAATTAATATCGAAATGGGCTATTAGACCCATAAGTTTTTATATAATTTCATAAGTTTTTATTATGGCAGTGATCCATTTTCTTCTAAAAATAATTTGTGAAATGAGTGTGCGCCAAATTTTTTATCAATAACGATATTGTTGTTAAATAAAACTTTTTATTCATTTTACAAATTAAAAAGTTGCTTTCAGATATGGAGTTGAATCATGTTTGATAATTCATTTACTAGTATCAAACTTCATTAATTACCTTTAATTTTTATATTAACAGATATTAAGAAAATGAAAGTTGAAAAGCATCAGTTCTTAAAAATATGTCTTTTTTAACATATGCCATTCTAACTATATAATTACCAAAAATATATTTGTATTATTATTAAATATTTTATTATCTTTCGTATGATTATATTCTTCTTTGAAAAATTTTAATTTGGTCATTCTTTTGACTCAAAATTTTGTTTTGTCCTATTATCTCATCAATAGTATTTTACTAACCTTAATTATTTTACAATCTTTGGATACAACATAACTAAAGAGCATCAATCATTTTTTTGGATCTTGTTTTACTTGATTAGACTATATGAAGGAGGAGACTTTGACTGGATTTACCGATTTAAGCTAATGGACAGGACCAAATCTAACTTGACCTTAGTTGAATTTAAGCCTGATGAGATACTGGTTTTGATGTTATTTTATACCCTACAGTTAATCGATTGGTTGTAATTTAGTGGCAAAATAATTTAAAGGCATTATTTGTCTCATACATGATTAGATGTATATGATAAAGTCCATAGGATAATTATACATTACAAATAAAATTATAATGTAATTATAATTATGAGATTCATATTGCATTTATGTATTATCCCTAAATGTTCCTAGTCATTGCTCTATTAAGAATTCACATTAATAAAATGTAAAAAGATTAGCACATATATTTTTTTTCCTTACGAAGGAAGTAATTGATCTCATAACTAAAGTATGGATATATTTAAACAAATCCATTTAGAACATTACTTGTATGTCTATGAAAATTCTCATTGTGATGATTGTATAAGTGATCATTTGACTTGATGTCTCCAAAGTTATTTTATATAGGAATTGTTATGTTTTGATACTATTTATGACCTATTTAATCATAGGTCATCCAGTCAATAGTCATTTGATGTAACATGAACTACATGGAGGTGGTTTAATGATTAAGATATGATTCATCAGCTTAAAGTAATTAGAGAGTATGATCTGTTGTTCTCGATTAGTATTGATCTGATGTCAATAAAGGTAGAATAACGTTTTGTAAATAATCCACAAATGTCAATAATTGAATTAAAATCTAATGATGAAGAACTAATATGATTGTACTCAAAAAGAGTAGACATTAACTCCATGTCTATGTTTAATCAAAACATTGTATGATGAAAGAATTAAATTATACTAAAAAATCATGCACGAAAAAGTTAATCGAAACCACTTTGATATTTCTAAATATTTGAGTGATCATGATGCGTTGCTAAACACCAATCTTGATGTATAATTATAAATTGTTTAATTGGAGAATTAAAGATAAATTAAAAGAAGTTCTAATTTATTTAATTTTAATTATGAATTAAAATTATAGTTTATAATCATTCCCAACATATTTGGGAACCTAATGGGTCTCATATAAGTAAAGGGTTGACGAGAGCAAAGATATTTTAATGATGTGTTGCTAGACGTCAATCTTGATTTATAATTATAAATCGGAGAATTGGAGAATTAAAGATAAATTAGAATGAGTTCTAATTTATTTAATTTTAATTATGAATTAAAATTATAGTTTATAATCATTGTCAACATATTTGATAACTTAATGAGTCTCATATAAGGAAAGGGTTGACGAAAGCAAAGATATTTTAATAATGCGTCGCTAGACGCCAATCTTGATCTATAATTATAAATTGTTTAATTGGAGAATTAAAGATAAATTAAAAGGAGTTCTAATTTATTTAATTTTAATTATGAATTAAAATTATACTTTATAATCATTGTCGACATATTTGGGAACCTAATGAGCCTCATATAAGGAAAGGGTTGACGAGAGTAAAGATGTTTTAATCAAGTTAGACTTGAATGTAAAGTTTGAGAAACTTTATGATTAAATATGAGATATTTAATAAATAAGGATC
>JANZXP010000195.1:25984353-26000573 GCA_027576715.1 Erythroxylum flavicans | reverse complement strand
GTAAGATTTGGTGATTGTTTAAGGATGGATTAGTTGTGATAATAATGGTGTTTAAGGTGTGCTGGAATATGTTAGCTGTAGAGGTTCTACTGAATAGGCATCAATATTTTAGCCATATCTTGATCTCTATATATCTAAATGGGATGATTTTTAATTCAAATTAAACTAGAGACATATGGCTACAATTTTCATAAAGGAATTTAATTTTGTCTCTAAAGGTTTCTAAATTTAGCTTGTATTTGAGTTCTAGAATAGGCTGTAACACTACCCTTGACTAAAATCGTGTCCTGTTTTTATCGAATAAACTGTATTAATTTAGACTGAATCAAACAAAGTTTTTTTTAGAGAAGTTTTATGTTATTCTCTTAGCTTTCTATTGGTATAAAGTTTGTGATTTTTGGATATCGGAATTGAGAGATATGAGTTTTACTAGTTAGAGTGCACTAATTCTTCAATCATGCACTAGCCAAAATTTTGAACGTGCATAGTCTATGGGTTTTTGAGCATAACTCATGGAAGCATGAACCAAATTGAATGATTTTTGTTTCGTATGAAACTTAAGACATATAGGAACATTTGTTTAGAAGAAGGAGTTGCCTAAATACCTCATTTTCTAGGTCATAATTGTTATATAAAACTGACCTGAAAATAGAGTTGGAAAAACTGGAACATGGGAATTGGTTAAACATCAAATACGCTTCTTTTAGATATGGTTTGGAACAAAAAATAGTTAGGTACTTTTCTATGATGCTTTAGGGCTTGAATTGAGCCTAAAATGATGCTTGAACAAGTAAATAAGTGAGTGATATATTTAAGATAAGGATTGAGGATAGAAAGATAAGAATGAATTTTCATACTTTAGGTGTTTAAATCTGGAAAATTGGTGATGATATAAGAATGAAAAAGGTCCTACGACTAAAGTGATTTAAGAAGATGAATGTTGTGTATTAAGTAAAGATAATTGATAAAATGGATGTTAGTGATCTTTAATGCTTGAATAACTTTGGTGAATGATAGAATGATGAACTTAAGACCAATCTTGTTCAATTGAGATTTCAACTTAAGTTCAATTTAAACATATTTGAGTTATGAAATGTGAATGATCTTGAGATGTGAATTTAGGAAATATATCTAGAATTGTCATTGAACTTACATCATACATAACATATACATATATTCATAAGTGAGTACTTTTGTGATAAGTGCAAAGAAGTAATGTGTAAATGTGTGATTGCCTGTTATAGGGGAGCAAATAGATCGAGCACATCCAGACATTGTCAAGACGTCTAGGCCATAAGCTATCTGGAGTAAACCGTGAGTTAACCTAGATGTGTTAACTTAATTATATGTGTTTTTTTGTTTGAATTATATGTGTAGTGAATTGACTTAGATGTATCTCACTATGCTTGAATTGTTCTTGTTTAATTTTGACATAATGAATTGTTACTGGTTTGATTGTGATATTACTGATTCCGCATAAGTGATTGTCCGAGGAGACCATTATTCGGGACTATATTGGAAGTGCTCATTGTATGTGAATTTGACTGACTAAGTATTATTTGATATTATTATTGAGCGCCGGACCAAGGTCCGATGATAAATGTGAATGTAAATGTGTATGGCATAAGTGATGATCAACTGAATGTGAATGCTCAACTATTTGTTGAATGCCGGACTTTGATCCGATGGACTATGAAGATTGAGTGTGGTCATTGACTAGAAGTGATTGATGATATATTATGTGAACTATGATACTTCATTACATGATGCATGTTCATATAAAAGGAGTTGTAACTGGAGTAGCCAACGTGAAAATAGCTTTAAGCTCAGTATGCGCATCAGAGCCTCAGACTCAATGATTAATGAGGCCGGTATCCACAAAAATGCGGGATAGTACTGAAAAGAGCCCAATATCCACAACAGACACGGGACAGTGAAATAGGCACTCGGTTACAACAAAGTTACAATGGAATGAGTTTCATTTGCTTTTGCGTTTGTATTTTTAAATGTGTTCATGATATTGATTGCAAATGAATGTTGAACTGTATTGTGTTGATATTGAGAAATGCTTATGATTTTGATGGTGATAGGAAGAATTGTGATAAATGAGTGCTATGTTCTGAAATGATTGTATGATATTCTGGCATTCAGAATACACTTCTGGAATGACTTAACAAGTGATTGTATTTTTAAATGCTTCTTTCATTATGATGCAATTTGTGGAATATGAGTTATAGGTCTGAATGAAGTGTTACTTTGATTGAGCTGAATGTTATTCATTGATGTATTTGTGCTCTGTTTTGAGTGAACACATCAATGATGGTTCACTTACTGAGTTTGCAAAACTCATCAAAATTGCAACGTTGATTTTCAGGTATTGGGAGGAGACCTTGCTAGTAGAGCAAGCTAACTAAAGTTTAGTACTGTCCATTTTGGATCAAGATATGGCTCAAAGGTCTGGTCAGCTATCACCTGGGGATTTTAGATAGAGTACTTTGTATAGTTTTAATTTTATGAAGAATCTTTTGTTTAAAATAGTGTGATCACAGATGGTTTATGTAATGTGAATATATGAACAGTTTGTAATGAAATAACAGTGTAAAACATGTTTTGTTAATGAAATGAGATAAGTTGTTTTGTTTTATGATTACTTCTAATATGTATGATACCGAAGTAAGTGAATGTGATTGCTCTAACACGCTATTCCTGTAGGGTATGTGCTCAGATATTCTCAAGAATTTCAGGCATATGTCCTATAGTAGTAGTGTGTTACGGCCTGCTTCTCTCATTTCAAGGATATCAAAACTTGATATCAAAGCATTCATCTGCTGGATATCAGTCAAAGAAAAAACAAAAGCACCTTGCGTAAGTACAAAGAAAATAAATCAAGGAACATAGTACATTAAGACATCAATATATACATCACCACTAAACGATGGGAAATTTATTTCCAAGACTTGCAGTGTGAGTTATTTTCAATCATGATAGAACCAAGACTACGAATTATCAAACAAGTGAACTAAGCTCTTGTAGAAAAAATGAAACCCAAAATGTTTGGAAAATCATTTGGATACTTGAAGAGCCTGAAAGACACATATGTGGTTATATTTGTCAATAACAGATGATTCTGCCACAACTTTTCCAAAATTCTAAAATAGCTAGAGAACCTAACATGACATTTGAGTTGCACTCAAAAAGTAAATGAAATGAACCAGGCAGAAAGGAAGAAACCTGAAAGGAATGTCATTATGGACCAATTGAGAAGATTCTCTAAGTCCAAGGCTAGCATGAGGCTGAGTAGAAGATGAATTTTTAATGCATCAGCAGATACTGCCAACTTTCTAAAGTTATTGGATCCTGATAAGAATGCCTGGGGGATGATGGTAATAAGTCGAGTTAGAAGAAGAAAAGAGGGGAAAAAACTCTTTTCACTAAAAATATTATATACCTTATAGAATGAGCACAATTTTTTCCATGTTTCACAATTACAAGAACAAAGAGACTCGTAATAAACCAGGAAAAGAATATTCAAAACCAAATTGTCTTCAGTGAGCACCTCCTCAGCCCACAATGTGAAAAGATCAACATCCTACATAGAAAATAGCATATTAATAAACGCAGAAAATAAAGGAAAAGGCAACATACAAAGGAATTTCAAGATCATAGAACTATGATCATTAGCTTAATTCTGAACAATGAAATATACTTGAACATCTGATACTTAATAATTTCCACTCCCATATTAATAAAACTATAAATTAATTTGCAAGTTATAAGTTTGCAAAAGATCTACCATCTCCTCAAGATTGCTACAGGGTAAAAGGTCCTGCATGACAAAGATTAATTTGCATTCGAGTCTATCTAAAATCAACTTTACCACCTCCTCCCTAACAACATATGTGTGGATTTTAAGCTTCTAGTGTAATCAAAAGCATTCATAATCACAACTCACAAGCCGACCAGACTGAGGAGATGTGAAAACTACGCTACCTGACCGGCTATATTGCAGCACCCGGTTTAGCATCAGCACCAACAAACTCGTCGACGATGCGAGGGCACCGCCATGGGCGCTATCGTCTTCGATCTTCGACCAGGCTTCAGATTCAGATCGTTCTCTCTCGGTAATCTCCAGTCTTCCTTTTCGTTTAAACCAAAAATTTCTTCAAAATTTGAGCGATGATTTCCACTTAGCCTAATTCGATTTAAAGGAACTGTAATTCAAATTCTGGTTTAACGTTTCTGCAGATTAAGCCAAAAGAGAGAAAACTTGGGAACAAAAAAAGTGAAAATGAAAAGGAAGAAACTGCAGAGATAACAATTATAGATCGATCTACTTACACTACTCAGAGTCTGATTCTCGGTTCTTTACCATCCTTTCATTTCAAATCCTGAATAAATAATACAATAGAAAATGGCTGTGATTAATTCCTTCTCTGCTTAAAAGGAACAATCACACAAAAACCTTACTAACAGTGCTTGGATTTGATTCTCATTTTTTCATCTTCCTCCATTTTGCAATGATTAACCAGATAGAGAGTCGCGGATGATGTTTCTAGACATGATAGAGGAGGGAGAGAAAAGGCAAAAATTTGGAGAGTTGAGTATTGGAGAATCGTCGACGATGTTTCTAGACATAAGAGAGGAGGGACAAAAAGGGAAGAATATTTAATTGGAAGAGATTGGAGAGTGGAGTATAGCAGTTAATAATACAAGTTCAGGTTGTTGGGATTGGCATCGACTCTAGGGTTATCTTCCAACTTCTTTATGTCTTGCTATTGCAGCTATTCATCCACCTTCTTTCGAATTGGGTTCGGATAAAATGATGTGGAGTTTTAGGACCAAGGGCCGTTTCTCTTCTTCTTCAGCTTATTCCATGTTGCTTGGAAATCCAAATCTCAATCCCATTCCTCAAGATTTTTTGTGGCAAGTTATTTGGAATTGGCAGGGACAGCAACAAGTGTGAACCTTCTTGTGGTTGGTGGGTCATGATGCTCTACTTACCAATCAGCAGCGTTGTAGAAGGCATTTGACGGATGATCCTTCTTGCTCCCTGTGTGGTGAGGCTATCGAATCTGAGCTTCATGTTCTCAAGGATTGTATTCGTGCGAGAGGGGTTTGGAATAAACGGTCTGTCACGCATTTCATTCCTGTTTTGTATCATTTAGACCTTCATATTTAGCTTCGTAGCAATCTTTGTTTTAGAAATTATACAGTGAATGATGGCAATGGCCCCTATGGTTTGGTATTATTTATTAGCAAATTTGGAAATGGAGGAATCTAGACATTTTTGACCCTGAATGTCGCACTACTGAAGATCCCTTTTGGGTAATTGATAGACAAGTGAAACAAGTACAGATGGCCTTAACAATTGAATGTGTTTCTTTTAGTCAACAATGTGTCGAGTGATTGATTGGTTAGCATCCACCTCCGACAAATTGGGTGAAATTAAACACAGACGGAGCCTGTTGAGGGAGCCTGAATCAAGCAGTAGTAGGTGATATTTTCAGAGATAGCTTCGACAGCTGGCTTTGTGGATATTCTCGCAATATTGGCATCTGCTCAGCCATGCAAGCTGAACTTTGGGCAATCTTGGATGGTCTTCAATTAGCTTGGGATTTGGAATTTCGTCAACTAATTGTTGAATCTGATTCTATGGTGGTGGTTACTAGTTTGCATGACTCTCATTCCAATGAGCATGTCTCCACTCTTTAGTGCCATAAAATTTATTTTACAGAATCATTGGCAGGTTTGGATCCTGTGTACTTACCGCAAAGGCAACCATTGGGTTGACTAGCTAGCTAATCATGGCTTCCTTTTAAAACCGGGATTACACAGTTTTACCACTCCTCCTCTAGGATGTTATTCCATTGTTGTTCAGGATATAAGTGGTGTTTCCTTTCCTCGTAGGTACATGATGTAATTTTTTGTTTCTTAGGGCTTCGCCCTCCTTGCTATAAAAAAAAAAGAGGAGGATGACAGTCATTGGTGAAGTGAACGGTTGGATTTCATTTCTTCGTCGTCACCCATTCACGCTTAGTATATAGTAGTTAATAAGCTTTGCATAAAATATGATTTTACTTTAGGATCCATCTTAAATCCAAAAATTAAAATACTCAATTATTTAATAATTTTTTGTTATTAAAAATTATTAATTAATTAATTAATTAGTAAATTTTTATAAATTAAAGATTTCTTAAACATCAAAATAAATAAAAATTTTTATATATTAATTTATTTGTTAATTAAATTTTAAAAATTTTAAAAATAAAAATAATATCTTTTAATCATATTTTAAAATTTTATTTTATTTTAAATTATTTTATAATATTATTTTATCTTACTAATTTAATTTAATTTAAAATACAATATTAAAAATACAATTAAAATTAGAAATTTCTAGTTTGCCTTTCAACTTTTGCATGCGGTACTTGCCATTTCAATTCTTCTTAAGATTTACATAAGCTCACACATATTATATATGTATTATTCTATACTTTCTTTTTTCTTTTATTTATTATTTAATTATCAATATTAATTTTGTTTTACTACTTTTTTATTTTTACTTTTTAGCTCTTTAGTTTGGTTTCTAGCAAAAAACTATTTACTTGAATATGAGTATTTGATTTTTAATCTTTGTTTTTTTTCCTTTTGCTTTCTATATTTAAACGAGTTGATCTTCAATTTGCAAGCATTTTCTTAGTTATGATTATTCTATATTCTTCTTGATAAATGTCATAGTTCTTTGAGTTGCTATTTGATGTATTTTATTCTTTGTAGGATGACGTACGAAGGGATGCCCAGATAGTGAGTTTGATAGATCATCAAAATGTTATCAGGGCATTTTGTTCATTTGTTGTTGACCGAAATCCCTAGGTGGTTATGCCATTTCTGGATGAGGGTTCTTGTTTACACCTCATGAAGATAGCATATCTAGATGGATTTATAGAGGCAGCTATTTGTTCCATTCTAAAAGAAACTCTAAAAGCTCTGGAGTACCTGTATCGACAAGCGCATATTCATAGGGATGAAAAGGTTAGCAGTTGTGTAGCCTTTTAATTTACAAGAGGATTTATTGTTCCTCTCTTTTTTCCAAATATTTTCTATTAGAAAGTGTTAAATCTTGTTATTTTTAGATCTTGTTTACAGGCTGGAAACATACTACTTGATAGTAATGGAGTCGTAAAGCTTGCTGATTTTGGTGTTTTAGCCTACCTGTTTGATACAAGCGATAGACAACATTCAAGGAACCCTTTTGTTGGGACCCTATGCTAGTAAAGTGTAGTTATTGTGTTATCCCCTATTCTTATAAGTTGTGATGAAGCTTCATCTTTCAGACTTACATTTTATTTTCTTCCAGGATGGCACAAGAGGTTTTTCAGCCAGGAAATGGATATAATTCCAAGTGACTTCTATAATATCTATGGCATGTTTGCTAATCTGTCTTGGAATGATTTATAAAAAGCTAAGGATATGATCTATGACTTCGATAATAGAATCCACTTAAAGTTACTATATAGAAAGAAAATTAGGGCTTTTATATGCATGTTTGCATCCCAAGACAATGCATGCTTCATTTGGATTAATGATTGCAGAACTGATCAATACCAATTGAGAACTCTTTTTTAAATTAAAAATAGTTATGTTTATTACAAGTCATTTGTTAATCTTAGTTCGTAATTGATCCAAGAGATAGTATGTTAACAACTTTTAGAGTTTTAAAAAAAATAGATTTCATTATAGGAAAATATATACAATCTAGAGGACAAAACTAGTATAATCCATAGAATCTAGATTATAGAGATTTATGGTTCCTAGTAATCGTCTACATCTTGAGATCGAGGGACTTGCGAGACCACTTAGTCTATTATTACTCCAATCCCCATCTGCTCTTCATGTTACTTGTCAAATTTGCAGCTATTCCTCTAGCTAACATGGCCAATCTGCAATGTAGGAAGCTGTCCTAAAAAACCATCTCACTGCTTCTACTTGTTTAAAAATTCTACAATTACTCTATTTCCATATGTAGTATACCAAGGCTGGCCAACTTAACCTGATAGCTTTGAGATATGCCATATTATGCACTCTAATTTTCCCCAACCAAGTAATAATTTCACTCCAAGAATCTGTTAGTCAGGCCACATTAAGTATATTTTGCAACCGATCCTAGGCTTATTTAGTATATCTGCATCTAATCATGAGATGTTCCAAACTTTCCAATTCCGCATTACATAACTCACAATTTAGATTGCTAATAGAGAACCTGATCTTATCCCTTGTAAACAATCCTCTATTGATTCCCATCCATAAGATGAATGAGTGGGCTAGGTTAAAATCACTATTCCATACTAATGTTGCCCACTCCTGCCTTGTGCTTTGTGTAGCCTGTAACAGTGTTTTACAGGCTTTTGTGTTGAACTTCCTTAAGTTATCTGCTAGCAACTAAATTTCATCCTGCTTTCCTTCATGGCATTGAGGCTACTCGTCCATGATGAAATTGACACTCCTACTATTGTGGAAGGGCCATATCCACTGATTATTTCGAATAAGCATACTTACTTTGGAAGTTGGATTCACCACCAATTTCAAGCCCTGTACCTCCTCCACCTTATATAGAGGACCTTTATAGTGCCAATTATCATACCAAAAGGACGTGCTTTCTCCATTTTCAATCCTATGGAACACCTAGCACCCATTGTCTAGTTTCTAGAATTTCTTTGAGAGTACTTGACATATTCGACCTTGACTGTAGGATTCAGACACTCTTGTGCTTAATGAATACAATGTGTATCCATTTCACTCACAAATCCTCCTTTTTATAACATAACCACCACAAATTCTGTCCCCCACTCACCTTATGGTTCATCCTTGCATAATGGATGCCTAATCCCCTATATTGCTTAGGTCTAAAAATTTTGTCCCAACTGATCTTTGCTTTGCTTCTGCCTTGGTTTGAGCCGTTCCATAGGAAATCCTTAAGCCTCTTATCGATTTCCTTAAGAATACTTTTGGGAATGGATAAATGGTTGATCCAATAAGTGGAAGATTGCTCAGTATTGTTTAAATTAGTTGTAGCCTGCCTCCATAATCAAGGAACCGATTGCTCCATTGATTGATTCTGTGATGAATTAAATCCAACAGAGGTTTATACTACCTAACATTGATTCTTCTTTGAGAGATTGGTTCCCCCAGGTATATGAAAGGTAGTTGCCCTTGTGTTAATCCCATCTCGATAGCTGTAACTACTACCTCTGTACTTGAGTTGCAAGATAAAAAGTAACAGCTCTTCAGAGGGTTGCGTCTTAAACTTGAAATCTCTTGGAATTCCTTCGTTGCTTGCATGTGTATGTCGATAGAGCTTTTTTTAGCCTTGTAAAACATGATAAGAGGTCATCTACAAACGCTAGGTGTGTGAGCTTCAAACCTTTACATTTGCCATGAAACTGGAACTCTGGATGCCTCCATATGGAATTCCCAAGAATAGTTGACAAAGCCTACATACATAAGAGGAATAGGTAAGGGGATAATGAGTCCCCTTGCCGCATTTTTTTGAAGTATGAGAATTATAGCTTTTAGCTTGATTTTATGAAACTAGTTAAGTGACATGTCTGTTTGGGAATGTTGAATAAAATTGGTCCATTCTTAGCCTCACTAAACAGTTTGAACATTTGGCTAGAATTTCTTGATATGATCATAGCTTTTTATGTCTAGGAGGTTCCAAGTTTAAACCCTATTGGTCTTGTAGATAGTGGATTTATGCTTTGTCCATTTGTTATATGAGTTGGTGGTCTATATTTTATAATTGATCAATTCATGAGTCTCACCCAACATTTTAGGCTTTGGTGGTGAACTTCTAAAATGCAAGCTTTTATAAATAGATTTCAGATTTATTAGGTTCCTGTTAGGACTCCCAACTCTTTTTATTTATTAGCTACCTTGGGTTTCCCTTCTTCTGTAAGATTTTGATTTTTTTTCCATGGATCTTGGTTCCTCAATTAATTTACTGAACAATTGTATCTTTAATTCTGACTAGTTTACATGTGATAATGATTCTTTGGCTTAAACACGTTCATTTGACAGGTTGACGTAGTGGCTTTTGAGAGGGAGATATTACTGCTGATCAAGATCTCCAAGCTTCAAGCTAGGTTAATTACTTTGATGAGTCCTCTTATGGTGTCTTTTACGCCAAAACCTTTATTACCATGATACTTGTTTACAGATGTTCAATTTTGCAGGATGAATAATTTGACTGAAGAACTGAACGCTGAAAGACTAAAATATGCTCAAGTGAGTTGCTTAATATGTATAATTTTTTCTGATGTGAAATTTGACATCCCTCATCAAACTATATTATTTTCTTTCTAACTGTGAAGAAATTTTATGATATTATATTATGCAGGGTTGAAATAGCATCTGAAATCTATTTGTGGTCAAGAAAATGGAAATGGGCGGGAAGAAGATATCTGAAAGCTGGAGTTTTTCTATCCAAGAAGATATCTGAAAGTTGGAGTTTGTTCCTCCATAAAGTGAACCCACCTTGTAAATTCAGGCTAGAACTGCAGATCATCAGATGAAATCTTGATTGTTCTTTATTATCTAGGTTGGACGGGAAGGGATAAATAATATTTAGAAGGTAGCTGCTGAACTCAATCGGCCCTTAATCTTGTCTGCAAGGGGTGGGTTGTTAGTTCACGTTGCATTCAAGATTCCGGTACACTGCGATCCCAAATAAGAAGAGTTCATAGGTGCGTCGAGGATTAGGATAACCTATCACATTCGTCCAATGGGAAAATGAGGGTGGAATGCTGTTCTCATGTTTATTAGAATAAAAGTTATTAATGGAGATAAATGAATGAATTTTTTATATGTTGTTCCTATTATTAGAAACAAAAGATGGTTTCTTCTTCCTACATATATTGTCCAAGGTGTTGACATATCCCAGAACTAGTTGCAACAAGCAAACCGTAATAGCTAATTCATGTGCAAAGAAAGCAGCTTGAAGCTTTTTGAATTTGCGCCAAGCGTGGGATGGTGTGTTATACTTCATCGTATTAAATTAATTATGATATGTTATGTTGATGTTGTCATTTTTCTTTTGGGTGATGTAGAAGTTTGCCATGCCTATGTAGGAGTCGGCACATAAGTAGTCGTTTCTAGACTAGACTGGACGGGAGAAAATCAGAAAACAAAATAACAGGTCCTTTTGCTACTGATATTTTTAAAAAATTTAAAATACAATTTCTTTTCTTCTTCTTTTTTTTTTAAGAATCAAAATGTGTGATATTCATTAGCTCTTAGGCTTAATATTAAGATATTTACATGTCATATTTGAAGCCTAGAAGCTTATGGAGGTACGTGGCATGAAAACATAGAGATATTTTTCACATGGGTCTTCCATGCGTCTTCCTCTCGCCATTGTCAGATCCTCCTGCCTATTGATTCTGCTTACCAGACCCTAGCCTTGCCTCAGGCAATTTTCCCATTTAGCTTCGTTCTGGCATCAATTGCGTACACTTTAGATGCAGTCATGTACAGAATCTGATGGGGTTGAAGATATCTGCTCTAAAGAATTCATAATCTTTAGGTTCATCTCTGAAGACGCCCCTATTTCTCTCTTCCCAGGCCTCCAATACTACGTAAGACAGCGCTACTTTAAATATCCATCCTTCTGTCTTGTTAAATTTGTGAATGAGCTTTATTCTCTATGCTATGATTTTCTACCATGCTTTACGTGGATTACATGTCCTGCATCTTTGCATTATCTCTTTTCATGCTCTGTTTATATAGGGACATCTATATACGAGACGATCCAGGTTTTCCTGATGGCTTTTGGTGGCATTTATTTAGACTGTTCACATAAGCGCTTATTTTTTTTGTGGTAGTAAGCCTTCTTTGAATCGCTAGCCAGAGTGTAGTTGTTGCTCTTGGTAGAATATTTTCTTACCATACTAATGCGTGCCACCCTACAATGGAATCAGAGCTCCAATACAGTCTCCTAGCTGAGTTGTTTGTGAACTCCCCATTTTTTGTACTTGTCCACATCTTCCTCTCTATGATTGGTATTCAACTTCGTGAGGTATGCTCTCCAATTAATGCCTTGAGCCCTTCTGGTTATCAGATCTTTGTTAGCTACCACATTCTAAACCTTAGCCATCTCCTAAAAGTATCATTTAAAAGCTGGAGTTCTCGTTGTTCATTCATTACTCTTAGTGTAGACCATGTATCATACCAGAAGGATGTACCTTTTCCTTTTCCAATTTTGTAATAGATTACCTGTTTAACTCTGTCCCTTATCTCTAGTAGTAGCTTTTTCATGGTGGCAGAGGCTCTTTCTAGACTTTTATGTTCCATATGCTGGAATTTTTGATGTGGAATTCTTTGACCCAATTCACCCACAGAGAATTTCTTTCTTTGATCAGACTCCATATCCTCTCTGTGAGCATTGCCATATTGACTACCTTATGGGAATGGATCCCAAGCCCCCCTGGTTTTTAGGTTTGCATACCTCCTTCCATCCTTCAAGACTTCCATTCCACATAAACTTCTTAAGTAATTTGTTTACTGATTTGATAACTACACATGGTAGAACCAAATGGGATGCCCAATGTACATTTATTGAGGCCAGTACTGAGGTTGTTAGTTGTGCCCTTCCAGCCATAGATAGACATTTAGAGCTCTAGCAGCATATCCTTATTTTAATCTTTTCCAACAAAGGCTTGAAATCTAAATAGTTTGGCCTTTTGAGTTGACTGGGATTCCAGATAGGTAGAAGATAGTTTCAGAACTCTGATACTTGTTATTGTGAACTATTGTGCATTGTGAGCAGCATTTGTTGAGAGAGAGATTTGTTGAGAGAGAGATTCCACTGTTCTCCTTATTGACATGTAATCCTGAGATTTTGCTGAAGATCTTTAGGGTCGTTATGAGGGTGGAGATTGAATGCTGATCTGCCCTCGAGAAGAGAAGATCATCTGTAAAATTAAGACTTAATATTCCACACCTCTTACATCTGGTGTGATATTTGAATAGTCTTCTTTCAACCACCTTTGTCAATATTCTGTTGTATACCTTTATGGCTATGGAAAACAGAAATGGAGAGATGGGGTCTCCTTGTCTTATACCTTTTGCCCCTTTGATCATTTTTGAAGGCTCATATTGATCAGAATGTTGAATGACACTCTTGTAATACACTGCTCTATCCAGTCAATAAATATGCAAGGAAAGTGATATGAGACGATAGAGAAACAAAAAAGAAAACAATTAAGAAGAGAGTGGTATTATTGGCAGAACTAGTGCAAGGATCTTAAACAATAATTCTCCAATATTTGTGTCCGTAAGGAGAGGACA
Organism: Erythroxylum flavicans; assembly: GCA_027576715.1. Taxonomy (NCBI): domain Eukaryota; kingdom Viridiplantae; phylum Streptophyta; class Magnoliopsida; order Malpighiales; family Erythroxylaceae; genus Erythroxylum; species Erythroxylum flavicans. The sequence goes on along the minus strand of JANZXP010000195.1, from coordinate 25,987,229 downwards.
ATTTTCCCAACAAGAATTACAAATATTCATAAGCATAAAGTTAAACTAGACCTAAGGGAATATTTATAATGAAGCATCCACATTATGTGCAATAGAAAGTTGAAACCAAGGAGTTGCCCAGTACATGCAATTGTTTAACAAACTCCTACCTCCAGGTGGCCCTTGAATTCCTCCCACTCTGCATGATTCTTGTCATTTAGTTGAAGGAAATTGAACACATCTAAAGTGGCAGATGTGGTAGAATCACGTTGCTTCTTTCTTCTAGAATAGGTGCGCAAAGGTGGTGGTGTATCATTGCTCCCCCTTGAAAAAACGCCTTGTCCTCAAGGTAAAAAGATGGAAATTGTTTAGCTAATAAGTCATAATTTTCCTAACTGGCTTCTTTAATTGGTCATTCATTCCACTGTACCAATAGCTCTAGTAAGGATACTCCACCATAATTAACCTAGCGATGATCTTAGCAGGTGTTAAAATGAGTTCCTAATATGAATTAATGGGAAGAGAAGGTGGTGGTGTAGCAGGATGCTATCCATAAGTAGGACGAAGCAGAGAAATGTGAAAGATGGGATGAACTTTGGGAGAATCAAGGAGAGCCAGCTCATAAGCTATTGGTCCAACATGATGCACCACTTTGTATGGGCCACAAAATCGAGGAGATAACTTTTCATACCTGCATTTAGTAAGAGAGCGTTGGCGATAGGGTTGAATTCTCAAGAAAACTGAATCACTAACATTAAATTGTAGATCTCTTCTTTTTAAATCTGCTTGAGTCTTCATTTGTGATTGAGCCTTAAGTAAATTTGCTTTCAACAATTTAAGCATCTCATCACGAGTGATTAGTTGTTCTTCAAGATCAGCTATGTGAGTTTCTCCTTTAACATAAGGCTGAGTTACAAGGTGATCCCGACTATAGACAATTTGGAAAGGTGTGGTCCCTATGGAAGAATGAAAACTGGTGTTGAAAGAGTATTCAACCCAGGGAAGGTACTTATCTATGCGTGTGGTTGTTCATGGGCAAAACATCGTAGGTAAGTCTCCAAACATCTATTCACCACCTCCGTTTGTCCATCGGATTGAGGATGATAAGCTGTACTCATACATAGTCGTGTTTGACTAAGTTTGAATAATTCCTGCCAAAAAACACTTAAAAAGAGAACATCTCTATCTGAAGCGATGGATTTGGGAATGCCATGAAGGCGTACAATCTCCCTACAAAAAATAGTGGCAACAGTCTTTGCAGTAAAGGGGTGTGATAAAGGAATAAAATGTGAGTATTTACTAAGACGGTCCACTACCACGAGTATGGTGTCAAAGCCACCAGATTTGGGAAGTCCTGTGATGAAGTCAAGTGAAATATCCTCTCATATTTTGTTTGGAAGGGGTAATGGTTGCAAAAGACCAGTTGGAGCCAATGTTTGGTATTTGGACTGTTGATAAACCAAATAATTTTGAACCCACAACTTAACATCATGTTTCATGCGCGGCCAAAAGATATTAGAAGACAGCCATTTTAGTGTCTTTAAATAACCTCCATGACCAGCGGTGGGGGTGTCATGTGATTCAAAAAGTAGTTTATGCCTTAGAGAAGATAGATCAGGGATTACCAAATGGTGTTTGTAATAAAGCTTCTGGTCTACAACCTGGAAATCTGGATATGCATCAGCATCTTGTAATAAATTAATCATGATGTTCTTTGTTTAGGGATCATTCTGTAAAGCATCCTGTAATTCCAAAAAATCCAAGGAAATAGGAATAACCAAAGATAGCAATTTAGCATGGTGAGGTCGCCTAGATAAAGCATCAGCCCCCTTATTTTCAACTCCCTTCTTATAAATAATGGAAAAATCAAATGGTAGCAATTTCAACAGGAGGCGTTGCTGTTCATTAGTTGTGAGTCTCTGATCCAGGAGATATTTAAGACTGCAATGATCAGAGGTTACAAAAAAATGTCTACCCATCAAATAGTGTTTCCATTTTTGTAATGCTAAAACAAGTGCAAGTAATTCCCGATCATAAGCAAATTTCAAACGATTAGAGAAGTAAAGTCCTTTACTAAAATATGCAATTGGATGGCCCTCTTGAAGCAGGATTGCGCCTACACCTTCTGAAGAAGCATCACATTCCACAGTAAAGGGTTGACTAAAATTAGGCAATTGCAATACAGGAATAGTGATAAGGGCTTGTTTAAGTTTTTGAAATGCTACCTCTGCCTCCAATGACCACTTGAAGCCATTTTTCTTGGTGAGATCAGTTAATGGTCTAGCAATCATCCCATAATTTTTCACAATCTGCGGTAGTAGCCCGTTAATCCCAAAAACCCTCGTAGCTCTTTGACATTAGCTGGTATGGGCCAATTCGTAACAGCTTGAATTTTGTCTTTATCAACACCCACCCCCTTAGATGATATCACATGTCCCAGAAAGACAATCTGAGGTTGTCCAAACAAGCACTTAGAGGCCTTAGCATAAAACTGTTGATCGTGAAGAAGCTGAAAGGTAGTTTTTAGATGATTGAAATGCTGTTCAACATTAGAACTGTAAATAAGAATGTCGTCAAATAACACAAGAATGAACTTCCTCAGGTAGGGTCGAAAGAGATCATTCATGGCTGATTGGAAGGTTGAAGGGGCATTTGTAAGTCCGAAGGGCATAATAATAAATTCGTAATGACCCGAATGTGTCCTAAAGGCAGTCTTATAGACATCAGGTGGATTTAATCTGATCTGGTGATAACCAGAACGCAATTTATAAATCCCACACCAACTTTGTATTTAATCAATGTAAGATCTAAGTCTCATAGGGGAAGGCCAGACCAATAATCATAATATAGAATGGAAGCAGAAATCATCCCTCTTCTAGTCAGTCAAACGAGTCATT
>JANZXP010000195.1:25952492-25983876 GCA_027576715.1 Erythroxylum flavicans | reverse complement strand
TTAATCCAGGTAATTGGACCTCCACATCACGACAAATTCTGCTGCAGCTAATCACGTCTCCATTGCCGATTCGCACACCAAAAGATGGGATGATTTGAACAGATAAATTTAGTTCATCCACCACTTTCTCAGAGATGAAATTATGAGTTGACCCGCTATCTATTAAAATCAATACTTTCCTCCCATGAATGATCCCCTAAATTTTCATGGTGGTGCCCGAAGTTCTTCTCAAGATAGTATGGAAGGAAATCTTGGCCAAACCTTCACCAGTGGCATTAGATTCTAGTTCGTCGTTCTCCTCTCCTTCAATCGTCGCGTCGTCATTAAGCTCCATCAGTGTAAAAGTTGACAGCTTACAGTGATGACTCAGAGAGAATTTCTCGTTGCAACGAAAACAAAGTCCTTTGTAACGATGAGCCTGTCGTTCAGCGTCCCAAGGTCTGGTTGATGATGAAGGAGTGATGGTTTTGGGTCGATGTTGTGGGTAAGGACTGAGTTCCACGAGATGCTGGAGAATTGGATGATAAGGAGCGATGGTCTTGGTTTACTCAGCTGGAGTTGGTATTGGGCCGCCCTTGAAATGTCCAATTAGGTGCCTTAGGCCCATAATTTGGTTAGGCTTTAATTTCATATTCCAGAGCCAAGCTCATTGCCTTATAAACGCTTCTACGCTTGTGAATTCTAACATCAGTCTTCAATTCCTCTTTTAAGCCATTTAGAAAAACTCCCAAAAGGCAGTGCTCAGGCCTGTTCTTTGCACGAGCAGCACATTTCGTAAATTCCTAGCGATACTCTTGAACGCTACCCAGCTGTGTAACATTGTAGAGATGCTTATCTAGATTCTGAAACTCTACAGGTCCATAATTCTCTTGTAGTGCCTTCATTAATTCCTCCCAGTATAACAGAGTTCACTCACTGTTGATCCACGCAAATAGGTCCAATGTAAATCCCTCCAAATACATAGCCACAATGTCCACCTTCAATTTATTAGGAGTTGGATAACAACGGAAATATTTTTTGGCTTTTAAAATCCAACCTCGTGGATCCCCCCTTATTACTTAGGAAATTCCATCTTGGTGTGATGTCGATGTGAAGGATTTTTAAGCCACCATGGGCTATCCACATCTTCATTTCCAGCAAACTTTCCTTTACCTCTATCTCGGTCCTTTTAACTTGATTCTGTGTGGTGAGAATTATTTGCCTGCATTTTGAGTGCAGCCACCTCAGCAATGAGAGCATCTATGGTATTTAATTTAGAAGCGATGGTGGATAATTGTTGAGTAATGGGATCGGAATCAAGAGTGGTATCTGGATCATTTGGGGGTACAGTAGATCGTGTTTGCAGCATGATGGTAACCTGTCTCTGATACCAAAATGATATGAGACGACAGAGAAACAAGAAGGAAAACAATTAAGAAGAGAGTGGTATTATTGGCAAAACTAGTGCAAGGATCTTAAACAATAATTCTCCAATATTTGTGTCTGTATGGAGAGGACAATTCTCCCAATAAGAATTACAGATATTCATAAGCATAAAGTTAAACCAAACTTAAGGGAATATTTATAATGAAGCATCCACATTATATGCAATAGAAAGCTGAAACCAAGGAACTGCCCAGTACGTGCAGTTGTTTAACAAACTCCTCCCTTCACGTAGGCCTTAAATTCCTCCCACTCTACATGATTCTTGCCATTTAGTTGAAGGAAATTGAACACGTCTAAAGTGGTAAATGTGGTGGAATCACGTTGCTTCTTTCTTCTAGAATAGGTGCGAAAGGTGGTGGTGTATCAGAAAGCCATAAGATTTTAGGCAATTAATAATAAAACTCTAGTCTATTGAGTCAATAGTCCTTCTGGAAGTCCACCTTTATTTTGCAACTCTTACACCTCCTACTTCTCGATTAACTTCTAAAAAGTTCTTGAATAATGTGGACGTTGTCTCCAATTTGTCTCCCAGAGATGTAAGCTCCTTCTTCTAAGGTAATGTGAGCTGGAAGTATTCTCTTCATTCTACCAGCCAGAATTCTTAAGATAATCTTGTAAATTAAATTACAACATGCTATGGGTTGGTCATCTTTAATTGATTCCTACTTTTTCCCCTTGGGGATTAAACATACAAAGGTTTTTTTGTTTTTCCCAACAGCTTCCTTTCTTTAAAGAACTTCACTACTTCTATTACCATTGTGCCTATGAGATTCCATGTTTTCTGGTAAAACCAAAAGTTCATCCCATTTGGTCCGGTGCTTTAATAGAATTAAGAGCTTTTAAGGCATCTTCCATTTCTTGTCTTGAGATAGATTTGGATAGTATTTCTCTTTCCTCCTGATATAATTGATCTTGTAGCACTTCTTTTATAAATTGTTTTATTGATTTAGCATTCAAAGATGTACTAGTGTTTTGCTGAAATAAACTTCCCCCTCAGCTTTTCTCTCTTCCTAAGATATGAGGGATCTGTATCCTTTTGGAGAGTTATTATAATCTTAGAAGCCTTCCTGAAGATGACCCTCCTGTGAAAATATGCAGGGTTTTTGTCCCCTTCTGTTATCCATAACTCTTTGGATCTTTGTTTCATAGTGGAACTTTCATTTGTTAGAGCTTGGGTGTAATTAAGAAGAGTTTGTTTCTTAGAGTCCTACAATCCTTGATTATAGGGGTTTTCGTAACAATCTATTTGTGTCCTGTTTTGTAATTGATTGGCCTTGCATAAAGAATGATGTATGTTGCCAATTCTCTCTCTAACAAGGATCTTAAATTCATCCCCTTATTCTTTGAGTCTTCCTAGTGCATATGAGTTGTTTAGTGCCAACCACTTGGCTGTTGGTACCTTTCCTGACAGCCTCTTCAAAACTAGCTATGTTGCATAGATAGTTGTTAAAACGGAAAGGAGATCTTTTGGGTCTAGTTGAATTGGATATGTTCACCAATATAGGTGAATGATTAGAACATCTTAGGTTAGGAAAGGTAGCCAAGGATTCAGTGAATTCTGGGACTACTCATGATTGGCCATGCTTTTATCTAACTTTTTCCTTATGTTTCAAAGCCCCTTCAACTCATTTGACTAGGTGAAGAAATTTGCTTCATAGGGTAGATCCTCCTCAATATCTTTTATACATCTTTTGAAATCATCACAATAACTTCTTAGGCTGTTGTTCCTTACTACTGCTTCAAGACTTAGAATAGAATTGAAGTCTCTTAGTATTAGCCCCAATGGTTGATAATTCTTTTCTTTGGAACCTATGATTGAAGGCTTCTGTGTTTTGATTCTCGTCTTCAACATGCTAAAAATATCATATTTATTTTTGAGAAGAATGAGAAGAAATTTTCTGTACATTACTTGAGAATAATATTATAGTTATACTGAATACATAGGTTTAAACTAGGAAAATAATCCCTATAATCATGCTAAATCCTATAACTATGATATTTACATTAACTACATAATCCCTATAATTACATAACTGATATATTCTGTGACACTCTCCCTCAAGATGGAGCATAGATATTTAACCCGATTCCCCGGTAATGCTTTGATGAACACATCAGCCAATTGGCTCCCTGTTCTGACATGTTGAGTTGAGATTGATCCATCTTCTAGCTTTTCCCAGGTAAAATGACAATCGACTTCTATATGCTTGGTTCTCTCATAAAACATAGGATTATTTGCAATATAGATTACTGCTTCAATGTCACACCATAAGTTCATTGGTTTAGATTGAACAAACCCAATCTCACTAAGTAAATAACGTAACCATATGAGTTCATATGTAGTCTGCGCCATGGCCCTATATTCAAATTCTGCACTTGATCAGGATACAACACTGTTTCTTGCACTCCCAAGAAACAAGATTACCTCCAACAAAAACACAGTAACTTGTGGCAGAGCACTTATCTAAAAGATCTCTTTCATAGTTAGCATCTGTAAATCCTTCTATAGTGTGGTGACCATTATTTCGATATAAGATGCCATGTCCTGGTGCACCTTTTAGATATCTCAAAATATGAATAACAGCATCCCAATGCGAAGTTCTAGGAGATGATATGAACTGACTTACAACACTTACTGGAAAGGCAATATCAAGACGAGTGATAGTAAAATAGTTCAATTTTTCCACAATTTTCCTATATTTTTCAGGATTCACAAATAAGTCTCCATCTTCAACTTTTAACTTCACATTTGGTATCATAGACGCATGCCTCAATAAAGGTGACATCATCTAATAAATCCAGACAATATTTCCTTTGAGATAGATAGGTCCCTTTATGACTGCAAGAAACTTCAATTCTTAAAAAGCATTTCAATGGTCCTAAATCCTTTGTCTGAAAACGAGTCCCAAGGAATGCTTTCAACCTTGTGATTCCTGCTTCATTACTTCTATTGACCATTATATCATCCACATATACAACCAATAAAATGCACCAAGAACTAGATGATGCAAAGAACACTGAGTGATCATATGCACTTCTTCGCAAGCCAAACTCAATCATTACCAAACTCAATCTTCCAAACCAGGTATGAGGTGATTGCTTCAAGCCATACAGGTATTTCCATAATTTGTACACTTTCCCTGACTCTCCCTGAGCAATAAATCCAGGTGGTTGCTCCATGTTAACCTCTTCAGATAAATCCCCATGTAAGAAAGCATTCTTCACATCAAGTTGGTAAAGTGTCCAATTATAAGTGGCATCTAAGGAGATAAGCAGGCGGATAGAAGAAAGTTTTGCAATTGGAGAGAAATTCTCTGAATAATCCACCCCATATGTTTGAGCATATCCTTTAGCAACCAACTAAGCTTTTAATCGAGCAACAGAACCATCAGGATTCATTTTAACAATGAACACCCACTTACAGCCAATAGCCCGTTTCTCTGAAGGAAAGGATACAAGGTCCCAAGTATGATTCTACTCTAAGGCCATCATTTCTTCCTATATTGCAGCTTCCCAACCATCATGAGCCAGTGCTTCAGCAACGGACGTTGGGACAGCAACAGAGTCTGAAGAGGCTATAAAAGACTTGGAGGAGGGAGATGAAATATGATAAGATACAAAAGAAGAAATAGGGTAGGTGCATGCGCATTTACCTTTACAAAGAGCAATAGGAAGATAAAGGCTAGCATTAGGTAGTGGTGAGGAATCTGGAGACAAAGTAGAATGAGTCGGGTCCATGTCCTGGCCGATGGGAGGTGCCTTAATAGATTCCTGCACATGTTGAGATTAACGAATAACAGGTCGAGAGGAAGGAAAAACTACCTATTTACTGACAGTATAAATAAGAAAATCATCCCCTGAATCGCTAGTATGTGAAGAAGGCATAGGAGAACCGAAGAAGGGGGATTCTAAAAAAAGGTAACATCAGCAGAGACCAAGTAACGACCCAAGGAGAATAACAGTGATATCCTTTTTTGAGCACTAGAATATCCCAGAAAGACACACTTGAGCGATTTGGGATCCAATTTCGAGACCTGAGGTCTCATATCTTGAACAAAGCAAGTATACACAAAATTTGAGGAGCAAGAGGGAGCAATGTCTATGAGGGAAAGAGAAGGGAATATTGAATCTGACCGTCAAGAACAGAAGAAGGCATTCGGTTGATTAGGAAACAAGCAGTAAAAACTGTATCGACCTAGAAAACTTTTGGGATCTATATATGGGACATTAGTGCCCGCGTAATTTCTAGCAGGTGACGGTTCTTTCGCTCTGCTACAACATTTTCTTGAGGGGTAACAATACATGATGACTGATGAATAATACCATGCTGAGAGAGATAAGATTGAAAAGTATGGAAAACATATTCTTTAGCATTATCACTTCCCAAAATGCAGATGGTTTTGTTGAATTGAGTCTTAATTTCAGCACAAAAGCACAACATATAGTAAACAATTCTGATCGAGATTTCATAGGATAAAGCTAAGTAACTCGAGAATAATCGTTAATAAATGTCACAAAATAATGAAAACTAGATTTAGATGGAATAGGACAAGGTCCCCATACATCAGTATGCACCAAGTAAAAGGAAGACTCAACTCGCTTATTTAGTCTAAGAGAATAAGAAGCCCTATGATGTTTAACAAATTGACAAGCTTCACACTCCAAAGCAGATTCTTGTTTCGGACTAGGATATAACTTTTGTTAAACTATGATAGACGAATGACCAAAATGACAATGAAGTTGCAAAAGGGAAGATGAGCTTGTGCAAGCAATCGATCAAGCTACTATCTCAAAAGTTGAATTAAGAACATACAGGCCATTCACCAGACGCCCCTTACCAATAATCTGCTTCGTCCCAAGATCCTGAAAAAGACAGTAATTGGGATAGAAAACAACACAACAATTGGGACTTTTGGTGAGTTGTTTGACAGATAATAGGCTGAAAGGTAAGTCTGATAAACATAAAATAGAAGATAATGGGAGAGAATTTGTTAGGTTTGCTATCCCATGCCCAATTACAGAAATGGTAGATCCATTGGCTAAAGTAACACAAGGTAAATTAGTAGTAGATTTGAAATAAGAGTGAATACCTGTGTTGTCAGTCATATGATCAGTAGCCCCTGAGTTAATAACCCAACTACGAGATGAAGTGGAGAGACAGGCAGCAGGGTTACCTGTATTAGCCAAAGCTGATGTCGCAGGAGATGGATGTTGCGACTCATAAGTGACCGAAATTTGTTGATAGGCATTGGTTAAATGGGCATACTCATCTGCTGAAATCGTGATAGAAGGTGAGGGTGACTGAAGAAGGGGTAGGATGCCATCCTGAGTAGCCACATTTGCAAATTTTTTGTTATTATACTTACCCAAGAATTTAGGAGGCTTACCATGTAATTTCAAAAAATTCTTCCTGATATATCCTTCTACTCTGCAATAATTACAAGTGTGAAGGGTGCCACTGTTCCCAGTAATGGAACCACTATTGTTCCCGCCGTTGCCACCACGATTATTATTTGAAACATTGCTCATTAATGCTGCAGAGTCATTGGTCACCACATTAGAAGTCACATTCCCATCTTTACACACTCAAAGCAAACGGGCATATACTTCCGTAAAGGAAGTGTCTCACTAGTTAACAATTGTGTGCGTGCTATGTCATATTTGGAACTCAAAACCTGTTAATAAACATTGTACCACAATCTGCTCCTCTTGTTCTTGCATTTGCTTTATATCGGCCACAATTGGAAACATGGCTCGCTTTTCTTTAAAGGCTTGTTTTACTTCAGAATAGTACTGAAACAGGGATCGACCTCTTTGTTTCGCTCGATAAATCTTTAACGTTAATTCATGAACATGAGACAAATCTTGTTTGCAAGCATAAAAAAATTCCAAATATTCCCATAGTTCTTTGACACTATCACAATGACTCACAACATCATCAATAGTCGGGTCTATAGAGTATTTTAGATTTGATTAAACAATTTATAATCCTCCATTAACCATTTCTTCTGAGCAACAACATCAATCTTAGGAGGCAGATTACTAGTTAAATGATCTTCTAAATCTAAACTAGTCACAAATCTACGAATAGTTCTTTTCCACTGTGCATAATTTTTTCTTCCAATCAATTTCCTATGAGTAATTCTGGATTGAACCCAACGTAATTTCAGTAATAGTCTTCTTATCTCCACCCATATCACTACTCTCAGTCATTTTTCAATTGACAATATTAAGCAGATAAAGGAGGAAAGAAATGGTAGAATAAAAAAAGAGTATACCTCGGACTAGTTAGAACAAGATGCTTCTCCACTAAGTAAATACCAATACGTAAATCCGAAGCATTCAGCAACACCATAGAAATATCCCAGCAACCTCACCAAACCAACACAACAGAAGGAAGCTACGACTATCTTCTACACTAATACAGACCAACAATTCCCCAAAACTGACAGGATATCTAGATAGGGATAGAGGAGGCGATGCTGGAGTAAGAAACCGATGTGGAAGACGGCGGCTCATGTGCCCTCACGTGCTGGCGCGTGGAGACGGTGTCTGAGGCTGGGCGGCACGTGGGCATCATGTGCTCAAGATCTGATGACTGAATTTTAGGGGATGGTTGATCAGCACCAGTAGTGTCTTATGAAGGAGGAGGTAAGAAAAAATTTCTCCAAAGAAATGTATCACCCATATTGTTGGTATACTGCCTTACAATAGGACAGAAAACAATTTAAAGAAAACTACGGAAGAGACCTAGAAACACGACTAGGCTCTGATACCATGAGAAGAATGAGAAGAAGTTTTCTGTATATTATTGAGAATAATATTACAGGTATTTATACTGAATACATAGGTTTAAACTAGGAAAATAATCCCTATAATCATGCTAAATCTCTATAACTCTGATATTTACATTAACTACATAATCCTTATAATTACGTAACTGATATATTCTGTAACAATTTTCATTAATAAAATCTCTAATATCTAGTTGCTTTGTAGGGATATTTAGTCCCTTCATATTCCACGCAGCAACAATCATGTTTCCATTATGGAAGAAGACTTTTTCTTCTTCTTAGTGGGCTTTCTTCTTCTGGGAGTAACAAAATCATCCTTCTTTTCTTGCACATTGCTGGCTTTGTAACTTGCTGTTTGTGTAGCCTGTATCCTCTTGGCTGTTGGAGGTTTCTGCCTTCAAGCTTAGTTATTCTCATCGATATTCACCATACTTGGTTCAATGGAGTTTAACTAATATTGCTTGATTCCTTGCATAATTTTTGATTGTGTTAGGCTTCCAAGCATATGGAGCTCGCTCAGTGTCTTACTCAAAATCCATATGGTCATTGAGCCTCATAATGGGAATTTGATTTGTTAAATCCCTCATAGCTTCTACCAGAACGCATACTCTTGCAAAATTAGTTATTTTTATTTTTACAGTAGCCTGATCCAAGTACAGAGATTTACTTGCAAAGCTAGCTATGAAACTTAGTTCGTTAGTGATCCAATATTCTAGTGGAAAACCATGAAGACACATCCAGACAGGTATGTTAGTAGATCTAATATCTTCAATTACTATTCTAGGTCTCCAGTTTTGCAACAGTATGGGTTTGTTTTGAATATTGCCATGGACCAGTTACTATTACCTTCATAGCGGCATTGCTGTAGGAGAATCTGAAGAAAAAGATGTCCTCGTTAACCAGTACCTTTGTAAGTCCAAATAGCTTTCATTTTGATTAAGCCTATGATTGCACTGCAGGATATGATACTCTTCTGTACATGAAGTAATCGATGACTGTTGCATTCCATCTAGCAGCTCCTTCTTTCAGAATTTCAATTTGGAGAGACAATTTCTTGTTCACCAGTAATGCAGCTTTGTTTACTTATTTCAATCTCCTACTACCTGTGTCCATGTGTACATACTGGGTGGTTGAACTGCAGTGTGAGAGCTATTATGGAGAGAATTGCTTGCCTGCTACTGTTGTATTTTCGGATCCAAGGTTGAAGGAAGCATTTTTTGGGTGGGTAGGATGGAAATAGGTGGTGGGAAATCTTGCGAGTTTCACTGTCAGGCGTGGTGTTTGGAAAGGCGAGGGTACTAGGGCCAACAAGGTTGGTTTTCTCTGTAACGTAGAAGTGCAGTGTGATTCCAAACGAGCATTGAATTTGTAGAAAACCTATAGACGAGCTTCCCTCTACTCACATTTCTCTTAGCCTGACAGCCATCATAGACTAGTAGTATGCAATATGTTCAGGAAGTAGGGGAGGAAATTCGTTTAGATATGGGAGGAAAATAAAATTTTAATAATATAATAAAATAAAAATTTGAAATCATATTTTATTCTGAAGTAAAGCTTCGTTTCTTGTAGCTCTTTTCAAATTCATGAAAATTATTATATTTACAAAAATATCTAATTTTTAATAGTATTTAAATATTACAATTTCTTTTTAAGTATATGCAAAAAAAAAAAAGTAATAGCTAGTATCAAATATATTTTAAAAGTTGAAGTTGAAATTGTATTACAAAAGAACCAACGTTTTTACGACAAATGAGACCAAGATTTAAAGGACTTGATTTTAGGAATGGCAAAATAGTTGACAATTTTTTTATTTATAAAAATTTATTCATTTTGTTATTAAGATGGAAATTAGGAATTTATACATTGATACCTAGAATGAAAGTAAGAAGAAGAGGAGGAGCAAAGTGATTGTATAATAAATCATTTGGTTCTTAATTCTTGTATTGAAAGTAGAAGATTAAGAAAAATGTGATCATGCAAATAAAGCATTTGAAAGTTTCTTCAATTACAAATCTTCTAAAGGATTGGGCTTTTGGGGTTGATTTACTTAAATAGAATTTAGAGTATTTAATATTTTTCTAAAAGAATTAGACTTTTGGGCTTAACTTGAACCAAGTGTGTTTTAGACCATCTTATATTTTTTTGAAAGAATTGAACTTTTGAACCTAACCTGACCTATCAAACTTAACCTGACTAAATTATGTTTTATTCCAATTAAAGTTTGATTTGGTTTGGGATCGAGCTAATCTTCTTAAGCTTGATTGATCCATTATAAAGTTAAGGAACATAAAAAGACTTATTGAAGATATACAATACGATGAATGCTTGTCTTGAACTAGTAACTGACATTGATTATCAAACTGAATCTTACATTGTTTTGGACTTACAATGAAGATGTTATATTTGTTTTTAATTACATTAGGATGTTCTTTGTTTCTACATTAAAAGCTTATTTGGCTCCAAATAAGTGCTATCTGATCTTTATTTTGTTGTTGGCATTTATATAAGTTTCATATATGATAAAAATTTTCCTAATATAATATATAGTTTTGTTAGGAAGGAATTTTGTTAGCTGGTGTATCTCCGAACAATTGAGTGTTCCTCTCCCTTTAAATGGAGCAATTAAAAATTGATCTCAACATGTTTACATCACCTTTTATATGGAATTTCAGCTTGTTAATCCACCCTATGATGTTCTCTTAGGTTGTGAAGGGGTATATGACTTCACATCTGACTTGCATCTGTCACCATAACTTAGTTGTGAATTGACGTTCATGAAAAAGTGAAAAATACTTTCATCCTTTTGTTTGCAAAGTTTACAAGTTAAGTTAGAGCTCTCTTTGACTTTATCTTTTGTGTTCAATCTCTTTTTAAACTACCAACCATAATATAATGGTAAGTTTTGGGTAAGTTAAATCTTGAAAATACTAGTTTTGTCTAAGTGAGTATCTCTTGATGTTCCTTGATAAGGTCTAAGCATGATTTCTTACGAACTTTCTTGATTTGTGTTTGAGCCATACGGTAAAGTCTTCTCTGTTTAGACTAGAGTAGTAGTTATAAAGATTATCCCTAATAGCTGAGAATTTCCGCGCATTACACATCCATTGGTTTCCATTATACTTTCTTTTGCATTAGCAAGTGATTGACTAAATGTAGTTTAAGTGTTCTATATAGTGGTCCTAGACCATTACAATTATCAAACCAAAATAAAATGTCATTTCTATTGCCAACTATCGCTTTGAGCTCCAGCCTAATAGATTTTCTTAACTTTTACATTTGATTTGGGGGTTTACGTATTTATGTTTCTCCTTTGGTTCTAGAAGTTATAAGATTTTAAGTTGTGGGAATGCATTTATCTTAACCATATCGATACATTGTCATTGAATAATCTTCAGATTCTCTTCATGATTTGCATTTTGCTTATAACATGAATTCTACTAACCCCAAGCCCCTTTTATACTTAGGAGCATATATATTTGTTCACTTTACTTTGAGGCTTTTCCTTTTCTTGGGTCCCCCCTATTAAAAGAAGTTTTTAGTGATCCTCTCTATAGCTTTGACTAGGCTCCTTAGTAATATAAGATGTGAGCTCTAATAGTGCTGTATATTGTTGGAATGATATCACAAGCTGCATTCTTCTCATATAGGGTAAGAATTTATTTTGCAAGCTACTAGTTCCCTTATTGACTTGTGTCAAATAAATGTTACCAATCTTTAATATGGGTCTCATATAGTGACAATGCTTGAAAGTTGCTTGTTAGATTTGATAGCCTAATATTTTAACTACTTCATTTGTAAACTAAAGGGTCTTACAAATACAAAAAGTAAAAATTTTGAATTATTAATGATTATATGGAACATTTCTTTGAATGTTTGCAAGGATTGCATCAGAGTACATAGTTTATCTCCACAAAGTATTAAAAGGTCACTAGCAAATGCAAGGTTAAAAAGTTTAAGCCCCTTGCATTTACTAGGATATATAAATCTTCTAATGAGCTCAATATTATGAGATATGAATCTAGTTAAAATTTTTGAATTATTAATGCTTATACTAAACATTTCTTTGAATGTCCACAAGGATTGCATCAAAGTATATAGTTCATCTCCACAAAGTATCAGAAGGTCATTAGCAAATGTAAGGTTAAAGAGTTTTAAGCCCTTTGAATTTACCATGATATATAAATCTTCCATTAAGCTCAATATTATGAGATGTGAATCTAGTTAAGGCCTCAATATGAAGAGTTAGGGGGACATAAGGTTTCTTTGCCTCATCCTTTTAGCAACAGTAAATAGTCTAAGTGGCACTCTATTAATAAGAATACTAAAAGAAATAGTGGTTATGCACTAACATATCCATTTTGTAAAATGTTTAAGGAATCTAAAAATCTTAAGGCAAATGAAAATGAACTTCCACTTTATTGGATCAAAGGCCTTATGGAAGTTAATTTTCAAGATGCAACATTTGATTGACAACTTATTATGGCAATTTTTAAAGAGATTTTGAAGCATTAAAAGATTATCCCTAATATAGATTATCCCAAATATCTCTACCTTTAATGAATGCACTTTGTTTGGCAATGATCAGGCTCCTCAATGCTCCTTCTAGCCCCTTTACATGCATCTTAGAGATTATTTTATAGATGGCATTGCAATAGAAGATATGTCTAAAGTCATAGAGATTGTTTGTATTAGTTACCTTAGGAACTAGGCATATATAAGTCTTGTTCATCTACCTTAACATCTTTCTCATGAACGATTCCAAAATCACCTCAATTACCATATCACTGACTACATTCTATATCTTTTAGAAGAAAAAAGTCATCAAAGCCACTAGGATTAGGGGCTTTTTGGGGGTTAATGCTGAATAAGGCACTCTCTACATCAATTTTGGAGAAAGGTATGAAAAGTAGAAGTAGGGTCTAGAGGGGTGAAGATAAAGGAGTTTAATTAATGGAGGTATACATTTAGATGATTCTTATAGGATCTCTTCAAAGAGGTCAAATGTCAACGTTTTAAGTTTATCTTGTTTAATATATAGGTTACAATATTGATCAGTCAATGCATTAGTTTGTTTTGATTTCTTTTAGCAAGAATGACAATATTAAAAATTTGGTACTCCTGTCCCCTTATTGAGCCATTGAATTCTTTATTTTTGGAGCATCAAACATTTGTTAGTTTTTAAATCCTAGATATAATTGCCTAGTTGTTGATTTTCTACATTCTTTAACTTTTCATTGCTAAGGGAGTAGTAAAGTTCTTTTTATACCTTGCCTAGGTTTCTTTTTATATTGTTAACAACTAGTTCTATACTGGAGAAAATGGATTTATTTATCAAATTCAATTCTCCTTTGATGTATTTTAGTTTTTCTATATAAATATAGGCCTTATATTATCCTTTGATGCACTTTAGTTTTTTAATATATAAATATAGGCTTTATAATCCTTTAACGTTCATATGAATTACCTTCCTAACTACTTTACCAGACCTTGGAATAATTATTGAATCTAAACAAGGCCTTTATGGGTTTAGCTTAGAGTAAGTTATACACCTTAATATAGGAGTTGAGTTATATGAATCAAGGCTATTGAGTACCTTAATGTTTCATACTATAAAGGCAATATATAGGTGGTCAGATTTGAACTTGCATTATTATTCTTCTTTCTTCCTAGTCTTTTCTTAACAGTGGAGAATTCTTCTTCTACACTAGCATAAATTATTTAGGGTCCATTTAAGTGGTTAGCCAGTATTAGTGGATGAAGCTGATTTGCAGCGCTTGTTAGCTCTTTTCCACTTCTTTCCACTAAGTAATCAACTCCTAAGATTTGGTTTGGTGTTTGGTAGAATCCTCTCCCTTTTATTTATTTTTTGATTAGGTATATACTTTACTTCCTTGAGCTTATTAGTTTTATCATTTGTTTGCTCAGTAATCCTTTTATCTTTCTACAATTCATTTAAGGTTCTTGTGCAAAATAATCTACCAACTGATTTTTATTTCTTTCTTTAAGGCTTCATTAGTTATCACTAGTAAGAAATGGATTCTCTACTTGCTCATTCGATCCTTCCTGATTTACTACCATTATTTTTAACTTAATAGGGAGGTCCTTATTACTATCCATCTTAACAAATACCAGGTCATAGATAATTCTTTTAAGCTTAATAGTTTGAGCATTAGATAAATAGGTTTTCTCAAGGAACTAGCTAAGTAACTAAGTCCCATGGTTATCTAATATTCTAGTGGAATGTTGTGAAAGTTTTCACATACCAGATTTTTTTTCTTACTCATATATTCTTTGCATTGGTATCCATACTTGTATTAACAATGGTTTCCCTCCTATGTGCCATAGGCCCGAGTAAATAACACATTGGTAGCTGGCTATGTGCTATAGGCCTGAGTAAATAACACATTGGTAGCTAGCCTTAGAGCTTAATTTAAAGAGAAAGAAATCTTCCTTATTAATGAACGTCTACTTCAATCCATGTTTTCCCATGTGCTATAGGCCTGAGTAAATAACACATTGGTAGCTGGCCTTAGAGCTTAATTTAAAGAGAAAGAAATCTTCCTTATTAGTGAACGTCTACTTCAATCCATGTTTTCCCTATGTTTTTTCAGCCCAAAGCTCCATTTTTGGAAATGAAGGTCATTTCTTAACGAAATATTCTATTAATGTAGTAGACCAATGTATGGCTTCAACTCCCAGCACCTCCAAAGGTGGTAACCCACTTGAACTTCTCTTTTGCTTGTTATTAAGAAAAGTTGGGTTTCTTTTGATTATTGATATCACCTACATCATTGCTCCAACTTTCTATTTTGGTTACCTAGGAAGTTAAAGAGTTTGTCCACCTAAATTTAAAGGAAGTTTAAGAAACTCCTTAGTGATTTATTAATGAGGGATATTGGGACAAGATTGATAGACTAGCAAGGTAGAAGAAGAGGTAATCACATTTTCAAGCAGCAGTGGGGATGGTTAAAAAACATGAAGGGTGATAACAAGCAAATTCTTCATTATTATAAATGAGAAGGAACTAAGTTAAATCTTTGTTAGAAGACTGCCTGCCTAAGTTAACCTGAAAAGGAAAAAAAAGGAGCTTTTTTAGTATGTGGCTTTTAGTGAAAGGTTAGAATCTCTTTAAGATATAATATCTAATATTAGTCCTTATTTATTAAATATCTTATGGTTGACCCTAAAGTTTTTCAAATTTTACAATAAAGAGTGACTCAATTAAATTACTTCAACTATTCTTTGAACATAACTCATTAGGTATCCAAATATATTGATAATAGATAAAAATTATCAAGTTAAACTATAGTTAGAATGAAAAATTATCAAGTTAAACTATAGTTAGAATGAGATAAAATTTAACTCCTTAATTTATCCTTAAATTTTTAATTAAATAATTGGTATCTATATATTAAGATTGGTATTTAGCAACTCATCATGACAACTCAGATATTAGGAATATTTTGGTGATTTTGACTAAACTTTTGTGCATAATTTTTGGTATAATTCAATCTTTTCTTTATATAATGTTTTGATTAGATATATCGTTTGAAATTAATATCTATTCTATTTGAGCCTAATCATATTCATTATCCAACATTAGTTAACTAATTCTTTTAATGACATTTGAAAATTATTTTGAAAGTGTTATTCCACCTTAATGATTGTGTATTTTTCTTATATTATAGTCTAGTAAATATAATTATCGTTACCATAAGAACAAGTACTAGTAATAAATATCTTTTTATTATCTAATCTATCAAAACAAATGATTAAATTAAAAGGAAGGTTAATTTAAAAAATTACCAATCTAAATAACAAAATAAAGTAATAAAAATATTGAAGCAACCAATTGATAAATAAAACTAGATGTAAAATCCCTAAAATCTTTCTATACCTAGATTTATCTTGATTATATTACTAGCATTAGTTTCTTAGATCGGTAACAAAATTATAACTATATTCTTTTCTAAGCAATATAACTTTTATCCTTAAATTGATTGATTAAAATTTATTTTTAATTAGAATCCCTAAAAACATATTAACTTGTTCTATGAATTTGGTTATTAGATTTGACTCTAACCCAAAGATTTATGTGGTCTTACTTCTGGGATTCCCATTAACGTATTATTCATGTCACGACCTATTCATATATATGATTTCTAAATTCTTATATATGAAATCTAAATTTGAATCAAAATGCTAATATATTTCAATTCAATCACAATAAGTAATCGTAAATAATTCGTAATAAAACCTCAGTCTTTCATTAAATCAAAGGGTCATACACACGCAGTGATGGGATTCATCCTAACTAAATTTATCCAAATTTAGTTATCCAATTTTTTATTTTTGTGTTCTTTCTTAGTTGTTTTTTGTTTTCTTTATCTTACTATTGACTAAAATTTGATCTTTCTTAGTTGTTTTTTGTTTTCTTTATCTTACTATTGACCAAATTTATCAAATTTGGTCAATAGTAAGATAAATTTGGTCAATAGTAAGATAAAGAAAACAAAAAAAAACTAAGAAAGAACACTAAATGAAAAAAAAACTAATTTGTATGGATCTTGAAATCTTAATGAAAGTCCCTTCTTTTTTCTCTAAAGTGTCTTTCTTCTTATCTTAAGCGGCTCTAGTTTGTGTCCGTAATGATTTGTTACCATCTAATTTTCAAACTCCCTCTTTTATTTCAGAAAACCCCTAAAATTATGGATCCAACATTTCTACCTCTCTTACCAATTCCTAATTTATATTAAAAAATAGTGCCAATATAGGTCCTTAATACAAACTGGTGTTCCTAGACAATACATAGGGGTTTAATATTGTATCATGTTTTTGGTTCATGGTTCATTTCTTTAAAATCATGCTAAAAGGCACTCCAATTTAGCTCCAAAATTTGTTTTTTATTCATTAGAAAGATCAAACAAAGCTTACAAGCAAAATATAGGCCACATTGAATATCAAATCTTATAAAAATCATTTTAAAAAAAGCAAAATACTCTCAAAATCATGCTAGAAATGTAACATAATCAACACTTAACAAATTCTACCATATGTAAGAACTTTTTTGCCTTTAAGAAAATGAATTTCATCAATCTCTACTTAAATGAGTGGAAACTCTAAAAAATAATTTAATAAATTAATTGGATTAATCAAGAATCTCCATTATTCATTTAATTGCAATGTTCATTAATTTTCTAAGCATTTAGCTACTTGTCTCAAGACATAAGTTAATTCAATTTAACTTTATAATCCTTCAAACTTTAACTCAATGCAAAAATTCAATTGAATGTCGATGCAAGCTGACCGCACTAAAAATTAAAACTTAACTCTACGCAATTAAACTTGTAGCAGTGGTGAGAATGTATCGTATCCACAGAGAATGCATGACTAAGTTTTGTATTGAACTAAATAGTATATTGATATGGGTGGGGCTTTAGGATAAATCCAATTAATGCAATCAAATAAAATCAAACTACTAAAAAATTTAACAATTCAAAGATGCAAATATTAGTCAATAGATTTAAGCCTAGTTCTCGGTTCAATCTCCACACTTGCATAAATATGCATAATCAAATTTAATGTTGTTCTTGTACCTCTTCTTGAAATTGTTAGCTATGGATTATCAACAAGCCTTGTTAATCCTAATTGTCCCTCAGATCATAACTAACTAAAACAAGCTCTTTAATTAAATCTAACTGTTAGACAACAAAGAACAAGCTCTCTAAATTTAATGTGAAAACAATATTAAGAATTAGGAAAATAAGTTAATATAAGTAATATACACACAAGCTTAGCTTATTTAACTTATGAAATATTATCCCCAATAATTTCCAACCATTAGTTTACCAAAATTAGATCAGATTAACAATAAATATGAATGTAATTAAGATTCTGGTAATAAATTTATGCATGAATGATCTGTGAAGCCCTATCTAAATCATTCATACATAAATTATACAATCTATACACAAAATAAAACATTTAATTTCAAAAGAGAGATAAGAATAATGTTATTGACATTGATTAATGAGCAAACATGTTATAAAGCCTTGATATCCCCTTTGAATTGGAAGAAAAAGGATCCTCTGTTCATAGTTTTCCAAAACACACATCTAAAAAGAAGAATGTGTCACTTTGTGCCCCTCCTATATATCTCCTTTAAGTGGCCTATGAAATGGCCTTTTATACTTCATAATTATGGTTTCTGGAATATACACAATCAGTTTCATGGCTGTTTAAGTGACCATGTACACTAGTTCATAAAAGTTGCAAAGATACATGTTTTCAGTTAGTTAAAGGGAAATAGAAATGACTATGTAACTCACTTACTTAGGCTTGTATGTTTCCACATGGTTGAAACAACATCTTTGATGTCATATAGGTTTATAGTGACTTAAACAGTCCCTTACACAGTCGTGTAAGTTTTACACACACATGTATGGCTCTATAATGACTCTAATTCTTCCATTCTTTATCCTAATTTTACTTTAACTCATCTCTTTTTGATCCATGAAGGCAAATAAGACCAAGCATTGGCAAAACTGCACCAAGGCTATGAATTTAACTCATTTTGGTTCTTTTTCCTTCAATTTGTACCTAAATCAAAATATGAACCAAAATAAGTATCTTAGACATAATATAAACATTAATTAGTAAGTATTAGGGAATAAATAAATAATCAGTTAAATACTTATCAAGTTCTCCCACACTTAGCCTTTTACTATCCTTAGGCAAAACTAAAGATCAAAATCAAAGCAGTTTCTCTTTAACCATATTTTTTAAGAATAAATAGTCATAAGAAAAGAATAACTTTCAAAACTCACACTGAGAATTGAACATTAAATACTATACTCATGATTAACCAAAAAATATTTCCTTCAAAAACTGAGTAATCCATAGGTACACTCAAACATCTTCCATGATCAAGATACTCCATAACTTTGCTTATCTTTCAATTCTCCGCCACTAAAGATTCATAGGCATAACAAGAATTAAAGGAAATTTCAGGGTTGTAATGGAGCTAAAGGTTAAGGTGAGAAATATTTCGGTCATGTAGTTCAAAAGCCATCAAAACTAGTAAAGCAGGAAGGATGCTCAACTGAGTATTGAGTGAAAAAATTAACATTCAATCAAATCTGGGTATCATTGGCTATGATGAATGTAAAAACTCTGTTTAACAACTTATATTTAGGCCTTCAAACTACGAACCATATAAAGCATAAAGAATTAAAAGAAATCACCTATAAGAATAATGATAAACAATCCATTATACCTATAAGGAGTGATCCTTTGAATAATGATGAAAAATCCATTTTAACTATAAAGAGTGACCGTTCATAGCGACTTCTCACTTATTTACATCACAATTAAGTCACCCATTCCTTATAACTTTAGAAGGAAAGATTAACATGAATTACTGATTTTATAAATGATTTTCCTCCTCGATAACTCTTTTCTTTTTTCTTTTTTTTTCTTTTTTAAAGAAAAATAAGAACAAAGACTAAGATACAGAGATACTACATTAGCAATGGAGGGTCACATTCCATCAACTATAAGCAACTCGCATATATGAGCACCACTACATTTATTCTTTTGTGTATCCACGAATATCAAAAATAAAAAAAGCTTCACTAGCTCTAAAACTTGGGTAAGACATTTTTTGTTAAGTTAAAGGTTTGTAATGTGGTTAAAAATAAAGAAAAGACTCGTAAGGCTAAAAAAGGCTTAATCAAAAAGACAAATCATGTCGTTATATAGTCTTTTTTTGGCTAATATAGCTTACAAAACAAAGAATGACTATATCATTTTTATGTTAACAAAAGTGATAAAAGTGCAACCTCAAATAGAAAATCAAGGCAAAAACAAGAAAGTACATGTCATAAACGTCACATATGAAATAAAGACAATGAGATTGATATAAATGTGCTAGTTTAAGAGGCTTAAAATCTCATTGGCTTATATCTATCCACTAGTCACTACTCCTCTAAAAGAACAAAAGTAAAAATACATACTTAAGTTTTTATGAATTTCTTCGGTTACAATCCTAGAAGTGATAAAAAAGAGAGAATATTTTATTTTTATTTTTTTCATTTTTAATTATTAAAGCAAACAAAAGGCACTCACAAACAATCTAACAATCAGTTTTACCTCTTCCACACTTAAAACTTACATTGTTACCAATGTAACATTAAATGTCAGAGAGAAAACATTCAATAAATATAAAAACAAAATTACAGAAGAAAAGGAACAAAATCCCCTTGAGTTGCTTCTTATGTAGCATATTTGTTTATTATTGTTGGCTTGACTCCATGTTTTCTTCATCAAGTGCTATAATTTGCTTCAAGGGCTACCACTTTCATATTCTCCATTTGAAATCCTTTATAGTAAGGCTTTAAGAGATGATCATTCACCTTAAATGTCTTCCCTATTTTTAGAATTTGTATCTCTACCACACCATATAGAAAAACATTATAAGCCACTAAAGACCAACCTAGTGAGAACGCAACTTACTTGGAATCATTTTAAGTGTAGAATAATAAAGAAGCACTTTTTAACCAATAATAAAGCTTTTCCTCAGAAACTACCTTGTCATGGAAAGCTTTGGTTTATTCCTTATAGATGATTGCATTCTCATAAGAGTCGTTCCTTATCTCTTCAAGATCTTATAATTGTAACTTCCTATGCACTCCCACTTCATAAAGGTTCATGTTGCAATGCCTGATAGCCCAATATTCCTTATGTTGTAGCTCTATAGGAATATGACCTGACTTTTCAAATACTAATCCATATAAGGACAATACCGATTGGTGTTTTATAGACTATCATATAAGCCCAAAGTGGATCATCCAATCTCAAGCTCCAATCCTTATTGTTAGATTAAACTGTTCTCTTTGAGATCAACTTGATTTCTCTGTTGGTCACCTCATCTTGGCCACAAGTATTGATAGGAAGTGGAAACCTTATATTGAGGGTGACGGATGAACAAATCATATTGAGGGCTTTCCCATTCTTACTGAAAGATGCAGCAAAGGAATGATTATTTGATCTACCTGCTGGGAGAGTCAATATATGGATCAAGATGAAAAGGCCATTTTTGGGAAAATATTTTCTAGCATAAAAAACAACCAATATAAGAAAGGACATCTGTGGGATAAAGAAACACAACAACGATTCCATTTATGAGTACTGGGAATTCTTTAAGATGAAGTGCGTTAGTTGTTCACAACACAACATTTCAGAGCAACTTCTTATCCAGTATTTCTACGAAGGATTGCTACGTATGGAGAGGAGTTTGGTTGATGCAATGAGTGGAGGGGCATTATGTGAGAAGACTACCATAGAAGCCAGGATTTTAATTGAACGCATAGTTACTAAACTCAACAATTCGACACTTGAAATGATATTCGCTGTGTAAATGAGGCAAGTACTTCATCCATCAAACATAGTTTAGATGAGCTAATGTCTTTTGTTAGAAAATTTGCTGTTGGATAGGCATAGGTAAAAACATGCAAAATATGTGCAAATACATGTCTTCCGACTGATGGGTGCCCAATGTTACAATAGGGAAGCACAAAATATATAAATGATGAGCGAGGAAATTTTCCTAACCAGTACAACCTGTATTCCTATACGTATAACCCAAGTTGGAAAGATCATCCTAACTTGAGTTATGAGGGAAATAGATAATAGAATCACTTCTAGAATAGGCCACCAGGAGCACAACAATTCCAACCAAGGCCACAAGCCTCTTCCTCGAATTCAGGTCCATTTGTGGAAGACTTAGTTAAGAATCTTACTACTAGCACTCTTCAATTTCAACAGGATGTAAAATTGAGCATACAGAACTTGGAAAACCAAGTGGGTTAGATGGCGGTGGCTGTGTAACACACCACTCTCATATAGCATATGCCCGAACATATCGACAGTATTCGAAAATATACTCTACAAGGATGGCACATTAAGACGATCGAAGTTACACATTATAAAATTTTTAGACATTAAACACATCTTAAGCAACTCATATTTCATTTTGACTTATTTCATTACAAACATGTCCAGTCATAAATGTTATTACACTTTAGAATTCATTTATACAATCTACAACAGTTGCAGAATACAATGCTTAATACAAATTCATTGAAGATATATACAGGTGTAAACTAATCTCGACCCTTAACTCATGTTCATTTGCAATGGCTATACTCCAATTGGTCTAACTGGATATCTCTTCTAAACCTGAAAAGTCATGTTGCAATTTTGATGGGTATTGCGAATTCAGTAAGCGAACCATCATTGAGGAGCTCACTTAAATACATATATATGTCACATATAATCAAATTCACAATTGTTCCTTTTCTTAGTAAGACATAATAAATGTCACACATACCATATACTCCTTTCAGGTAAAATTTGATCATGCATATTGCAATCAATCACATTATCAACAAATACACAATTATGACATATCACTTAATCATCACAATTTCATATATGTACAAATGTAGATGTATATGAGACTCCGTAATTGTTATTATTTGTTGTAACCGAGTGCCTTTTAGAAATAGATACAGATACTGTCCTGTACCTATTATGGGTACTGGACTCATTAATCATGGAGCCAAGTTCTACGTGCAGATTACAAATTTCTAAGCTTAAAGTTCTTTCGGATTGGCTACTCCGGTCATATCGCCTTTATCTGATCATTCATTTAATGTAATACATCAAATCTCAAAATACGCCATGAATAACATTTACTTATGGTGTATAGACAGAATCTCATATTCATCAGACCTTAGTCCGAAATTCAACTTTCGTTAAGTATACAGATATCATTCAGATTCATATGCTCATATGCAATCAGATCACTTCCAATACATTCCCAAATATCAAACTCCTCGGGCTATTAATGTTTGAAATTCAAATACTGATTATTAACAGTTCAATAATTAGAAGTTAAACAGATATAAATCAATCCTAGTGATATCATCTAGGTTGACTCATAGTATGCTCAAGATTAACATTTGCCCTCATAATCTGGAATCGTCTAGATGCTGGAGTTCACTCTTGTGTATCTATTTTCATGTATACATACATATTTCACATATTATTACATTGATCACTCAAATGAGTATTCAGTAATACACACACATATATATGTGTCATGTATAATACATGCTCAATTTGACTATTTTTTAGGTATGTATCCTTATTCACAAATTTTGATTATTCAAACATCATAGTTTGTACATAGCTAGTCTGCAATTAGGTTAAAACCTTAAGTATACTTGATCATGCTCAATTCATTAACCATACATTTACTAACTCTTTTCTAGCATTACAAGTATTTTTATACTTCCCAATTCTCATTCATTCATTCATAATGCGACATTCATAACCTTTGGAATACATTTGCATTCATATGCACATCTTCCTTCCTTTAACACTCTTTAAGTACAAACTTAGATATATTAATAACAAACAATCTTTTCCTTAAGGTGTAACATCATTTAATATCTTCAAATTATCAAACACTTTAATCGACTTATCAAGCATCAATCTAGGATTATTTCAAACCTTAATCAAGTCGAAGTACACCACATTAAAGTGACTTGTCCTCATATGGTTCAACAATTTCCTAAATTAGAAAATACTTGTCAATTGTACACTAATTATACTTCAATTCCTTATCAAAATCATCTTCAATTCTAGCTCAAACTTATTCAATTGATAGCTCACAATTCATTGTTTTCTATGCATCAAAACCAAACCAAAAATTATCATTGAACATCATTTCTAGAACTCATTTCATCATCAACATCATATATATTTCATGCCAATTTATTCATCATCATCATACTATTAAACCATGTCATAAAGATAAGATGTTTACTTACCTTTTAAGCTCTAATACCACCTCAAAACATCAAGATAAACTCCATGCTTGCGAGAACATCACAAATTTAGGGTATAATTGAGTTAGTTTTTTGACAAGGGTAGAAGATAACCATCAGCTGGTTCTTAGCTATTTTGTGAAGGATAGATGTCTAGCTTTGATGTAGCAATTAAAAAGGATTAAACCAAAATACAAAGAAGGAGGCTAGGAGTAACTTTCGGTGGAGAGTAAGGAAGAAGGTGAAGTTTCAACAAAAACTTTGCCACCTTAACTTCATGCAAAGCAAGATGTCTTCATCATTTAATGATATGTGTCATTAAGCATGTCCTCCATTTGTGCACTCAATATGCTACCATTTGTCTCCTAATTATTGGTCCACATGTCACACAATAATTGGTCCACTTGTCATTCTATAATTGGTCTATATGTTACTCATTTAACTATGTCAAATGTCACTCAATTTTAGGCTTAATCATCCTAATTTTCACGTCACTCAATTTTAGGCGTAATCATCCTAATTTTCATGTATCAATTTATCTAGCCACTTAGCATTTTTCCTAGACTAAATGTACATATTAATTGATCAATCTCCTAATTGTGACATTAATTCCAAGTTGCGAATTATAATCATCAATTCTTATCATTGGTAAACTAAAGTACAAGACATTGGAAAAGCATATTCATATCTCATATCACATTTAATTTCATACCCCATAACATATCAATTGAGTGCCATTTATCTTTCACAATTCATGTGTGTATGCTCATATTATGCCTTTGAACACAATTATGAAATCATGTTATGGATATCCCAATTTCATTTTACATGTTGACACTCATATGACTTATTAGTCTAACTCTTTAAATCTCTCAGTCATTTGAGAGATAGGATGCTACAATTCTCCCCATCTTTAAGACATTTTGTCCTTGAAATGCTTAACTAACTGATTCATCAGATGGGGTAATGCTGTCTCATATTTTTCTCAATCTCCCAATTAGCTTCTTTTCTTGAATAATCTTCTTCAATCATTCAATGTTCTCATATCTTATCGACTTATCCTAATGTTTGACCATTATTACTAGTTTCTCCACACATTTCAAATCATTTATAATCTTAACTTCTTGAGTTGGTAACACATTCATCTAATCTAACTTGTATCTTCTGAACATA
This sequence comes from Erythroxylum flavicans, assembly GCA_027576715.1. Classification (NCBI taxonomy): domain Eukaryota; kingdom Viridiplantae; phylum Streptophyta; class Magnoliopsida; order Malpighiales; family Erythroxylaceae; genus Erythroxylum; species Erythroxylum flavicans. Next base: position 25,958,591 of record JANZXP010000195.1, on the reverse strand, counting down.
ATAGCATATATTACAGTGTGGACCAAAGTTCTTCTCACAATAGCAATAACATTATCTAAAATTCAAGAATCCAATAATGTAGTTGGATACTTTACAATAAACAAAATACATGCATTCTCTATAATATGTTCATTTTTCTCATGCCTGAGTTTTATATCTATCTGACTCCAATGTTCATTTTTGATTCGTTCAATATTCATCCATTCCTAGCAGTGGAACTTTTGGTCTACTTGATATAATTAGGTGAAATCTTCATCAAAAAAAGATTTCTCCCCATAATCATCTATACTGTTCACATAATCCTTATCAATCAACTATTTTCATATTTGCTTTTCAACCATATTACCATAATAAGATCAATTATTATCATATCTCACATGACCAGGATGTTCTATATATTGAAACTCAATGAAGCAATAGGCATGTTCATCTACTTTTATGTTTTAGTATGTACCATCAAGATCATTACATCTTATACAGAGATTTATTTTTGAGAAATCATCAATTAATATCTTAAGCTAATGATACTTTGATCTCAATTGATTCTAGATAACATTCGAGTATTTTATGACAATACAAAAGTTACTTCTCCATAGTAGTTATCATTTTATTAAATTAACATAATTCAATGCTTCCATTGTGCTACTCTGAGTCATCTTAGAATTTTAACTAAGGAAACCATAACTTAAGAGCATTTCAATATATCATAGATCACTCCCTGTACCATATCCAAGTATATAATACAAATGTACTTAGTAACATCATTCATCAAGATAATCACATTGTCAGATATGCATTCACAATAACTGATCAACTTAATCTTAAGGACTTTTACACATATATCACTATCATTTATTTCACCTTCCATAAATGCCAAGATAACCACATTGTCAGATATGCATTCACAATAACTGATCAACTTAATCTTAAGGACTTTTACAAATATATCACTATCATTTATTTGACCTTCCATAAGTATGTTCTTCATTAATTCAGCACTATAAATTATGTAATCATCATGAAATTTTGATCTCAATCCACTGTTATATCCTTATTCTAAATCATAAACTCTTAATACAATAATCAAACAACTATTTCAATTCTAAGTTCAACCTCTTGAGGTCAAAATAAATTTCATGAAAATGAATAGTGAAAAAAATTTATGTGTTAGTTTAATAAATTACTATTCTGCTGACCTTCAGATTATGAATAAAGCTAATAGCCAGTTGAAAACGTGATGTAGCTGAGTAACCGGATCGATACACATCACAAATGTGTGCCTTCGCATAAAAAGGCTATAATGACGTTTCAACCAAGCTGTTTAATAAATGACTTAGTTGAGTAGCTGGATTCACATTCATCACAAATGTTTGCCTCCGAGTGAAAGGTTAAGTCCTAGATTTAAAAAAAAGTGTTTAAATAACCACCTACTGGACTTAATAAGCTTAAATTTTCATGGAATTATACTTAGGAACAGTTACGAAGTTCGAGGGACCGAAGATTTATTAATGTATGTGTATAATTGAAAAGGGTAACTAAGTAAACACCTAGGTCTTAATTTAGTTGTATATTTAGTTCAAAGCCCTAGACACATATTTTGTTTGTTAATGATTTTCCATAATTCGAATGATTGTGTCCAAGATTAAATTTATTTCTTGAAGTCAAAGCCATTGTCTCATTATTGGATTGTGTGTTACGTGTTTTTATGTGTTTTGTTGTTTTGTTTGCTTGAGGACAAACAAACATTTAAGTGTGGGGATGTTGATAGTTATATTTTGCATGATGTTTTAGGTTGTAATTTGTTAAGTTTTTAGTGTTAAATTTAGAGTTAAGTGTGTGTTTATGTGTTAATTATGTTAGTTATGTGTTTAAGTGGTTTTTATAGGTTAGTTTGAATCTTTGAGCTTAATTGTTATATTTTTTAGGTACCTTGATGTGTGTGTTAGTGTTGCAGGATAAATAGGGAAGAACGATGAGGATTTAAAGAGTTTCGGGCTAAAAGACATAGGCTACGATCATGCATAGTGTCCATGATCGTGACAAAAAAGGAAGAGCCAGAAGCAGCCAGGCCAAGATCGTGCACCAGGGACCATGATCGTGACAAAGAATGTCAAGTCAGGCCATGATCGTGCACTTCAGGCGATGATCGAGACAGAAAGGATAAATCACCAGCCATGATTATGGCAAGTAGCGCCACGATCGTGCCCTGCATCGGGCTGACACAAAAACTTAAAATTTGAGTGATTTTTTGGACCATTCTACCCTAAGTTTGACCTAGGGCTGTTACAGAATAAATAGCACATTACAAGATAGCCGTCAGTAGAGAAGAGAGGGTGAAAAAGAGTCGAGCAAAATAGTGAGTTTCTGCAAAAATTTGAGAGAAAGATAGAGAGATATCAAACGATTAAGGAAGGAGATGAAGGAAGAGAGGTATGGAGATACGTTTGACGCGAAGTACTTCCCAGAACAGGCAGTTTCTCGCAATCACGACCTCCAAGATCCGTTTCTATAGTATTTTCTATTTTTTATGTTGATTTCATTGATGTATGGGATTGAATATTGATTGGAATTGCTATTGTTGAGTGTTGATCTTTTGTCTAAACTCACGTTTGGGTTTTTTTTATTTATTCTTGAGATTAATAAAATTTATTTGAAGGTGTTTTATTTCGATTTAATTGTGATTCAATTTTGATTCTTCATAACTTGGCAATAAACTAAGAGGGTGAGTTGATAAAAATCATCGATTTGGACTGATGAGAGTTAGGTAAATCGATAGGTAGAGAGTTGAATCAAACTAACAGAGTTGTGTAACGAGGGATCGAGCATAGATTCTCGATAGGTTAATAGACAAATTCAGAACTGATTTAGGTTTTGGACCAATTACAGATTGAGAGATTGCAATTTTCATAATTTAAATTAAGGTTAAGAATTATAACTTGAGAGAGAGTAATTCACCCTAAGACCGTTTAGGCCCGTTAAATCAGAGATTACATAATTCGTAGATTTTCTTTAATTTCGAATTGAATCCCCCTTTCTCTCACTTAGTTATTTCTAGGTTGGGTTTCAGATTATTTGTGTGGTTTACTATTTTGTTTAATCTTGTAGCACTTTAATTTCTCAAATTTGATTATTGATTGATTTAATTTCCGCATTAGTTGTTTAATTAGGTTTATTGCAAACTTAGTTGCCTTTAGGTTTTAGGACTAATTCCCTTTCTCATTGGATCGACATCTTAGGTACTACATGAATAAGTCGTTCGCTTGTAGTAATTACCAAGGTTATAATTAGTAAAACTTAATGCATGTAACCTTGAGCGAACAGATTATAAAGGATGTTCCAGTAAGGGTTAATAAATATACCTTTCCCACAGACTTCTACATATTGGACATTAGCGAAGATACAGACACCACGATAGTTATTGGAAGACAGTTCTTGGCCACTGTTCGTTCAATCATTGATGTAGACGGGGGCGAATTAACTCTGAGGATAGGAAAGATGAAATTGACCTTCAAGGTGACTACTACAAGAGAGTACAGATCCCCTTCGCCTCCAGTGGGTATCAAGGAACCCGAACCTTGAGGAGAATGGGAGGATATAGAGGATCCTGGGAATGCTTTTAGGAAGAAGCGCTCATGAAGGAGAAGGTGAGGAAAAGAGAATTGTAAGGAAGGTTGGGACTATAGCATGGTAGCCAACGTTCAAACTTTGAGAATAATGACGGCGCTACCATTGCACCATTTGTTTCGACCACCATGAACATAAAGGAGCGTTGAGCTACTGACATTAAAAGAAGTTCTGCATGGGAGACAACCCATAGAAAATTAAAAAAAAGAAGGTTCGTTGATTACTTTGTTAGAATGTTTGAAATTCTATAGTTAGGATTAGTTTTGTTTTTGAATAAATTCGAGAAAGGAATCAGATTTCAGAATTATGTGGATGATGTTCAAACATGAAAAGAGAGGCGAAAAAAGGGCCATAAAGGATTAGGAAGTGAAATTGAAACAAATAGTGAAAAGAATGAAGAAGGAAATTGGTGTTAGTAGATAGCCACTGGACATGATCGTGGCCTAGCAGGCCACAATCATGGCTTACGATTCAATGTCCTGTTGGTTGAAAGATCATAGCCTGTGATTATGCAGAAAGGGGGAGGACAAATTTCTTAAAAAGAACCATTACCATTTTACCCTTTTTATCAGCTATATATTCAGTTCTAACTTCACTTTTACTTTCAATTTCAATTTCATTTTCATTTTATCTCCTTAGAATTTAAGCATCCATACACTCTTACATCTCTTTAGAATTTTCTTCCTCCAATTTCTTCCAAATTTCTACCCATTCATGCCATGCATTAAACAATCAGCCTAACGGGAACCACATGGATGATAGCAAGTTGCAGGACGTGGACGAAGAAACAGCGCAGCAAACTTTGGCACGCCCTTGTCAATCTACAAAGAGGAGAAAGGTACTCGTTTTTTATCCCTTTGTGCTGGACAAATTGTAGTTCCTAAGTACTTTGATTTTGACACCCTTGATAGGTTAGAATTGGGTGAGCGAGTGGAAAACATAGATGAAAGGATCTAGTGGGCTCAGTTCATATGATTTCAATTTCCTATTTATGAGAAGCTTACACTGGAAATTTTCACTTCCTTGACCTACGATCCTAAGAATCCAAAAGAATTGTGGTTTAGATTGGGAGGATGAGCATATGAATTAAATGTCAAAATTATATGCGAGATAGGCGGATTCCACGAATCCTCCATCATTGACCATTATAAAGACTTTCTCCCTTCCCAATACTGGAATGAGCTTACTGGAATTGAGCAATTTCATGCAAAGAATGCTCATAACAACATTATACGATCCCATGAACACTTGTTGCTGCACAAATTTATGTATCAGCTGGTTTTCGATAAAACCGAAACAACAAGTGTTCCACTAAGGAACTTTTTATGTTGTGGTGCATAGACTATAGTACTCCAGTTTGCACATCCATGCATGTGCTTAATGCCATTATTGCGACTCCGCGCAAGAGAAGCAATAATCTAGGAATGGGGTATATAGTTTCAGCCATTTCAAAACATTTTATTGTAGAATGGAGGGGTTAACTATTCACCTCCCAAATTCTTGAACCACCATCATTTATGGCGGGCTGAAATCCTTAAGTCCCATAATATGGAACTTAGGGACATTAGCTATAAGACATATGTCCGAATTAGGGTTAGTCAGGCAAGTTTGAGTGCAGTGCCACCTCAGTAGGAAGAAGAGTCCAGTGTCGAATCCAAGGAAGACGAAGAAGAACACGGCTGGAAGGAAGTTCTGGATGCGATCTCCACAACCAACAGGACACTAATGGAGAACACCAGAATAATGAAAGAGATGGCCCGGACACAATGCCACTAGAGCTAGGATATCTGATGGATTCATTGGTATTTCAAGTCTCAAGGCGTTCAATTGCTGCCTCCGACACCATCACCACCTCCAACTCCATAGGATTATTGTCTAACCCAAATTTCCCTTTCCATTTAGTTTCTTTTCTTTTCCAAATTAGCCTTCAGTTTATAATTTTTATGTTTATTTTTTCTATTACTTTAAATTATGTTGTTCTTATCTTTTATGTTTTGTGTACTCTCTTCTCACATTGAGGACAATGTGTTGTTCAAGTGTGGGGAGAGATTATGTGTTTTTCCTTTTAAATGTGATTTTACATATCATATGGAGTTGCATGTTGTGAATTGTTTGAATGTATCAATGGCTGATATGGAGTGAGGTTTGTTTAATTTTGAACATAGTCTAATAGGCTGTAAATGATCATTAGCTCGCAAAATTCATGAATTAGGAGACTTTGGATAAATATACAACTTAATTAGGATTTAGTGTAAATTTAGCACCCTATAGGTTGTCTCATTCATTCATAATTTGAGGTCTTTCTACTTTAGTAGCTTAATTAGTATTTTTTCATGGAGATGAGTTGTAACATCCCGTCACCTATACATATGGCTATTATGTGAGACATTTATATGAATTAAGTTAAATGAACGTTAGACATAAGTTATGATATACTGTTGGCACATGCATACAATTCTATATATATGCATTCGT
>JANZXP010000195.1:25888377-25912131 GCA_027576715.1 Erythroxylum flavicans | reverse complement strand
AATAATAATAATAATAATAATAATAATAATAATAATAATAATAATAACAACAACAACAACAACAATAATAATAATAATAAGACAAGGTAACAAAAAGAGAAGGATCAAACAATGTCTAATCCGTCTCCTACCTTAAGAAGCATATTGTATATTTTGTTTATGATATTCCAATTATCTAGAATATTGTGGATCATCACCTTGTATGTAATATCCTGTTTTTCATACTAAGGGTTAGGATCCTAGACCATTGCACATGAGAAATAATATTTAAAAATTATGAGGTGCATTGCATTCACATGCATATCATTAGCATACATACATGAATATTGATTGTACACATTGCAAATACTGTATATGCAATCAATGGATATATTCTGGGGTATAAAAGATTTAAAATGGTTATAATATGAATTGTGAATTTTTATGTCTTGAATTTTGGTCTAATGGATTCAATTATTAATTTAGAATTTTTTTGTTAAAATTAGGAGATTTATGAATTTATGTGTATTTTTGGACTAGGAAAAATGCTAAGTGGCAAGATAAGTTGACAAGTGGCAGTAAAAATAATTGACTCATGGTAGTAGAAATAATTGACAAGTGGCATTAGGATCTATTGACAAGTGGCATAGAAAATTTAGTGAAAAATGACTTAGAGATTTATGACAAATGCTTAAAATATAGAGTGACAAGTGGATTAATTATAGTGTGACAACTGGAACCATAAGGGAAAGGCATGTGGCAAAGGACAAGTGTCACAACCCTTGCCACACACCTTAACCCACAATATTTACATTGAAAGACAACCATCTTTGTCTTTCATTCTTATCTTTTGTTACATGCTCTTTTCATTTTCTTTCTTCTCTCGATCTCACGACCATCTCACTCTCACCAACTCTTACCACGTTGAATTTTCGTTAAAATCCTTCACTGGCCACTTTAAGATTTAGTTATCTTCTTTAGTCAATGATGAAAACCTAGCCTATTCTATCTTGAATGTTTGATGATGGTGTAAGTGGAGAAGCTAGGGTTTCTTAGTGATTTGAAGTGCTTTGGAGTTAAACAAGTAAGTAAGATCTTGTTCTTCATGGCTTGACTAAATGAAACGTTTATGATGATAGTTTAGAGATAGATTAAAGGTGTTAATGGTGTTTGATATGAGCTGAAAGTTGATGAATGAAGAGATATGTTTATGTTCTGTTTTTTTTATAAATGATGAATAATAGTTTATGAGTTGTAGTATGGATGTTTTTTAGTTAGGATTTGAAGTATAATTGATGATGAATTATGCTAAAGATAGGTGTTAATGAAGTGTTTTCAAATTTGGAAAAGTTAGGACTGCATGTATAATGGTATAAAGTGAATGGTAATGAAGCAAATGAGTAGATTTTTGTGGGATTTAATGTAACCAATATGGAAGCGAAACTAGCATGAAATGAAGCATCTTTATATGACATAAATTCTGGAAAAATTCAAGTAGTAGTGATGCCTCTAAGTATGTGAAATTTGGGGAGAATTGAGGAACAAAGATTGTGCACGATTGTGGCAACTCAGTGCACGATCGTGGTTTGTTTACTTGCCTTCATGATCTTGGCAAGGTCCCCCATGATCGTGAGCCTAGTTCTGGATTGATAATTTTTGTTTTGTGTATATGTTGAACCAACTGAGAAAAAATCACTCTAAATTGATGCATTTAGACTTGATTAAGGCTTAAAATGAACCTAGTTTGAGGTTGAATAAGTTAATAAAGTGTTTGATATATTTAGGTTGTTAATTGAGGTTATAATTAAGGAATGAATGGTTGATAATAAAGTATAAAAATCTGGAAAATTATGAGTGTTATAGGAATGAAAGTGTTCTTAGGAATGCAATTGTGGTCTAAAAGAAATAAGAAATTTGTATTAAGTAAGAATGAATGAGAATTTGGATATTATATGATCATATAATGCTAGAAAAAGGATTGGAGAATATGTGAATGATGAATGTATAATTGATGATATTAGAATAATCAAGTTTTTTTTATTTATAAACCTAAGTACAAGCAAGACATGTATAAGTTATAATGTTTGAATGATTAAGACTTGTGATTAAGGATATAGACCTGGGAATGCCATTGAGCATGCATTATACATAACACATATACATATGTGTATGATTGAATACTTATATGATTGAGCAATTTAGTAATGTGCATAAATGTGTGTATTGCATGATTTAGATGCACAAGTCAAACGCCAGCATTCAAACGTTGTCGGTTTGTTGAGGCAATAGCTATCTGGAGCTTACTGTGAATCAACCTAGATGTTTCTCACTATGATTGATTGTATCTGCTTAAATTTCAATTATTGAACTGATATTTATGTGAATGTAATAATTCCAGACATTTATGGTCCGAGGAGTTTGATAATTAAGATTGTATTGGAAGTGTTTCATAAGTGAATGTGAATCAGAAAAAATAAGTGTTCTCAACAAAAATGTTAAATGCCAGACTTAGGTCTGATAAAAATGTGAAAGTGACTGTACATGATGAATAAAAGTGATTGATAGCATATAATGTGAATTTATGCATCTTATTGCATTGAAATGCATGATCAGATAAAGGAGTTGTGACCAGAGTGGCCAGTGAAAAAGAGCTTAAAGCTCAGAAATGCGCATAAAGCGCCACAAGCTCAGTATATAAAATGAGTCTGATATCCAAAATAAATAAAGGATAGTTCTAAATGAGCCCGGTAGCTACAACAGATACGAGACAGTTAAAATGGTACTCGGTCATAACAAAGTAACAATGAAAGTGGAGTCGCATATGCATTGCAAATACAAATTGATATGTATTATATGAATGTTCGAAAAGAATTATCTGAACTATCCTGAATTAGAAATGTGAAATAGTGTACACAATTGTATTTGATGAAATATGATGATATGTAAAGTGATGTTCAATATGCGATGATATGATTTCTCTGTGAATTTGAAATGTGAATTGCCTTTGTGATTTGATATGAGTGAGCACATCGATGATAGTTCACTCATTGAGTTCGCAAAGCTCATCAAAATTGTAAATGTTGATTTTCAAGTACGAGGGAGACATAGTTCCTTAGGCAAACTAGTAGAAGTCTAGTTTTGTAGATTTTGGATTCAAGAATTGCTCAAAGGTCGGTAACTGATACTGAGGAGTTTAGATAGAATGTTTTATATCGTTCCTCATTCATATAAAATGTTGTAAAGAGTAGTAAACTCTCATATGTTTTGTGATACTGTATATATGGATTGTGTAGTAAAAAGCTACAATGTAAATTATGTTTTATCAATGGAATGAGGAGTTTAATCTTTGAATATTTGTGTTACATATGTATGATGTCATATTAAGTGAATATGACTGCTCTAACATGCCACTTTCATAGGGTATGTTCTCGAATGTCCTAAGGATGCTCGGGCATGTGCCCTTTAAAGGTGGGGTGTTACATTGTAATTATCTTAGACAGGCACCTAATCAAATGCAAGATCAAACTGTTGAAAATTCATGATAAGATCTAATCCTAAGCGCAACGGAATAATTATAAAACTATTTTGTATCATTTTTTGAAAGTCAAGGTCACTTTAAATATATAACATGATTAGCACATAAAATATAATAAAGTATGAATCTTAGTTCATACCATTGTAAAGCTTGATCCTTTTATTATCATTGACCTTGAATCATTTTTTAGACTAGCTCTTTTTAATCATTGTAGCTCTATAAGTGTACGATCTATAACAATATCCATAGAACATGATGAGAGAACTACATAATTATTGTAGAGACAGTTAGGTAAAGAATGCTTCCCATTGAGCCTAAGTTTATTTATAATGGGTTCTGGATATGTTAATAATTCAATTGAAATTAGAATACTTTAATTTGGAATTACAATTAATTCTAATTAGATAAATATTGTGCTCAAATAAGATTTAATATCTTCTATTGGTCCTTATTTATTAAAAGTAGTTTTGACTAACCTTTCCATGCAAGATTTTATTGATAATTCAACCCTGTTATTATATAATATTTCGATTAGACATAGAATATGGAATTAATATATACTTTAGTAAAATCTTGTTAGTTGTCTATCATTAGCATTTAATTCAATTAATGACATTTCGAAAATTATTTTCTAAGTGTAGCTCCACCTTGTCAAGGATTTTTTGAATCAATAATAATTGAGAACAACGAAACATTTTTCCTAAATACTTTAGGATGATGAATCCTATATATTGACCACCCATCAGCTCCATATAGTTCATGTTATATCTAATAACTACCGATTGCACTAACCTTAACTAAATAGGTCATAAGTAGTATCAAAACATAGAAATCCATTATGATATACTTTAGTGATCTCAAGTTAAATGATTATTTATACAATCATCACAATAAGAATTTCTATGACGTGCAAGTAAGGTTTCAAATGGAATGCTCATATGTGGTCAGTTCAGTAAACCTGTTCTCTAACAAACACCCACATGTTTGTTTAAGTATCTCTATAATTTAGCCTATGAGATTAATTATTTCTTTTATAAGAACTATAACATCTTCTGTCTTAGTATACGAATCACTAGAAACAATTTAGGAAAAATATATAAATACAATATAAATCTCATAGTGATGATGTTATGATAATTTCATTTATAATGTATTTATTTCATAGACCTTAATGTCTTTAAATTATTTTTTCACTAAACTACATTCAATCGACTCACCATAGGACATAAAACAACACAAACCACTACTCAACTTCTAGTTCCATCATTTTATGCACCTCCTAATAAAGCTATGCTTTTTTCCTTTTTTATTTGTCCTAAAGAGAGTATTGCTGAGAAATAAAGATAAAACAACTTATAGTAACAAGCACTATCTCAATCTACAAAACGAGTTTGCTTGGTGGACCTTTTGCACGACTTTAACCCCCTCCTTTACCAGATGGGAAAATAAGAGCTGAATAAAGAGTGAAAGAAGGCTTCTTCAACCAAAAGATGATGGACCATCTTGGTGTATTAAACAGAAAAAGATCGTATTCTCTTGTCCTAAAAAGAGGATATTTTAGGCCTCCAGTTTCCAACACACCGGTTTGTTAATTCAACACGTTTCGTCTTCATATAACAAACCAAACTAAAAGTAGTAGGAACGCATATTTTGGTTTTAAAGTTTTCTTACCATCATTGTAATAATTTTGACAACTGAATTTTCAATTTTTTATTAAAAGAGAGTTAATACTGTACTTTAATTCCTGCAATAGTTACACCTCCAGAGAATAAATAATCACAAAAAACATAATCAGTTGGTTTGATCCCAATTAGCCAGCCTACAGATTGTAGTCTATTTCAGCTTTTACATATACCATGAGAAATTAAACTAGTCTAGGTCCTCTGTAACACCATAGCACTAAAATAGAAAGAAGCCCTATTATTGCGCCAGCTATACTTCCACTCTCATGTAACGAATGAATCACTAAACGGTGGAACAGCACCAAAATAGAATACATCTAGGAAGTACGAAGCATCAGTGATTTCTCACTTCCGCAACTAACAAGTAATGGCCTACACAGGGATTTTATACAAATTACTCCACCAAAGTTTCACATCGGCAATATAAAGATTAACGTTAGATTGGCAGCTAAAACTAAACATTACAACTAACCCAGCACAGTCAAAAAAGGGGATTCCTCTCCTTTTTCGTACATCTATATTTTTTCTGTACTGTTTGCTTTCAGAAGATAAAAGAAAGGCCGGTAAGGGTATTGGCTGAATGAAATTTCAATCTGTACGACCATGGTTTTATGGATCGTCCTTCAATGCAAATGTAACACTAGTGATACGGGTCTGCGCTTGTGGCTAAGTTTGTCATAATTTGGAGGAATCTTGCAATCCTATATGAATCTCCAAAAGCATAACTCCAACCAGAATAAACCATTGTGAATTCTTCAAGGAAGCTTCATATCAGTTATCAAGGCTTGTGGATCTTAAACCCGAATACTCTTGGAACATAACTCTGCCATGTTTTCTGTGGCTTGAGATGGCCATATGTCATCAAGAATAGGTGAGCAAATGTTGTCCCAAAGTAGGCGCCATCAATGTCTAAATTGATTCAAGGAAACCTGGAACATTCTTTTGTCTATAAACATTGAAAACGTCAATTTCTGACCATACATTCATTCATCAGACTAACAAAACACAGAACATGAATATTTCATACTCCAATCTTCCCACAATTAATAGAATCATCATTCAGGAACAAAAGAGAGCTACCAGTTTAAAATGAGATAAACAAATAGAACATCATGATGTGTCAACTGATTGAATGAGATCAAAGTGGACTCCAAGTGAAGATAGCAGTTGACTTTAAGCCCAACTCATATCATAAATGAGAACACATATTATGCACATATATGTTCAAACATATTAAATGAATGGTGCCAGTGAGTTTTTATGAGGTTGATATCTAGATTGTTCAGAAACTGATAACAATACCTTGCTCTTCAGTTACAGATATCAAAATTAGCAAGCATGCTTACTTCATTAGAAGACGGATAAAGGCCATGTGCTTACTTAATTACAAGATGGATAAAGGCCAGTCAGGTGCCTACTTATTTTAGAATTTTATTTACACTTCTATAGATAGGGGGTTAGCTTAATCGAAAGGAAAACTTTTGCCCATTGATTAATTGATGCTGAACTCTTTCTAAATTCTTCTTCTTTATTGTTCATCTTCTTCTCTTATTCTGAAATTCTATCTTTTCTTCCCTATCTCATTAGCTGATTTTGTATTCGTGTCTAATATTCCAAGATCAAGTTCTTTGCCATTGCAAACAATATACTTACGTATAAGTCAGCAATTTCAACAATACTCAAACAAACATAACAAGAAACATAGATCAGATGATAGCATCGATAAGTAAACTGAAAGACAAGAGAAGAACCTCCAGATAGCTCTATAGAATTGAAAAATAGAAAGAAAAAAAACTAATGCTAAACCAAACAAAAGAACAGAAGTTGCATAGCAATAAAATTTAAAATAAGGCTATTAATGAGACTGGATAAAAGATGGTCCAATACAACAAAGGATACTGCCTTGATATTTTGATCGGGGATAATATATATCATCACATCTGGGGCAGTATATTTTTACAGTGCTTGAACGAGGGATGTCTGATTGACCAATAGGAAGACATGGCTGCCCGCAGCAATAAACCCTAGGGCATCGGCCAAAGTCAAAGTTTTTGTACTTGTCAAGCTGTAGAAATCACAGTAAAATCAGTATAAACAGCAGCTAAACATTAAGATCATAAAACATGAAAGGGAAATCTCACCATAGTAGCCATTCCTTTGCTAGTCAACAAGTAGCGTGCATGAATCAGACCATAAAGCATCTCTGCAGCTGATTCAACTAATTCATTTTGTTCCTCTGTAAACATATCGCCTATCAATTACAATCAGTTCCAAGAAACAATCATCAATGCACAAGTTCCTTTGGTAATTAAATGTCAGATTCCTTGGCATGGTCAAAGTAACCAGTAAAAACTTCTCAAAAAATGGATATATATATACATGTATGTATGTATGTGTGTGTGTATATGTAAAAGCTTACCATGAGATGATTCAACGTCCAAAATCAAGTCCAGTGCATAATCGTAATAAGGGACTTGACTGCTTAACCCGCAGATGTTAAAATCATCTTGAATATAATCATCATCAACTTCGCAGAAGAATTCATTTCCTCTTAGATTGCAGAACCAAGAAATCCAGGATGTGTCATACCCCTCAGAACCACTAACATCTGACTCTTCACTGTCCGTTTCAGATTCGTCTGCAAGCTCAATTAACATTTACATATTAAAAGAAAATAGTGAGAGGACACCAATATTAACATCATATTCAAATAAATAAAATTACCAAAATCTCCATACTAAATAAAAATCTGCCTAAAAATATTTCTTCAGAAGGAAAATTTCTATGACAAGTTCATAGATAAGGAAAATTAAAAGATAATTACCATCGGACGCGTTGTTGTTCTTGGGTATAGGGTGGTCTTTGTGATCGAATTGTTGCTGTTTCCCGGTGTGTGCTGACAAAGCCTTGCTGTTGACAGCTCGCGAAGTGGAAGGTGAGGATCGGACGAGGTGTTTGTCTAGAGCGTCGTTGATTCGCTTACGATCGAAGGATCCCACCTCCGTTTTCGAACCCCCAAGTCCTCTTTCGTTGTACATCTCCGGCAACCGCGACGAAGAGTTTTGGGTTGAACATCAAAACATCATGGTCGGAAATTACTGATATGCCCCTTGTTGAAAAAATCTAGATTTTCTCCTGCCGCGGAGGGTGTGAATAACGTGGGTGGAGTGAGAGAGAGAGACGAGTGAGCACTGAGCCAAGTTGTTATTTGTTTTATCGTTTATTTTGTATTTTTACTTTGTTTAATTGGTATCACAGAACTTGTTTTTAAGTTCTTGAATCAATCATCAAAAGCAATAATGGGGTAAATGAAGACGTAGTTTGATAGGGGTTCTAGATACTTACGTGCATTTTAAAGCGTTTTTTAAGGGATTGTTAGTTTTTCTTTGAGGGAGTCTTTATTTTCGTTTTTTTTTGTTTCTTGTTGTAGTTTTTATAATAAAGGAAACATTCTCTTAAAATACGTTTAGCTCGTTAATGCTGCATTCTGTTGTTTTTAAAAACAAAAAAATCACAAGAGTTTCACGAAAACGGAAAAAGATCTTTCCCTGATATTTCACAACAAGTTTTCGTGTATTTTAAAACATTTTTTCACAAAAAATTTGTGTGTGTTTCAAAAGCAATTTCTCTCCCCTGTGTCGTCATCTATGTCTTCCACTAAATGTTCTGCAATTTGCGATTTCTCAAATTTGTTTTTGTATCTATTGCTTATGAAATCTAAAATCAAAACGAAAACGGTCAGAAGGATGAAACCATGACAGATCAATATCCAAAGACCCTATCTTTGACTCAGGTTTCAAGTGAAGGAAGCTTCCCAAATGGTTGTTTTGGACTCTAAGGTGACGTGCTTTGGACGACGCAAAATTGGGTTTTAGAGAAGACATCAAGGGGGCGTGTCGTACATGATTGTTTGGAGACGATTTGATTGGAGGAGGTTGTGAGAATGGTATGAGAAGTGTTGCCATGAGAGAGAGAGAGGTACTTCACTTTAACAAATGGTGATATTCATGGAGAGAAAGGTATTTCATTTTAACAAATGGTGATATTGTCTTCAAAATGCTTGGAAGATTGCGCTTCGAAGTTTGGAGTACTTTGGAAGATAATGCTTCGAAGTTTGGAGTACAAAAAACAGTTTTTATATCTAAGGAATAAAGCGACAGGATAGAGTAGTAGAGGCAATGGATCTTGCATTCACTGTAATTTCATTAATGTAGATGCACGTCATTTTTTTAGGGCAAAAATTGAGTGTGATTTGATCACCAATAAAAATTTTTCAAAATGAGTAATAAATAATATTATTATTATGATTTTAAGAATTATACAATTTTTATTGATTAGAGTGATTATAATTAATATGTAATTTTTAAATTATATTTAATTTAAATATATTTTAATTTTATCTATAATTATAATTAATTAATTAAAAATATAATCTATTATGTTAAAATTATTGATATAAGAGTATAATTACAAAAATAGAAACACGATAATAAAATTAAACATGTTTTTGTTTTTAGTTTTTATTATAAATCTCAACCAAAACATATTTTTGTTTTTAGTTTTTATACTACAAATTTCAACCAAATAAGTTTTTGTTTTTTTAAGAAAAAAATAGAAACCAAAAACTAAAAACTACAACAGAAAAACAGAAGTGGAACCAAACGGGCCCTTAGTTTTTGGTTTTTTTTGTTTTTGATTTCTTTTTTATTAAAAATGAAAACCTCTTTTGTTGAAATTTATAATATAAAAACTGAAAACAAAAATCTGTTTGGTTGAAATTTGTAATAAAAAATTAAAAACAAAAATATGTTTGATTTTATTATCCTGCTTCTATTTTTGTAATTATACTCTTATGTTAATAAGTTTAATATAATATATTATATTTTAAATTAATTAATTATAATTATATCTAAAATTAAAATATATGCAAATTAAATATAATTTTAAAATACATATTAATTGTATATACTAAAATTCTATAAATTAGAAAATTATATTAAGTCATTCTAATCAATAAAATATGCCTATCATATTATAATTCTTGAAAACATAATAATACTATCATTTACAAAAAATAATATAATTCAATTAGAAATAATATAACCACTCCACATTTGTCTAAGAATTTCATTTCGCTTCCAAGATACACTTCGAAGTTGTACTAAAATGATATTATACTCTGTTTGAGAACTTGTATCTCATTTTCACTTTTCTTAATTTGTTTTTCATTTTCAGCACAACTGTCAAATAATCAATCACTTTGTCCATACATTCTAATATAATTGTGTATAATACAACAAGTAATAGCGATGTATTTTTGTTTCTTCATATCATAACTTGACATGTTCTTAAGTATAGAGTATCCTATTTTTATAACGTCAAAACATCTTTCAATAACATCTTTTAATGAAGAATGCCTGTAGTTAAACAATTCCTATGAACCTTAAGGTCTTCATCTACCTCTCGCAAATGATATATTTCATCTTGGTATGTTGAAAGAAATCCAGGCATATTAGTGTAACCTAAATTAATCAAATAGTACTTACCTAACATATAAAGAACATAATATTGACAAAAAGATATTAAAAATGAATCATAATTATTATGTTTATTTAAAATAATATAATACCTTATGGAAACATAGGAAATTGATTAGCTAGATTTGTCACTGTTTCTTAAAAAACTCGAGAGTCATTTACAATGTCTTCTCATCCAGTCATTACATATGTAAAACGTATGTCAAATAAGCAACAATACATAATATTTTGGGATGGATTAATTCTTTTGCTCCTATATAGTATTTGTTCATCTATCGGAACATGTGTATCAATATATGTATCATCTATTGCTCCTATACAATCTTAAATATTAAAATAATTATTAATCATAAGAAAATAATTAAAATAGTAATTAAATATATAATGTACCATAAAATATGGAAAGAATTTTGATTATGTTGAATCTCAGGAGGTGTATTAGTAAAATATAGTGGAGTAATGACTCTTTTTGCAAGACGATTAATTGTACATAAGATTTTATAAAAATACTTCGAAATTGTCCAGGTCGAATGTTGAAAGCATTCTGCATTGACTTTAATTGTTTCACTATGTCCTATAGTTATCATGAAAATTATTACTTGTCCCTTCACAGTCAAATGACTTTTTAGCTTTAAGCTTCCTAAAATTTTCAGTGGATGATGTTTCACTTAGTTTTTTCTCAAGTAAATCATTCTTCCTTTTTAATTGTTCATGAAGTATAAGCAAGACCTCTTTTACAATGTTAGAATGTGTCTTCTTTGCCTTCTTATTCTTAGGAGATTTATTTATCTTAGATAGAGAACTTATATCTTGATCTTCTTTTTCGTTATACATGTAATCTTCATTAACATCATGTCCATGTTCCTCTTCTGTACTATTCGATGATGATTTAGTTGATGGATGTGCATACACACCAGTTGCAATAGTATCTTAAAAAATATGAAACAAGTCTGAAAATTTCTTAAGTCCTTTTTCCTTGAATCTGTGAGCTATTTTATACACTTGTAATGATGAAAAAGAAATATGAGAATAAATACTATATAATATGATATATTAATAAAACAAAAATATATTGTTACCTTAAATAGATATTACCTACTTGTATTTATAACTTCACTAGTAAAGGAGTTGTAACCGATTCCTATTTCTTTGAGTAAGTTCTTGAAATTCTTCAATATAGCCTTTAATACATTATACTTATTCTTCAATTGAATATTAATATACTCCTTATTGAATTTTGTTTAAAGCCCTGCCTTAATATTCTTCCATCCAAATTTAAAAAAGGTAGTAGTTGTTCGATTTCCCTTCTTCACTTCTTCAACCATCAAAGAGATTAAATACATTTCTATGGTATCATTCCATACCCCATCATTTTTCATTTATTTCCACATAATCATTGGAATTGTTTTTATTGTTCAAACCTTCCATCACTAAATGTAATCACATATAAGTGACATCAATCATAACAATTTCTACAAAGTATTAAATGCTAAACATGGTTCAAAATAAACATGAGACAACCATAACAATTTCTACAAGATGTTAAATTCTAAACATGGTCCAAAATAAACACGAGACAACTATGATAGGATTTCAATTCCATTAAATTCACACCAAATCAATTAAGGGCGCCATCAGGAAATAAAGTTGACAAAAATAAGATTTTGGTGCTAACAAAGGGCCATCTAATGACAAAAGATTCCTTAGACAAAAATAAGATTTTGGTGCTAACAAAGGGCCATCTAATGACAAAAGATTCCTTATGAGGTATGCTACCACTTTAACTTGAAGACATCGACCACAACATATATGTTCATCAATCAGGGTTAGTAGTGTTAATATATTAAATTTCAGTGCTCATTCTAATGAATTTTGATAAAAATTCCTGAAATGTCACTAATCTTAAAAGTCATGACTACCTATTATTTTGTTTTTGATGTTGATTAATTTATGCTCTGTTTTCTAACTATTTCCATAATGTACTAAGTGGCATCATTTCTCTATTATTCAATAGAAATGTTGGCAAAACCAATACTGGAATTCAAAAGCTACCGTTGCAAGAGATTGTTGCTTCTTCTGTAACTAAACAAGCAGTATCCTTTTCAAAATCTAGTCTCCGGAATCCATAATAATTGGTGGTAAAGAGGTGGCAGAGATGAGGAGAAAAGGTCGAGAGCTTGCAAAAAAGGCCAAGAAAGCCATTGAAGAAGGTGGAAGTTCGTATAAAGATGTTTAGAAGACAAGAATAGAGGGGAAAAAAACATCTTTTATAAGAATAGAAAAGCAACGACTTCAAAAATCGAAGAGCAGATAAACAACAAGCAGGCTACTTCAGATCGAAAGGTCAATATAGAAAAGATGGAATTGATGAAGAGAAGACAAACTCACATTCTGCGGGAACCCACATCCTCAATGTAGGGTTGTTTCATAAACACTATGTCTTAGGGTTTCTCCTGCATTTCTGAGCTTTGCAATTGATGCTAGACAATATAAAAACACCAACTTTAAGAGAAAAAAGATTATATAGACCAAAGATTCGGAATTGTGACAGAAAGATGAAGAAGGAAAATGGCTCAAGTAGTCAATGTTATGGTAAGAGGACTTTGGAGAAGTTAATCACCAATAAAACACCCAAAAAATTGAGATAAGACACATAACAGAATCCACCGCTGGTTTCTAGACAAAAACCACAGGTGATGCTCAGATGATGGTGTGAGACAATTGTACCAATAGCGAACATCTCCAAAACTGTAGACTATCTTAAAAACTCTTGCATCGTTTAATGTTCATCGAATGGTGGTGGGAGATTCTGCAACAACTGGCGCGCATCGACTCGTTATAGCATGCAACCGGTACAGTACCTGAACACACCGTTCTCAAATTTCTCACTGTTATAAACACTAGCGACTTTATGTAACCTTTTGGCCCAATTGTAACGTAGTGCTAACTGCTGAGGGCAACATCGTGCTTTATATCTGGCGTAACAAATTTTAAACCAGAAATTTTCCATATAAACATGTATGTTTAGAAACTAGAAACACGTATAAGTAGAAGTAATATAGTAATAGTAGAAAATTTTCACATAAACACGTATGTGCCAAAACTAAAAACATATATATGCAGACACGTAAAAATCCAAAAACGTAGAAAAACATAGGAAAACAATAAACCAAAAATATAGAACACATATGTGCAGAAAGAGAAACGTATATACAGAAATGTAAAAAACCAAAAATGCAAAAAAAAACCCAAGAAAACGGTAAACAAAAAATGTAGAACACGTATGTGTAAAAACCAGAAACATTATATGTAAAACGTAAAAAAGACAAAAATGCAGAAAAATCAAACGTTCGAAAGCTCACATGGTTAAAAGCCTAAGCTAATTTTGCTTTCTCCGTCAATTAAAAAGGACGTATGAAATGGGTTAGGGAGAGAAAAGAAAAAAGAAGCAGGAGAGAGAGAAGAGATTTGGGACGTAAGAGAGAAGAGATAGAAGTTCTACATTAAAGGAAGTTTATAAGACGAGGGAGTAGAAAGAAAATGTGTGAAAACTTGTTGTGAAATATTAGAAAAACATCTTTTTTTTTCTTTTTTTGGAAAATCTATTGCGGTAATTTTAGAAATAGGAGATTGCAATAAAAACAACCAAATGTATTTTAGTGTGTTGTTTCCTTTTTTTAATAAAACTGCATTAAGAAATGAAAAAATATAACAGAAACAAACACCCCCTAAGGTATTATTATGTACATAGACTTAGAATTATGTTATTATTAGTGTTTGATTGGTTTTGAGTAAGAATTTGATCTTAATTTTATTGTTCAAGAAGTTTTTGATATATTTATAACTATATGAAAACATGAATTTGAAGAAAAGAGAACAAATGGATGCATAAAGGCAGGCCATGATTGTGGGAGTGAACAAAGTTGGCACTGCATTGGCCATTGTCAAGATCATGGCCCCATGCATGATCATGACAGAGGCTACGAAATCATTTAAGCCATGATTGTAAAGCTCCAAATTATACCCTAGTTGAAATGTTACATATTTCTGGAAGTATATGTATTAGATATTGTGATATGATCGTGAATTGTATATGTTTTGAATTTTGGCTTGATCTTAAATTTTGGTTAATGGATCATAGTTAATAACTTGGAATTAATTGTTACCATTAGAAAATTGATGTATTAAAATGGACATTTGGTCTAGGAGAAAAGTCTAGTGGTAAGATAAGTTGTTATATGAAAATGTGGATGACTAAGCCTATGAGTTAGTGACATTTGATATAGCTAATGCATTGACATTTGGCAGTATGATAACAAGACAAGTGGCTCACTCCTATGTTTGCCATGTAGGTCACCCCATGAAAGGATATGTGTCCTTTCAAAGTTAGGACACCTTGTAAAGTAAGAGCTAAATCACTCCAGCTCATTTAGTGTTTCGACAACCTTCTCTCCATTCTGTACTCCTCTCAATTGAAACCTCTCACTCCCTCTCAACTTTTGAAAATTTGCTTGATTTATCTTCACTTGGAATCTTTGTAAGTTACTGCATCAAGAAGTAGGTCTTGCTATTTTTGATGCTATTGTCTTGCTAATGCTGAAAGTTACACCTCGATCTTAAATGTGTGTTGATTATTTGGAAGGGCTGGATTAACTGGTTCTTTAGAGTTAGAATTTGAGGTTAAACATATAAGGGAATTCCAAACTTGATAGCATTTATTAATATAAGTTTTGTGATAATTTAATTGGCATGAAATATGTGTTATGATGTTGAGAATTGAGTGCTGGAAAAATAATTCTTGTTTGGCAAATGCTGCTTCAGTTTTAATGTATGTAAGATAATGAGTTGTGTGTTATCTAATGAATGATTTTTGAACTGGGTTTGGACATGAATTTGATAAGGGATTGAAGCATGAATAAGGTATAATTAAAGTGAAATTAATGGTCTTTGCTGATGGTGTATTGGATGGAGTATGAAGGAGTAAAATTTGGAAGCAAAATGAACCAGTGGCGGTTCACTTATCCCACGATCATGGGATTTATATGGCTCATTCCCACAGTCATGGACAATACTTAGGAAGGAAAAAATGTTGGTATTGGACAATTTTTAGACTATATAAGGTTAAGGTACTTAATAATGGTTTAATTGAACTTAATTGAGGTTGAAAATGAACCTAGATTATGTTAGATTAATTGAGTAAAAGTTAATTTAGTTATGGATTGTTAATTGAGGTAATTACTTAAAGAATTGGTTAGTGAATAATGTGTCTAATACTGAACTGTAAGGTGTGTTTTTGCAATGTGAACTGAATATTATTGTTTATGAATTGGAAATTTGTGTAATTATATGTAATGTGTAAATACATAACACATTTAATGGTACATTATGGCAAATGTTTATGCTTGTAAAGTATGTTAAGTTTGATTGAATGTGCATGTATATGTTTAATTTGAGGAAAGTGGAATAAAGATTCACTGCATCTTTTGCATGTGATTATGAAACCTGAAATGGTTTATTTTAAAACTGCAAAGTCCTAGTTGTGGGTAAACAGGCATGTTTAGAAGGGCCTGTAACTGCTCTTGTGACACTTTAGTGTCTCCTGATATTGACACTTCGGTGTCTCCTGTTACTGAGACATAAGTCTCTCCTATTCTATGATACCAATCATAGGTATCTCCTATTTTATTCTCGTTACCCGCTTCTGTAAAAAGACTAGCAGGCTAACTTATTTTGTGTTATGATATATGTTCAATTCAGATATAAGATAAGTTCAGTTTTGATATAACTAAATTTTGTTCTGATATAATCAAGTTCTTTTCTGGCACAAATAAGTTCTGTTATGATATTATTAAAGTTCTGTTTTGTCATTATGGTCTTTTGTTTGGATACTGCTATGATATGATATATTATGTTCTAATGCAAATAATATTGGATTGTTCTTTAATTTGAACAATTTTGACATGAGTCAGTGCATATGAATACTAGATGATTGTTAGAAAAAGTCATTAGCTTATATCTTGTTTAGTTATTCCCCACTAAGCTATATGCTTAGCACGGTGGTTTTGCCTCCGTGTATGTTCTAATAAGAAGACTTAAGGCTGGGAAGACCATAGTGGACAATGAAGGACTTGATATACTTGGAAGATGTTTTGTTTGAGTTGAGTTTGAGTTGTATCTAATAATATGAGACATTTTATATTTTGTGTAAATGGTTTGTAATAACTATAATATAGGATGGATTTAAATTTAAGGCTTGTATATGATAAGGACAATGTGTATATTATGTTTTATATATAACATAACTTATGTAATGTGAAGTATGTTGCCTTATTTTCTTTCAAGTGTTGGAATATTTAGGTATGTTTTATGTGGCATCTATATATCCTCTTAGGGGGTATTTGGATGTTACAATGATCGTGACAAGGTATTTTCTAACACGCGATATTTTTGAACTTATGAGGTTTCAAGACAATTTGTGGAACCAAATTAAGAGGGGAAATCTTAAAAACAACCCTAAAAGCCTCAAGAACTATTTAAAGATAAGAAAAAAATCTAAAAAGGTAACAACCACCAGATTCAGGAAGATTAAGAGAAGACATCAAGTGAAGCTCTAGAAATTCCAGATTTCTAGA
Organism: Erythroxylum flavicans; assembly: GCA_027576715.1. Classification (NCBI taxonomy): domain Eukaryota; kingdom Viridiplantae; phylum Streptophyta; class Magnoliopsida; order Malpighiales; family Erythroxylaceae; genus Erythroxylum; species Erythroxylum flavicans. The sequence goes on along the minus strand of JANZXP010000195.1, from coordinate 25,894,766 downwards.
TCAAGACACAAACATGTTTTTCTTTCTTTTCTCTTAATCTATTACATTGTCTTTGATGTTGATTTGGATTATTATAATTTTGAACATGATTATAAGTTTCTAGATTCATATTAGGGATTGTTCTTCTTGTGAATTCAATGTATTCAATGCATCTATAAATACTTTGTGATATTTGTTATGCTTACACTTAGTAACAAATTAAGAGAGTGAATTAAGTTATTTATGTTAAGGTGCACAACGAGAGCTAGTAGCTTACCAGACCTGAAAATATTTGATTAATAAACAATTGAAGAGAGATCTTAATTGTGAATTAATTATGCTTAGGATTGCTTCAAATCTAATTAAATAGTTAGGAGTATCTTTGTGAATTGAGAGGTTACAATTTTATTATTATTGATTTCAATTAGAATTACTTGATTAGATCTTGACAGAGGGTAATCAAAACCTTAGAATATCTAAGATCAAATATAATTGGATAAACAAGAATAAAGGGAGATAAAATAAAGATAGAATAATTCCTAAGTTTCTAGCTTTGATCATATTCATTCTTATTGGCAGCTCAATTATTCAATTTTCTTATTTTATTAGTTATTCAATTTCAATAATTTATTTTAAGTTAATCAATCTTTTATTACCGTAAACAAAGTTTTATTCAATTTGTTAGGTGTCTAATTTGTCCTCGTGGTAGCGATACCTTTGGTACTACAAGTTACGATCTGTATGCTTGTAGTATTGAAAGTTTTTATACAAAAATTAATCAAGTTTTTTAATGCCATTGCCAAGGACTAAATAGCATTTTGTACAATTTGAATTCCTTTGATTTAAGGATTTGATACTTTTTCTTATATGGATTGCAAGTGTATGAACACAAAGATTGCGTGTAGTTCAAGCAAAGTAGAAGACACATCAATTCTAGACATCATAAAGCAAGAAAGAGAGATCCAAAGAGCTAAATGCCAATAAGCAATAAAAAGAAATGCAGCAGAGGAAATAAAACATGAGGAGCAACAAAAGACCTTTATGGACTTCATGAGGCTAGGGTTCAATTCTAATTAACAAGGAATTACTTAACCATTAGTACAAACGAAGGCATTTGAGATCAAATCAGAACTGTTAAACATGTTGCAAACCAACGTATAATTTATGGTTTGGACAATGAGGAAAAAAATGCTTATCTAGCTAATTTCCTAGAAATTTGTGACACATTTTGCTATGATAGGTTGTTGAAAGATGCAGCTAAGATGATGCTCTTCCCCTTTACACTCAAGGATACAACTAAGACATGGTTGAATTCACTCAACCCAGTGAAAGTCATAGTACAGGAGTATCTGGTGTGAGCACTTTTACCAAACAATTGAATAACCTGAAAGCCGCATCTTCCTCACTACTCAAAACAATTTAGCACAAATGCGAGTTATGCAGACAAGAGAGCCGTATCATAGCTGGTTATTTCTTAGTAGAAATCAACAATGTTGAGCAAATTAACTATATGGGAACATAATTTGGTTAAGAAGGTAACAATCCTTATTTAAATACATATAATCCTGTGCGGAAGAACCACTCGAATTTCTCTTGGTTTAACAATACAGGAACTTAAATGAGAACCCAAAGCCCACCAGAATTTCAGCAAGACAAGTTTAGTTTATGGGATTCAAAGATGGACAAATTCTTGGGCATGCTAAATTCTAAGTTCACGAGACTAGATGAGACCTAAAAGAGGATGGATGTGAAATGCGATCAATTACACAAGAATCAGACCTCATCTAATCACAATCTAGATGTTCAAGTGGGCTAGTTAGCCAATGCATTGTCTACACAAAGTATGTGGAGTCCCCTAAGTAATTCGAAGCTAAACCTAGGGAACAATTTAAGGCTATTACATTTAAAAGTGTGAAAGATCTAGAAGAACTAGAAGAAAAACAAGTTGAACCCCAACTTGTAGAATACTAAGATTAAAAGAAAAAGAATGAGGATCTTCCCTACGTTCCACGTCCTCCATATCCACAAAAAATTCTATTCCCATAAGACTTTAGAGGAATAAATTGGATGCATAAGTTGCAAAGTTCATGGAAAAGCTGAACAAGTTGTAAATTAACTTGTTTTTTGTGGAGGCTTTGGAACATATGCATAAGTATGCAAAGTTTTTTAAAAATATAGTATTAAATAAGCAAACTTGGGAGGATAACCAAGTAGTTACATTGACAGAAAGCTGTAGTTCCATCATCACCAGCCATATGACTACAAAATTGAAGGATCCAGAGAGTTTTACTATACCTGACTTAGGTGCAAGTATTAACCATATAACTTTGTTGATTTTCAATAAAATGTGGCTAGCTGATGTGAAGCCAACTTCTATGCTCATTCAATTGGAAGATCAATTGATCAAGAAACCGTTTGGTATGGTAGTGGATGTCATCATCAAAGTGGACAAGTTCATTATTTTTATGGACTTAGTAGTATTAAACTTTAATGAGGATTGGAATTACCCAATCATTCTTAGAAGGTTGTTTATGAATACTAGGAGAGCTCTTATTGATGTTTATGAAGGCAAACTGATTCTTTAAATTGGTGATGATCAAGTAGAGCTTAACATTAATAAAGTCTTGAAGAATGTGAAGGAAAGCAACTCTTGTATAAAGATAGACATCATGAATGAATGCATTAAAAAGCAAGAGGAGAGTCGTAATGATGAAGTGAGTTTTGAGTAAGTTAACACTAAGGATGAAGAAGAGAAGGAAGAGTTAGGTGTTCAATCACATCAAGACATTTAGTAAGAATAGAAGCACCTATACCACCTGTTGATTGGAAAACAACTCCTAGTTTTACGCTCAAAACCGCAAGTATACAGGTCATGATTTGTAGTAATAAACAGATATCAATCCACGAGGATTGTGCTTAGGCACCACTTAATTCAAATTAATCTTTGTTTAAAAACTAGAATTATTTGTAGAAATAAACTGGAAAATTAAATTAAATTAAACAACTTAACACAACACAAATGCAGAAACTTGGAATTCAAGATTTTCACAACTAAAGATCACTTTTTCCCTATCTTGTCTCCTTACTATTTTATCAATTGAATTGTCTTTCACCTTAGATGTCCTAATGTATTAACTAACCTCTCTCAAGTTGTAATTAATTGTCCCTAGCCAATTTAAATGGAGATGATTAAGCAACCTCTCAATCTACAAAATCAAATGACCGATTCAACTAATTATGAAGTTATCCTATAGGTGATCAATTTAATTAGCCGAGGTCTCTCTTCTATCTAATCAATTAACTTAATGAAGCTAGGTCTATCGAATGTCAACTCTACATAAATAACCCTACTCAATTTCTCAATGTATTATAAGGTATATATATTCAACATTCATCAAAAACATCTATCATTCAAATTAACAAAATAGGAGTTTAACAAGAAATTCAAAAGTAATCTCTACAATTAAACTAGCCATTTATGATGTCCATAACATGCCCAACAATCAAATATTCCATCACAAAAATACTAGCAGAGAAAAAAACAAAAGAAAACAAATTGAATCAAAATCCTTCTCTTCTTAGCCCGAATCTGGAAAATTCGGCGTTGGTGTGCTATTTTCCTAATTGTGAATGATGAACCTTGAATCTCTACCTCTCCTGAAGCTCTAAACCTACGTTTTTACTTAAGGAGGTAGGTCTCACATGAAGCTCTCTCTTCCATAGGGGTTTATATAGCTTACATAGTCTAGAAAACCTAAAAAATAAGTGAATCCTGTGTACATCCTCAGGTTAGCCATTCCATGATCATGGGAATTGGTATGAAACCCACGATCGTGGGTTCTTACATTATAATTCTTCCTCTTCTCTTCTCCTTTCCTTTCATGGTCCCTAGCTCAATCGCAAATGTGGCCAACCTCCATTCCTACACCAAAATGATCAATTCTTACCCTAAATCAACATGATACATAGAAGAACACAATGAAGATCAAACTAAACAAAAACATACAAAATAAATCCTAAAACACATTAATAATTATCTATTATGCAAGAAACACATGCTAAATACTTAAGAAAAACATAAAATAATGCACAATTATCAACTTCCCCACATTTAAATCTTTGCTTGTCCTCAAGCAAAATAAACATAACCATTCAATTGCATCACTTCATTTTCACAAAGATTAAAGCATAAAATCCCTTAAATTTTAGCCAACTCAAATATCAAGTTACTACATATATTATGACTACTTTTCATTAGTGTACATAAGCAAACTTAACATATGGCACCATCACTCAAAGATAAGTATAGATACGAAATGAATCTTCCTCACAATTTCACTCATTTCTCTCAAGAGTTTGATGGTTAGTGTTTCGCTCAAGCTCCCTATAGGAAACTATAATACCATAGGCTTGCTAATACACCAATTCTCCTCTACAATGATTGCATGCATAAATAGATCAAATGGACTTGCTTATGTAATGTGGTAAAGGTTAAGGTGTGTAAAATGGTAAAGGGTTTAATATAAGCATTCTCAAAGTAAAAAGTGGATAAAAGGGATAACAACCCATAATTCTGAGATACACAGGTGTAAATATACTACTACTCCATACTTATTGATGCTACTCAAGTGTTCTGCCTTTTTCTTTTCTTTTTTTTCATTTTTCATTCATTTTTTTCTTTTTCTTTTTTAATACATGGAAGAAACAATGAATAAAATAGCAACTATATAAAATGTGATTCAAAAGTAGGGGTATCACTCAACTCATCTCGGAAAAAAATTTGTAGCAAAAATCCTGACTAATGCATTACTTAATACTTTACTAAGCTTATGAATGGGTAGGTTAATAGGGTTTCAGGTTTTAAAATTGAAATGTTTTCAAGAAACAAAATGGTTAAGGCTCAACAAGGGTAGTAAGGGATAATAAAGGGTAGGTCATTTAAGCCAAGGGTTAACATAAAAAGTCCTTAATCATCTTCATTAAACATACATCCAGTGGACTCAAACCGATTCAAAGCAACTTATGAAGGTAATAATCTAAGGAAGCATCACACAACAAAGAAATAAAATGACTATATATGGAGTCATATCGGCTCAATCCTTACGTTGACTTAAATGAAAATTCATTATGCATCTCTACACTATCTCATTACTCAATTGTCAAATTGTGAGTAAGCTTATGCAACCAACTACTTTTCATCACTCAACATGGCTCATTCTCTACTCAAATGGCCTAATTTGAGTTCAAGCATGCATTCAATCTCATTTCAACTAGCATGACAGAATCTCATGGCCAAAAAAAAATCAAAATGATTTAAGTGCGGTTCCATTGCTTAACACAAAACAACATAATATGACTAAAACATGCATCCTATTTAACAAAATGCAAACAATGACTAAAACAATGAAATTGGCAAAGAAATTGTCAACTCCCCACACTTAAAGAACACATTGTCCTCAATATGGCAAGGCAACCACAAGATATTTGCTGCATTCCTATAGTCAAAATTAGTTTTACCTGGTAGAATTTTCTAGTAATCATCCACATAAAAGTCATCATGATCAACAAAAATTTTAGTGTTTGATAAATCAAAAAGTACACAAATGACAGCACAATCAAGTTTATGAACATGGCCACCTATCCTAAACCAGAACAAATCCATTTTAGGATTATAGCACACAATGGTGAAAAATTCGACAGTAATCATAGAATAAATCGACATATCACAACAAATTAACCTACTCTAACTAATATTCGCAGCTAATCGCTCAATTTTTTGCCTTAATCCTAGATTTTCTAACAGTTCAAAATCAAGGTATCTAGAAGGCATTAAATCTCTATCTTTAAAGTCCTGAAAGCACATACCTTTGTCTTCCGAATAAATAGGAAATAGGGCACGAAAAGTGACCGCCATATCTGATTTACCTTCTTCAGAGACTTGAAAGCATAGTTTATCGGATGGTTTTCGGGCAACTTGCTTCTTTGGATCCATTGGATGACTAAAACCTACAACAAAATAAGGAAGAGAGAGGTGAGCACATTTTTTAGGGAGAAAGGGAGAAAATCTTACCAAATCCTTGGATTCTTGAATGATTAATGTAAAATAAGTGTAAAGGATTGAAAGATTAATAGAAGAAGTGAAGAAAATAGCAAGCGTTTAGTAGAAGATGAAGGGTTTGACAGAGTGAGAGAGTGGGTTTTCACGCTTTAAGAGAGAGATAGACTGTTAAAAATTGAAGAATGAAGAAGGAATAGAGAAAAGGGGGGAAATTTAAAAGTTTTCGGATAGGGCTTCCCATGATCATAGGAATCCCTATCATTCCCATGATAGTGGATTAACTGTCCAGAAACTTTCTGGAGAGTCTTCCCACGATCGTGGGAATGATAGGGATTCCTATGATCATGGGAAG
>JANZXP010000195.1:25813252-25888277 GCA_027576715.1 Erythroxylum flavicans | reverse complement strand
TACTTAGAATAGAGCGAACATTACTGTAACAAAAGCTCACAATCTTTTTCTAGTGAGAGAAAGAAAAGGCTGATAGCTTGGAGAGGCTAGAATAGTGAAAGAATACTTTGTAAGAGACCTGAAGAGGCTCTAGAAGCGAAGTAAGAATACTTGTAATCATTTGGAGAATAGTGAAACACTCAGACGAACTCTGAGGACTGGACGTAGCCCACAGTTTGAGGTGAACCAGTATAAAAGTCGCAGTGTCTATTCTCTACTCTTTATTTCAGTTTACATTGTTGTTAAAAATCATATACAAGTAATTTGCGATTTAACTAAGTAATAATTTTCATATAAACCTTTTGATATTCTTTTAATAAAGAGAAGTTCTTTTCAAGATTTTATATTCAAAAAAGGATGATACACCATTCAACCCCCCTTTCTTGTGTATCTAGTTTCTTGAACGTAAAGTCTATACTAACGTGTGATTTACTTCATCTTGGAAAGGAGCCTTAGTTCTGTGTCGCCTTAACATAACTTAACTACTCAAAATTCTTGGTATGGTTGTGATGTAGCGCGTTGTAAAACTACAAAAAATAACTAGACCTGCAACTATAGCAGTGGTAAGTTTAGGTCGATCTGACATAGAGTGTTCAGTTAGCTTTTATTATGAAAAGAATTGGTTTTTAGGTTATGTGAGGCTTTGGTATGGTTTTAAATAAAAAATAAACTAAACTAAACTAACAAAAAAACAAAAAAAACATTCGAAAAATGATGAAAGTGATGAATTTGTTAGGGACCCGGTCATTAGCTCAATCTTAGCCTATGCACAATTAAACATATTTTATTGAAGTATTGTTCTCATACCCCTCCTAGCAATTAATAATCGTAGGTTAACAATAAGTTATATTAACCCTAGTTTTCCCTTAGGACATGTTTAATTAAGAGACACTTGTTAATTAAACCTAACCATTAAACAACCTAGGATAAGCTCTCTAGATTTAATTGGATAGCTACACTATGGTTAATTAACCTAGGTTATGTTATTCCTAATGATTCGACACTAATTGGAAACATAATAATTACGTATTATATCCCTAATGATCCGAAACCATCAATTGCCATAACAAATCTTAACACAATAATTCTGGAGTATATTAAAGATTCTAGCAATAGGTTTATAATAAAACAGTCCAATGAACGCATTAAGATCATCTTAACACAATACCTAAACAATAAATATAGGATAACAAAATCAATTCCTAAGAAAGAAATAACAACAAAGACAATGGAAGATATGCTTAACAAAAAAGAGCAAGAACTTAACATTATATGCTTCTACTCATGATCAATTAACGTTCATAACCTTTAGAAATTAAGCAATCTAGAGGTAAACTTTAATAAAATGTGTTTAAATAAGATATGTTTATAGTTACACTCAAATACCATTCATCTCCATAACTTTGCATATCATTTCATTTCTCCACCATTAAGATTTACATGCATAATCATAAATCAAAGAACTTTTCAAGGCTGTAATATGGGAAAGGGTAAGGTTAGAGTATTTAGATAGTGTAACGTAAAAGTCATCAAAGCTAGTGAAACAAGAACAACCTCAATATACCATCAAACACAAAAAACAAAATTCACTTATAATTATGTACATCAACTATGATGAATACAAAAACTATGTTTCCTAGCTCAAATTCAAACTTTCACACCACAAACCACATGAAGTATAACCAACTAGAAGGAATCACTCACACAATTGAAGACAATACATTGAAACTACAAAGAGTAATCCTTCAAAGCCACATCTACCTTATATGCATCATATCCAAATTACCCATTTAATACAACTTTAGGAGGAAAAACTAATCATAAATAACTTTGCAAAACATATGCATTTTCTCCTTGATACTTTTATTTAAACATATTTTTCTTTTTCTTTTCTTTTCCTTCTTTTTCTTTTGTTTTTCTCTTTTTTCTTTCTTTCTTTTTCTTTTCATTCCCAAATTGAAAGAAGCTACATCAACCTTAGAATCCGTTGACAAGACATAAAATGACATTTCAATGATTATAACTAACCCAACAAATATGCACACCCTCGCACTTATAATTTTGTGTATCCACAATCATCAACAATCACAAATGCTCCACTAGCTTTAACGCTTGGATAGGAAATTTAGTTAGGTTTAAAGCATGTAATATGGTTAGCACAAAAAGAACAAGTAAATAAAGCTTAAAAGGAGTTATTAAAAGGAAAATTCATTACGAGGGGTAGGCTTTTTGACTAATGTAGCTTATGAAACAAAAAATGCCTATATCATTTTCCTATCAATGCATGTGATAAATATGTGATCTTGAATAGAAAATCAAAGCAAATTCAGGATGAAGGTCACATATGAATAAAAGACAACAAGACTAATATGGATCTGTTAGTCTAATAAGGCTCAAAATCTCACTCGCTTTTGTCTACCACTAATCACCTCTCTTCTAAAGATAATGCATATTGACCAATCATAAGAGTAAAAGTACATGCTCAATTTACCATGAATTCTTCTAGTCAATTCACTCTCTAATCATGACTATATGGTCCTAGAAGCAGTAGAAAAAGAGAAAATGTTTGTTTGTTTATTTGTTTGATTCTCTATCTCTTTTTGTTGAAAACTTAAAAACAAGTAAAAACAAACAAACTTAAAAACACACATGCATATAAGAAAGAAATGTGAAAATGTAAAGAAAAGGAAATCACCTTCCCTTAGATTGCCTCCTAAAAAGCACCTTTGTTTAGTGTCACTGGCTCGACTCATTGTTTTCCTCATGTGATGAAATTATGATCTTCAGGTGTTACAGTATGCGCTCTCTCCACATGAGGTTGTTTAAGATAGGGTCTTAGTTGATGACTTATAATTTTCAGAATATTCCCTATCTTAAAAATCTCAATCTTAGTCTTAAAAACAATTATGGATTCAATACTCACCTGAGCTAAAAGATGCTTCTTTTTTCTCCTTTGAGCTCTTTCTTCACTTCTTCGTCACAATCAATTCCTTGAGTAGTTTTCTCAAGATTCTTAAGCTCCTCTTCACTCTGTAAGGTCTCCGCACTGAAATCCCTTGGATACACCTCAAGTTAAGATGATTGCATTTCTTTGCTTTGTGATTCTAGGCGGTCGAGAGCTTCCATCATCTGACCCATCTGGCTTGCCAAGTTCTGGATTCTCGACTTTGCATCTTGGTATAATTGCATCACTTCATGCTGGAACTTCCGTACACCTTATTGAAATTGCAAAGTATTAGCAATCATAACATGAACAAATTCTTTTAGAGATGTACATGAGTTTTATTGGCTCTCCAAATCTTATGAGTTAAGAAAAAAGATTAATCGAGGCAGCAACCACATACACTCGGGTCATTTAATATAGGTTATGTTATCCTTAATGATTCGACATCAATTGGAAAAACAGTAATTACAAATTGTATCCCTAATGATCCGAAACCATTAGTTGTCACAAACAAATCTTAACATAACAATTGCGGATTATATTGAAGATTCTAGTAAAGTCACAATGAAATAATCCAATGAATGCATTAAGATCATCTCAACACAATACCCAATCAATAAACATAGGATAACATAATCAATTCCTAAGAAAAACTAAGCTCTTCGGCATCGATATCACTTTTGAACCATATTGGGAAAGTCTAGCCCTCCATAGGTTTCCAAAGGATGAGAGCTTTACCCATCTTTATTCTCTTCGTCTCCTGAAACCTACTAAAATGATTCATTCAACATTTCATTATGTTTCTGTCGTTAAAATGATGTTTTTTATACAAAAAAGTATGGTGAGTTGGCTAGATTTCATAGGCGTGACTTGATTTGTCACACCCATGACTTGTTGTTCTCATATCTCTCATAACAACTATTAATCGTAGATTAATTATAAGCACTATTAACCCTAGTTTTCCCTTAGGTCGTATTTAATTAACATAATCAATTCCTAAGAAAAACTGGGTTCTTGGGCGTCAATACCACCTCTGAACTGGATTGGGAAAGCCTAGCCCTCAATGGGTTTTCAAAGGATAAGAACTTTACACATCTTCATTCTCTTTGTCTCCCGAAACCCACTAAAATGATTCATCCAACATTTCATAACGTTTATGCACGATGTTTTTATGCCAAAAAATATGATTTTTGGGTGAGTTGGTAAGATTTCATAGGCTTGACTTGGTGTGTCACGCCCATGACTTATTTGTCATGGCTGTGAGATGTTTCTCAAGCAATGACTTATGCTATTCTTGATTCCTTTTGATACTTTCTTGTCTCCTCTTGCTTTAATCTTTCTTCTTCTTCTTTATGAAGACAAGTGAGCGTGAATCCCAAGAAGACGACTTAAATATTGTATTTTCGACTCAATTTAGATTTTTTTGTTTTCCAATTGTATCTAAAATCAAATATGAACTAAAGTGAATGTCTTAAGCATTTCATATCATTAATTACTAAGTGTTATGGAATAAATATACAATCAATTAAGCACAGCTCGAGTTGCAATGTGTAAGAACATTATGTAAAGGGAGACAGAGTATTGTATGAAGACAATCGGGAAAAAGAGGTTTATGGTTAAAAGAAATAATTGGTATTAAGAAAAATTATTGAGGGTATATTAGGTAGTATGCATTTATTAGTCCCAAATCGGAAATTTCTTATTTTCACTGTTTAAGATGAAATGGATCGTAATATGAAACCCTCTATTTTTAACATATTCCGTTCTATTATATTATGAAACCCTCAACTAAACAATAAAAGTGTATTACTTTTCAATTCATTTTATTACTAACCTAGCCGGGGGTCTATCAGAAATCAGTCTCTGTATCTCCATTGGAGATGCGGGCATGACTGCGTACATCTTACCCTCCCCATATTCTGCTTAGGTGAAAATTTGGGTATGTTTGGTTTGGTTTAGTTTATTACTAACCTCTCAACTAAATAATACCTAAGGCATATTAGGATGATACGAAGGTAGTAATTCGATAAGAACAGGAAAATAACTATACTCCGTATATATGCCAACTTTGTAAGTTGATGTCCCTAAGACTTTTTTTTTTTTGGTTTGTTTTGATGGCAAAAGCTTTTGTGTGCTTAGCATATACATCATAGAGTGTTTTCCTATCGGTCTAGTTGCTTGCTCTTTTGTAAATTCTTATTTCTTTATAATGAAAATATTCCCTTTTCTGAAAAACTATTTGTAAAATTTCATATATTAATACATAAATATTAATTCTTATAATTAAATAATATAATTCATGATACTAATTAATAATTAGATAATATAATTTTTGTTAAATCAAATTATGATAAAAAACGAAAATTAATTTTCATAGTTTTTATAAATTCTAAAAATTAGAAAAACTAAAACCAAAAATCATGAATGACTAAATGAGAAATTTAAACAAATAAAATTTTTGGCAAAATTTTAAAACAAAAATAAAAGAAAAATTAAATTAGAAAAATCAAAATCACAACAAAATTAGCTTCAATATTTTTTTTTTCTCCGTTGAAGCTTGCCTCATTCAAACTAAATTGGTTCAAAGTGAACCATACTTCTTTTCCAGTTTTACCTTAAGCCCTGTTTCGTTTTCTGGTTTACACCTTAAACCCTCGTCTGTTTCTAGTTACACCTTAGACCCAGTACTGGCTTTGGTTCTTGTTCTTCTTTAGTCATCCCCGTGCCTACAATGAAATCGCATTTGAGACTTGCTGATTTATTAAAATGAAACCATCCCACTTACTTCTTCCAACTACAATTACGAACTTGTCAAAAACAGGTAAATTTAAGCCTTTCCTATTTAATCAATCCTACAGCCACCATTCTCAAGAAGCAGGGACCTTCCACTCTAAGGTTGTAAAGATTGGCTCTCTTCAAAACCTTTATGTCTGTAATCACCTGTTGGCTCTTTACCTCAAGTTCAGATGTTTGTCTTGTGCATACTATTTATTCGATGAAATTCGTCAAAAGGACGTACGGTCTTGGACCATTCTCATTTCGGGTTTTTGCCGACATGGATATTGTACAACGGTGTTGGAGCTCTTTAGAAGAATGAAAGAAGAGGGTGTTTTTCCTAACCATTTTACCTTATCTAGTGTTTTCAAGTGTTGCTCTAGGTTATATGAGCTTAGATTGGGCAAGGGGATTCATGGGTGGATATTAAAAAATGGGATTGCCTTAGACGTTGTCTTACAGAATTCAATTCTTGACTTTTATTTAAAATGTGGGGCCTTTTACTATTCTAAAAGACTATTTGACACTCTGGAAGCCAAAGATACCGTGTCTTGGAATATAATGATTGGTGGATACATTGACACTGGAGATGCAGCAAGGTCTCTAGACCTGTTTCGGAGTCTGCACTTCAAGGATATAGCCAGTTGGAACACGGTAATTGATGGGCTAATGAGAAATGGATTTGAAGGAGTTGCACTAGGTCTGCTTTACGAGATGGTACGAAATGGGCCTGTGTGCAATGCCGTAACTTTTTCCATAGCTTTGAATCTGGTTTCATGTGTATCTGCGTTGAGGTTGGGTAAACAGATTCATGCCCAGGTATTAAGACAAGTAATTCACAATAGCGGGTTTATAAGGAATTCACTGATAGACATGTATTGCAAATGTGGCAGAGTTAAAGAGGCATCCTTGATTTTCCAAAAAATGACCCTAAATGTTTCTTGCAAAGATCCAATAGCAGACAATGTTTCGCGGAGCTCACTGCTTTCTGGTTATGTTCAGAATGGGGAGCAAGAATATGCTTTCCAAACATTTTGTTCTATGGTCTATGAACAGGTTGAGATGGACAAATTTTCACTCACCAGCATTGTCTCTTCATGTGCTGCTATTGGCAGCTTGGAAATAGGTCAACAGATCCATGCTTATATCCTAAAAAATGGGCATCAAGTAGATGCTTATTTGGGTTCCTCATTGATTGACATGTATGCTAAATGTGGAAGCTTGGCTGATGCTCAGATTGTTTTTAATCAAAGCAGTGTTCGTAATGTTGTGCTGTGGACATCAATGATATTTGGGTGTGGGTTGCATGGGCAAGGGAGGGAGGCTGTTCTACTGTTTGAGCGCATGGTGAATGAAAAAATCAAACCAAATGAGATTTCACTTCTAGGTATATTAACTGCTTGCAGCCATGCAGGGTTGGTTGAGGAAGGCTGCAAGTACTTTGGATTGATGCAAAATAGTTTCGGAATTAAGCCTGGAGTTGAACACTATACTTGCATGGTTGATCTTTATGGTCGAGCTGGTCGCCTGAAGGAGATAACTAAATTCATTAATGAAAATTGTATCTCCCACTTGACTGTAATTTGGACTTCATTTCTATCCTCCTGCAGACTTCACAGAAATGCTGAGTTAGGAAAGTGGGCTTCTGAGAGATTATTTCAGTTGAAACCATTCGATGCAGGTTCTTATGTTCTGGCCTCAAACTTGTTTGCTAGTGGTCATGATTGGAGAGAAGCAACTAAAATAAGGTCTTTAATGCAGCAACATAGGGTTAAAAAGATCCCTGGTCAGTCTTGGATCCAACTGAAAAATCAGGTCCACATATTTGTAAACGGAGATAGGTCACATCCCCAAGACTTTGAGATATACTTGTACTTGGAGAAATTGATTGGTAGACTTAAGGAAATTGGTTATTCATATGATGTGAAACAGGTGATGCAAGATGTCGAAGAAGAGCAACGTGAAGCTCTTCTTGGTTTCCATAGTGAGAAACTTGCAATTGTGTATGGGATCATTTCCAAAACTTCTGGGACACCCATACGTGTCATGAAGAACCTTCGGGTTTGCACCGATTGTCACAATTTTATCAAGTACACTTCTCAACTTTTAGGTAGGGAAATTATTACTAGAGATCTTTATCGGTTTCATCATTTTAAAAATGGACATTGTTCGTGTGGAGATTATTGGTGAGCAAAGTCAGGGCTCTTTATTTATATGATTGTGCAAGTTCTTAAATATTTTTTATGGAAAAGCTACGCCATTCTTGGACTGCTTGTTAGTGGTATCATCATGCATCTCCTTAAACTGTGGGCTGACCTGGTTCGGAGGTTTGCTTAGCATTCAGATGAAGGAATTGGCACGGCATCAATCCTGGCATTGACAAAATACAGGTATTTCCTTTCTCACTATAATTTCAAGTTGATACTTTCTTGGGTTAAGATTAGTTTAATACCTTTTTGAGATTTATACTAATAACAATCTTCACCACAATCTTTATTCTAATTATGTGAATGTTTATTCAACTTAAAAATGATGAATGCCCTTTTAGTTGCTTGCCCCTTTTATGCTGCTTAGTTTTGCCTTTTCAGTTAATCATATTGCTGGACAGCCCTAAGATCATGTTTCTTTTTCTTATTTGGGAAAAGCTATTTATTCTTTGAATGAAGGTATTTCATCCGAGTAATCATGTAACAGAAACAAAGATATTGCATCTTTGATTACTTTCTTTATGGTTGAAAATTATCAAAATTCATTCTAAAATTTAAGTACTGAGAAAGCTAACCTAGTGAATGAATATTTATCTACATCTTTCGTGTTTCAGTCATATTTCAGTTTTCAATTAATCATATTGACAGATACCCACAAAAAATTCCATTTCTTTTTATCATTGGGAAAACCCTATTTATTCTCTGCTTGAAAGATATTAGATATGATTAATCATGCAAGAAAAAACAGATTCATTCCAAACTTCTACTGCTGTCTGTGTGGATTAAAAGTATGCATTTCACGAGTAAAAACTATGTATTCTTCTCAAAACTTGTCTAGCATTGATAAAATTTTTTTCATTCTTCGTAAATACCCATCGGGAAGAATTTTCGTTTCTTCTTTTTTGCATTTTTAACTAGTTTCTGCTTTGAAGAGTTTATAAATTGCTATGGGATTTCAAGTTACTGATGACAAGGAACAGGCATGATGTCTAGTACCTCTCTCCTCTTCAGACAAACATTTTATTCATCAACTATATTAGGAATTGATTTGTCCAAATTTACTGTCACTTGTTTCCCGGACCTTTTCAAGTCAAACATTACAATAGGAATTCAACCTATCATTTAAATTCACGAAACCATTCTTGTAATGGTTATAATCACTTTGGAAGCATGTTCTGATAGTCCTGGAAATATATTAGCAGCAGAATACAGAAACAAGAAAAAAAAAAGAAGAAAAAGAATTATTCAATGATATTTTTATTCATCCGTGTCCTGTCACTTGCTTGAATTATGTATTAATATTGATTATCTTATCATGAAACAAATTACACAACAAGTTGGCTTTGGAAAATCAAGTTTAAAATGGAAGCAAAAAACAACAAAGGCAAGATAATCTTGTTATAGATGTAAGGCATACAAAAATTAAGGATCAGGAAAACACGTAACAGATTATGAAACGGGTAGTTGAAAGCATTGCTGCAGATGCAGGACTCGTAAATGAAATCTGATTCCTTGTGATGCTTTGCGGAGTCCCTTAAGTAGGCTCTGAATCTTGTCCAGGTGGGAAGGAAACCTTATTCCTTATCCTTATATCAGACAGAATACGGGGAATTGAATATGAGAGGAGTCCTGAATCTTTCCTAGGTCATTTTATTCATATTCAAGCAACTTACTGATCCAAAAAAATGGAATCCCTTCTCTTTCACTTACTGCATACCCAATTTGCGTTTCTCAGTGACTGCAGTCACAGGTTTAACTAGCTGTCATCAGTTTTAGTACATTCAGCAGCAACTATTTCACAATATCAGTGGTTATGAGATACAAGTCTAGTCGTCAAAATCGTATACCCAACAAGGCTAGACTACAACTAGAACTTCAGCAGGCTGGTTCTTAAAGTTGGAGGGACCAGTGCAACAGGGCATTATACCTGAGGGAAGCTTGGCTTTGTAAATTTTGAGATCAAGACAAAGTTACCTCAGATTTTTGAGTCAACAAACATGCATTCGTTGGTGTACCTAAGTTGGTGAAGTTTGATTCACCAGCTCCTACACGCCTAATTTTACAATCATATCTACAAATTGTCCATCTTTCTTCACCGTCTATTAATTAATTGGATGCTTCAAAACATAACAAAGTATTCTAAGAAATATATCTAGAATAAAAATTATCAATTTTATTTATATTTTACAAAATATACCATATCAGTTTTACAAGTAATGAACTTATAAATTTTTATCTTATTGTAAGTATAGTTCATACATATGAATTAAACCATATAGTAACAAGTAATTAAATTCAATATTAATAATCTATTAATAAACCTTCATTACTTATCAACCCTAAATTAAATTTAACTGTTGAACCAAATAGATCCCAAATATCCATATTCAATCATATATTTTGTTTATTTTATATTTATTTATTTCATAATTTCATATAATTTAACAAGATAAACCTCTTAGTCAAACAATTATTGCATGAATATACAGTTCCAAATTTATCATTTTTATTTATAATTTATAATTCATATGCTTTTAAGTTCAGGGTTTTTGAAATGGTTTGATAAACTCCCCGAGTTAGATAATAGATGTTGGAATTGGTGGAACAATGAATAATAAGACTCTAGAAGTTGTCATAAAGCTAATAGAAGATATGGCTATAAACAACTACTAATGGCAATTAGGAATGGTGAGAGTGAACATATCCCACTATAAAAAAAATGGAGTTTAGCGAAGGAAATTACTGACGGAATAAGTTGTTAGAGAAACGGCCATAGGTAATCTTTAGCAACGGAATATAAAATGTTCTTTACTAATTTTAACGGCGAACAATTTCTAATCCATCACCAAATTTAGCGACGAAATTAAAAAATTTAGTCACTAAATTTGGCGACGGATTTAGGATGCTGGTCACTACATTTAGTAACGGACAAAATCAGATTTTGAAAATCTGTTGGATAATTTAGTAATGATAAGTTATGTGCCGTCGATAAATTCACCTACGAAATTTTCTTATTCTGTTGGTAAATTTACTACTAGATTTACCGACAAATATTGTTATTTCGTCGATAAATGCACCGATATTATTTGTTAATGTTTTTCCTATATTTAATTTTGATTGATAATTAATTTCTACAATTATCTGTTGATAATATTTTAATTTTTTCTACATTTAATTTGTCTAAACAATAAGTTGATTGATAATATAAAGTAAAAAATTATCTTAATTGATAATAAAAAATATTATCTACAACAATAAGTATCTAATTAATACAAAATGACTTGAGAGTAGCTACAACTAAGCTATACAGTTAGTGAATGGGGATGCTCTGACTACTACGATGAGGTGTTGCCCCTTTCCTTCAACTTATCCACCTCATTACGGAGTGGGGCTATGTACTCCATCAACTGTTGCAATTGGGTTGTCAACCTCTCTACTGTGCTCTCAAGTTGAACGACTTTCTCTTAGATCTGGACCACCTACTAGATGCAGTTGTACTGGATGTGGAGGATTGCAAATAACATGTGTTTGCAAATGAATCTAAGTCGAAGATCCTTCCATGACGGTTCTTACCACCTATGTCTGATTCTCATCAACAGTTTTAGAGTGCTGAGACTGTCGTTGAATCCTTTATTATATTTGGTCCTATCAGGAGGCAATGTTTATGTTAATAAGTGATAATTATTAAGAACTAATAATAAAACATAAATTTCACATATATTAAGTTCTTTATATCGGGTGTTGACGAAGGCCACATCATGCTTTTTAGTGTGGGTATATAAAAAGAGCTGACGTAGTGTAAACTTTATAGACTTTTCTTGTATCAGAATAAAATGTCATAAGTAAACTACATTTTATAAAAATTTTGGCAGAGTTTCTTATATTTTTATAATATTTACCCCATATTGAACAAAGAAAGTAATTCAACAATATATCCATATATGGCACCAGATATTTATAATATATCATTTCTATAAGACATATATTTTCATTCCAAAATTTACACATCAAATTAAATTGAAATCAAATTTCATACATTAAAGTAAAAGAATTAGATATAAGTGTAAAATTTAGATATTTACAAGTTTCTCTACATACTCCTGGTGGGTAATAGATCCTGCAGTGTATACAGAAAGACTCTCTCCCTCTAGTCCTCCACGGTTATTTGCAGAATTGTATTATGGAATGAACATTGTCTCGGGTGATGTCCAGTACTATTATCAACAAATCCATATTTTTTCAGATATATAAGGAGGTCGTACACCAGTCTTGTGTATCGCACCAAGAAAGTCTCTATAACGTGTATGAGTTCGCTTTTCATATACTTTATAAATTACTGCGAAAATTTAGAATAAAAAAATCTTTCTGAAGAAAAAGGAAAACATATTATAAGAACTTATAATCTACAATATTTATCTAATTAATGTATAAAATTAATTAAACAAAAACACAAAGAATATTTTTTGTACCTCAAACTCTTGATAATAAAAATCTTTTATTGTCTGAGAGATATTCCTCTATATATAACTCATAAGATCAGTCTTCTTTTTGAACTTGGATGTCATGTTTCTTGAGCATATTTTAGACGGAACCAACCGAATATGTAAACAATTTTAGTTCATTTTCAAATTAAAATCTATAACTTCGATATAAACCTATGGTGTTATCATGCATGTATTTTCACTCACAGATTGTTGATAATTATGATGTAAGTTCTTCATCAACTCCTTTAGCTCCAAGTTGGAGGCTACCTCTTTCATTCGCAACGTTTACTCTTAATATCTCTATCGATATAGGAGTGGTGGATGAAGGAGGGATCGTGGATGGTGTAGCAGGGCTACTAAATGGTATAACATTAGGTATAAAAGGTAACTGTACAGGGATTGTAGGTTAGGAAGGTGATACCTCATCTGGATGTGTAGTAGGTGGACGTATAGATTCTATAACAACTACAGAAGATGATGTTTCACCTAGACCTGCACTGACTAGTCCAAATGGTGGTAGTTATTTGAGTGTAACTATATAACACAATCTACTTGTTTTACGCTCAAACCTGCAAGTGAACTGATCATGACTTGTAGCTTAAAAGAGAAGATATTGATCCTACAGGGATTGATGCCTAGACATCACTTAATTTAGATAAAACTTTGTTTAAGAAACAAAATTATTTTATAAAAATAATCTGGAAAATTAGATTGAAAATAAAAGACAAACACAAAGCAATAGACAATACCGACGTGCAGAACAATCAGAATTAAACAATATGAAAACTAGAGATTATTTTTTTCCTATTTTGTCTCCCTCCTATTTTGTTGATTGAATTGTGTCTTACCTTAGATTTCCAAATGTATTAATTACCCTCTCTCAAGGTGTAATTAATTTTTCTCAATCGAATTAAAGGGAATCAATTAGACGATCTCTCAATCTACTTAATGACTCTACCGATTCAGCTAGTTATTAAACTATCCCATGGGTGATCAACTGACTTCATCGAGATATCTCTTCTAACTAATTAATTGACGTGATGATTGTAAGTCTTTAGGTCGATAACTCTCGTTGTACAATCCTACATAATTAATCTCACTCACTCTCTCGATTTATTGCAAGATCACCAATCATCAAAGACAACTCCAGAGTTCTAACAAAACAGTTTAAAAAGCAATCCCTAAAACTAAATCAGCTTAACATGGTCTTCATAATATCATCAACATTCAAATAAATCATTTTACAAAGAATAAAAAAAAGTAGAATTGACAAAAATTTGAATAAAAGAACTTCTTCTCTTCTTTGCCAAAATCTGAAAATTTTGGTGATGATGTGTTATTTTCACCAATGTTGATGATCCTTGATTTCAATCCTTCCTCAAGGCTCCAAACTTGTGTTCTTCACTCAAGGATAGTGTCTTTATAGAAGGGTTTCGTCTCCCTTTCAAAATGGAGGCTTAATTATGCTTTAATAGTCCAAAAATTCTAAGTTTAATGAAGCTCCGCGTATTGTCTTGGATTGTAATTTCCACGATCGTGGGAATTGACATGATTCCCACAATTATAAGAATTTTCCATAGATGGATTTCTCTTTTCTTCTCCTCTTCAATCTCTAGCTCAATTTCTAAGTTGCTCAATCTTTCTACATACATAAAAATAGTCAATTCTTATCCTAAATTAACGTCAAACATAAAAGAATAACAATGGAAATCAAACTAAATGAAAACATACAAAATGAATTCTAAATTACAATAATAATCAACAATTATGCAAAAAAATACATGCCAATTACTTAGAAAAATATATACTAATGCACAACTATCAACATCCTCATACTTAAATCTTTTTCTTATCCTCAAGCAAAATAAATACAAGCACTCAATTCTATCATTTCATTTTCACAAATATCAAAGATTACAATCTCTCAAATTTAGACTAACTCAAATATTTAGTTAATACATATATTATGACTACTTTTTTTATTGGTATAGATAAGCAAACTCAATAATTGACACCATCACTTAAAGATAAGTAAAGATGCAAAATGAATTTTCTTCACAGTTTTCACTCATTTCTTTCAAGTGTTTGATGGTTATTGTTTCGCTCAAACTTCCTATAAGAAACTACACTACCATAGGCTTGTTAATACACAAATTCTCGTCTACAATGATTGCATGCATAAATAGATCAAAAGAACTTGTTTAGGGTTATAAAGTGGTAAGAGTTAGGGTGGGTAAAGAGGGAAAAAGGGTTAAGCACAAGCATTAATAAAGTAAAAAGCGAAAATAAAGAGATGACAAAACATAACTCTGAGATATACAATTATAACTATATTTTGCACTTATTGATGCTACTCATTTGTTCTTCTTTTTTTTCCTTTTCCCTTTTTCGTTTTTCTTTCTTTTTCTTTTTTTCTTTTTTTAAATACATGGAAGAACTCAAAATAGCACTATATACAATGTAATTCATAGGCAGAAATATACTTAACTCATCTCGGTAAATTTTCACAATGATCACAACTAATGTATTACTTAATACTCTACCAAGCTTGTGAATAGGTAGGTTAAAAAAGTTTAAAGTTTTAAAATTTTGGGTGTTTTCAAGAAACAAAAGGTTAAAGCTCATCGGAGGTAGCAAAGGATAATATAAAAGGTAGGTCGCTTAAGCCAAGGGTAAAAATAAGAAAAATGGCTTAAATCATCTCTATTAAACATGCATCCACTAGACTCAAAATGATTCAAAGCAAGTTCTAAAGGTAGTAACCTAAGGAAGTAATACTCAACAAAGAAATAGAATGACTATAAATGGAGTCATATGGCCCAATCCTCACTTTGGCTCAAATGAAAACTCATTATGCATCTCTTCACTACCTCATTGCTTAAATGTCAATTTGTGACTAAGCTTATGTAACCAACTACTTTTCATCACTCTATATGGTTCACTTTTTACTCAAGTAGCCTAATATGAGTTTAAGCATGCATTCAATCTAATTCCAATTAACATGATAGAATTTCATGGCAATATTTATTAGAGTGATTCAAATGCAGTTCCATTGTTAATATAAAGCACATAATATGCCTAACCATGTATCCTATTTAATAAAATGCACACAATGCAATTGAGAAAGTCAATATCACCTCCCCACACTTAAAGTTCACATTATCCTTAATGTGACAAGTCAACCACCAAGTAAGAGAAAATGTAAACAAAAGAAATTGAAACACACAATTGACATGAAACTAAAAAAAAATGAAAGCAAACCAAACAAAAGAAAATGACATGAAACTAAACAAAAAAAGATGACATGAAACCAAACAAAAGATGAAATTGAACCAAACAAAAGAAACAACAAAATTTAAAAGTAAAAGGATAAGAAAGGTTTATTCAGATGATGGTGGTGACGGTGTTGGTGAAGGAGTTTCAAAATTTTTCTTATAACAAAAATTGAGGAACTTCTTCTTCAAGCTGCGTTGCTCCTTATGGATTTGCCGCATTTGGGTTCCGAGTTCATTTAGTTGGGATGTCATCTGTTGTTGATTGGCAATCATGTAGCCGAGAATTTGTTAATATTGGTCGACCTCCACTGGTGCACTGCGTTCTACTTCTACTGCTTCCTTCTTTGGCTTTGAAGCTGCGTGGGATATAGACTATCGGTTTGTGGCTGTACTAGTGCCCCTCCTACTCTTCACTGCAGTGCGCATCTGAGGATTTCGAAGTTCCATAGAATAGAACTCTAAAATCTCAAAACGTCTCAAATACGATATGTCAAACATATCGTGTGGAGTTGTACGCAAATTCTCCATATTAACATTATAAAACACAACCAAGGCGGAAGCAATATGAGACATCCCAAAAGACAAACTCTTTTTATTAACCACATTCACTATTGATCAAAAAATCTTCTAAGGTGTGTTGATTTTAATTTGTTGATCCATGCATCATAAAACGAAAAGCTTTTTGGTCGAGCATTTGTTGCTTTCTGTTTTATCAAACATAGTCAGAAATTTGTGTAAAAGTAGATGCTCAGTACTTCGGATTAAAGAATTTGGTGCATTGTATGAGTCAAAATGTTCTTCACCCGTGAGATTGTTCCAATAAGAATCGACATCAAAATCAACGTGACCATCTACAATTTTTGCATTCGACAAATTGAAAATTTCACGCATGACAGGATAATCAAGTTTGAAAACATTTCCAGCTAATCTAAACCAAAACACATCCATTTTTGGGTTATACCGGACTTTTGTGAAAAACTTTAAAGTTATAGTAGGATAAATAGGTACATCGTACCGAACAAACCTATTCCACCCGACGTTTGCGGCTAACTACTTAAGTTGTTATCTCATTCCTATGTTCTCTAACAATTCAAAATAAAATTACCTAGGAGTAACTATTTCTCTATTCCTAAGGTCACAGAAACACGTACCTTGTTCTTCCAAATAAATTGTGAAAGGAGAGCGGTAAGTCGTCGCTAAATCGTGCTTACCTTCTCCGAAAACTTCACGGTGTAATTCATCGGTCGATTCAAATGGTCTCCGAGCCATCATCTTCCTTGGTGCCATTATAAGAGAAACATCTGCAAAAATGAGAGAAAAAAATGAAATTTAAGTTTTAGAGAGAAAGAGCATAATCTTACCCAAATCTTTGTGTTGTTGAATGATTAATGTATGAAAAGATGAAAGGATTGTAAGAATAATGAAAGAGTTGAAGAAAATACCAAGAATCTAGAGAAAATTTGAAGTTTTAGAGAGCGGGAGGAGAGAAATTGGTGGGATAGAGAGAGAGGGAGAGAAATTTAGAGAGTGGGTGAAAAAAGAAAAGGAGAGGGAAACTTTAAGTTTCGCTTCAGATAGAATTCCCACGATCATGGGAAAACTCTCCAGAAAGTTTTTGGAGAATTTTCCCATGATTGTGGGAATCACCTCATTTCCCACAAGCATAAGCTTTCTCTCCAAAAACTTTTTGGAGAGAATTCCTATGACCGTCACCTCTTCCTACAATCGTGGGAAGAGGTAATCCTCACAATTTCAAACGTTCTTTCAAGCTTAATTTTAGTTCTCTATAATCTTATAACCTACAATCACATCAAGTTAATATCATCAATAATAATTTTGAAAAGAAAATAAGTTATAATTCAAACAAAAACCAAATTGAACATCAATCAAACTTAATTCAAGCACAATCATAATTAAATAAATCAAACAAAAACTAGACGAAGACAACCTAAGAGAAATTAAACATGCTAAGTTAATGTCATTAGCTTGACCATTCCCCATATATTCATGAAAGAGCGAAAGATAAGAGAGAGATAACTTCCCTTTCTAGTAGATATATCCCTTCATAATATGGCTTGCAGCGATGCCCATTGACCATGAATGTTTCCCCCTATCATTTACCAACTCTACAGTTTTATAGGGAAACACTTGAAGAATTTTGAAGGGCCCACTCCATCTTGACTTGAACTTTTCGGGAAATATTCGAAGTCTTGAATTAAACAAAAGTACCAAGTCTCTACTCTTGAATTCCTTCTTCTTGATGTGGCCATCATGCCACTTCTTAGCCCTTTCTTTATATAGCTTAGCATTTTCGTAAGCATCATACCTTAAGTCATCCAACTCGTCGAGATATAATAATTGCTTTCCTCCTGCCTACTTCCAATCCATGTTCAATTTCCTGGTTGCCCAATATACTCTATGCTCCAACTTCAATGGTAAATGACACGCCTTGTCATATACAAGCCGATATGGTGTTGTGCCTATGGTGGTCTTGAAAGCTGTTCTATAAGCCCACAATGCATCATCAGCTTCAATGACCAATCTTTTCTTGAAATGTTCACTGTCTTCTCCAAAATCTTTTTCAGCTCTCTATTCACCACCTCCATTTGGCCACTAGTTTGGGGATGGTACGGGATAGCCACTCTATGATGAACATTGTATCTTCTTAAACGGTTTGTTACAAAAGTGGCTCCCTCCATCACTTATGATTACTCTAGGCACTCCAAATCTAGTAAAAATCTTCTTAATGAACTTCTTAACTACCTTGCTATCATTGGTTAGAATGAAGACTGCTTCAACCCATCTAGAAACATAATCAACTCCCACCAAAATATAGGTATTACCTCCGGAGGATGGGAATGGTCCTCATATATCAAATATCTCTACCTCTATTATATTCGAAAGCGGCATTTTGTCTCTCTCTGATATGTTGCCTACTCTTTGACATCTATCGTACTTGAGCACGAAATCTCGAGCATCTTAAATAGAGTTGACCAATAGATTCCACACTCCAAGACTCGTGCAGCAGTCTAATTAGCTCCATAATGCCCTGCATACGGTGAGCTATGACATTGTGTTAAGATCTCAAGCATTTCATCTTTAGGAACGCACTTGCAAATTAAACTATGAGCTCAGATCTTATAAAGTACGGTTCATCCCAAATATAACGAGAGCATTGAACTAGGAAAAGCTTCCTTTGTTGATATGAAAAATTAGATTGAAAAATACCATCTGAAAGGTAGTTTGCAATATCTGCAAACCAAGGAAGGGAAGAGTTGTCTACCATCATCAAGGTATCGTCAGGAAAACTTTCCTTAATTTCCTCTTCCTCTTCATGATGTCCTCCTTCGAGTCTCGATTAGTGATCCACTACTATATTTTCTGCTTCTTTTTTTGTCTTTGATTTCAATGTTAAACTCTTGGAGTAGGAGTACCCATCGAATGAGCCTAGCCTTCGCATTCTTCTTAGCGAAAAGGTAATGTAATGTTGCATGTCTGTAAATATAATAACTTGTGAGCCTAACAAATAGGAATGAAGTTTTTCATAAGCAAATACAACCGCAAGCAGCTCTTTCCCAATAGTTGTGTAATTCAACTATGCTCCCGCCAATATCTTGCTTGCGTAATAGATAGCATACAACCTCTTCTCCTTCGGCTGACTAAGTACAAACCCAACAACATTATCACTTGCTTCACACATAATCTCGAATGGAAGAAACCAATCCGACGATGTCAGAATTGGTGCTGTTATGAATGCCTTCTTCAACATGTTAAAAGAATTTAAACAGTCATCATAAAAAACAAATAGCACATCTTTTACCAATAGATGAGCTAGGGGTCTTGCAATAAGGAAAAAATATTTACTGATTCGTCTGTAGAACCCTGCATGACTAAGAAAAGCTCGGATACCCTTGATGTTGGAGGAAGATAGTAATTTTTCAATTACTTCTCTGTTAGCATGATCCACATCAATCCCTTTGTATGAAATCTTATGACCTAGTTCAATTCTCTCTTGGAGCATAAAATAACAAATTTTCCAATTTGAAACTAAATGCGACTCCTCACATCTTTGAAGTCCTTTGTCTAAGTTAAACAAACAATGATCAAAAGACTCTCCAAAGAAAGAAAAATCATCCATAAATACCTTCATAAAATTTTTATTCATGTCTGCAAATATGGTCATCATGCACTTTTGAAATGTGGTAGTTACATTACATAAACTAAAAGGCATCCTTCGATATGCAAAAGTTCCATATGAACATGTGAAAGTGATCTTCTCTTGATCTTCTGGGTATATAAATATTTGATTGTACCCTGAATATCCATCCAGAAAGTAATAAAAAGAATGACCAACCATTCTCTCAATTATTTGGTCCACAAAAGGTAAAGGAAAATGATCCTTTTTGGTAGCCAAATTTAGCTTCCTGTGGTCAATACACACTCGCCAATCTATGACAATCCTAGTGGAATTCTTTTCCTCTTTCTTATTTTCTATCACTGTCTCTTTGGTACACACTTTACTAGACTCACCCACTCACTATCCGAAATGAGGTAAATTATCCCAGTGTCCAGAAGTTTCACCACTTCCTTCTTCACAAACTCTTGCATATTTGGATTTAACCTTCTCTGTCTTTCTCTCACGATTCTGCATCCTTCTTCTATGTTAATCCTATGCATCACCATATTAGGGCTAATCCCTCAAATATTAGAAATTTGCCACCCTACAGCTCTCATCCTTTTCCTAATAGTCTCCACCACTTTCTGTTCTTGTTCACAATTTAATTCATTAGAGATAATGATAGGTAAAGTTTGGTTCTTTCCTAAAAAGGTATATCTCAAATGGGAAGATAAAGTTTAAGTTCTAAAGTGAGAGGTTTAATAGTAGAAGGTGGTGTAGGTGCACCAGCTCTCTCTAATCTTTCTAACTCCACTTCCTCACATAAATCCTCTACCTTCACACTTTCATCTTTTTGTAATTCATTCACTTCATCGACACCTTCTTTAATCTCCTTCACACACTTATCTACAACATCAATTTTCATACACACATTTTCATCTGTCAGTTTCTTCAAAGATTTTGTCATATTAAACTCAACCTGTTCATCACCAATTCTCAATATAAGTTTCCCTTCATGCACATCAACTAATGCCCTACCAGTATTCTTAAAGGGTCAACCCAAAATCAATGGACAGTTCTTATCAACTTCAAAATCTAACATAAAAAAATTAACAGGAAATTTAAATTTGTCCACTTTTACCAATACATCTTCCACGACTCCAAATGGCCTTTTTATTGATTGATCCATAAGTTGAATTAGCATAAAAGTTAGCTTGACCTCCCTTAATCCACTTTCCTAAAAATAGACAAAGGCATCAAATTAATACTTCCACCTAAATCGCATAAACATTTAGAAAATTCAAAATCACCAACAACATATTGAATAGTGAAACTCCTTGGATCTTGCAATTTTAAAGGCATTTAACTTGAGATAATGGAACTACAATTCTCCGTCAATGTAACCATTTGATTGTCTTCCCAAGTGCGTTTGTGCATGAGTATATTCTTCAAAAACTTCGCATACTTGGGTATGCATTCCTAAAGCTTCCACCAATGACAAATTAATCTGTAGCTTCTTCAATTTCTCCAAAAATTTAGAAAACTGAGTATCCACTTGATCTTGTTTCAGTCTTTGTGGATATGGGAGTTTGGATTTGTACAGTGGTGGTGGAACATATGGTCTTCCTTCTTCCTTTTTTTCTTCTATCTTCATACTTTTCTCTTTTTCGTGGCTATCCTTTCTCTTACTTGGTTCTTCCATCTACTTTCCACTTCGAAGTATAATAGCTTTGAGTTGCTCCCTCCGAATGACCTCAATATTGTTCGATAAGCTACCTACACTTTGAGAAAATACAGCATCAGTAAGTTGACTTACCTGAACCTCAAATGTATGGATTGACGAGGCATGGTTCTTCACGATCTGGTCAAAATTTGCTTCCATCCTTTGTTGAATTTCCTCCTAGTTTGCAAATATCCTTTTCTGACTCTCTTCTTGAGCTGCTAGTTTGGAATCAAACATCTGTATAAACTTGTCCAACTTACTTTCCATTTCTCCAGTTCAATACTGTTGAAAACCTTGTGATCCTTGTGATATTTGTTGGCCACCCACATTATTATTACTCCAAGAAAAATTTGGATGGTTTCGCCCCCTGGATTATAGGTATTAAAGTACAGATTATTACCTTTCAGTGGCTGGCCCAGGAAACTTACCTGTTCAGTACCATCGATTCCTAATAGGAAACACCCCGTTGAGTCGTGATTGCTCTGCTCACACAACTCAGATTGAACTTGTAGCACCCCACTACCATAAATTACATACTAGAACATCCTGTGGACATTCCAGTATATAATCTATACTAATGGCATGTTAGAGCAAACACATATCCAAATTAATCAAGGCATCAACTATTATAAAGAAAAGTCACTAAATTTTAAAACCAACTGCATTTCTCATTTCATTTAATAAAAAAAACAAACTTACATTGTAGCTTTATAAAACCATCCGAATATATATAATGTCAAATCCCTATACATAACACACTGTTTGGCAGAGGATTGCACATAAACTACTAACTAATCCTTTAGTCTCAACTAACCGACCTTTGAATCATTTCTTGACAAAAGTATAAGAATTAATCTTCTCATAGAGTCTGTCTGTCTCTAATGTCCTCTCTCAGACATGAAATATCAACGTTACAATTTTGGTGAGTTTTGAGAACTCAATGATGTAACCATCATCGATGGTTCACCCAATTCATACCACATATGAAATCATACAAGCACATAATTCATAATTTTCTATTTAACAATTTGCACCACATATCATAGAATGCACATATCCCAATCAAATTTAAGTACATATTCACATTATAATTCAATTAGTCAATAACATTTAATAAGTGTATATGCAATGTTCATGTGACCCACTTTCAATTATTACATTGTTGTAACTGAGTGCCTAAACTGTCTCGTATTTATTGTGGATACCAGGCTTATTGATACTATCCCTTACCAGTTTCAAATACAGGGCTTATTGTATATATTGAGCCTTTGGCTCTATATCACATTTCAGAGCTTTAAGCTCATTTTCGGTGGCTGCTCATGTTACAACTATCATTATCTGATCATGCATTCATGTGTAAAATGCATCTTATTCATATTCAATCAATTATATTTTCAATCATTCCCATTCAATCGCATTTTTATTGCCATATACATATATCATTTGGTCTTAGTCCGGCACTAAAAAAAACATGTTAAGTAACACATATTTCATCAAATTCACATTCAAGGAACACTTTAATATCACATTTGATAAATTACATTTGCGTTCATGTTCTTATTCACAATAATCATTGGACTAGGTCCAGCATGAACATTCAAGTTGAGAACTATGTAGTCAATCTCATTCACATATAAGTAGCACTTTTAATGTTTTAATCATGAATTAAAACTCCTCGGACATTTGTTGTCCGGAATTTAGTACACAATTCAATACACATGTATTAATATCAAATTCAATTCAGCAATAAACAAAACAAGTCAAGGTAAGACCATGTTAGGTTACTCACAAATCGCTCCAGAAAGCTATTGCCTTGAAGTCCCGACAATGTCTGGATGATGGTGCTCTAAATGCTCCTCTATATCATGCAAAACACATTTACACATATTGCCATTTTGTACAATAGTATAAGTATTCAGTTATGCACGTCTATGTATATAAAATATGTACAATGCATGTTCATGACAATTCTAGGTTCCTTATCATTAGTTTAGTCACCTTAGTCATTCATATATCAATACTCAATTGATCAGTCTAGATTTGTCTAAAAACACTTTCGGGTCCACTTTGCATGATTATTATCATCAGAAAAATGGTGTATTTCTGTAACACTTTCTTCTAAACAATTGTTCCCTGTGTCTTAAGTTTCTAATGACTCCAAGATCATTCAATTTAGTTCAGTATTGTATGAGTTATGCTCAAAATACTGTAGACTAAGGACATTTAAAAATTAGCTAGTGCATGATCACACTATCCAGTTGTACAACTCATATCGCTCAATTCCAATATTTGAAAATTACAAACTTTATAGCAATTGAAAACTAAGAGAATAAGCTACAATTTTTTATGAAGACAACTTTATTTGATTTAGTATAGATCAATACAGTTTATTCAATAACAAAAGGATATGGTTTTTATCCTTAGGAGTGCTACAGCCTAAGCCAAGAATCACTTTCATGACAAATTTTAAAATTCTTAAATATAGAATTAAAATTCGACTTCTTCAAGAAAGTTGTATCCATATGTCTCTACTTTAATCTGAATTAAGAATCAACTGATTTGGAAATCTACAGATCAAGATATACTCAAAAAACCAAAGTATGTTAAATGAAAATTCTCCAGTTCATAACATTCTAGTACATTGCATCTTTTTCATCCTAATCCATTAATCAAACATGTCATTATCAAAATTATATCATGTACAGTTGACGACTCCATTTTTACTTCAGTTTCAGTTAAGTAACATCAGTACATAGTTCAACAATTCATGATTGTTCATAAAGCCCAAAACAGTTCCTATTTCATACTTTTCCACATCACATGTTCTGCATTCTTTTTCAGATTTTCTTATGCAGATTTCGGGTCAGATTCATATGACCATTATGACCTAGACAATGAGGTATTTAGACAACATCCTCTCCTAATCAAACGTTCCATAATGTATTAAGTGTCTAATGACATCAATTTCATGCATTTTGGTTCAGTATCATGCAAGTTATAAACAAAAACCTACAAACTATTTTCATACTTCGACAGAACACAACTCTCAACTTCAAGCCAAAATTTGAGACTCTTAAAGACAGATTCTAAATTCAATTGCTCATGAAAAATGTAACCCTATGTCTCTAGTTTACTCTAAATCAAAATTCATCCAATTTGGATATTAATAGATCACATTGTAGCCAAAATATAGATGTATGTTCAGTAAACACTCCATATAAAATATTCCAGCACACTTCAACATCAACCTTACATGCAATTCCTTCCAATTCGAACATCATTCTCATACCATTTAACAAGTTATAAAGCTCAGATTGTTACTTACCCTTTTAGGCTTCTAACTCAGTTCAAAATTCCATATTCACTAAGCCTCCAAGCATGCAAGATTCATCACAAACTTAAGATGGAAACAAGGTGTTTTTGGACAGCAAGATGAAGGTAACTTTCAGCTGGTTTTCTTGGCTATTTTGTGTAAGGTAAAAAACTGATTTTGGTGTAGCAATTTGGCTTGAGTTCAGGAAAAATTTTAGAGAGAAGAAGGAGCAATTTCGGTGAAGGAACCCAAGGAAAGATGTAGAAAAACTCTGCTACAAAAACTTGCTACATCACCTGCTAGGTGTCACCATTACAGTACAACCTTTGTCCTAAGGCATGTCCTACATTTGTCTACTCAAGATGCTACCACTACTTCATTCAAGATGCTGCCATTAGTCAGTCATTAATTTAGTAGTCCACGTATCACTCCAAGATTGGTCCACTTGTCACACAATAAGTTGTCCATTTGTCAATTAATTACTAGTCCATTTATCACACATTTAAGCTACCAAAAGTCACACTTCCCTTTGTCTCTTATTTCTACATTTTTTCTTAGTCTAAAATGCTCCAAATTTTCAGAAATTCTCTAAAATTTACCAAAAATTTTGAAATAATATTAATAGTCTCCAAATCAATTTTAATACACTCTAATTTAATATTCAAGACAATTAGAATTCACGATTCCCATTCATAAATCAAATTTACCCAGAAAATGTCAATGAATGCATATACAATCATATTAATATGCAAGAATCAATATTCTCATGTATGTGTATGCCACATTATGCATAAGCATGAATTATACTTCCTAATTTCTTAGTAACCTTTTATAAATACTATTTTAACCTTATCCTATGTAACAAGATGTTACATAATTTGTATCGCCTTAGCTGTCGAGGTAGATGCTCCTTGCATGTTGTTCAGCTACTTCATAAATGCTGAGATTTGAGCCTGCAAGGTAGTAACAGAGTCAATAGGTATCATACCTTTTTGTTCCTTCTGTCCATGTCTGCTCCTCTTGCTTGACCATATGCAGCTGTTGCTCATCAATTCCTCTAATAGATCATAAGTTGCTTCCTCATTAATGAACCTCCTGTTGCTGCACCAATGGTTCCTCTAGTGCTTGGATTCACTCCATTATAGAACGTCTGAAGCAGGAACTCCCTCGACAGGTTGTGATGGGAACAACTTCTCTGAAGTTCTTTAAATCTCTCCCAAGCTTCGTAGAGAGACTCCATATCATTTTGCTGAAAATTTATTATCTCCTTGATAATCCTAGTCGTCTTCGGTAACGGGAAATACTTAGTGATGAATACTTGGGCAAGCTACTTCCAAGTCATAAACTGGCCTGAATTCAACGAGTTGTACCATGCTTTAGCCTGATCCTTCCATATGAATGAAAATAGTCCTAGCTTCACTGCATCGTCAGACATTCCATTGAATCAAAATGTGTCGCAGATCTCCAAGAAATTTGGGATGTGGGCATTCGGATCCTAATTAGATAGCCCGTAGAACTGCAAAATATTTTGTAGAATGTTGAGTAGCGCTCGCTTTATCTCGAAATTATTTACTTAGACTACCGATCTCGCCACTCCTTGAGGACTAAAACCTGGCCTCATAAATCAATCAAATTTCTCTCTAGTCCTCCTTGCTCTCCTTCTTTAGCCATATCTTGTTGTGAAAAGTTAATACGCTTTGCCCTCTTAATTCTCTTTCGTGCCTTTTGATATCAAGAAATTCGTCTTCACTCACTTCTTTTGTTCTTCCTGTGCTCCTTGTGTTCATGCATCTGCAATTACACAAGGAAAAGTATCAAAAACTCTTAAATCAAAGTAATCTAAATTAAACAAGACGCTAAACAATCAATCCCTATAAACGACACCAAAAACTTGTTTGAGTGTAATTATGTAACATAATCTACTCATTTTACGCTAAAAACTGCAAGTGAATAAGTCATGACTTGTAGTTTAAAAGAGCGAATATTGATCCGACGGGGATTGATGCTCAGAAACCACTTAATTTAGATAAAACTTTGTTTAAAAAACAAAATTGTTTAATAAAAATAATCTGAAAAATTATATTAAAAATAAAAGACAAACACAAAGCAATAGACAATACCAACTTACAAAACAATCATAATTCAAGAATCTAAAGACTAGAGATTACTTTTTTTCCTATTTTGTCTCCCTCGTATTTTATTGGTTGAATTGTGTCTAACCCTAGATTTCTAAATGTATTAATTACCCTCTCTCAAGATGTAATTAATTGTCTCTAATCGAATTAAAAGGAATCAATTTGATGATCTCTCAACCTACCCAATCACTCTTCCAATTCAACTAGTTATTAAACTATCCTATCGGTGATCAACTGACTTCGCCAAGATCTCTCTTCTAACTAATCAATTGACGTAATGATTGTAAGTCTATAAGTCGCCAACTCTCATTGTACAATCCTACACAATTAATTCAATTCAATAAAATAGAAGTTCTAACAAAATAGTTTAAAAGCAATCCCTAAAACTAAATCAGCCTAATATGGTCTCTATAACATCATCAACATTCAAATAAACCATTTGACAAAGAATAGAAGAAGTAGAATTGACAAAAATTTGAATAAAAGAACTCCGCTTTTTTGCCAAAATATGGAAATTTTAGTGTTGATATGCTACTTTTCTCAATCTTGATGATGAACCTTGATTTCAATCCTTCTTTAAGGCTTCAGACTTATGTTCTTCACTCAAGGATGGTATTTCTCTAGAAGGGTTTCGTCTCCCTTCAAAGATGGAGGCTTAATTATGCTTTAATAGTCCAAAAATCCTAAGTTTAATAAAGCTCCGCATATTGTCTCGGATTGTAATTCCCATAATCTTGGGAATTGGCATGATTCCTAAAATCATGGGAATTTACCACAGATGGATTTCTTTTGTCTTCTTCTCTTTGATCTGTAGCTCAATCTCTAAGTTGCTCA
Organism: Erythroxylum flavicans; assembly: GCA_027576715.1. Lineage (NCBI taxonomy): Eukaryota > Viridiplantae > Streptophyta > Magnoliopsida > Malpighiales > Erythroxylaceae > Erythroxylum > Erythroxylum flavicans. Next base: position 25,860,431 of record JANZXP010000195.1, on the reverse strand, counting down.
ATCTTCCTACCTACATAAAAATAGTCAATTATTACCCTAAATTAACATCAAACATAAAAGAACAATAATGGAAATTAAATTAAATGAAAACATACAAAATGAATCATAAACTACAACAATAATCAACAATTATGCAAGAAAACACATGTCAATTACCTAGAAAAATATATACGAATGCACAACTATCAGTAGCCTAACCTTGGTTGCATGATTTCTTGTTTTCTTTTTTGTGACATATTTTAACCTAAAATATGTATTTTGCTAAATATTCCAATAATAGAACAATATAAATTAAATATATATCAATATAGTGTTGATGTAATAATAGACTTATTCATATAATATTCTATTGTAAACAAAAATTAGTCACTATCATAATATTCTATTGCAAACACAAATTAGTAACTATTATAATCACTTAATTGTAAATCAAAATCATCATCATCTTCTTTTTTGGAAGAATCAAAATCAAACTCAGGCTTCTTTTTAGATCTCTCGCCATCCTCATCCTCTTCAGAAGAAATTTCAACATATTCATTATTTGAATCATTCAAAGGTTCATCCTTGTCACATGTTACACATGCATTTATTTCATAAACCTCTTCTTGAAATGCTTCACTTTCAATTCTCTTATTTTTTTCATGTAATTCAAAGATACCTCTATGTTTTGCTTTGCAAAATGCCTAACTAATATGACTTATCTTGTAGTAAGCTGGAAAAAGGGACATGATACACTTAGATCTCTTACTTTGCTAGGATAAAATGTTCAAATTGACTAAATTTTCTTTACTAGTTGATTTCAACTAGATTATTTTAGCTACGCACTTTTTTACCAACATTAAGAGTTGGACCAAACTAATCACACTTAAATATAACACTTCACTTTATTAGCAAAGCAGGGTACTCAATTTTAAGTATCTCAATAATTTTACCATAGTAATCCAACAATTATCCCTATATGCAAATCTTACTATTTACTGTTGTCATACTATGATCATGATATTTTGTATGAAATTTATATCCATTAACAAAATACATTGGATATGATTTAACAGGTCCTTTTGTAAGATTACATATGAACTTATTCTCTATTGGATTTTCTGAGGCCTACATAAAAATAAATTATCATATTAAATAGTATAATGTCATTTGAACACTTTGATCTGATAATTCAACCACTTCAGTAATTGTAAGTGAAAACTTACATATTTCTCAAACCATCGAGGAAAATGTCTTTTAACTTCTTTATTGATATCATCCTGTGTTTTTAATTAACTCACATAACCATTTCTCGTATAATCTAAAAGCATTATTATGTGCTAAATGCACAAGTAGATGCTTCATATAGTCAAAGAAGCTTGGAGGAAAATTTCTTTCTAATTTGCACAAGATTATTGAAATTTTCCTTTTTAATTTTTCCATTTCAATTAACTTTATTTCAGATGATGTTAAGCTTTTGAAAAACAAACTTAATTCTATTACAAGTTCCCAAACCTTATTCGGTTGCAACTCCCAAAATGCTTATGAAATTAGCCTTTGCATAAATATATGACAATCATGACTTTTCTTCCCAAATAATTTGTACTTCTCATATCCATAAACCTTGTCAATTTTGAAACATAACTATCGGAAAACTTTAGAATTTTTAACCATTCATAAAAAATTTTCTTTTGTTTTTTTTCCAGGGAGTAACATGCTTTCGGATATTTGCTGGTGTGAAGATCTTTATCTAACTCATTCCTTCTACAAAAAAGTTTGAAATTAGCTCTTAATTGTCTTTTGTCCTCCCTTTAATGTTCATTACGACATTGAACAAATTGTCAAAAATATTTTTTCAATATTTATCATATCTAGATTAAGACGTATCAAATTAGTTTTCTGATCGCGAGTTTTTGATATGAAAAAGGTTTAATAATTTAACCTTGATATTTCGCAAGTGCACGGGTCGTTCGTATAGTACATAAGTTGTCAATCCCATGAGGAGAGTTAATCTAATCCTAAAGTCTAAGGCCAAAAATGATTCGCAATAACTCAAAATGAGCAAAACTAAAACAAGATATTATTTCAACCACGCAATTAATTCCAAGAATCAAATTCGAAAATATAAACAAACTAGTAGATGCAACATCAAATCAAGAATCAACTTAAGAACTAAAAATTAAGAAAAAGAGAACTTTTATCTGACTTTAATTAAAACCTAATTGATTATGGATTTACTAGATTACCAGTTTTAGACGGTCCTAGGGTTGATTACTCTCTCTCGGGTTATAACCATTAACCCTAATTTATAATCCCTAATCAGATTATGATAAATACAATCTCTCAATTCACAATCTATCCAAAACCTAAATTAGATCTTAAGTTGTCCAAAAACTACCAAAAGCCTATACAAGATCTCTCTTTACACAAATTTACCGGTTTGATTTAATTTTTGTCCTATTAAATTACCTAACTCTCGTTAGCCTAATTTAATGATTTTTCACTTAGTTCACGCTCTCAATTTATCACCGAATTATGTAAGTACAAAATTTATATCACAAGAAATCCAATAAAAATGCAACAATCAAATTTCATTAATATCAAAGATAAAATATCCCAAAGGTGAGTTTAGACAATCCTCAACTTTCAACAAATCTATCATTAATGGCTATCCCAAATTCTATATAATCATAAAATTGAAATTACACTAGAAATAGACTCGGAATGAAAGACAGAGGCAGTAACAACGTGAAACTTCCTATTTCGGGAAGTACTTTGCGTAGACTTCTTCTCCACGTCTCTCTTCCTCCGTTTCTAAATCTCTCGATAAAACTCTCTAAGGTTTTGAAATTGTGGCTGATGCAAAAGCTCCCTCTCTTATGTTCTTCTTGTTCTTTAAATACCTTTTGTGTCTTGAGTAGTCCTAGGGTTTTTTTGGGTCGAAACGATCCAAAAATTCTCTCAAAACTTGACATTTTCTCTTGTTTGCGCATCTGCCAGATGCAGGCCACGATATTGGCGATCAAGCCACGATCGCGGGTTGTGGCATAATCTTTTGTGCCATGATCATAGGTTGGCTCCCTTGTTTCTGTCTTGATTGTGCCATGAACGTGGGCTGTGGTTTCGACCCGAAAGTCTCCGAAACTTCTCCGTTCTTCGATTTTGACCTTGAAATACTAACAAACGCATCAAGGTATCTCAAAATATAATAATTAAAGTCAAAGACTTATACTAACCCATAAAAACACTTAAACACACAAACTAACACAATTTTAGCTTAAACATATACTAAACATTCAAATTGACACTTAATACATAACAAACTAAGACATAAAATATGATGCAATTTAGACCTATCAATATCTCCACACTTAAACATTTGCTTGTCCTCAAGCAAACAAAACAACAAACATATAGTAAACACACAACACACAATGTAGTAATGAGGCAATGGCTTCAATTTCATGAAATAAGTTTATCTTAAACACAATCATTCAAGTCACATTAAATCATCGACATGAATCTGTGTCGAAGGGCTTTGAACCAAATATACAGATTAATCGAGATCCAATTGTTAATTTCCCTTTTCAATTGCACACACACATTAATAATTCTTTGGTCATTTAGAATCTGTAACTGCTTATAAGTACGTTTTCATGAAAAGTAAAGCTACTACAAGTTCGGTAGGTGTTTAATGCTATTTTTATTTTTTAATTAATTTATTGAACATGGACTTATTCTTTTTACATGGAGGCAAAAATTGGTACTAAATGTCGATCTGGTTACTTGACTAAGTCATGTTTTTATTAAGCTGCTTGATTGGAACGTCATTATAGCTTTTTGATGCGAAGGCACATATTTGAGATGCGTGTCGATCCGGTTACTCAGTTATATCACGTTATCAACTGGCTACTAGCTCTATTGATAACCCGAAAGTTAGCAGAATAGTTATTTAATTAACAAAACATACATTTTTTATTTGCCCACCTTGTTGTTTTGGCTACTCGTTTCCATAAAAAATACTAGTAAAGCTACTTAATTTAAAAGGCCTCAAATTATGAATGAATGTGACAATTTAGTGGGTGACAAACTTACACTAAATCCTAATTAAGGTCTATATTTATCCAAAAATCACAATTCATTAATTTTTGCGAGCTAATGATTCTTCACATCCTAATAGACTATGTTCAAAATTAAATTAATTTCAATCCATCTAAGTTATTGACACATTCAAAAAATTCACAAAATGCAACCTAACAACTATCATACAATATACAAAATCACACGCAAAGCAAAACACATAACCCACCCTCACATTTGAACAACACATTGTCCTCAATGTAAGAAGGGAACAAACAAGCAGATAAGAAAAGAAGAAATATAAATTAACGTAAAACAAAAAATAAAAATAAAAATAAAAGTAACGATTAATTTGAAAAAGAAAGGGGGTTAGATAAAGTCTCATGGAGATGGAGGTGGAGATGTTATTAGAGCTGGCAATTGAACGCCCTGAACCTTAAAATATCGACGGGTATGAAGTATATCCTAGCTCTGACATCATTGAGTTCGGGTCATCTCCCTCATCATTCTGGAGTTCTCCGATAGTTGACTATATTCACCGTGTTGTTTGCAGAGATTATGTCTAGAACTTTCTTCCATCCCGATTCTTCTGTCTCTTCTTCCTTCTCAGATTCTTCACTTGTTGAGTCCTCTTCTCCCTGCTGAGGTGGTGCTAAACTTGAACTCACTTGATTGGCCCTGATCTTAACATGTGTCTTCTAGTTGATATCTCAAAGTTCCATGTTGTGGGACTTAAAGATTTCAGCCCGCCATAAATGGTGATGATTTAGGAAGTCAGGGAGGTGGACAGTTAACCCACTACAATCCACGCTATAATATTCAACAATGGCTAAAACTAGGTACCCTATACTTAAATTGTTGCCCCTCTTATACAAAGTTGCAACAATAGTGCTCAGCACATGTGTGGATGTGCACATTGGAATGTTGTGGTCTATGCACCACAACATAAAGAGTTCTTTTATGGAATACTTATTGGTTTCTGATTTATCAAAAACCAGCTGGCACATGAATTTATGTAGCAACAAGTGCTCGTGGGTCCTTATTTACGTTGTTGTGGGCATTTTTGGCATTAAATTGCTCTATTCTAGTGGGTTCGTTCCAATAGTGAGAAGGATAAAAATAATCATGCTGATCGATAATGGAGGATTCACGGAAGTCACATATGTCACACATGATTTCTATGTTCAGTTCATAAACTCGTCCTCGCAACCTAAACCAAATTTCCTTGTGATTCCTAGGTTCATAAGATAAGGAAGTGAAAAATTCCAAAGTGAACTCCTAGTAGATAGGAAATTGAAAATGTATAAATTTAGCCCCCTGGATTCGTTCGGCTAAGTTCTCCACGTTGTCACGTAATTCTAACCTATCGAGCGTTTCAAAATTAAGGAACTACTAGTTGTTTAGCATTTAAGGATTGAAAATGAATACCTTCTTCTTCTATGTAGATTGAGAATGGTGCTCTGAAGTCTGCTGCTCTGTTCCTTCCCCCTCATCCTGAAACTTGATTTCGTCCCGAAGATTGCTCGTGTTTGGCTAATTGCTTAATGCGCAACATATTGACTTGTTAATAGGTAGAGTTGGAAGAAATCTAGAAGTTTGAAATTTTTGTATAGAGATGTGATAGCTTTTGGAACTTTCAAATCTAGAGAAATAAAGTAAAAGTGAAAGTGAATGAAAAAGTGAAGTTATAAATGAATTTATAGGTAGTTAAAGGGTAAAATGGTAAAATTTCTTTAAAATTTGTGTGCTTCCCTTTTCTGCCCAATTGCAGGCCACGATTGTGTCCTGCAGTTTTCCACCGATTCTTCATTTTTTTCCTCTTATGTTCTTTTGACATTTTTTGAAATCACTTCTTAATTCTTTTGTGGCCTTTTCACCTCTCTTTTGCTTATTTGATCGATCATGCGATTTATCTCAAAATCTTATTCCATCTTAATTTTATTTGAAAACAAAAATAATCCTAACTACAGAATTCAAACTTCCTAATAAAAACAATCAAAGGAAACAAAATTTCATAGGTTACTTCCCATACAACGCTTCTTTTAACGTTGATAGCTCGACATTCTTTTTAGCTCAGGGTGGTTTGAATGAATGTTGCAATGGTAGTGCAGTCATTAACCATGTTATAGTTTCCACCTTCCTTATGATTCTCCTTCCGCTATCTTCTTCTTTGTGATCGTTTCTTCCTAAATGCATTCCTAGGATCCTAGGATCCTCAATATCCTCCCATTCTCCTTAAGGTTTAGGTTCCTTCATATCTATTGGAGGTAAAGGAGAACAGTAGTCTTTCATTGACATCATGAAGGTTAATTGCTCCTTTCCTACGCTAAGAGTTAGTTCACACCCATCAAGTCAATGATTGAATGAGCAGTGGCTAGGAATGGTCGTCCAAGATTCATAGGGGTTTCCACATCTTCTCCAATGTCCAATATATAGAAGACTGTAGGAAAGGTAAATTTATCAATTCATATGTGCACATCCTTAATAATCCCCTTCGGTTAATGAACTGTTCTGTTGACCGTCTTCACTAACATCTTTATAGGTACTAACTCTCTTAAATAAAATTTTAGATTAAAAGTATAAGGCATCATATTGATACTCACACCCAAATTTGTGAATGCTCTATCTATATTGACTCCATTAATATTGCAAAGAATGAAAAAATCCTCTGGGTCCTCATTCTTCTGTGTTATGTAAGGGTTTTCTTCTTCTATGTGCTCTTTAACCTTCTTTTGGACTGATTCCTTTATAGTGAGCCTCGTTTACAATTGTTCCATTATGTTCTCAGCCATGTTTGATTCAACCTCCTTTGAATTCCTTGTTGCCCTACTTGACATTGACTTCCGCTGAGCTAGAATAAGGTATGGGAATTCAGATCGAGGTTCTTTAATTGGTTTAATTTTAAGCTCACTTTGAAGGAATTCCATAATTACCTGTCCTTCTCCTTTATCTCCATCTTTCTTCACATGTTCAGGTTCCTTCTCCTGGGTCTGAATGATAGCCATAATCCGTTCTTTTGAGTTAGACTCAGTATAGCTTGGAAGGGTGGTTCCTACATTAACAGTAGACATTGCCTCTGCTAATTGGCCTACTTGGACTTCCAGATTGTATATTGACGAGGCATGGTTCTTTGTTACTTGTTCGAATTTGCTTTCGAGCCTCCTATGTGCATCTTCCATGCCTCCAATTTTATCCAAAATCTTGTCCAACTTATATTCCATCGAGCTTGGTTTATCTTATTGGAAGCTTGCTTGTCGTTGTGGCCTGAACCACATTATTTGTCCAAGAGAAGTTAGGGTGATTCTTTCACCCAAGGTTGTAGGTTTTAAAGTAGGAATTGTTACCCTCTCCTTGTCTATATTACACCCCTATATAATTTACTTTCTTTGGATTATCTTACTTCATTAAGTAAGAGTCCACGGTATCATAGTCTGTTTGTCCATAAAGTTCACACTTTAGTTGTACAGCTTTCACTAAGGATGAAGCCTTCATGCTATTGAGTTGTTGCGTCAAGTTGTCGATTTTTGCTTGCATTTCATTCATTAGATCGACAACCACAATTCCTTTTTTCTCTCAGAGGGTAGTAGTCTGTCTACTCTGTTCGTTCATCCAGAGGCAGCTATTACTCGCCATCACCTCTATCAGCTCTTCTGCTTTATCAACCGTTTTCCTCATTAGTGATCCTCCTAAAGTTGCATCAATCATGCCTCTTGACAGTGGGTTTACTCCATTGTAAAATGTTTACAAAAGGAATTTTTTAGGTAAGTTGTGGTATGGGCACTTCCATTGAAAATACTTGCATCTCTCCCATGCTTCGTAGATTGATTCCCCATCACCTTACTAGAAATTGGTAATTTTCTTGATGATCTTAATGGTCTTAGTCAAAGGAAAATACTTATCTAAGAAAGCACGAACTAGTTGATCCCACATCGTGACATTGGTTGGGCTAAGGGAATGGTACCAAGCCTTTGCTCTATCTCTAAGGGTAAAGGGGAAAAGCCTAATTCGGACTACATCTTCTAAAATCTGAAGGTACCGAAAGGTATCACAGATTTCTTATATGTGCATTGGGATCTTCCTTTGCTAGTCCATAAAACTGTACATTCTATTGTAGCATATATAGGAAGGCTAGTTCTATTTCAAATGAGGCTATTTAAACGGGCTGCCTGACTACTCATTGGATAGCTGCATTAAACCCTAGTCTTATGAAGTCCATCAGGGTTCGTTGTTGACGTCCTTGGTTCGCTCCGTGGTCCATATTTTGCTGAAATTCCTCGGCCATTGTTGATTTCATGATTTCCTCTTCTTCTTCACGCCGAGCTTTCTAGTTGAGTGATGTCTAAGTCTAAAGTTTTAGCTGCACGACTCAAACCTCTCGTGACTTTTTTGTTCATAAAAGAGCACGATTTTTGAAATAAGAAGGAAAAAATAAAAAAAAATAAAGACTAAACTAATTGTCTTAAACTATAGAACTAAACTAATCAACTCCTTGACAATGGTGCCAAAAACTTGATCGCAAGTTTTTGATATAAATAAAATTTAATAATTTAATCTCGATATTTTGCAAGCACATGGGTCATTCGTGTAGTACCTAAGGTGTAGATCCCACGAAGAGGGTTAATCTAATCCTAAGATCTAAGACCGAAAATAATTCACAATAACTCAAAATGAATAAAACTAAAACAAGAAATTATTTCAATCACACAATTAATTCCAAGAATCAACATCGAAAATATAAACAAACTAGCAGATGCAACATCAAATCAAGAATCAAACTAAGAACTGCCAATTGAGAGAAACAGGAATTTTATCCGACTTTAATGAAAACCTAATTGATTATGAATTTACTGGATTACCGATTCTAAACGGTCCTAGGGTTGATTACTCTTTCTTGAGTTATAACCTTTAACCCTAATTTATAAACCTAATCAGACAATGAGAAGTGCAATCTCTCGATTCACAATCTATCTAAAACCTAAATTAGATCTTAAGTTGTCCAAAAACTACTGAAAACCTACGCAAGATCTCTCTTTACACAAATTTACCAGTTTGATTTAATTCTTATCCTATTAAATTACCTAACTTTCTTTAGCCCAATTTAATGATTTTTCACTCAAGTCATCCTCTCAGTTTATCTCCGAATTATGTAAGTGTAAAATTTAAATCACAAGAAATCTAATAAAATGCAACAATCATATTTCATTAATATCAAAGATAAAATATCCAGAAGGTGAGTTTAGACAATCCTCAACATTAAACAAATCTATCATTAATGGCTATCCCAAATTCTCTGCAATCATAAAGTTGAAACTACACCAGAAATAGACTCAGAATAAATGATAGAGGCAGTAATAGCAGGAAACCTCTTGTCCCGGGAAGTATTTCATATAGGCTTCTTCTCCACGTCTCTGTTCCTTCATTTCTTTCTCAATGTCTTAATAAAACCCTCTGGGGTTTCAAAATTGTGGCTGATGCAAAAGCTCCCTCTCTTATGTTCTTCTTGATCTTTAAATACCTTTTATGTCTTGAGTGGTCCTAGGGTTTTTAGGGGTCAAAACGGTCTAAAACATTCCTCAAAACTTGACGTTTTCTTTTGTTTGCGTGTCTACCCGATGCAGGCAATGATCGAGGCCTTGCATGCCACAATCGTGGTCTGCCTCCAACCTTTTAGTCACGATTGTGGCAATCAAGCCATGGTCGTTAGCTGAGGCATAGTCTTCTGCCACGATCGTGGCCTATATGCCACAATCATGGGCTGGCTCCCACTTTTCTATCATGATTGTGGCCTATTCTACCATGATCGTGGGCCGTAATTTTGGCCTGAAAGTCTTCGAAACTTTTCTATTCTTTGATGTTGACCTTGAAATACTAACAAACACATCAAGGTACCTTAAAAAAAATAATATTTAAGCTTAAAGACTTGTACTAACCCATAAAAACACTTACCATAAAAACAATTAAACATACAAACTAACACAATTATAACCTAAATACGTACTAAACATTCAAATTGACACTTAATACATAACAAACTGAGCTCTAAAATATGATGCAATTCACACCTGTCATTTTCCAATATGGCAAATCCCAAAACATGTTGTGTTTTCTCCAACCAAATTTTTTACTAATGCTTGTATTAACTTCATTAGCTTCAAGTTCTCTAACTTTTAACAACCATAATTCGTCAATTTCTTGCAATATCTCTTCCCCTGCTTTGTGAAGGGGAGGAGTTATTTGTATAATCCTATTCTAATGAACTTTTATTGATTATGTCTAAATGGATGATTTGGAGGAAAAAAATTTCTTGTGGTTGTCAAACCAAGATATTTTAGCCCCGTTTATAAGATAAAACACATCAGAATCATCGTCACAATAAGGACAAGTCAATTTCCATATTATACTCCATCTAAACAACATAGCATACATCAAGAAATCACTAATAGTTTATATCAAAACTACTCTCAACTAAAAAATTTGTTTAAGAGACACATCGTATGTCTCCACATCATATTCCCAAAGATGATGCAATTCAGATACCAATGGTTGTAAGAATACATCAATTTTATACTTTGGATTTGTAGGCCCTGACACAATCACTGTTCAGATCATATATGCTTCATTCATACACATCCATGGAGGCAAATTATAAGGGGTAATTATGACTGGCTATGATGAATATTGTTAGTCAGAATGACCAAAAGATTGGAATCCATCCGTCGATAATCCCAACCTAACTTTTCAACTTTTAACTGCAAACTCATAATGGGTATTATTGAAATGTTTCCAAGCGAGTGCATTTGATGGATGTCTTGTTATTCCATCTTCCTGTTCATGTTAATTATGCCATCTCATGTGAAATACAGTAACATCAGAGGCATGTAGTCTTTGAAGTCTTGGAGTAAGTGGGAAATAATACGTTGAATTCTAAGGTACTAATTTCTATTTCATAGTATGCTTTCTAGGTTTAAACCTAGATTGACCATAAAATTTACACTTTTGTAATTCTACATCATCTCCTCAAAAAAACATACACCCTAATTTGCAACAATCAATTTTTTCAACTGACAAACCAAGACCCTTAATAAGTTTCTTCATATTGTAAAAATTATCAACCATTGTATGATCAGGAGGTAATGATTTATTATATCAAGCAAGAATTTTAGCGAAACTTTGATTAGAAATATGCCTATTAGACTTTATGTTCAATATTTGAGCAATTGAAGATAACTGAGTTACAATTTGGCCATAATTCTTGGTCAGCTAATTGTAGTAAGTCAAAAAAATATTTTACATGTGGGTTTGATTCTTCTTCAAGATTTTCTATATTTTCCTGAAAGATATAACCAACTTCATCATAATCCATTTGGATGTAAGGATTTTTCATTGCATCCACATTACTTGTTCTAAATCCAGTCCCGCTTTCAAACTCATATATTGATGAGTTTACTTCATGACCCTTTGAAGTGCTACAAATTAATGGCTCCTTATATCGTCTCCACTCAAAATAATTTGGAACAAACTCTTTTCTTAACAAATAGAGACTCATTTCATCAATAGGAAGAAAACAAATATAATTGCATTTTTTACATAGATATATGATCTTTGGGCCATTCATATATGTAGATTGAGAACATGCATAGTGAATAAAAGCTTCAAGTCTCTCAATAAACTCAGGATTAATGAAGCTATTAGGTATTTACGATCTATCAACATTACTCATTTCTACAAAACTGTTATTTAAAAAAGTGATTTCATAGTTAGTATCTTTCATTTCCCTTAAGTTTACGAAAAATATAATCTTTATTTTGCATAACATCCTTAATTTTTTATAGGTTGCTGACCATTTCCCCTCTAAATTGAAACCAACCCATTCCACCATATGAGTTCACAATTAGAAAACTCAATCACAACCAATTCCACCTTAGTGATTGGACAATCACCAGATTCTAACTCATAATAACCTTACAAATGAATTGTAATTCATACATCTAGCCATCAATTATTCTAACAATATTCCAAATATGAATAGAAGTTGGACGACTTAATTGGTAAACAACAAATGTGAGTATATATCAGTCAAATAAAACAATAAGCCAACCAATGTCCTGTAAGAAGTGACGTTAAGAAGTAAAAAAAGGTACATACATATATTAAATCCAACACTACATCGAGCAATCACATTGAAGTTCAATTATTCATGTTTGAATTAATCACCTACCAGTTGATTTCTAAAGTTTTATTTTAAACCTAACAAACAATGATATGTAAGATTGTCTACATTTGTGAATCGAGAAAGCAAGTTCTCACTGTGACTCCTAGACCCCTAAAATTTTTTATCGATAAATCTCATAGGAGCTACATCATAGGTTTCTAGCCTATATATCATCCTAGGGATTTATTATGCAAAGAATTGACATATCTATTAAACCTATGAATTTCTTATGTTAACACTAAGTTTGAATTAGTCACAATGAAGTTCAAGTATTTTTGTTTGAATTAATCACCTACAAGTTCATTTCCAAAGTTTGATTTTAAACAAGCACTATGGTACATGGCATTGTTACACCATATGAATCAAGAAAGCAAGTTTTCATTGTGACTCCTTGGTTTGTGAAAATTTTCACCTATAAGTCTCATAGGCATCACAGGTTTCCAACCTATATAATGTCCTAGGATTGGTTCATCCATAAGATCTCAAACTCATTCTATATACAGTAAATACTTATGTAATTCATACATATACTCATTAATGATTCAAACAAAACCCAAACATAAATACTTAGACTATTAAAGAAGAACATAAAAACTCATTAATGATTATAAGAATATTTTAAACAACAACATAAAATTATTACCTCCTTTGCATGCACACATAACCCAAACACAAATACTCGTACTATTAAAGCAACACATATGGTAGACATTAGTTGGACGGCTTACCTGGATAGACAAACAACCACAGACTATAAAGAAGAAGGATGAGTGACGCTCTTCAACACAAAGTAGGGCATGCAAAAAAGAAAAATTTGTATTCAATATAAACAATTGTTCAGTAGTTTTATATTTATATCTGTTACAATAGCACCAAATTTTACTATAAGCATTAACTCTTGAAACTCTTATGATTCCATACAAAAAATACTATGATTCTATACGAAAAATCATCATCAATCTTTACAAAGCAAATTCCTAATAGCTACAATGCAAGTGAAAATGATGAACAATGAACTAGCCATCTTTATATCACATTTCTAAGCTAGCTAAAGCAAATGACTAAATACTAAAGGAAAATTTAGTTTTGAAGGCATGCGCAAACAAGAAATATGAAGCAACACTAATAGTTGAAAGATTTGACCAATATAATCTAAAAGAATAAATAGAGTGGTAAAAAATCAAACGAAAATAGATTTTGAAGACAATATATTGCAATTAACAAAGCATCAGCAATATGATAGATGTTTTATAGATTTTTCAGATCATAATAAAGAATGAACTCTTGTTTCCCTAATCAGAAGGTACACATTAGTGATAGAAAAATCTCAAAAGTTTGAAAGATTTAGTAGTTAGAATATCTAAAAAAGATGGCTAAATGGAATGTGACTCTTACCACCTAAAATTAACTATTAAATCATCGTGTATTCTTCATATACTGTCATTTATCACACCGTATATTGTCATTTATCACACAATAATGATAAAATGCAGACGAGTATAGTTTACTAATATAACATAAAATATGCATGAATAACATTTCACAAAATGGGTATAAAACTCATCCACACATATAAAAGAAGCATAAAATATAAGGGACGAAAAAACTGATAGTTGTGCACTAGTTTATGTTTTTCTAAGTATTTAACATGTGTTTCTTGTATAATAGATTATTATTGTTGTTTTTTAGGATTTACTTTGTGTGTTTTGTTTAGTTTTAATCTTCATGGTGTTCTTTTATGTTTGATGTTGATTTAGGGTAAGAATTCATTATTTTGGTGTAGGTATAGAGGTTGGCCACATTTGCAATTGAGCTAGAAACCAAGACAGGAGAACAGAAGAGGAAGAATTATGACAAAATAACCCACGATCATGGGTTTCATACCAATTCCCACAATCGTGGGATGTTTGACTCGAGGATATACACAGGGTTCACTTATTATTTTAGGTTTTCATGACTATTTAAAGATAATAACCCCTATGGATGAAAGAGCTTCATGTGGGACTTGCCTCCTTGAGTAAAAACACAGGTTTAGAGCTTTGAGAGAGGTAGAGATTCAAGGTTTCTCATTCATCATTGGGAAAAGAGCATAGCAACACTAAATTTTCCAAATTCGGGATAAGAAGAGGAGGAGTTTGATTCAATCAATTTTCTTTTTTTTCTTTTTTACTATTTGTATGATGGATTATTTGATTGTTGGGGATGTTATGGACATCATAAGTAGCTAGTTTAATTGTAGAGATTACTTTTCAACTTCTTGTTAAACTCTTATTTTGTTGTTTGAATGATAGATGTTTTTTATGAATGTTGAATATATATATATATATATATATATACCTTACAATATATTGAGAGATTGGGTTAGGTTATTTGTGTAGAATTGCACAATGAGAGTTGGCATTCTATAGACTTACATTCATCAAATTAATTGATTAGTTGAAAGAGAGATCTTAGCTAATTTAATTGATCACCCATAGGATAATTTCATAACTAATTGAATTGGTGAATTGATTTTGTAGATTGAGAGATTGCTAAATCATTTCTATTTAATTTGGTTAGGGACGAATGATTACCCCTTGAGAGAGGGTAATTAATACATTAGGATATCTTAGGTGAAACATAATTCAATTAACAAAATAGGAGAGAAACAAGATAGTGAAAAAGTGATCTCTAGTTATGAAAATCTTGAATTCTAAGTTTCTGCATTTTAAAGTTGTCATTTGTGTTTTATTAAGTTGTTTAATTTAATTAAAATTTTCTAGTTTATTTCCACTAAAATTTGGTTATTAAATAAAGATTAATCTGAATTAAGTGGTGTCTAAGCACAATCCCTGTGGGATCAATATCTGCTTATTACTACAAGTCACTACTCGTATACTTATGATTTTAAGCTTAAAACTTCTTGTTTCACAATCAACAAATTTTTAGCGTCGTTACTGGGGATTGTTTATTTAGCTTCTAATTTAGTTTAGACTACTTTGATTTAAGAATTTTGATACTTTTTCTTATGTCTTTGCATGTGCATAAACATAAAGAGCATGTGAAGATTGACAAAATTTAGCGACAAAGAGTTATATGATATTACAAGACACAAATGAGAGTTAAGGAGAGTGAAGCATCGAGATATTATAGAAAAAATATGGTTAAAGAAGGAGAACAAGGAGGAAATGAGAGGACACTGATGGACTTCAAGTATAGTGTGAGCTATGTGGCTAAAACAACCATGGCTAAGCTGAATGTTTCTTGTTAGGAGCTAGTGGTACAGAACACGTAAATTACTTGGGCTAGCCACGAAGAGGTAATAATCCTTACTCGAACACTTATAATCTGGGGTGTAAAAACCACCTAAATTTTTCTTAGAGTACTAACAATATGAGTAGCCAAGCAAGACCTCAAGGATCTCTTAGATTTTAACAAGACCAAATTGGATCTATAGAGAGCAAAATGGACAAGTTCATGGATATTTTAGGGTCCAAACTGGCAACTCAAGAAAAGAACCAGAAGAAGATGTTTGCCAGCTAGGAAGAAAGTCAAAAGAGCATGGAAGCAAAGTTTGACCAGGTTATGAAGAACCATGCCTCATCCATCCATAACTTGGAGGTTCAGGTAGGTTAACTTGCTAATGCTTTGTCTTCTAGAAGTGTAGGAAGTTTATCAAGCAGTACCGAGTCAAACCCAAAGGAATGGATCATGGCCATCACTCGAACTTAGGAAAAGAAAATTGAACATGTGAAGGATGACGAAGATAAGAGAGAAGGACAAGTAATTACGGAATACTTTCCAAGTGACCTCATAATTGAGCTAATCAAGGAGCGTCAATCTAAAATTCCATACCCTATTCTAGCCCAGTGGAAGTCAAGTTTAAGTAGGGTAACGAGGACTTTAAGGAGGTTAAACCAAACAAGGTTGAGGATATAACGAATCAACTACAAACAAGCTCGCGTTAAAGAAACCAGTCAAGAAGAAGGTGAAGGAGCACACAGTAGAAGGAAACCCTAACATAGCATATAATAAAGAACACCCAGGGGATTTTTTCATTCCTTGAAATATCAATGGAGTGAACATAGCCAAGGCATTTGTGGATTTAGGAGCAAGTACCAACATGATGCCCTACACTTTTATTTAGATGTTGAGGTTAGGAGAGTTAGAGCCCACAAAGATATTAGTGAAAACGACCGATAGAACAGTTTACTAACTGAAGGGGATTATTAAGAACATGCAAGTACAAATTAATAAAATCATCTTCCCTCCAGATTTCTATATATTGGATATTGGAGAAGATGTGGAAACCGCTATAGTACTTGGACGATAGTTCTTAGCTACTTGTCGCTCGATAATTGATGTTGATGGGGTGAACTAACTCTGAGGGTAGGAAAGCAGCAGACAACCTTCAAAGTGTCAAAGAAAGATAACAATTCTCCTCTACTTCTAACTAATACTAAGGAAACCTATCCTCGAGGACAATGGGAAGAGATTAAGGATCCTGGGAATACATTTAGAAAAAAATGATCACGTAGGAGAAGGCAAAGGAAGGAGAACCATAAGGAAGGTGGAACCTATAATAGGGTAGCTCACGTACAGATTTTGAGATCAGTGACTGCACTACCACTGCATCATTCATTTAAACCACCTTAAACATAGTGAGAGCATTGAGCTACTGACATTAAAAGAAAGCGCTGCATGGGAGGCAACTCATGGAATTTTAGTTTCCTCTGATTGTTTCTAGTTTACTTGTTTGTTTGATTTATTTAATTGTGATTGTGTTTGATTTGAATTTGCTAGGTATTTATTTAGATTTTGTTTGAGTTTTCACTTGTTTTCCCTTCAAATTTCTTATTGGTTAGATGATTTGGAGGTGTTTGTAGGTTGCAGGACTGTTAAGAATGCATGCTAAGTTTGGAAGAGGATTAAGAAGTTGAAAAATTAGAGCAACTAATGACCGTAGGAATGAGTGTGATTCCCACAATCGTGGGAAATCTCTCCATAAAGTTTTTAGAGAGTTAACCCACGATCGTGGGAATCCCCATCTGAGGAAATTTTAAATTTTCCTCTCTTCTTCTTCTTTATTCATTCTTCTAAAATTTCACAAACTCTCTCTCAAAAATCACGAAACCCACTCTCTCAACTTCTTCAATCCTTCATCTTGCCCTTAAAATTTTGTATTCTCTTCACTTCTTCCATCAATCTTTATATCCTTTACACTTATTTCACCTTAATCATTTAAAAATCTAAGGATTTGGTAAAATTTCCTCACTTTCTCTCTAAAAAATGTGCTCATATCTCTCTTCCTTATTTTTACAGATTTTTATCATGCAATGGCTCCAAAGAAGCAAGTTGCTCAAAAACCAACTGATGATTATGTCTCCAGAGAAGGTAAACCCGATATGATGGCTACTTTTCATGCCCCATTCCCTATTCATTCGGAAGATGAAGGTATGTGATTTTAGAAATTTAAAGATAAAGATTTAATGCCTCCTAGATATTTTGATTTTGAACTACTAGAAAATCTAGGACTGGGGTGAAAAATTGAGAGAGTAGCTGTGAATATTGGTTAGGATAGGTTAATTCGCTATGATGTGCTGATTTATCCTACGATGACTGTCGAATTTTTCACCACTGTGCACTACAATCCTAAAATGGATGTATTCTAGTTTAGGATATGTGGTGATGCTTATAAACTTGATTATAATGTCATTTGTGCACTTTTTGATTTATCGATCATAAAAGTTATAGATGATCACGATGACTTTTATGTGGATGATTACTGAAAAATTCTAACAGTTGAAACCAACTTTGACTCTATGAATACACTAAATACTTTTAATTCGTAGCACTGAGTACTTACCTCTTTATAAATTTATGTGCTTAATGGTTTTTAATCAAACTGAAAGTAATAAGTTCTCGATCAAGGAACTTTCCGTCCTTTGGTGTATGGATTGAGAAATCAAAATAAATATACCTTAGTAGATTTTTCAATCAATTATGAGTTGTGTTAATAAGAAGAGCTCTTATTTTAGCATGTTATATATTGTTACTACTTTAGCTTTGTTTTACAACCTTGATGTGGATAGTGTACGTACGGCTAGGTATGATGATTTTGATGTTCCTTGTTTGAGACACTCTAAAATTTTAGAGCCCTATTTTATGGAGCTCCGAAATCTTCAAACATGCACAACCGTTAAAAACAGGAAGGGAAAAGATACAGCCACTTCTAGACTATCCACATTGTAAGAGCCCTCGGAGTTGCAAGAAGAAGCAATGGAAGAGGAATCAATTACAACAGTAGAGGTTGACAGATTTCGGCAAATACTTGACCAGATGGCCTTTAATCATCAACAAATGATGCTTCAAATCGATGAGCTCGACACCCAGATGAGACAAGTGCACAAGGAACAGTGGTACATGAAGAGGAAATTCCTCAAGTTCATCCAGAGGAATATTGAAGTCCCTTCGCCACCAAAATCTCTACGAACCTTCTTACCCTAAACATTCTACATTATTTTAATTACTTTATTAGTTGTTATGTCTTTTTTTCGGTTTGATGTTTCTTTTGTTTGGTTTGATTTCTTTTGTTTGGTTTGGTGTCATTTTACCTTATTTTGTCGTTGCCTTGTCACATTGAGGACATATGTTCTTTAAGTTTGGGGAGGTGACACTTGCTTTGTCAATTGCATTGCCTTAGTCATTATTTGCATTTTGTTAATTAGGATGCATTTTTTAGGCATATTATGTTGTTTTGTGTTAAGAAATGAAACCATACTTGAATCATTTTGATTTGTTTTTTCTATAAGATTCTGTCACGCTATTTGGAATGAGATTGAATGCATGCTTAAACTCAAATTAGGTTACTTGAGTAGAGAGTGAACCATATTGAGTGATGAAAAGTAGTTGGTTACATAAGCCTACTCACAATTTGACATTTAAACAATGAGGTAGTGTAGAGATGCATAATGAATTTTCATTTAAGCCAATGTGAGGATTGAGCCTATATGACTCCATCTATATTCATTTTATTTTTTTGTTGTTTGATGCTTCCTTAGGTTATTACCTTCAGAATTTGCTTTGAATATGTTTGAGTCTATCGGATACATGCTTAATAGAGATGATTAAGGACCTTTTTGTATTAACCCTTCGCTTAAATGACTTACCTTTTATTATCCCTTACGACCCTTGTTGAGCCTTAACCATTTTGTTTCTTGAAAATATCCCAAAATTGTGAAACCCAAAACCCCATTAACCTAACCATTCATAAGCTTCGTAGAGTATTAATTAATGCATTAGTTGGGATTGTTAAGAAAAAATTTTTCCGAGATGAGTTGAGTAATACTTCTGCTCCTGAATCATATTGTATTTAGTTGCTATTTCGTTCATTGTTTCTTCCATGTTATTAAAAAAAAAAGAAAAAAGATATAAAAAGAGAAAAGAAAAGAAAAAAAAGGAAGAAAATTTTATTAGCATCAATAAGTGCGGAGTAGTATTATATTTACACTTATATATCTAAGAATTATGTTTTATTATCCCTTGGTCCACTTATTACTTTACGAATGCTTATGTTAAACCAATTACCCTTTTTACCCATCTTAACCTTTACCACACTACAACCCTAAATAAGCCCTTTTGATTTATTTATACATGCAATCATTGTAGAGGAGAATTGGTGTATTAGCAAGCATATGGTAGAGTAATTTCCTATAGGAAGTTTGAGCAAAACACTTATCATTAAACACTTAAGAGAAATGAGTGAAACTATGAGGAAGATTCATTTTACATTTATACTTATCATTGAGTGATGGTGCCATATGTTGAGTTTGCTTATGTACACTAATGAAAAGTAGTTATGATATTTGTAATAGCTTGACATTTAGGTTAGCCAAATGTTGAGGAATTGCATGCTTTGATCTTTGTAAAAATGAAATGATAGAATTGATTGGTTGTGTTTATTTTGCCTGAGGACAAGCAAATATTTAAGTATGAGGAAGTTGATAGTTGTGCATTAGTGTGCGCTTTTCTAAGTATTTGACATATTTTTCTTACATAATAGATTATTATTATTGTGTTTTAGGATTTATTTTGTATGTTTTGTTTTGTTTAATCTTCATTGCTTTCTTTTATGTTTGATGTTGATTTAGGGTAAGAATTGATCATTTAGTGTAGGTATGGAGGTTGGTCAAATTTATGATTGCTAGAAACGAAGACAAGAGAAGAGAAGAGGAAGAATTATGACACAAGAACCCACAATTATGGGTTTCATTCCAATTCCCACAATCGTGGGATGTTTAACCCGAGGCTATATGCGGGGTTCACTTATCTTTTAGGTTTTCATGACTATTTAAGGAAAATAACCCCTATGGACAAAAAAGCTTTGTGTGGGACTTTCCTCTTTGAGTAAAAACGTAAGTTTTTAGAGCTTTGAGATAGGTAGAGATTTAAGGTTTCTTATTTATCATTGGGAAAAGAGCATACCGGTATCAGATTTCCAGATTAAGGCCAAGAAGAGGAGGAGTTTTATTCAATCAGTTTTCTTTTATTTTTCCTTCTATTATTTGTATGACGGATTATTTGATTGTTGGGGATGTACACCCATAGGATAATTTCATAACTAATTGAATTGTGGATTGATTTTGTAGATTGAGATATTGCTTAATCATTTCTATTTAATTTGGTTAGGGATAATTGATTATATCTTAAGAGAGGGTAATTAATACATTAAGATATCTTAGGAGAGGGACAAGATAGTGAAAAAGTTATCTTTAGTTGTGAAAATCTTGAATTCTAAGTTTCTGCATTCTTGAGTTGTCATTTGTGTTTTGTTAAGCACAATCTATGTGGGAACAATATCTGCTCATCACTACAAGTCAGTATCCTTATACTTATGATTTTGAGCGTAAAACTAAGAGACTATTTCACAGTCAACAATAACCCATCTTAAATAGAGAGGAGGACGATGAAAGAGATGAAGACGGTGACAGGAAGGAAAAAATTGACAATAATAGGGAGCAGAAAACAAAAAAGGATATGACGATAGAGGAGGTAGGGGGCTTCAGTAGCTTTTAAGTTAATAAAAAATGACATCATTTGGTGTTAATCCAAAAGGCGTCGTTTTTATTTGTTAAAAATGATGAAGTCGAAGCAAACAACGGCATTTAATATTCAAATTTATTGATAGATTAACTATATTGTCGATAAATTACTAACATAATATATTTCCGTTGATACACTCTGATGCTTGTTTATGCCACTAAGGATTCCTGTCTATTTTGTCGACAGACATCGCCCTTCCGTTGCTATATTCCATTGGAAAAAATTTTAGGATAATTTTCCTCCTCCTTTACTGATGAATATTTTGTTCGTCGCAAATGCAATTTTTCCCAACAATGTTACTGACAGAAAATGATTTTTCATCAGTAATTTATTATGGTATTTTTTCGTTAGTAATTTTCCATCACTAATTTGTAATATTATTATAGTGTCTATTAAGATCCATAATATAGATGCCATGACTATACTGATAGCTCAAATAAAAGTGTGTGAGACAATTAAACAACTTAAGCTCTCCCTCAAGAATAACTCAAGTTATGAGCTATAAATTATATAAAGGAGGACATTAAGGAATGAAGTGCTAAGCAGGGAATTGTATGGAGGAATAAGGGACCAATTTGATTTTATGATATGCTTCTAAATGTAAAACAATACCTATAATAAGATTTATAAGTCAAGATGGAGAAATTATCTAAATTTCTCCTAAAGTAATAAGTAAGCTTAAAGACAACCATCACTAGGATTTTAAGAGTCTGTTTATAAAAAGAAGTAGCTAGTTCTAGAAGAAACTATAAGGGATTTTATACAAGCAAATACTTCTTGATTTTAAAACTATAAGGAGTCTTAAAGTTTAGATAAGTTAACTAAATAAGACAATCATGAAGAGCCATACGGCACCTTACTTAGTAAGATAGTAATTGATCCTAAAGAGCATATTAAGGACGATATCCTAAAGGGTGAGGAGCTAATCAACAACAATAAGAAGAGAGCAAGGTAAGGTCACCACTGAAGGAGTATGACCTGAGAATTATTTAGATTACTAGATTATTTTAGAAAATAAAAAAGGGACTAGCACTGTATTTTAGAGAATCGAAAAAGAAGAGACTAGCACTTAAGAGGAGTACGAAGATCCTGAAGAAGAAGATCTAGAAGTAAAGGACAATGGGGAGAAGATTGGAAAATTAAAATCAAATAAAGGCAAAATAAAAGTCCACCAATATATCATACTACCAAAGCTTTGCAATCCCAAAGTTTATATATTTAATGAATAATTGTTGGTATATCACTCTTTTGTAGGTGTTATACTATAAATATTAAGATTTGGGGAACTAGAACCTATAAAAGAGTGATATATCTTGTTGATAATTCAATAAAAAGTTTTAGAGATATTAAGGAGAATGTAATGGTAAAAATTAATAAGTTCATATTCTTAACAAAGTTTTATATTCTAAATATTAATGTGAAAGAGAAAAAGTTACAAACCTAGGTGGATCCTTCCTAGCTACAATAGGTTCTATATTCAAGTTAAGGGAGAATAATTAATACTTAATAGAAATGAAGAACTTGTGTTTCTTAAATAATACAATGCTATTTATGCTTATCAAAGACTCAAAGCAAGATAGTTGTTCCAATAGTTTCTAGGGAATCATCAAAGAAGAAGCCAAAGGTTGATATAAGTAAATATAAAGAAAAGTTACATGTGCTCAATTGATTATACATTTATTTCAAAACACTTGGTGATTAATACTATGAAATTCTTAAGACATTCACTTTAGTTCATATTTGGTTTTAGATAAAATTCGGAAGAGAAATAGCTAAAGTGAGTCAAAAGCATAATATTTAAGCCATCTTCTTGAGACTCACACTCACTTGTCTTCATAGGGCAAGAAGGAGAAGGATTAGAGCAAGAGAAGACAATAAAATATATAAAATGAAGAACATGTGAGGCATTCATCCCTCAAGGCAATGAGTCATTCTGTCATATCTGTGAGTCATCTCTCATGACTATGAAAAAGGTGTCGTAGGAGTGACACATTAGTCACGCCCATGTCTCATTATATATAGTCGTGACACAAAATGACACCAAAATTGACGTAGCGAGTTATAACACTACTCAAAATAACTAAACCTACAACTATAACAGTGATGAGTCTAGGTCGATCCCATAGAGAGTGTGTGTAAAGATTTTAAAATGAAATCAATCAACATTTAAGTTAGGGGGAAGGTTTATTTGTTTTCAAATAAGAAAATAAAACAAAAATGATGAAAAGTGATGAATGCGTTAGGGATTTGGTCACTAATTTAACCTCGACCGACATAAAATTAAACATACTTCACTGAATTGTTATGCTCACCTCTCCTAGAAACTATTAATCTTAGGTTAACAAATAATAAGCTCTGTTAACACCATTTTTTCTTAGGTGGTGTTTAATTAAGAAGAGCTCGTTAATTAAACCTAACTATCAAACAACCTAGAACAAGTTCTGTAGATTTAGTTATAAAGTTGCATTAGGAGTTAGGAAAATAGATTAATCGAGGTAACAACTACATAAGCTCGAGTTATTTAACCTAGGCTATGTTATCCCTAATGATTAAAAACCATTAGTTGCCACAAATGAATTAGAAACACAACAATTACGTATTGTATTTGATTCTAGCAATGAGTTCATATATAAAAAAATCAAATAGAGCATTCAATCATTCTTACACAATACCTAATTCAATAAGCACAAGAAAATGTAATCAATTCCTGCGAGAGAATAAACAACAACCACAATGGAGAGAATGCTTAACGGGTTCTTTGGTATTGATATCACCTCTGAATTAATGTCAGAAAGCTCAGTCCTCTATGGATCTCTAAAGGAATGGATCGTTGCCTCTTCTCTTCTTCAAGACTGAGACCTCACGACTCCAAAAATGATTCTTTAAACCTTTCATCACTTCTTCCATCATACAACATATCTATTTATATTAAAAACTAAGGTTCCGGTGAGCTAGCAAAAACTCATGGGTGTGATATATCCTTCAGTGTATTAGTGAATAGTTAACTTACTAATTTGTTTAAAGGGTAGAGGGGTGTAAAGCAATGGGACCTCCTCTCCCCTACCTATTCTTTATATGCATGATGATGCTTATCATGATTATTACTTCAAATATTAATAATACCTATAAATTCCATAAGAAATGCAATTCCATAAGTCCTTTAGTCTTTCTTATGTTGATGGCCTCCTATTATTTTGTAAAGCTGAAACTGATGCAATTCTTAGTCTCTAAAACTCCATAAAGCAATGCACTCTTTTATCAAGGATTGAAATCAACATAAACAAAAGTTTTCTGATGTTATCTAAAGATGCAAAATATCTTGCGAATTAGCTTGCTTTCTTGATTGGTTTTAGAAGTAGGTCCCCTCCATTTTATTACCTAGGAATTCTTAAAACCACAATCAGACCTTCCTACAAAGAATACAAACCGTTATTTAAAATGGTGTAAAGAAGAATTAACCATTAGTGTGAAAAATTCTTAACCTATGCAGGGAGACTTCATTTAAACATATCATTCCTAAATAACCTCTATATTTATTGGTTATCTTACCTAGTTCCACCAACGAAAATGGAAAAGATGTTGAAAGATTGTTAAGGAATTTTCTATGGATAAGGTAATGCCTTAAAGTTTTCAAGAGCCAAAGTTGCTTAGAGTGAAATGTGTAAGTCTAAGGATCAAGGTGGATTAGGGATGAGATCCATCCAGGTGACTGAAAGAGTTCTACTAGCACACAAACTATAGAAGTTAATGATAGACAAAGATAACTTATAGGTGAAATTGATCTATATACACTATATAAAGGAACAAAGTATTTAGGAGTTCAAACCTGAAGTGAGCACTTTCTAGATGCTGTTAAATATTTTGAGCCTAAGTGGTATGATTAGTAGCAAAGTGAAATAAAATCTAATTGGTAATGGATATGGCACCATGCTTTAGTTTGATAATCAGAGTAATATTGGCTCTCTATAAAAGATTCCTATGGTCTTTCACTTAAGACATACATTCAAGCCAAATATAAGAGTTACTAAGCTTATTTGAGATAGTGAATGGTATATAAAGGTTAGACGGTTTAAATGTATTTAATAAGGTTTACGATGCTACAATTTGAGGAAAAGGTGGAAGAAAAAATCATCTAGGAGAGGACTTCTTCTGATATGTTTACCAACAAGTCAGCTAATGAGCTGTTCACTCAACCTGGACCGAGGATCACTAGGGAGAAATTAGTTTGGTTCAAAGGTAACATCCTAAAGATAACTTCAATCATATGGTTGGTTCTACATAATAGGCTAAGGATCAAGGATAGGATGCAAACAAGGTTACCAGAGAATCCCTTATACACACCTTATGGGAAGGAAGTAAAGACAAGGAACATCTATTTTTTTTTACTTATGAGTACACCAAGAGTTTATAGCGAAGAATTCAAAATGTATGCAACCAAGATTGGAATAAAATAATATCTAGTATATTCAACTCAGCTAGTTTAGGTTATGAGCTCATCCTATTTAAGACTGCTTTAAGAACTTATGTATACCAAGTATAACAGGAAAGGAATCAAAGAATTTTAGACTTAAGGAAATAGACCTTCAATCCTTTAATAAGAACTTATGCTTTCCTTTATCCACTTTGTAAGTATCTGCAGGGTTCATAATGGATTTCCATAAATTCTTGTTAGGTAAGATGAACTTTCTTTTAGTAGGCTTTTAGGATTTGGTTTCAAGTTAAGGTTTGTCTTCTGGTGATAAAAAAGTGATAACTCAGATTTAATAAGATCACCATCTTCCCCTAATCTTAAGATTTTCATAGTGCTTGGAAATTATTTATGATAATTCACCTTAATATAAAATTTGAAAAATTGAACTCTCTTTACCTCGGTTTTGTATTTATCAAAGAATAATGGTATACCTAGGGAGATGATATCGCAACTAAACCTTATGGTGAACCAATATTCTAAAGGTATATTGTGGAACTTTACCCATATTGGAATGCCTTCTCATGTTTTATCTATCCCATAAACAATCTTGGCTTCTATTTTTAAGAATAGTAGGCTTTTTATAATAATGCCAATGACTTACTCAAAAACTTTCTTTATTTTTCCTTCCTCCAAAAACCTAAATAGTAATCCTTAGCCATTAAAGTTTGTAATAATCCCATTTTGGTCTACTTGACCTTAACATATGCTTGTATTTTGGGGGAAGGAGGTATTTTGTTTAGACATAACCACACTAAGGTGTAAGGCCATCTAACATCTCCATCTTTTAGGATTTCCATTAGAGGGGAGACAGGGATAGAGCTTATAAGTTTGACTAGGGAATAAAATAGAGATTGGTTAAAGAAGAGATGTTATCCATAAGGTTATCTCCGGTACCACTAAACTTTAGTGTTGTTCTATAAATAGAGTTGTTCTATAAATAGAGATGCAGGAAAGGTTATATAAGATCCATGGTTGTTTCATAAAGAAAAGTTAAGGAATAAAGGGATGATAGGATTTAGGGTAAAGCTTGTAAGGCAGGGATGACTCATAAGAGGTGAGAGAAGGAATACGGTGGCCACAATTGTTGGTCCTCAAAAAGGACCAAGGCATAATTCTATAGTAATAATGGTAAGAAGCCAATAAAAAGGAGGAGGGAAAAACGGGCTTTAAAGGTAAAACAATAAAAACAAGAACAAGAGCAAGAACAACAACAACTCAATAGAAGTCTCGCTAAAATATGGGGTTTTGGGAGGTCCAAAAGTACACAGCCTTACCCTTAATTGGTAAAGAGGTTGTTTCTGATAGACCAATATAGAAAAACTATATATATATAATAAAATAAAATTTTAATATAAGATACATATTAAATAATAAATTAAAAATAATTAAAAATAAAATCATATTAGATATAAAATAAAAAAATAATATAACTGTATGCAAATAAAATATAAAATAAGTAATAAAATAGATAATACATCAAATACAACATAAGGTAAAGAACAAAAATGTTAAAATAAGTAAATTGATACAGGAACAAGAAAGAAGACAAGTAATAAAAAAATAAACATGTCATTACAAGATAATGTTGAAGCTGAGTAAGGAAATGCTTAGGCTAAATAATTAAGAGGGAAGAGCTACACATTAAAAGATTATGAAGAAATTTTTTTGAAAAACCTCTGAGAAAGAGAATAATCAGATCCCTAACTTATATCCTAGTACATCAAAGCTTTCTATTGAGCGTCACGTCCTTGGTAAGTTCCAATAGAGCCATATCATTCTTAATCACGTCCCTCTAGTTCTTCTTAGGCATTCCTTTTCTCTCTTACAGTTCCTAAGGACAATTCTCTCACATATTCTCACTAGAGCATTAAGATGTCTTAGTAACATCCCACTATCATAGAGTATATACCCGAACATCCAGAGGACATTCAAGTACATATCCTATACCAATGGTATGTTAGAGTAAACATAATCTCTTAAATGGCATCATAAAGAATACACAATACTTAAAACCTCAACTATTCATGTCCTTCATTCACAAAAGTTTACATTGTAGTCATTAAAACAAATATTTACTTTACCAAACATGAGAAAGTTTACAATCCTTTATAACAGAAGATCTACATGTCAAAGAAACTATATAATACAATCTACAACTACTCTGATGTCAGCTGACAGACCTTTGAGCCATATCTTAATCCAAAATGTTCCTCTAGAAAATCTTAAGAACTAGGTCTCCTGTCTCGTACCTAAAAAGCCACGTTGTAATTTTTGATTAGTTTTGTGAACTCAATGAGTAAACCACCATTGATGATCTCACTCTAGTCAAATACACAAATATCAAACAACCAACCAATTTCATAACATTTTCCATCTCAATAAGACATAATGAATGTCACACATTTCACATACATTCTTTCAAAACATTTATAACTTTGTCGTGGCATATCACTTTATCATCACAATTTTAAAAAAGGCTTCATCATCATATATTTCATAATCATAAATATACAAATGTAGATGCATATAAGAATCCAGATTCATTATTATTTGTTCTGAACGAGTGCCTTTCAGATACAGATATAGATACAGATACAGATATTGTCCCATTATAGCTCAGTCAGATGTAGAAATCACAAAGCCAGGCTCTACGTGCAGATAACAAAATTCTGAGCTTATAGCTCTTTCAGACTGGCTACTCCGATCACAACGCCTTTATTTGAACATGCATTTCATGTAATGCATCAAATGATAGAACATTTCATGAATAGCATTCACTTATGATGCACAGATAGAATCTCATATTCACTGGACCTCAGTCTGATATTCAACTTTTGTTGAGTATTTAAAAATCAGTCAAAATTCAGATACAAATAGATATCATTCAGATGCAAACAGAACACTTCCAATGCATTCCAGAATATCAAACTCATCAGACCATTAAAGTCCAAAATTTATATATAGATCATAAATAGTTCAATAATTGGAAGTTAAATAAAATAAACCAACCCTAGGAAGATCATCTAGATTGACTCACAGTGCACTCCTATTTAAGCTATTACCTGGATGGTCCAGCAATGTCTGAAAGGCATCCGACTTGAGCGTATAAAATTATACAATTCACACATAATTCACATTATAAATTCGATCAATCAAATACATATTCATTGGTGCATATATGTACATATGTCATGTTCAATGCATGCTCAATTGACTTTTCTCGAGTATGTTACCTTATTCAAATTTCTTAACCATTTAACATCATACTTTGTATACTACCATTTTGCAATCAGGTTTGTACCTTTAAATTAGCTTGATTTACTCCAAATTCTTCAATTATACTTTAAACTTATCCTTGAACATTTCCATAATCTAAAAGCTTCTTATAATACACACATAATTGGTACTTTACACCTGAAATTTTAGCAAGCTAAATTTATACATTTACCAAATTTGCCAGCAATATATACTCATACATTCACTCAATTCTCATTCATAAATACCCTATGTTCTTCATTCCCCATTCATCCTTACCTTAAATACATTATTCATGTCCTAAAGATCATATTTCCATTAAATAATTCATTTATTCCTTTAACAAATTAGAATTTCCAGATTTGAACTTAACACATCAAAATAGTCCCTTCTTTAAGTTATGACTTCAATTAACTAAATAAACTTATCAAAATATCTTCTGCCCAAACTTTTTTGCAGAAGCATTAATAAGACATCAATAATCATTTTTAATTTTTTTATATTTTGACTAATTTGAGCTCTTAAGTTCGTAAAAATTAGGAAATAATATAAGGTTCCTACACATGAGTCTGTCACAGGCAGTATTAGGAAAACAAGCATAACTCAAGCTCTAGTCAATATTTAATCATGAACCTTTCACAAGGAAAACATAACACTTATATCTACAACTTTTATTCTTTGAGTTTCTTTAAATTCATGCCTTAAAGATATTTAAAATAGGTCAAAAGATATAGATCTAATTTTCCAGATTTTGTTCTCAAGACAGATTTTCATGTCAGTTCTGCATGGCCCTTTTCACATAAAAATGAGGTATTTAGGCAACACATCCTTCTAAAAAAATGTTCCTATATATATTAAGTTTCTAACAACATCAAGTTCATCCAGTTTGGATCAGTATTATGCAAGTTTTGCTAAAATTAATACAGAGTATTCTCATACCGTAATAGCCCAGTACTCAACGTCAAGCTAAATTTCGAAAGCCCTAGAAATAGAATTCACATTCGATTCCTTCATAACAATTGTAGCCGTATGTCTTTAGTTTAATCTAAATTAAAAATCATCCCATTTGGATATCGACAGATCAAGATATGGCTAAAATACAGATGTATGTTCAGTGAAAACACTCCATCTAACATGTTCCAACACACTTCATCATCAACCTTACATGCAATTCATTCTAATTCAAGTATTATTCTCATACCATTTACCATGCTATAAAGCTCAAATTGTTACTTACTTGTTATGCTTTCAATTTAGCTCAAACATCAGATTAAATCAAGTCTCCATGCAAGCAAAATTCATCACAAACTTATGATAAAAATAGGTTGATTTTGGATAGCAAGATGAAGGTAACTTTCAGCTGATTTTCTTGGCTATTTTGTGAAGGATAGATGTCTAGCTTTGATGTAGCAATTAAGCAAGGATTAGATCAAAATGTAGAGAAGGAAGCTTGGAGTGACTTTCGGTGGAGAGCAAGGAAGGAGGTGTAGAAAGATCCATCAGAAAGCACCTAAACTTGATGCATTGCAAGATGTCTTCATCCTTTATTGACAAGTGTCATTTAGCATATCTTGCATTTGTCCTAAGGCATGTCTTACATTCGCCTATTCAAGGTGCTACCACTAAGCCTCACATGTAGTAGCCATTTGTCTCCTACTAATCAATCCATATGTCACTCCAACATTGGTCCACTTGTCACATACTAATTGATCCATTTGTCATTCATTTATTAGTCCATTTGTCACGCATGTAACTATGCCAAATGTCACTCAATTTTAGGCTTAATCACCCTAATTTTTCATGTATCAATTTATTATACCAGTTGGCATTTTTCTAGTCCAAATGTACATTTAATTTAATAATCTCCCAATTAATCACAATTAATTCCAATTTACTAATTGAAATCCAATCATACAAAAATTCAAGACATATCAATTCATAATTGACATCATGTTCACTTAACATTTTTCATACCTCGGGACATGTCCAATGAGTGCATATGCTTACTTATAATATGTACAAATATCAATTTGTGTTTGAATGATAATGTTATGCATGTATATGTAATACTTATTCTAGGGTTGAACCCTAAGCATATACCAGAAAATTGGATATTACAATTCTTCCCCCTTAAGAAATTTCATCCATGAAATTCTTATCTGAATGATCAAATAGATAGGGGTAGTGTCTTTTCATGCTCTCTTCCGTTTCCCATATGGCTTTTTCACTTGAATGGTTTCTCCAAAGTACTTTCACCAATAAGATCACTCAATTTCTCAATTGCTTATTCTGATAGCCAATTATCTTAACTAGTTCTTCAACGTAACTCAGATTACTAGAAACTTCAATCTCCTGAGTCATTATCATATGAGTTAGATCCGAACGATATCTCCTAAGCATACTCACATGAAACACATTATGTATCTGTGCCATTTCAGAAGGTAAGGCTAACTTATAAGCCAATGGTCTAATTCTTTCGTTGATCTCATACGGACCAATATATCTAAGGATAAGGTTCCCTTTTTCACCAAATCTCAGCATACCTTGCCAAGGTGATACTCTCAAAAATATCTCCTACCTACCTCATACTCCATATCTCTCTTGTGTTGATCCACATAACTCTTCTGTCTATCTTATGCTGCTTTAATTCTACTACGGATCAATTTCACCTTGTCAACAGTATCCTTAATCAATTCTGGGCCTTCGTTAATTCTTAGACCCTCTTCATCCCAATATGAAGGCGAATGGCACTTTTT
Organism: Erythroxylum flavicans; assembly: GCA_027576715.1. Classification (NCBI taxonomy): domain Eukaryota; kingdom Viridiplantae; phylum Streptophyta; class Magnoliopsida; order Malpighiales; family Erythroxylaceae; genus Erythroxylum; species Erythroxylum flavicans. The sequence goes on along the minus strand of JANZXP010000195.1, from coordinate 25,828,597 downwards.
GCCATATAATCCCTCATATGGAACCATACTGATAATACTGTGTTATTGATTATTGTAGGCAAATTCAATGAAAGGCACAAACTAATCCCATACTCTTTGAAACTCCAGAACGCAAGCTCTAAGCATATCCTTGATAGTCTTAATCATCTTCTCACTCTGTCTATCTGTTTAAGATGAAATGTAATACTAAAGTTTAACTTCGTTCCCAATGTTGTCTGTAAGTTACCCCAAAATCTTGAGGTAAATCTTGGACCCCTGTCCGATACAGTGGGCACTACCTATGTAATCTCACTACTTCATTCATATATCTTTGAGCTAACTGATCTAGCGAGTTATTCTCTCTCACTGGCAAGAAACGAGCCGACTTGGTCAATCTATCAATAATGACCTAAATGATATCATGTTGCCTCGAAGTCGTCGGCAAACCCATTGTAAAATCCATCGTGATTCTCTCCCATTTTCACTCCGGAATAGGCAATGATTATAACTTATCAATTAGAGCTAGATGCTTTGCTTTGGTCTGTTGGCAAGTCAAACACTTAGCCATATAGTTAGCCACTTGTCTCTTCATCCCTAGCCACCAGAAATGTTATTTCAACGTGTTATACATCTTGGTAGTACCAGGATGCATAACATAAGTTGCTACATACCTCCACTAAAATTTCCTTTCTCAGATTATCTACATCGAGTACACACAATCTCTGCTTCAACCACAGAGTATCATCTCTCATCTCAAACTTAAAATCTGGATTTACTTTCAACTTCTCAATTAGCTTCACTAACTTGGGATCTTTATCTCAAGCTTTTCTAATTTTATCATATAACGCAAGTCTTAGTTTCAATGTAGCTATCAACAATTCATTATACCCTACATTTAACTCAACCTTTAATGCTCTTAACTGAACTAGGTTAAGCAACCTCGATAACTATACTTGAGCCATATTACTATTAGAGTTTCTACTCAATGCATCAGTTACCACATTAGCTTTACAAGCATGGTATTCAATTGTACAATTATAATCTTTCAACAATTCTATCCACCACCTCTGTCTCATATTTAACTCTTTCTGACTCAACAGATATTTCAAACTTTTATAATCAGTGATTACCTGAAAAGTTTCTCTATACAAATAATGTCTCCAAATCTTCAAAGTAAAGACTACTGCAGCAAGCTTTAAATCATGTATCGGATAATTAAACCCTTGAGACCTCAACTGTCTCTATGCATATGCTATTACCCTACCATACTACATCAGTACATATCCTAAACCATCGTGTGAAGCATCACTGTACACAACATATTCTCCAAATCCAGCGGAATAGCTAACACTGGTGTTGTAGTTATCCGATGCTTTAGCTCATCCAAACTTCTCTAACAATAATCATGCCATCTAAAAGGCACATTCTTTCTCAGAAGTTTTTTCAAAGGGGCTTAGATCAGTGAAAACCCCTCGATAAACCTTCTGTAATAACCAGTTAATCTAAGAAAACTCCGAATCTCAGTCACATTTCTTGGAGCTTCCCAACTCATTGCTACTTCTATTTTCTTCGAGCCTACCTATATGCCTTGTCTAGACATAATATGACATAAGAATACAACTTGATCACGCCAAAATTCACATTTACTGAACTTGGCATACAACTGTTTCTCCCTCATTATCTGTAGAACCCATCTCAAATGTTCTGCACGTTTCTCGCTACAATTTAAATACACCAAAATATCATCAATAAACACAATCACAAAGCGATCTAAATAAGGTTGAAATACCTTATTCATCAAGGCCATAAAAGTTGATGGGGTATTAGTCAATCTAAATGGCATCATCAAAAACTCGAAGTGCCCATATCTTGTTCTAAATGCACTCTTTGGTACATCAGTCTTAGTTATTTTCAACTTATAATATCCTGATCTCAAATCTAACTTTGTGAACACCTTAGCTCCTTGTAACTAATCAAGCAAATCATCAATCCTCAATAATGGGTAATTATTCTTAACTGTTACCCGATTCAACTATCGATAATCAGTACATAATCTCATAGTTCCATCCTTATGCTTTTGCAAACAATACCGGAGCTCCCCAATGTGACACACTGGGTTTAATAAAACCCTTTTCCAATAACTCTTGTAACTAAGTCTTCAGTTCTTTCAGTTCCATAGGTGCCATCCCATATGAAAGAATTGATATAGGAGCGGTACCTAGAATAAGATCAATGGTAAACTTCGTCTCCCTTTTGTGGGTAAACTCGATAATTCAGTAAGAAACAAATCCAGAAAATCCTTAATAACAAGAATATCCTGAATGGTTAGTTCATTCTGGGTATAAACTAAGTAGGCCAAATAAGCCAAACAACCATATCGGATCAATCTCAATGGACTCATAAGTAAAATTAGTCGGGCTAGCACTGCCTGATATTCTCAAAACCCCACTCTTAGCTAATTAGGGGATTTAAGAACTACTTCATTAGTATAGCAGTTCATCACCACCCTATAAGCAATGAGCCAATCCATTCTTAAGATGAGGTCTTTCTCTCTCGACTACAATATAATCAAATCAGCTTCTAACTATACCTGATCAATCTGAACCATGCATCTTTTACATAACTCACTAATCACTGTCTTGCTACCTACTGAAGTACTCACTTCTAATCTGCATTTCAATCTCTCTCTCTCACAGTGCAGTCTACATGCCAGATGTGGTGCGACGAATGAATGTGTAGATCCTGGATCTACTAATGCAAATGCTTCAAAATTAAAAACATTCAATACACCTGCTATCACATCTGGGGAGTTTTGTGCCTCCTATTTAGTAATGGCATAGACAGGCCTGAGACTACAACTGATTACTCCGTATCTCAGTCCTAACACCGAGCCCTACTGACTGAGTTCTGCCTCTACCTCTACCCCTCTGTATAGATCTGATAGCTCTACTCTGCTATACAGTTATCTCTATCATTGTTCCTCCTCTCATTTCAGATTGTAGTCCCAAAGTCTCAAGACAATCTCTGATCTGATGCTCTACAGAGCCACAATGGAAACAAGCTCCCGATAACCTCCAACACTCACTACCATGTTTTTTACCATAATGTTCACAATCAGGCATCTATTGTAACTACCCTCTTGACACAGATCCTCTACCTCTACCAGTCTTAACAAATCCACCTCTTGTTCTAAACCCTGATTGTCTTGATCTAGTCTGGAATTAAGACGATCTGTTTTAGCATTTACTGAAGCTTCTGCCAGAATTATCCTGAGATTCAACCTACCTCTTCCCTTTAAATTCTTACCTATACTCTCCTTGACCATCTTTTAGCAACTGCTTAATTTTGATTGAGGTTGCTCGTAGTTCCATAAAACTACCCAAATTAGAAATAGCTAGCCTTGTTTTAATCGCCATGTTCAACCCATCCTCAAACCATCTACATTTTTCTTTCTCAGTTGGGATCAATGCAGTTGTATACCTCATTAACTCATTGAATCTTATCTTATACTCTGCCACTGTGAGCCTACCTTGCTTTAAATCCAGTAATTCTTTCATCTTTCTATCTAGATAATTATTAGGCATATAATTCTCTCAAAAAACTCTCAGAAAATCTTCCCAAGTCAAACTACAAGGTCTGGTGTTACTACCTAGAACAGTCTTCCACCACTGGTATGCTGGACCTTACAGTAATGAGACCGCATAATCAAATCTTTCATCTGCATCCAGTCCATCTGATCGAACACCCTTTCAGTTCTCTCTAACCACCATTTTGCCTCAGCAGGGTCTGTACTTCCGTAGAAGTCCACAGCCTCTTACTTTCTCAGCTTATCGTATCTTCTTTCTCACTTCTCTGGAATTCTCGGAGGCATTTAAGCAAACTCAGGTGTAGGAGACTCCCTATTGGCTCCTACAGACTCTATGTCAACTGAGTTTCTAACTTGATCTCCTATAATAGATGACCTATAACAAAAATAGTTGTGATTACTAACCGAATCTCTTACTCAATATCATGTATAAATGTCCTTATATGTCCCTATGTATGCTAAACCATACTCTGATACCAAAATTGTAACATCCCATTACCATAGAGTATATACCTGAACATCTAGAGGATATTCAAGTACATATCTTATGACAATGGTATGTTAGAGCAAACATAATCTCTTAAATAGAATCATAAAGAATACACAATACCTAAAAACCTCAACTCTTCATTTCATTCATTCACAAAAGTTTACATTTTAGTCATTAAAACCAATATTTACATTACCAAACATGAGAAAGTTTACACCCCTTTATACATAAGTTCTACATGACATAAGTAAACTACATAGAAACAACTACAACTTCTCAGATGCCAGCTGACAAACCTTTAAGTCATATCTTAATCCAAAATGTTATTCTAGAGAATCTTAGAAATCTAGGTCTCCTTTCTTGTATCTGAAAAGCCATATTGCAATTTTTGATGAGTTTTGTGAACTCAATAAGTAAACCATCATTGATGATCTCACTTTAATCAAGTACATAAATATCATATAACCAACCAATTTTCACAACATTTTCCATCACAATAAGATATAATGAATGTCACAAATTTCACATACATTCTTTCAGAAAATGTATAACTCAATTAATCAAATTATCAATAATGGCATATCACTTTATCATCACAATATCATAATCGGATTCATAATCATATAAGTCATAATCATAAATATACAAATGTAGATGCACATGAGACTCTAGATTCCTTATTATTTGTTGTGACCGAGCACCTTTTCTATACAGATATAGATACTAACCTATTTGGCTCAGTCAAATACAGAAATCACAGAGCAAAGCTCTACGTGCAAAATTCTGAGCTTAAAGCTCTTTTAGACTGGCTACTCTGATCAAAACACCTTTATCTGAATATGCATTTTATAAAATGCATCAAATAATAGGATATGCCATGAATAGCATTCACTTATGATGGACAACCTCAGATTCATCGAACCTTAGTTTGGCATTCAACTTTCGTTGAGTATTCAGAAAATTAGTCAGAATTCAGTTGCAAACAGATATCATTCAAATTTCATATGCACATAGAACACTTCCAATACATTCCTAAATATCAAACTCCTTAGACCATTAAAGTCCAGAATTCACAAACAGATCACAAAAAGTTTAGTAATTGGAAGTTAAACAGAATAAATCAATCCTAGGAAGATGATCTAGGTTGACTCGCAGTACGCTCCAATTATGCTATTGCTTAGATGGTTCGGCAAAGTCTAAATGGCGTCCGACTTGAGCGTCTAAAATCATACAATTCACACATAATTCACATTACAAAGTCGATCAATCAAATACATATTCATTTGTGCACATATATACATATGTCATGTTCAATGTGTGCTTAATTGACTTTCCCGGGTATGTAACCTTATTTAAATTTCTTAACCATTCATCATCATACTTTGTATACTACCATTTTGCAATCAGGTTTCTACCTTTAAATTAGCTTGATTTACTTCAAATTCATCAATCATACTTTAAACTTATCCTTGAGCATTTTCATGATCCAAAAGCCTCTTATAATACACACACAATTGGTACTTTACATCTGAAAATTTAGCAAGCTAAATCTATACATTTACCAAAATTTTCCAGCATATACTCATACATTCACCCAATTCTTATTCATAAACCCTATGTTCTTCATTACCCATTCATCCATACCTTATACACATTATTCATGTCCTAAAGATCATATTTGTATTAAAAGAATTCATTTATTCCTTTAACAAATCAGAATTTCTAGATTTGAACTCAACACATCAAATCAATCCCTTCTTTAGGTTATGACTTCAATTAACTACATAAACTTATCAAAATATATTCTGGACAAACTGTTTCACAAAAGCATTAATAAGACATCAATAATAATTTTTCATGTTTTATACTTTGACTAATTCAAGCTCTAAAGTCCCTAAAAATTAGGAAATAATATAAGGTTCCTGCACAGGGGTCTATCACAGGCAATATTAGGAAAACAAGCATAAATCAAGCTCTAGTCACTATTTAATCACGAAACTTTCATAGAGGTCAAGCTAAAACATATATATACAACTTTCAGTGTTTGAGTTTCTTCAAATTCACGCCCTAAAGATATGTAAAATAGGTCAACAGATACAGCTCTAATTTTCCAGATTTTTTCTCAAGACAGATTTTCGGGTCAGTTTTGCATGGCCCTTTTGACATAGAAAATGAGGTATTTAGGCAATACATCTTTTTAAAACCATGTGTCTATATATCTTACGCTTTTAATGACATAAATTTTATGCAGTTTGGGTCAGTATTTTGCGAGTTATACTCAAATTAATACAAACTGTTCTCACACTGCAAAAGCACCCAGTACTTAACTTCAGGCCAAATTTTGAAAACCTTTGACACAGAATTCACATTCCATTCTTTCATAAAACTTGTAGCCATATGTCTTTACACTAAACTGAATTAAAAATCATACCATTTGGATATCTACAGATCAATATATGGCTAAAATATAGATATATGTTTAGTGAAAATACTCCATCTAACATATTCCAGCGCACTTCATCATCAACCTTACATGCAGTTCATTCCAATTCAAACATCATTCTTATACCATTTAACATGATATAAAGCTCAAATTGTTACTTACTTGTTAGGCTTTCAATTCAGCTCAAACTTCAGATTAAATCAAGTCTCCATGCAAGCAAAATTCATCACAAAGTTAAGATGAAAACAGGTTGATTTTGGACAGCAAGATGAAGGTAACTTTCAACTGGTTTTTATGGCTATTTTTTGAAGGATAGATGTCTAGCTTTGATAAAGCGATTAAGCAAGGATTAGATCAAAATGTAGAGAAGGAAGGAGGTGTAGAAAGATCCAGTAGAAAGTTTGCCACCTAAACTTGATGCAATGCAAGATGTCTTCATCTTTCATTAACACATGTCATTTGGCATGTCTTGCATTTATCCTAAGGTATGTCTTACATTTGTCCTAAGGCATGTCTTACATTTGCCTATTCATGATGCTGCCACTAAGCCTCACATTTAGTAGCCATTTGCCTCCTACTAATCAATCCGTATGTCATTCTAACATTTGTCCACTTGTTACATACTAATTGATCCATTTGTCATTCATTTACTAGTCCATTTGTCATGTATATAACTGTGCCAAATGTTACTCAATTTTAGGCTTAATCACCCTAATTTTCCATGCATTAATTTATAATACCACTTCGAATTTTTCCTAGTCCAAATGTACATTTTAATTTAACAATCTCCTAATTAATCACAATTAATTCCAATTTACTAATTAAAACCCAATCATACCAAAATTCAAGACATATCATTTCATAATTCACAACATGTTCACTTAACATTTTTCATGCCCTGGGACATGTCAAATGAGTGCATATGCTTACTTATAATGTGTACAAATATCAATTCGTGTATGAATGCTAATGTTATGCATGTATATGCAATACTTAATCTAAGATTGAACCCTAAGCATATATCAGAAAACAGGATATTATAAAACCAATTCATGAAACGCCTATCAGAATAGATCAATGTAATGGATATATTCATATAAGTCTAATAGATCAAGAAAAATTTATAAACAATTACAAAAAATTTCGGAAGACAAACGACATAAGATAAGATTTATACATTTATCTACGATTCAAATATTGTTAAAATCTACTTTTCAAGAAGGAATAGACTCTCCTATACGAATGGATATCATTGATGAACGAATGAGTAGTGTAAACGATTAAATAATAGGAATAATGAATTGCAATTTAGCTTATGAAAAAAAAATTTAAAACTCGCTTAAAATTAAGAATTCTGTTAAAATCACACATTCTAAATGAAACTATTAATACTGCCTATAAATTTTATAGAGAGAATTTAATGATTGTTGGTCAATATCTTTTTCAATTACTTATCAGATTAGTTATGCCTTAACATATTTACATCACAGTATTGAATTTAAAAATACAGATAAAATATATATTAATCAATTATTTAATGAAGTAGCAAAAGTAGGAACTAATTTAAGAACTAGTCTACGAAAATTACCAGAAATAAATTACCCAATTAAATTATATGATTTCAAACCATCAGCCCCACGACTATCTTTATCTGAAAACAAAATAATAAAAGAAAATTTTCCTTTACGATCACACTCTTTAAGATTTGAAAAACCTATTAGATTTACTGAACTAGGAATTAGATTAGAAAAATCTATTAGAATTACTAAACCCCAAATAAATACTGAAAAAGAGGAAAAAGAGCAAAACTTACATATGGGTTAAGAACTAGTTACGATTAAAAACCAACTTAACAAATTAACAGAACATCTTAAAAGTACGTTATGAGTATTACTAAACAATTATCTGAATTATTAGACAAACAAACAAATATTGAAATTCAATTAAAAGAAATAATTACTATAACACAACCTTTAAAAGAAAATAGTAAAAATTATAAATCATCATAAAAAATCAATGAATTTAGTGAAATCCAAAAAAATAGAAAAGAACTATGAAAATGTTCAAAATATTATATCCAATAAATGAAAAACATGGTAAACTACTAAATTAATAGAAGCAACAAAATTGGTATCAGAGCCATCTACCACATCGACTATTACTTTAGTAAATCATGGAGAATATATAAAAAAATATAGTAAAAGATATAAAAACTCAACTAGAAGAAATTACTTAATTAGTCAATAAATTAACCTTAGAAAATAATAAGCCTTTAAAACATGAACTTATAAACCCTATTATAGATCAAGATGAAATCATTTGCGGATATGAATTAGATCAAGAAATTTATATAGATCAGCAAAAGGATGAAGAACAACCAGAAACAAGTTAAAGTGGAGAAAAAAGAAAAAGAGAAAATCAAACAAAGTATAATTGGAATTATAAACCTACTGAAATAGAAGAATTAAATTGTTTTGGCTATTATAAAAAAGATAATAAAATATGAAGATTTCCTAGAGAATATACACCCAAAAATATAACATTAAGACCAGACAACATTCCAAATTTAGACTGTGTATTATCACAAAAAATTACTACTAGAATGGTCTAATAGATTAACATTAGTTATACAATTAGAAAACCCTTTTGAAGGATTAAAACTACTGGTATTGTATTAATTTTTTACTAGATAACAAAATAGGAATAAAAAATACTACTAAATTTCTTAATGCTCTAGAACCAATAAAAGCCTTCCATGTAGTTACTAATGAAATTTATAAAGAATTTATTGGAAAAGATATAACTTCCCATAAACAAGAAATTGAAAATGAAGAAAGAAAAAACGCCTTATGGCATTTAAATAATATATGAATATAAGATATCAGTTATTTAGAAGAATATATTTGTGAATTTAAAAAAATTATTATAAATTAACTCGTACCGAACAAGAAATGTATATATAAATATTTATCCAAAAATTACCCTAGCCAATAAATAACATAGTAGAAGAATTATTTTTAATAAAACAAAATGCTAATTTAGTAACTTATAATTTAGGTGGTGCTGTTTCAATAACAAAAGAAGTATTATCATAAAAATGTTTAGAAGCAAAATTACATAAAAAAATTGTGACATAAAGATATCCAATTATGTTGTTCTAAATACTCAGAAGTTCCTCAACAATATCGATGTGAATTTTCTACCTATCGTAAACAAAGAAAACAACAAAAATACAATAAATATAAATGACGAAAAATCCTAAAAACATATACAAAAAATTCCCATTTAAACCATATAAAAAGTTTCCTAGACGAAAGGCTTATAGACAATATAAACCTAAAAAGAAATATTGTCCTCAAAATAAGAACAAATGTAGATGTTGGTTATGTAAAGAAGAAGGTCATTATGCAAACGCTTGTCTAAAACGAAACCAAAATAAATTTAAAGAAAAACTTAATATATTAAATTCAGCACTAAAATCGAATTTAGAACCTATATAATCAAAATATGAAACAGCCTCAACAATTTCTTCATTATATCAATATGATCTCCAAACTTCAAAATCAACGACTGAATCCGAATACCACATTTATTCAAGTAATTATTCGGAATAAAAAAATTAATGCTTACATAAATACAGGAGCTACTATTTGTATAGCCTCCAAAACATCATCAAACAACTAGAAAAAATTAAACAAACCTCTACAAATAAGAATCGCAGATGGAAGCATTAAATCTATTTAGTATGTCAGTTATTAAAATAATATTATTATTGAAAATTATACTTTTATACTACCATCAATTTATCAACAAGAATCAGGATTACCATTAATTTTAGGAAACAATTTTCTTAAATTATAATCCTTTTTATCAATATTTACATTACATAACTTTAAAAACACCAATAATTAAATCTTTAAATAAAAAATCTATAATTCTTAAAATTCCTATACATCATACAACTTATTATAAAACGTTGCACCTTGTAACCAAAAAATTAAATCAAATACAATTTTATATTCTTATGAAATAGAAACCTTAATCGACAAAGTATGTAGTGAAAATCCATTTGCCTATAAAAAAATCAATAATCAATTAATTGAAATAAAGTTAAAAGACCTTACACAAGAAATTAATATTAAAATAACGTACCATACACACAACAAGATGTACAAGAATTTATTAGTGAATGTTTCGAATTATTCCAAAAATAATTAATTTCACCCAGTACAAGTAAACATTCAGCTCCAACCTTTTATGTAAATAATCATTCTAATCAAAAACGTGGTAAAAGAAGAATGGTAACTAATTATAAAGAATTAAATAAAGCTACTATAGGAGATGCATATAAATTACCTCGTAAAGATTATATTATTAGTCAATTAAAAAGACATCATTGGTTTGCTACACTTGATGCAAAATCAGGTTATTAGCAATTGATACTACATGAAAATACAAAACCATTAATAGTCTTTACTTGTCTACCACAAAAATACTACCAATGGAATGTACTACCCTTTGGATTAAAACATTACCAATGGAATGTACTACCCTTTAGATAATAATTTAGAAGGATTAGAAGAATTTACATTAGCTTATATTGATGATATTATCATTTTTCTAATAAAGATAAACAAGATCGTCTACAAAAAGTAAAACATGTTTTATCTCGATGTCAGCAAAAAGGATTAATTCTTAGTAAAAAGAAAATTAAGTTAGCACAACAAAATATCAAATATTTAAGTATAGAATTTTATAATGGATTTCTTAAATTACAACCTAATATTCTTGAAAATTTACATAATTTTCCTGACACCTTTAAAAATATAACTAAAGTTAAAAAAATTTTAGGACTATTAAATTATATATCTGATCAAGGATTTCTTAAAAATCTAGCCAAAGGAAGAAAACAGTTACAACTTAAATGTAGTATACAAACTCAATGGACATGGATTGATGAAGAAATACAAACTGTAAAAACCTTAAAAAATCTTTGTAAAGATTTACCAGCATTATACAATTATAATGCTAAGGATAAATTGATTGTTCAAATTGATGCAAGTATTGATACATAGGTTGGCTACCTTTTGGCATAACCACCTAATTCAAGGAAATATCTTTTATGTAAGTATATCAATGGAAAATTTAATTACACTAAAAGGAAATATCCTATTCACAAAAAGGAAACACTTGCATGCATCAAAACATTATAAGTAAATGGAAAGTTGATTTATCACCTTTCGAATTCCAAATTCAAACACATTCTAAGTATTTATATGGATTCATAAGATATAATATTAAAAAAATTATAACCAAGGAAGATTAATTAGATGGCAGCTCAAATTAAAACAATACAATTTTCAAATTAATTATATCAAATCTTCTACAAACAGTCTTGTAGATATATTAACAAGAGAATGGAAGCAGCTACCCTCAGTCTAAAGGATTCACTTGGCAAAAAAAAAAAGAGTTAACTAAGCTTCAACAACAAATGGGAATTGTAAACAAATAAATTAATCAATTACATACCACTATTACTCTTTTTGAAAAACAAATACCCAATGACCAAACACCAAATACAGATGTTCAAACCCAACCACCAGATCTAGCCAATAACACCTCAACAGATCATCCAGACACCTTTACCTATTTCTTAAAAAAAGCTGACTTTAAAGAAACTAAGACATATGTCATTTTTAATGGACCCACGGCCGGTATCTATGATGAATGACATAAAGCTACTGTTTATATCACAGGTAAGCCTTCCAATATTCATCGAAGCTATAATACTTGTACTGAAGCAGAAAAAGCCTTAGTCAAATTCACAGAACCCTCTTTATGACCTCAATATAAACAAGTCCTTGAAAAACAACCAACTTCTTCTACAATGAAAACCATTGGAAAATCCATTAATATGGAAAAAATCAATTCTATCCCTACTAAAGAACTCAAGGAAGAAATGAAGAAGATCACTTCTGAAATATTTTACGACTTTTTTCAAGCATTAAATGATTGGAAAGAAGATCAGAAAATATTTCAATACTACCCTTAGAATAGAGGATGTTACGGACTAAAGGAAATTATCTTCCTTAAAGCTGATGCACTCACCACTTATCTCTTTTTTCAAAGTGGATTAGTGGACACCATTTACCTAATCAATTTAGCCATATTTTCAGATTTTCCAGCTGGATTTATTCTTCCAGTCAAAAAATATAAGGAGAGATTTGTTAAAGAAAGAGAAATATTTATTAAAGTATTTAGTAGCTATTCTATTTTTAAACAAGTAGAAATACTTAAGGAAATAGAAGTACAGCTCTCTCACCTTGCATATATACAAATTGGCATTGGCAATGGCTTATACCCTCCTATTGATGACCCTCCAAAATATGATTTTGACTAGGATCTCATTAATCAATTTAATCTTCACTGTCTCAAAGGAGTCTATCAATAATGTCTCAGAATTACTCAGGAATCAACATTCAAATTAAACTACAGAGGAGTCAATATTTTAATGACCTCTGCATACAAAACACCTATGTCCAATGACTCATACCAACTCATAAAACATTTTGAAGCATCTTTTTCAACAGTTTTTGGCATATTCAATGAATTATCAAATCAATGGAAGCAAGCCCTCTGTCAATAATTATGACAGCACCCACAACACCAATGCAATTATTATCCTTCTTCATCACAAATTGAAAAGGAAGAAAACCAAGATGAAGTTAATTCAGTAGACGCCATCATTGAAGAATAACAACAAAAGCAAAAAGAAAAGCAGAAAATCAAATTCCTCCTGTTCGCCACCAATTATGTAATTTTTACTATTTATCTTGTGAAGTAGATAGGTCATTGTTGGCCATACCATAAAAGTAGTTAAATCAGCCACTCATGGTGCCTATAACATCCCCAGTAATTGAATAATCCCTCATACAATGACTAGAAGAGATAAAAATGATAGAAAATAAAATAAAGAAAATTCCTTCTCTTCTTTGCCCGAATTTGGAAATTTCGATGTTGGTAAGCTCTTCTCCCAATTGTGATATATGATCCTTGAATCTCCACCTTCCTCAAGACTCTAAAGTTGAATTTTTCACTCAAGGAGGCTATTCTACACATAGGTTTCACGTCCTTTTTCATCTATGGGTGGTTTGTTATCTTATATAGTCCAGAAAACATAAAAATTAAGTGAACCTTGCATATTTTCTTGGATTAAACATCCCACGATCGTGGGAATTAGGGAATTGGCATGATTCCCACGATCGTGGGTTCTTATAGTAGAATGCTTCCTTTTCTCTTCTCCTCTTTTAGTCTCTAGCTCAATCTCCATTCCTGTAGCAAAATAATTGATTCTTACCCTAAATTAACATCAAACATAAAAGAACAATAATGAAGATCAAACTAAACGAAAACATACAAAATGAATCCTAGAAATACATGCCAAATACTTAGAAAAACACACACTAATGCACAACTACCAACTTCCCCACACTTAAATCTTTGCTTGTCCTCAAGCAAAATAAACACAACCAATCAATTTCATCACTTAATTTTCACAAAGATCAAAGCATACAATCCCTCAAATTGTAGCCAACTCAAATATCAAGTTACTACACATATCATGAATACTTTTCATTAGTATACATAAGCAAACTCAACATATGGCACCATCACTCAAAGATAAGTATAGATGCAAAATGAATCTTCCCCACAGTTGCACTCATTTCTTTTAAGTGTTTGATGGCTAGTGTTTCGCTCAAACTCCCTATAGGAAACTACACTACTATAGGCTTGCTAATACACCAATTCTCCTTTACAATGTTTGCATATATAAATAGATCAAAAGGACTTGCTTAGGGTTGTAATGTGGTAAGGATTAAGGTGGGTAAAGAGGATAAAGGGTTTAACATAGGCATTTGTATAGTAAAAAGCAAGTACAAGGGATAACAAAACATAATTTTGAGATAAATAAGTGTAAATATGCTACTACTGTGCACTTATTGATGCTTCTCAAGTGTTCTTCATTTTTCTTTTCTTTTCTTTTCTTTTCATTTTTTAATACATGGAAGAAACTATGAATAAGATAGTAACTAAATAAAATGTGATTCAAAAGCAGAAAGTATCCTCAACTCATCTTGGAAAATTTTAAAAAAATTTGTAGTAAAAATCCCAACTAATGCATTACTTAATACTCTACTAAGCTTGTGAATGGTTAGGTTAATGCGGTTTCACAAGCTTAGGTTAATAGGGTTTCAGGTTTTAAAATTTTTGGGTATTTTTAAGAAACAAAATCGTTAAGGCTTAACGGGGGTAGCAATGGATAATCAAAGGTAGGTCATTTAAGTCAAGAGTTAACACAAAAGGGCCTTAATCATATCTATTGCGCATGCATCCAGTAGACTCAAACCTATTCAAAGCAAGTTTTGAAGGTAATAACCTGAGGACGCATCACACAAGAAAGAAATAGATTGACTATAGATGGAGTTATATAGGCTCAATCCTCACATTGGGTCAAATGAAAATTCATTATGCATCTCTACACTACCTTATTGCTCAAATGTTAACTTGTGAGTAAGCTTATGTAACCAACTACTTTTCATCACTCAATATGGTTCACTTTCTACTCAAGTAGCCAAATCTAAGTTCAAGCATACGTTCAATCTCATTCCAACTAGTATGATAGAATCTCATGGCAAAACAAATCAAAATGATTCAAATGCGATTCCATTACTTAATACAAAACAATATAATATGCCTAAACATGCATCGTAATTAACAAAATGCAAACAGTGACTAAAACAATGCAATTGACAAAGCAAGTGTCACCTCCCCACACTTAAAGAACAC
>JANZXP010000195.1:25801884-25813152 GCA_027576715.1 Erythroxylum flavicans | reverse complement strand
TTGCTCTTGTATGGGATTTTCTTGGTTCCCTTCAAACAAACCAATTTTCATTCAAACCAATGTTCAAATAGAAAACCCATAAAACTTCAATAATAAAAAAAAGAATTTGAGCTTTGACTCAACCTACCCATAGTTTATCTAAGCTAGCAAAACTAAAACCCAGTTTAGAAATCCATGAAAATCAAAATGGGTTTCTCTTCTTTCTCCCAATATCTCTAACAAAAACTCATTTTTCTAATCCCTTTTCTACCTAAGAAAGAAGAAAAGATGATGGAGATTACCTAAAGCAAGTTGATTTAAAGCAAGTTGATTTCTCTTCTTTCTTCTTCTTTCTCCTTCTCCACGATTTTTCTTCTTCTTTCCTAGCTTCTCGACGTTTTCTTCTTCTTCTTTCTTTCTTCCCCACGTTTTTCTCTCTTCTTTCTCATTTCAAGACTACCTTTGTCTTGTCTTTCCAATTTTACCCTTATACATTTAATGTAATGCCTAATAACTCCTTTAGTCTATTAAGCACCATAGTATGCCTATTATACTCTAGCTTAATTCTAACATTTCTATTCCATAATTCTAGCTTCTACTTATACTTGCTAAATCATGGACTAAATTCTAAAAATAAACAACTAATTAAATAAAGAAATAAATAAATAATTAAAAAATTTGGGGTCCAATAAAAACAATGTCGTGAAAGCATCTCAAGCTTCCTTTGGTGTCTTAGTGTCTTTGATATGCTATAAAAGATCATCTTCGATAGTTATTGAATGTGTGTAGATAGCTTTGCCACACTTGATCTTGTATTTTTTGAGCTCCTCCGGTTCAACTATAGTAGTTTCTTGACCATTAACAACACTCCATTAATCCTGGCCCAACAAATAAAACTGGATACTTGTACTCCAGTTGCTATAATTAATGTGATTGAGCTTCTCAATTGAGATAGATGAATTGGCTAGATATGCCATAGTGACTTTGTAATGTCTTCAAATAACCAAGTATTTTTTTTCCTTGACAATAACTTCACAGTATCAGACTATGCATTTTCCTTTAGTACACCGGTATCTGACCACGCTCACTTTTTCTGATGTTGATCCTTGACTACCTGCTTTGATTCCACTTGTTGGTTATTTGGAGAGAATTTTGATAATAAAAAATACAATCAAATACACACTTTTATTAATAGGTTCTTAACTCATAAAAAAAGTAGTAAAATATTGGTTATTTCTGATGTACAAGATCCATCAAAGTGGCAAATACAAAGCATACTTTAAATCACATAAATTCTATTAATTTATAACACGTTACTACTCTCATAATATTTTGCTAGAACACTTCTAGCTCTCACTCACACTAACAATTTTGGGATGATTTGCACCAAGGCTTAATACATTTATTTATACTAGTTTATAAACAATTTCAACCACACACTTAACTTGGCTTTCTATATGCCAAATGTCTATCTTTCCATCACACAATATTTGGCCAAGTCTTTAGATCTCCATCACACAAAATAATAGACTTATGTTAATTATTGTTGACTTTTAAAGATCTATCTATCTGTTTTTACAAAGTTAATGTCTTGCTTCCAAAGTAAAAGAAAAATTTGTAAAACCATATATGGCAAAATTGTCATCCATGAACATTGATACTAAGATCGCGGGAATTACATGATCGAAAGCCCACTTAATTGATTATGTGCGATAACTCTTGCTCTTACCCTCTAAGCTTCTTCCTCTTATTATCTCTTCATCTTCTTCAATTGTCGTTCATAACAAAGATACTATTATTCACTTTTTCTATGTTATTCATTTTTTCAAATTTTTGATTCTCCACGGTTCAAGAAAATTGGCCGATTTATTACTTAACTAACTGTTCTTTCCATAAAGGTTATAAACACAAATCAAACTAGAAATCAAGTCGGTTCCTATTTATTTTGATCGAATTAGTCAGTTTAGTTTGGCTTTAAAATCATTGGTTACTACATTATTAACATAGCATATAACGAAATATTTAATTCCATTTAAATTTATGGAGTGGATAACAAACTATGAGAATTAATTTCATACTCCTCATTGATGCTCTATTATGAATTTCATACTCCTCATTGATGCTCTATTCATACTACCACTTCTCCAATATTAAGAAGTTTGAAAGATGGTACAATCAATCTATTTTCAGCAAGCCTGAGGAAGAGAATCCATAACTACCGAAAGCCTCTTTTGAGTAAATGTTAATGATTACTCTAGTATTCTCTCATAAAGAAGGCATTGGCACAAACTTATATTTTAATAAAATATTAATAATAAATTTACATTTATAGAAAAAAAGGTAATTAGTAACAAAACTACGAACACAAGACATAATTTTGTGTAAAAACTCCCCAAAACTCTGGGCTCTGCCTTCAATATATAGAATATGTACAAATGATCAAATCCCGTAAGTATAGGTACATCAAAAAATATTCCCTAATTATTGTAGAATATTCTAATCTAAAGATGGTACGTAATTAAAAAGAATATTACAGTGATACTATAAAATCTGGACAATTACAATGAGATTATAGAATCTGGACAGATATTATTGACACCCCCTCAAATTGATGTTGGTGAATCAATCAACATCAATTTACTAACAAAGAATTGATGTCGAACAAGAGTGAGAGGTTTAGTGAGAATATCAGCAATCTGAAAATCTGTAAAGATGTGAGGAAGAGTAATAGAACTATTATCAAACACTTCACGGATTGAATGACAATCCACCTCAATATGTTTTGTACGCTCATGAAATACAGGATTAGCTATAATTTGAATAGCACTTGTATTGTCGGAATGTAGAGGAGTAGGACTAGATTGCAGATAACCTAGCTCAGAAAGTAAACCATGTATCTAAGTAATTTCAGAACAAGCGGCTGACATAGCATGATATTCAGCTTCAATGGAAGACTTAGAGACTCTATCTTCTTTTTTACACTTCCAAGAAATCAAGGCATTGTCTAAATTAACACACCAATCTGTAGTAGAACGTCGCGTATCGAATCAGCATCACTATATGCAGCAAGATGAAGAGAAGAATCATAGGGAAAGAAAAGCCCGCGGGTAGGAGTACTAAGAAGATAGCGGATAATTCACTTGATAGTGACCATATGTAAATGTCACAGTGAAGCCATAAATTGACTTACTAAATTGACTACAGAAGATATATCTGGTCGAGTAATAGTCAAGTAAACCAGAATGCCAACTAGTCGCTGATATAATGTTGGATCGAGAAGGACATCACCTTCATCTCGTCGATATTTGACATTGACTTCCATAGGAGTATCAACTGGAGTAGAATCTGGTAAGCTTCCTAAACTGATGATGTCACTAAGATATTTTTGCTGATTAACAAAGATGTTGTTGCTGCTTTTGTATATCTCAAGTCCCAAAAAATAAGCCAGATGGCCAAGGTCTTTCATATGAAATGAAGTATGAAGAGAGGCTTTAAGTTGGCCAAGGTCTTTCATATGAAATGAAGTATGAAGAGAGGCTTTAAGTTGTTGAATCTCACTAATGTCAGTACTAGTAATAATAATATTGTTAAGTCAAGGAAACTTCACTCTTTCTATTGATTTTGATGAAATTCAAATAATAATAATAATAGAAGAGTGAGTGAATTGTTTTGATGAGATTGTTAAGTGTGCAGATAAATGTAAGAGGCATAAATCATCAAGTCAAAATGATATTCAAGCGAAGTTATTAGATGAAGAGAAGTCATCAAACGAAGCGAAGTCATCAGACGAAGCGAAGACATAAGAACAAAACAAATCAAGACTTTATAATTGAAGAACAACTTACAATGTCAGTCAGTTAGTTAGTTGGAGTTGGTTACAGGACTCAACTAACAACTGATCTCTGAAGATTCTACAAGCAGTTTTCAAGAAGATCGTTGGCGATTTAGACTACAAATATCACTTATAGTCATAAACAAAAAATATACAATATACAATATACACAAGACACAACCTTACAACTCTAAACCTTTAAGTCTCAATTCTTTACTTACGATACTGTAAAAAATAGCTTGAGTGAAAGGAAGAAAGAAGAGAGATTAAGTCGACCTGTAACGTAAGTATATAAAACTCAAAATCTTTTTAGTGAAAGGGAAGGCTACAGTCTGAAGAGGCTAAGATAGCAGATAAAGAATACTTTATGAAAGATACTTTAAGAGGCTTTGGAAGTGTGAAATAATATTTGTAAAAGTTGAAAGAGATAGTGAAATCTTAGATATACTCTGAGGAGTGGACGTAACCCCAAGGTTAAGGGTGAACCATTATAAATTACGGTGTCATATTCTCTAACCCTTATCTCTTTAATTTCATGTTGTTAGAAGAATATGTACTATTTCTGCTATTACATTACTCAAACAAATTAGGTGCATGCGTTGTTTTGTAAATTGTCTGAATCTTTCAAGAAAATCAAGAAGTTTTTAAAGATTTCAATCTTAGACAATTTATCACCATTCAACCCCCCTTCTGGTGTATTCTTACATATTACGTGATTTCTATAATAACAAGTGATTTACTTCAGGCTCATTCGATGGGTGTTACTATTATAAGAATTTGATATAAAGGTGAGAAATAGAAAAGGGAGCAAAAAATTTGGTTGCAAACTACTTATCCAGACTTAAAGGAGGGGAATGCAAGCCAAGCGATGATATTAATGAAAATTTTCCTAATGAAACCCTATTGTTACTCCAGAGTTTGACTACACCATGGTTTGCTGATATCGCAAATTATGTTGCTAGCGGCAAACTTTCGTTAGAGCTATCTTACCAACAAAAGAAGAAATTCTTACATGATTGTAACTGATTTATATGGGATGAGCCAATTTTATATAGAACATACGCTAATGGGTTAATACAACGATGTGTTCCAGAGGAAGAAATGTTAAACATCCTAAAATGATGTCATGAAGGTCAGTATGTTAGGCATTATAGAGCCAATAAGATGGCGGCTTAAATACTTGAGGGTGGATTTTATGGGCCACAGTTATTTAAGGATGCTCAGACATTCATAGCACAATGTGATCGATGCTAGAGAATAGGTAACATCTCCAAAAGAGATGAGATACCTTTATCCAACATTTTAGAAGTAGAAGTCTACGATATATGGGGCATCGTTTTCATGGATCCTTTTGTATCTTCAATGGGCAATATGTACATTCTAGTAGGAGTGGATTATGTTTCATGTTGGACCGAATCAGTAACATCTCTAACCAATGATAGGAAGGCAGTGAAAAAGTTTATTAAACGATTATTCAACTATTTTAGAGTGCCACATACGATAATAAGTGATGGAGGCACACATTTATGTAACATATATTTTGATGCCCTCTTAAAAAGATATGGAGTGCACCACTAAGTTGCTACACCCTACCACCTACAAACTAGTAGCCAAGTGGAAGTTACCAATCGGGAGTTGAAACAAATTTTAGAAAAGATGGTTAAAAACTCCAGGAAGGATTGGGCAATAAAGCTAGACGATGCCTTATAGGCATATAGGATAGCTTTCAAAACACCTATCGGAACAACTCCTTATAGGCTCGTGTACAGGAAAGCTTGTCATTTTTTAATTGAATTATAATATCGAGCATACTGGCCGATTAAAGCATTAAATTTTGATTGGAAACAAGGAGGCAAAAAGAGACTTCTACAACTGCACGAATTTGAAAAGTTTTGTTATAATGCGTACGAAAATGCCAAACTCTATAAGGAAAAGGTAAAGAAATGGAACGATGCTCATCTTAAACAAAAGGAATTTAAAGTAGGAGATGCAGTTCTGTTATATAATTCAAGGTTGAGGCTATTTCTAAGGAAGTTAAAATATAGATAGAGTGGACCATTTACAATCATTCAAGTTTTTTATCATGGAACCCTCAAACTGGAAAACACTAACAAGGAGACTTTTAAGGTCAATGGGCATTGTTGTAAGCTATATCTCATAGGAGCGCTTTCCAAGGACAAGGAAGTGATTTCCTTCTCATCGAAGAATTAAGATGCCTCTATGGATGCAAGGTCAAGCTAAGGACCATAAATTAACACGTTTAGTAGTTTGATTGAAATTACTAGGTTTAATTAGAATTGTTTTGAACTTTTAATAAAACTTTAGTAATTTATGTTGAGCCGGGATAACTAATTCCCTCACTCTTTCAATTACCATCTCCAACACCATCCCTGCCTCCATCACCACGAGGCTTTGTTCTAATCCCCTTTTTTAAATTTAATCTTCATTTTATTTTTGTTTTTTACTTTAATTTATGTTTCTTCTTTCCTTACGTGTTTGTTTATCCCCTTCTCACATTGAGGACAATGCGTTGTTTAAGTGTGGGAAGGTTATGTGTTTTTGTTTTGAGTGTGATTTTGCATATTGTATGATAGTTATTAGGTTGCATTTTATAAATTGTGTGAATGTGTCAATGGCTTAGATGAATTGGAATTGATTTAATTTTAAATATAGTCTATTAAGTTGTTAAGAATCATTTGCTTGCAAAATTAGTGAATTGGGGTCTTTGGCTAAATATGCAGTTTAATTAGGATTTAGTGTGAGTTTTTCACCCTCTAAATTATCAAATTCATTTATAATTTGAGTCCTTTCGACTTAAGTAGCTTTACTAGTATTTTTCATAGAAACAAGTAGCTAAAGCAACAAGGTAGGCAACAAAAAAAATCATGTTTGCTAAATAAAGAACTATTTCGTTGGCCTTCAGGTTATGAATAGAGCTAGTAGCCAGTTGACAACGTGATATAGCTAAGTAACCAGATCGACATGCATCACAAATGTGTGCATTCGAGTAAAAAGGCTATAATGACGTTCTAACTAAGCTACTTAATAAAAAACATGACTTAGTCGAGTAATCAGATCGAAATTCATTACCAATGTTTGCCTCCACATAAAAAGAGTAAACCCATGTTCACAAAAAGTAAATAAAAAATGTTTCTTTTCGAATAAAACCTATCGAACTTGTAATAGTTGACTTTTTATGAAAATGTACTCAAGAGTAGTTACAGAGTTTGAATGACTAAAAAATTATTAATGGATATGTACAATTGAAAAGGGTTAATAATTTAACACTTAAGTCTAGATTAATATGTATATGTAGTTCCAAAGCCCAAGACGCGGATTTGACACGTTAATGATTGAAATGACTTGAATGATTGTGTTTAAAATTAAGTTGATTTTATGAAGTTAAAGCTATTTTCTCATTACTGCAATGTGTATTGTGTGAATTTCTTTGTGTTTATTTTTTAGTTTGCTTAAGGACAAGAAAACGTTTAAGTGTGGGGATATTGATTAGTGTGAATTGCATCATATTTTAAGACTTAGTTTGTTATGTATTTACGTGTTAACTTAATCGTTTAGTATGTGTTTAGGTTAGAATTGTGTTAGTTTGTTAGTTAAATGTGTTTTAAGTGTTTTTATAGGTTAGTATAAGTCTTTGAGCTTAATTATCATGTCTTTGAGGTAACTTTATATGTTTGTTAGTGTTTCAAGGTCAACATCAAAGAATGGAAAAGTTACGGAGACACTCGGGCCAAAACAACGGTCCATAATCATGGCATAACATGCCACGATCATGAAAGAAGCACTAAAGTTAGCCCACGATCGTGACCTATATCATGACAGAAGCCTAGGACACGGCCCATGATCTTGGCTTACAAGGCCACAGTCGTGGCCTAAGTCAGGCAGACACGCAGACACTTTGAAAAGTCAAGTTTTGAGGGAATTTTTAAACCTTTTAGACCTCAAAAAAACCCTAGGGCTATCCAGAACACAAAAGATATATAAAAAATAAGACAAAGGAGATGAAAAAAATCTTTTGCATCAGCCACCATTGAGAAACCCTAAAGAGAGTTCATCGAGAGATTGAGAAAGAGAAGAAGGAAAAGAGACATGGAGAAGAAGCCTACCCGAAGTACTTCCCAAATAGGAGGTTTCCCGATGTTACTGCCTCTATCATCCATTCAGATCTTGTTTTTGGTATATTTTCAATTTTATTAATGTATAGAATTGGAATAAATTTTGATGATATGATTGTGTGAATGATGAGGATGCCTAAACTCACCTTCGAGTTGTTTTTATCTTTGATTTAATAAAAATCTTATTGTTTTATGTTATTTGGATTCTTTTTTATTAATTTCTAAGATTGCTTAATTCGATAATAGAATGAGAGGGTGAATCAAATTAAAATAATTAAATTGGGCTAACGAGAGTTAGGTGACTTAATAAGAACAAGAAATTAATCAAATCGGTAATTATGTGAAGAGAGATCTCAGATAGGTTCCCGATAGTCTATTGGAAAACTTCATATCTAATTATGGTTTGGATAAATTGTTAATTAAGAAATTGCAATTTTTCATAATCTAATTAGGGTTTATAATTTAGGTTAATAGTTATAACTCGAGAGAGAGTAATCAACCTTAGGATCGTCTAGGACCAATAATCCAATAATTCATAATCAATTAGGTTAGTGTTGAAGATAGGTAAAAATTCCTCTTTCTCTCAATTGGTAGTTCTTTAGGTCAATTCTTGAATGTATGCATTGCAATTGTAATTGCTAATTTGCTCATATTTCATGATTGATTCTTAAATTGAATTACTTGATTGAATTGCATTCTTGTTTTAGTTTCATTACATGTTGAATATTGCGTATTATTTTGGCCTTAGATTTTAGGATTAGATTAACCCTCCTCGTGATATCGACACCTTAGGTATTACGCGAACGACTCGTACACTTGTGGATTATCGAGGTTAAATATTAAAACTTACACATACCAAAAACTGCAATCAAGACACTACAAGAAAATAGTGAGTTAGCAACGGAAAATACCAACAGAAAAAATAAATATTCCGTCGGTATTAATCATTACCGACAGAATTTACCAACAGACAAAAACGTCATAGATTCGGCCGTAGCTAACCTTACCGACTGTAAAGAAATTTGTCACAAAATTACTGTCGGTAATTTCAACAAAAAAGTTACCGATCGTCACACTTTTTCTGTCTGTAAGTTACCGACGGGCTATAATTTTTCAACGCTAAATTTACCGAAGGTAAGTTCCTAAACCGTATGTAAATTTAGCATCAGAATGTTTCAATTCTGTCGGTAACGTTACCGACAGTATGGTGGTTTCCATTGGTGTTTTATTGGTCGTTACCGACGAAAATTATGGATTTTTCCGTCGGTAAATTATTTGATTTAATTTTTTAAATATATATTTTCATTATATTTAAATTATAACTGTCAGAAAATTTTAATAATTAAATATTTGTAATATATATTTAATTTGATAGAAATAATTAAATAGAAATTTTGATTAATGATTAAAAATTAAAATATCTTAATTGATAATAAAAACGTTACATTGTAAATAATAATATCTGTAATACAAACTAAATGACCAATACTACACTATTGATCTGGAGCTGGTGGATCGTCTGGTTGGTGCAGTGACCTGCTACCCTTACCCTTTAATTCATCCATCTCCCGGCGGAGCTGAGCGTACAGGTCCAACGACTGTTGTTGCATTGTTATCATCTGTTGCATCTGTTGCATTTGTTCCAACAATGTCTGCATTGTGATCTTAAGCACCTCCACTTTATTGTTATTGGACCGCCTAGCAGATGCTGCTGTACTAGATGTGAAGGATTGCGAATAACAAGTATTCGCAAATGATCCGAGTCTGAATATCCTCCCACGACGGTCCCTACCACTAACTGCTTCCAAGTAAGTGCAACCTCATCAATATTTTTGGATTGCTGAGACCGTCGCTCAATAGTTTACTGTATTTGGTCCTATCAAAAAGCAATGTTTATATATTAGTAAGTGATAATTATGAAGCATATTATTAATATTAAATTATAAATTTCACTTACATTTACTTCTCTACAACGTTCGTTGATGAATGTCACCCCGTCATGCTTCTTAGTATGAGTGTGCAGAAATAGTTGACGGGGTATAGGTGTCACGCCCAAAGATTTTTCCTGCATATGAATAAAATGTTAATTATAACTAAAATATATTTTATAACGCAAATTCAATTAAAATACAATAAAGAAAAGAGATGAAAATATAACTGTTAATTGTAAATACTTACAAGTCTTTGTGCATGCTCTTGGTGGGTAATAGATCCTCCCGTATGTACGGGAAGACTCTCTCCCTTGGCCCTCCACGTCTGTTGGCCGAATTACGCTGTGAAATCGACATCGTCGCATGTGATGTCCAATACGTTAGCCAACGACTCCAAATATCTTCAAAAATAAAAGGCAGTCGTACAGTCACCATGCGTATCGTACTAACAAAATCACGATATCGTGTACGCGCTCTAGACTGCCATACTCGATAGACAATCTTGTCCAATTGAGAATCCCAAAAAAATTCTTTCTGTAACAAAAGGAAATATATTTGATAAATAATGTTGATGTAATAATAGTTATCAAATTAATGTAAAAAATTAATATTAAAAAAGGAAATAATTAATTATATCGTACCTCATACTCATGATAGTAAAATTTTTTTGTGGCCTGAGAGATATTCTTCCAACAATAGCCCTCAGGATTAATCTTCTCCTTAAATTTTGATGTCATATTTCTCGAACAGGGTCTAGATGGAACAAACCTATAATATAAAAACAAATAAATTTATACTATTTTTAAAATTGTAACCTATAACTTAATTATAACATATAATGGTAAATATATTTTCACTCACATATTATTGACTACTGTGATGTATTTTCTTCCATTGGGTCCCTTAACTCCAGGCTGGCGACCGTCTCCTTCATCCGCAATATTTACCCTGATATCTCTGTCGATATAGGGGGACTAAATGATGAAGGAGTGGTAGATGATGTAGTCACATCTGCCAGTATAGTAGGTGGAGGGGGTGGAAGTGAATCATCAGTAGGTGCTGCAGCACGAGATCCTTCACCTCTACAGTATAAACCTCCGAATCGTGGTCTAAATAGAGGTCTATCAGTATCTTGTCTTCTCTTTGGTGTCATATTTCAACCTAAAATCAAAATTTGATTGAAGTTTATAGAAATATACATTTTCATTTCAATAATTTATACAATATACTGAAAACGTTTCGTTCATACAATATTCAATTACAAACACAAATTAATCGCTATCATCACTTAATTGTAAAGAAAAATCATCTTCTTATTCTGAAGAATTTGAATCAAAATCTGGCTCTTCTTCAGATCTCTGACCCTCTTCATCGTCTCCAGATAAAATTTCAA
>JANZXP010000195.1:25776316-25789368 GCA_027576715.1 Erythroxylum flavicans | reverse complement strand
GAAAATTTTATTAATTTTATGAAACATGAATTTGGTTTTATCAATTCTCTCTTATAATAATTAATAAATAATTTAAGTAAATTAAAATTTTGTAATTAATGTAATTCATAATTTTAACTATAACTATTGACTTATGAACTTATTAACTTTTCATATAAAATTCTAATTAATTGAATTAAATATCCTAATTAATCATACCATTACATACATCTCAATAATTTTATTATATCATAACTAATTAATTATATGTTGGTATAATTTAAAGTTGTCACATAATACATATATTAAAAAGAGAAAAGGTGAAAATTTTATTAATTTTATGAAACATGAATTTGGTTTTATCAATTCTCTCTTATAATAATTAATAAATAATTTAAGCAAATTAAAAATTTGTAATTAACGTAATTTATAATTTTAACTATAACTGTTAACTTATTAACTTATTAAATTTTCATATAAATTTCTAATTAATTGAGTTAAATGTCCTAATTAATCATACCATTGCATACATCTCATTAACTTTATTATATCATAATTAATTAATTATATGTTGTTATAATTTAAAGTTGTTTAATTTTATGAAACATGAATTTGGTTTTACCAATTCTCTCTTATAATAATTAATAAATAATTTAAGTAAATTAAAAATTTGTAATTAATGTAACTCATAATTTTAACTATAACTATTAACTTATTAACTTATTAACTTTTCATATAAATTTCTAATTAATTGAATTAAGTTTCCTAATTATTCCTACCATTGCATACATCTCAATAAATTTATTATATCATAATTAATTAATTATATGTTGTTATAATTTAAAGTTGTTACATAGTACATATATTAAAAAGAAAAAAAGGTGAAATTTTTATTAATTTTATGAAATATGAATATATGATATGCTTATAAAACTCTAAGGACGAGAAGGATTTAAAATAATACTTATATCTTATATCAATGTTTCCATTAAGGATCTAAGAAATTACTCTTAACAAATTTTTAATTAGAGTGACTTAGGTAAAAATGAATCTTCTAATATTAGAATTTAAATAAGAGAAAAAAATTATGAATGTAATTTATATAAATTTAGATTAATTAGAATATAATGATTTTAGAAACAAAGTAAAAGAACTATTTTTGACTTAATGAAATAAATAGTTTATAAAAACATATCAAAAGAATTTATAAAATGTATTCTAGTTTTTATAAAATAATAGATATCTTCAATGTAATATACTGTACTTATTTGTTTTTATAACTGAATTACTTATATATTATTTTGGAATTGATACATTAGAATTAATAAAGTGATTAATTCATTTTAAGATTAATATAAATACATATATGCATAATATATATATTATGTAAATATAAAAAATAAGATAAAAAGTTTAAATTAACTTGTTTACAAGGAATAATTATGACAACATTATCATTTCTATGTATTTTTCATAAATATAAATTGATTTGTATTTTATATCTTTTATTTTATATAAATATTTTTATATAATTTATAGGTAATTTCATTTTACATTTTACTATAAATGATTATGTTATAATTTATAATTTATGAATTTTAAAAAATACAGCTACAATTTTCTGTATTTTTTAAAATTGTCTTAAAAAATTTTAAAAATATATTAAACACCCGAGCCGACCGGCGGCCGTTGACATGCCTAATTAATCAATCCATTCAATAAAACATTTAAGAAATTTGAAAGTTTTTAGCAAGTGTAAAATAAAATTCTGGCTTATAAAATTAAAATCCTTATGAAAGTCCACCTTGATAACACAGTTCTTAGAGAATTTTTTTTTTCCTCCTATAGTTCTTGAACATTTCTTGATCCAGTAAGATGTTATCTCCAATCAATCTTCCTTACATAAAAGCACCGTGTGACTCATTGATTAGAGGTTTGAGAGCAATACAAGCAACTTAGTAATGATCTTGAGTAAGATGTTATAGCTGCCGATAATCTTGAAGGGAATAAGGATTAGAGATTTTGAAAATGAGACTTATAAAAGTTTTATTGATTTTTCTAAATATTTTTTGTTAACAAAAAAGATTTTGGAAGTGCATCTGTGTCACCACTCTTCTAATCAAAGGTCAAAACTTTTGAAAAAAAAATCCTTTAAGTCAACTAGACTTACAGAACTGCTTGAGTTAATACCAAAGATTTCCTTCTTTACTTCTTTATCAATACAAAGTTCACAAAAATTTTCAGATTCTTCATCAATAAAATGATTTGCAATAAAGATAGGAAGATATGCACAAAATTTTCACAATCTGCTTAAGTACCAAGAGCGTTTTTAAAGTAATCATCTAGATACTAGCCTTTTAGAGTAGTTGGCCAAGAAATGCCGCGCTTAATTATGTTTAGCTCTCGATCTTGCAAATGGATTTAGCACCTAGGGAAAGAATTTCAACAGACATAAAGTTACATGTTCAAGGCATGCTTACAATTTTTTACTCAAGAAAGTTTGTCATGGCATAGGTCACCACGACAAAATTGCATGGGCATAAATTTTAAACAAAATCATGCATATAGTGAGCGATCTCTTACTAAATTTCATAAGCCTCATTGACTCTTTTATGCCCTCCACATTGTTTTCTTTCTAAAGGCACTAAGTGTGTGAGCACGCACTCTATAAGAAAGAGTCTCCTATTATTGTTAACTGCCTTGCAAATCCATCTTTCTTTCCTTAGTCATTTAGATTAACCAATCATTTGTTTGGCTATGATGTCCCAATTAGATCCAACTGGAGGCAAAAAAAGGAAAAGAGAAGAAAGGATCTATAGATTCAAGACATTTTGTGAACGTGGTAACCCAGCCGAATTTGATGACTCGTTTAGACATAATGTAAGAGCACTTCTTGAATTCGGGCATTTCGAGGGCACTATATACAATAGCTTGATGAGCTGGTCATTTCAGCTTGAAGTGAATCGCCACCCTCCATTCCATATATTCTTGTATGTCGTGGAAGAGCCCATTGAAGCTTCTATTGAACAACACTGCATGAACTGCCAATATGTTGGTGAGTCCTTTACTCCAAAATTTCGCAATTTCTCTTGAACATCATCATCTCTAAATTAAATTATATTATTAATTCTCATCGGGTTCTGAGTACTTACTTTTTTGGAGTCGCCACGTAGCACATATTGTATGTCTGGACAGCATGCACATATGGCAACGTCTCATTATTATTAATGTAATTTATTTACGACTCAGGCTGGGGTCACCATTTGATTTGTAATAAGAAGTATCACTTTTTACTGCGCTCCAATGACGCAGTGAAAGCACTGGTGAGCAGTGAAGCCAAATTCGATAATTACATTGCAATTTCACCCATGGGTAAGTTGAATTTAGTTGAACCCCAAAGCCATATTTTGCACGGTGTCTTTCACTCTAATGGGTTCGGGCATTTGGTATATATCAATGGGTTGGAAGCTGGTTCCCCATTGGCAGGATGGCAGATCATGGAATTTTGGGATCGGCTGTGCACTGGATTGCGAGCAAGGTTAGACTCGACTATAAATGGAACTCTCCTCATTGTTATAAATCAGCTATCTTACTTTTCCAAAATCACTTACCAATACATAATGGTAATCTAACTGAAACGCCAATGTTATTCATGTCAGTCAAACAATATGATTTTAATTGAATAAAAATAACATATATATTTTTTAATCTCTATTGTAGGAATGCTTCTTTGCATGATATATCACAGAAGAGAGGATTGGATATGAGGTTATTGTATGGTGTAGCATACGGCGAGCCATGGTTTGGTCGATGGGGTTACAAATTCGGGCGAGGAAGCTATGGGGTCACTCAGCATATGTACCAAAAAGCCATAGAAACTATACAATGCATGCCTTTATGTATAGTTGCCCATTGCATCGGTAGTTTTAACCATGATGTTCCAGTCATTTTCTCAAGATACCAAACATTGTCTGAGAATCGTTTGGTGTCACTTGGCGACCTTCTTCATTTTATCTTGGAGCTTAAAGCTCGACTTCCTGAAGATAACTGTAGCCCGGCCATCTTCTTGGAACCTACCTGTCGATGGTCTCCAAAGCGCATCCAGATGGCTACAAGAGTGATAGTTGAAGCCTTGAAGAGGGCCGAGTATAGATGGGTCTCAAGGCAAGAAGTAAGAGATGCTGCTCGGGTCTATATTGGTGACACTGGGTTGCTAGATTTTGTTCTGAAGTCACTTGGAAATCATGTGGTTGGCAACTATTTGGTTCGGCGAAGCTTGAATCCAGTCACTAAGGTTTTAGAGTATTGTTTGGAGGATGTATCAAACGGAATTCCTGACCATGGTGGCGTGGTCATTGGCAATACGAATTTGAAGTCCTGTTACAAGATTAGTAAGTCCCAATTAACTAGGGACATATTTTGTTTGTATGCAAATATTCTTAAGGAGCAAAAGTCAACATCGAACATTGGGGTGCTCCGCGCAATAACAGCAGCTGCCCGAACAATTCTCGACGCCAAGTATTTCGTTAAAGAATATATTGAAGAAGTGCCTTCCAAGATTGAACTTGGTCTAGAAGGAAAGCTGAAATTCTATTGCACTATTGTCTTAAGGAACAATGAAGATGGTCATGAGGTTATGGATGAGGGGATGGTGCCATTTGAGTGTATCACATTAAAAAATGATGACACCATTAACAAGCTTAAACAAGAAGTTGAAAGTAACTTCAGGGAACTATACTGGGGATTGAGAAACATCAGAGTAGGGTACATAATGAACTTCAACGCCAAGGACACGGATTTGGTTTCTAGTCTAGTTGAAGTAGGCCGAAAATTTTTGTTTCAAGCTTCAAAAAGTGAAGGAGTAATGATCAATGAGTTAATATACGAAGGTAGCGTTGATAACAAGGTTGTTAACTGTGCTTGTGGAACTGTAAAGGATGATGGTGAACGAATGGTATCATGTGATATTTGCGAGGTTTGGCAACACACAAGATGTGTTAGGATTCCAAATAATCAAGAAGTTCCTCGTATATTTCTTTGCAACCGTTGTGAGCACGAAATTGTAATCTTACCTGCTATACCCTAGTAGTCTGCTCTATTTGAGATGTAATCAATATCGTCAAAATTATTGACTGCACACGGTTATCTCATGTAACGGACAAACTTACTAGTGTATCAAGTCTTAACATATAATGGACAAAGTTAGTGTCATTTATTCTCTCATGTGCAAGGTTAGTAAGTGATTTGAATTTTTACATCGTTGCTTTTTAGCTTCTTAGCAGTAGAGTGACTTCAGTATTGTTTAAACGTTTCAAATCTACAAGTAATGTGTATTCATTTTTCTTCTTATATCCCATTGCAAATTCCTCTTTCTCTCTCTCTCTCTCCTTTCCGTTCACTTTGTTTTCACGTTTGACCATATAGATTAAGATCCCATGCAGCTACTACTAACATTAATTCCCTTATTTTCTTTGTGCACATTTGATAGATTTGACACTATCAAATTTCAGTTCATTCTATTCCTTTTTTCTTCTTAACAATCTATTATTTGGAATCTTATTCCTACTGTTCAGAAAGGATAATTCCATTACATAAAATGAATCCTTGAAGATACTTTACCATTAATTGACCTATCTCATTATGTGATTATAAACTATAAAATTTGAGAAAATAAGATAATTTGTCTTTTTATATACTACCTATAACTTGATTTGAAAACTTAAGTTGTTTTAGCAAATTCAATTAAGTAAAAAAGGGAAACAGTATGTTTTATTTAGTAATATTTTTTTGAGAAAATGGTAATGTATTAAGCCATTGAAGGCAATCAAGGTACAAACTGAGCTAAATAGAGCTACTCAAGTGTTTACAAGACAAAAAATCCTTAGTAAATGTCCAAGCTTAACCTTCCTAAAAGTTGGAAGAAGTACAAACTTCACATTCCATTGTCTATAACATTAATGTACATTGAGGAATTTGGATTTATACAAGCTGATATAACATCTAATCTGTAGGAGGATCTTGTTGTTCAATTGCTCCTTTGTTAGGCTTCTATCTTGAAAAATGTGAGCATTTCTCCCATCCTATATAGCTTTGACAAGAAATGATAAAACCAAATAGTAGCACTGAGCTACAGAGAGTCATTCAAGTGTTTCAAAGATGAGAACATCCTTAGTAAATGCTCAAGTTCAACCTTCCTAAAAGTTGGGAGACTTACAAACTACAAATTCTATGATCTATTACAATAATCCATGCACATTGAGAAATTTGGATTTATACAAGTTGATATAGCACTTGATATGTAGGAGGATCTTATTGGTGAATTGATCCTTAGTTAGGCTCCTATCCCTAAAAATATGAGCATTCCTCTCATCCTATATGGCTTTCATAAGAAATGATAAAACCAAACAATAATACCACTTGACTATGATATCAAGATGTTTGATAGTGATACGCCAGGCTTTAAAAGAATTCCAATCATTTTGAGCATTGTAAATGTAGCATTTATGCAATAGTGATTTTCAAATGGTTGTAACAAAATTGCATTAGAAAAAAAGATGGTTATTGTTTTACTTAACTCTTTTACAGAGAATACACATGTTAAGCTACTTTCCCAGCTTGTCAACTGTTGGCAATTTTATCCTTCATAGCTTACCACAATATGAAAGAAGTTCAAGGAAGTAGGTGCTTAAACCAAACAATTTGGGTCTAAGGAATCTTACTAAGATGATTTTAAAGAACCATTTTACAGGATTGATTAGTAAACTTTCCATTCCTGATATGCTTAAAAATGATGCTATCCTCTTTATTGTTGAACCATACTTTAGTAATTATAAACAAAAGGAATTTAGGATAGAACTTTGTTTGAAAATGCACTTCTTAGACAAAGCTTCAGCAAGTATCATATCTTTCCTCATAAAAAGTTTGAGAGTCTCGTTTTCTTGTAAGTTGTGTAAAGGTCCAATAGGAAGCCAATTATCAAACTAAAAATTGATCTTCCCATTTCTAGTAAAAGAAACAAAGTCATTCCTAAACAAGTCTCTTGTTCTTAGAATTACTCTTAAGGTTGAAGTTGAAGATGGTTTAACCTTTAAGCCAAATGCTTCTATTCAACAAGAATAAAGTTAAACAACATAATTCAAGAATAATGTCTAATATGGATTTAGAAACATAATGATGATAAACATCATAACAATCCAAATAAACATTCAAGATAATGAAAGAAATAAAGGGAAAAGAAAGAAAAACTAGTTAGAGTCTTGATGTGGAAATCCAGAATTCTCTAAAGCTTTCTTGATGTCTCTTTTTGATCTTCTTTTAATCTAGTGACTGCTCCTTTTTTTGTGTTTTTCTTGTTCTTTTATAAAGCATAAGGCTTTTATTCCCCCAATTAATTCAGTTCCAAAAGTAGTCCCAAAATGTTAGAAGTTGAAAAATCTTACTAGTTGATTGTAACCTAATGAGTTTCCCAGCCTCTGTCATAATCGGCATGGGTCACTATCATGAAAGTAGCTCTATATATAAAGATTGTTCTTGGATTGCCAAACAGTTAGAACACATACAAACATTAACAATAACACAATTTTAAGCCAATACAAATGATAATTATCTAATAAACACTTAAACACCTAGAAAAACACATGATAATCTACACCTATCATGATCCCCACTCTTAAAGCTTTGCTTATCATCTAGTAAAACTAAAACTACTGTAGCACCCCACTCCCACCTGACGCATACATGCACGCCTATTAGATGTCCATGCAAGTGCCTGACGGAAATGGCGTGCTAACAATATCACTTTAACATATCGCATGGCATCATAAATTAAAATATAAATCTCATGATCTCCAAAGCATAAATTTCCTCATTTCATTTCATAAACGATGATTTACAATGTAACATTACTACAACATCCATGTTTATACAATATGGACAACCTATCATAGTCTACAGCTCTCTCTACAGAACATGCTACATATATAAGGAAATTAACAAAAATTTAACTAAATCCTTCAATCCCAACTGACCGACCTTTGAGTCATGTCATTTACCAAAAAGCTATACTAGATCCCTTTTAAGCGGTCTTAGAGGCTAATTCGTCACTCTCGAACCTAAAAAGTCAACGTTGCAATTTTGGTGAGTTTTTTGAACTCAGTTAAGTAACCATCCTCGATGGTTCACTCATATCACATACATCATAACAATTCACACATTCTCATAATTCACATTTATCAACATATAGCATCATGACATACTTTGATCATAAACTTTCACATTTTTCAATCAATTCAATTCCACATTTCAATTTCAATCATTCAAATCATATAATTTATGTATATATGCAATATTCATGAGACTCGCATTCATTTATTTCGTTGTTATGACTGAGTGACTTTTTCACTATCCCGCATCTGTTGTAGATACCGAGCTCATTTATACTGTTCCTTATTCGTTGGGGATACTGGGCTCATTTTGCATAGTGAGCAATAAGCTCTTGCCATAATCTGAGCTTTAAGTTCTTTTTCACTGGGGACTCTGGTCACAACTACCTTTATGTGATGAAATGCCCCATACGTGTTCAATCATTATGCTCATTCAGTCACATTCACATTCTTTCTCAGTCATATTTATCATCGAACTTTTAGTTCGGCATTCAATATTTAAGTTAAGAAACAAGTAGTCAATCACATTCACATTCAAGTAGTACTTCCAATGTTTTATTCATGCATTAAAGGCCTTGGACATTGAATGTCCGAAAATATGTACATACGCATCACATTACAATTTAATACATAATTTAATAAACAAACAATCATAGTGAGACCATCTTAAGGTACTCACAGTTTGCTTCAGATAACTTATTACCTCGAAGTCCCAGCAACTCCTGGAAGCGATTGCTTTAATTGCTCCTTTATATCATGCAACACATACATTTACACACATTACAACTTTGCATAATTATGTAAGTACTCATTTATGCACATATGTCTATATGGATTATGTACAATGGATGCACAATGACAAACCCGGGTATATTTCCTTAATACGCATCTAACAGTCAATTAACATCATCTTTCAATCATTATTTAATACCTAATACACTTTCCTTACTTTAATCGCTTCATTCGTCATCTATTAGGCTCATTCAAGATCCCATTCAAGCCTAATTACATCATAGGAAAGCATTGATTAGTCAATAATTTATCTATATGCATGATTTGGGACAACAGGCATAACTTTCACTATGGATGTTGGAGTAAGGTCATTCAAGTATAGTTTCAAAGAAGACTTCGAGTCCTACAACTTCCGTGAAGACCCGAACAGAGATTTTGCCATCTAAAGGGTCAAAATTGCACATTTTTGTAGGTGTCTCGAGAATGTCCTCCTGGAGGACATGTATGTCCCTCCAAGCAGACATGAACGGAGCTAGAACACTGAAATTCCAGAGAAGGTCCACCTAGCGGACATAAAATCCTCCCAACGGACCTTTATGGGCCAATTTCTAGATTTCCAACTCCTATAATCACATCTAACACATTTTATGCATATCTTATCATTTCTACTACAATTTCTCTTCATTCTCTCCTCCATTCAAATTCAAAACATTCACAAAACACATCATACAAGATTGTTGATCATAACCCCATAGATAGAACATCCATCATATCTATAAATTCTTCAATATTTTAACACACATTTAACTCCATTAACACCTTCCCTTTATCTATAAACTATCATCCTAATTCTTTCCATAATATCTATATTGTTCATAATACATCAACACTTCATTTCCATAGTTCATTTTCCTCTTCATTCTTAGCACCATTTCATTTTAACATCAAACACCCAAACAAATTCATAGCCCATGGTTAATCATAACATAACAAAACAAAGCATTCATCCTTAATTTTTTGCACATGTTTAACTTAGATATCATCTTCATTTCACTTCTATTTGATCAACCTAACTTACCTCATTTTAA
Organism: Erythroxylum flavicans; assembly: GCA_027576715.1. Classification (NCBI taxonomy): domain Eukaryota; kingdom Viridiplantae; phylum Streptophyta; class Magnoliopsida; order Malpighiales; family Erythroxylaceae; genus Erythroxylum; species Erythroxylum flavicans. The sequence continues at coordinate 25,779,407 of JANZXP010000195.1, read as the reverse complement.
GCCATCATAATAATCCTTATAAACTCTAAACTCATGTTAATTCATCTGTAAAGCAATCAAAATAATCAAAGTAAAAAAAGGAAAACAGAGCATAAATCCATCGATTCACTAATCAATTTTCTGCACTTCTTTATGCACCATTTTCATACTCATTTTAACCCAAAAGCATAATTACATAAATTTATGAGTCATTACTCATTATTTATGTCAAAACAAGCACTTACATGATCATCTCATCACTAACAATTCACACATGTAATTTCATGATGAAGTGATCAAATCTCAAATTACTCATCATATTAGTTACATTTAACATTACCCATGATGATCAAAGCATAACTTACTTGATTTAGCTTCAAAATCTTCAAGATCTCACTTAGCCCTAGCTTTCTCCTCTCACACGTGCATCATCATCTAAGGGCGGTAGGGTTGGGTTTTTGATGAGAAATGAAGAAGAGAGCAAGATGGAAGCAACAAATTGGTAGATGGAAGCAAGATGTAACGTTGATGAAGGCTTAGAGATTCAAAAATCGTGAATTAGGAGAATGGAGAAGAAAATTACGAAAAGAAGAAGAAATGAGAGACTTACAAGAGAAATGAAAGTAAATAATAAAGTGAAAGACCAATTAACAATAAAGATAGTATTTTATTTGGTGAAAGTGACGTGAATGAAGACATGGTGTCACTTGCCACATGTCCAATTTCTATAGGTTTCATATGGTCCTCTTATTTAACTAGTCCATTTAACTCCAATTTTTACTCCAATTGTCTCCCAAATTTCAATGACACTTGTCATTAAATCCAATTATCATTCATAAAAATTTACACTGCCATTTGACAATTATTTCTACTACCATTTATCAATTGTCTTGCCACTTGTCATTTTTCCTAGTCCCAAAATACCCAAAATTTCTGAAATTTCCTAAATTTCACCAAAATTTCTAAATCAATACTTATATTCACCAATTCGATTTTCAATACATATAAACTACAATTCATATCAAAAATCACATTTATAAATCAATTATACCTGGAAAATGTCAATGAATGCATGTACAATCATTTTACTGTGTCCAATTATCAATTTAACGTGTATGTGTACTAAATGATGTATGAGTATGAAATGCAATTTCTAACTTCTCAATATTCTCTTATATATAATATTCTAGGGTCCTAACCCTTAACATAGGATAACCTAATGCTACAACTCTCCCCTCCCTAAGAAATTTTATCCTCGAAATTCTTACCTGATTGTCAGAACAAGTGGGGATATTGTCTCCTTATGTGCTCCTCCGTTTTTTAAGTTGCTTCCTCACTTGCGTGATTCTTTCAAAAGACTTTCACTAATAGAATTTCTCGATTTCTAAACTGTTTCGTCTGATATCCCACTATCTTGATCGACTCCTAAATATAACTTAGATTACTAGAAACTTCAATCTCTTGAGTCGATAATATATGCATCGGATCCGACCTATACCTCCTGAGCATACTCACATAGAATATATTGTGTATCTGAGACATCTCATTTGGTAAAGCTAACTTGTATGCCAATGGTCCTATCCTCTCGACGATCTCATGAGGACCAATGTACCTAGGGCTCAGCTTACCCTTTTTACCGAATCTCAACACTCCTCGCCAAGGCGATACTCTCAAAAATACTCTGTCTCCTACACTGTATTCCATATCCCTTTAGTGCTGATCCATATAGCTCTTATGTCTATCTTGAGCTACTTTGATTCTACTTCAGATCAGTTTCACCTTGTCCACAGTATCCTGAATTAGTTTTGGGCCTTATATTATTCTCAAGCCCTCTTCATCCTAATATAGAGGCAATCGACACTTTCTGCCATACAATGCCTTATACGGTTCCATTTCGATACTACTGTGATACTGATTATTATATGGAAATTCAATCAAGTCTATATACCAATCCCATACTCCTTAAAATTCCAATACACATGCTCTGAGCATATCCTCAACAGTCTTGATCGTTCTCTCACTTTGTCCATCTGCTTGAGGATGAAATGCAGTATTGAAGTTCAACTTTATACCCATAACTGACTGTAAACTCTTCTAGAACCTCGAAGTAAATTCAGGATCTCTGTTTGAAACAACAGACACCAGGACCCTATGTAGTCTGACTACCTCATCTACATACCTCTGAGCCAATTGGTCTAGTGAGCTACTCTCTCTCACTGATAAGAAATGTGCCGATTTAGTCAATCGGTCCCCCACGACCCATATGGCGTTGTATTTCCTCATAGTTTTTAGCAATCCCATCACGAAATCCATGGTAATTCATTCCCATTTCCACTTAGAAATAGGTAATGAATGAAGCTTCCCAGCTAGAGCCTGATGCTCAGCCTTAATCTGTTGGCATGTTAAACACTTAGCTATATAGTTATCTCCTTATTTGTTCATTTTTAGCCACCAAAAATGCTCCTTCAACATATTATACATCTTGGTGGTACCAAGATGCATAGCATATACTGCTACATGTGCCTCCTCCATAATTTCCTTTCTCAAATTACCAATGTTAGGCACATATAACCTTTGCTTTAACCACGGTGTTTCATCTCTCAACTCAAACTTTGAATCTGGATTCATTTTCAACTTCTCTCTAAGTTTCACCATTTCAAGATCCTTACTCTGTACCTTTCTAATTCTGTTATGCAACATTGGCCTCAGTCTTAGTGTGGCTATCAATACCTCCTTCTGCTCTAAATTTAACTCCACATTTAGAGCTTTCAATTGAATTAAGCTTGATAACCTCGATAACTGAATCTAAGCTACATTTCTATTCGACTTTTTATTCAATGCATCTACCACCACATTAGCGTTTCCCGAATGATACTCAATTATACAGTCATAATCCTTTAACAACTCTATCCATCTCCTATTCAACTCCTTTTAACTCAACAAAAACCTCAAGCTTTTATGATCAGTATATATCTGAAAAGTCTTTCTATATAAATAATGTCTCTATATCTTTAGAGCAAAAACAACTGTTGTAGCACCCCACTCCCGCTGAACCCGAACCCGATATCGACAGTGATACCCGAGTCTGTGCCCCGCGAGGATGACGTGTCAC
>JANZXP010000195.1:25754876-25776216 GCA_027576715.1 Erythroxylum flavicans | reverse complement strand
GAAGCTCAATTTGGCCACCAAGAAAGACCATTTCTCTTTACCTTTTGTACACCAAATGATTAAGAGGGTGGCAGGTCATTCTTTTTATTGTTTCTTGATGGAATTGTTAGGGCTATGTAAATATAGTGCCTTGGAAAGCAAGTGTATTTACATATAACTTAATTTTCTTCTAGTTACAGCATTGTAATGAAAATATTTATTATTAATAAAACAAAAGAGTTTGTTTGTTTTTGTATAAGCATAATATAACTAGTCATAAGGTACCAAAGGTCCTTTTGTAAGTAATATACATATACATGAAGATGTATGGGAAACATGTATATTATTAGAATCTAAATGAATTGATTCACAGTCGAATAATCAAGTTGGTCGCTTGATTAAGGTTTACATTGTAGTGTTGTGATTTGCCTCCGTGTAAGTAAAGGAGTTTACTTTAAGGGAATGATGAGTTTCAAATCATGATAGTAGTTGACTATGGGTAATGACACTATTAAATGAATATGGAATCACATATGTTTTTAAAGAATAATGTAGGTCGCTACTTTAATCTTAAAAATACACCTTAGCATTCGTTTATTACGGACTACAATCTTGATGAGTGGTAAACTCCTATGTGTTTCGTTATAATTCTTGATATGATCAGAATGGATTTTTATTGAGTATCAATCCAATGTTTGCATGTTGGAATTATTAATTGAAACATGCATGAGGGAACATTTACTCAAATAAAGAGTTTATAGTGATATTGTCACTTCTAGATGTTTTGCGGAGATTGGTAATTAAACTGGCGCCAGTAGTTTGATGGACTAGCTACCTATCAAGTCTTAACACCAAGATTAAATCTTGGGTGTTAATCACCATGTAGAGTAAAACGGGAGATCTAGAAGGAAAAACCAGCATAAGGGTAAAATAATAATTTTACCCTTTATTGTGTGGATGGCTATAATATCGTTCATAATAAAGTTTGCAATTGGACATCAAATTAATATTTTTTTAAACACAGTTTCTCATAATTTTAAGTAATTTAAGAGTTAAGTCAATTGTCTTTAGTGGAATGACATTTGGTTAATAAGTCAGAATTGATTCTAATGAGATTAAATTAATTCTAACTTATTGGAGCTTGAATTATTTAAGTCCAATTAGATTCCCAACTTGGCTTCTGGGAAGGTTATCAAGGAAAGTAAGAAAAATAAATGAAAATTATTGGAAAGAAAATGAGACAGTTTGGAGAGAAATGGATGAATTGGATTCAGGCCAATAAGACAATAATAATTTAATTAAGAGTGAATTAAATTGGGTCTTAATCCTATAATTAATTGTTAATTATAAGCCCAAAGGAACATTTAATATTAGGCTAGATTTTGATTTAATTAATAAGATTAATTAAATTGAAACAATATTAAAGAATAAAGCAATGCTCTATTCAGTCATGCTCTTCATCAATCATTAAAATGAGTTTAACGGTGTTTTTTTAAAGAAGAAAACGTGACATTCATAAACACATTTTAATGAATGATAACGTCCAAGTGTTGGCTTTGGAAGGTCTCACTGCAATTAGCTTTAATCAAATGCATGGTGCGTTGGTCTCTCCACTCATCTTTGTGAACCGATTATACTACTCTCATTGAAAAGTTTAATGGTTATTTTTAAGTGAAAGTGAGCTGTCCATTAACATGTTTGGTAGCTATCTTCACTTTCTTCCAAACGTCCAAGTGTTGGACTTTGGAAAGAGACAATTCATTTAGCTTTAATGCTAAATGAACGTATATGGCCATGCAAAATGAATGTATCTGGCTTTTAGGCTCTCCATTCTCTCCATACAATCGTCCTAGTGTTGGACTTGAATAAAGACAGTTAATTTTGGCTTTTTGCAAACAGTATGGTGTGTGAATTTTGGCTTTCCAAGTTCTCCAAAACATTCGACCATATTGCAAAAGTAAAGCCCTCCATTTTGTTCTCTAAGCTAGCCGAATATAGCAAATAGTTTTCTATCCAATTTTTCTCCTCCTTTCCCACAAAAGGATTTTGATGACTAAGTTGTCCAAGAAGAAAAAGTGGTAGATCAGATTGGTTGAGGACATAGTAGCAAGGAGTCAAAGCTGCAGTAAGGAGTCAATAAAAATTTTGACCTTATTCTTATTTTATTTATTTATTTTCCTTATACCCTATCATGTATGGATTAAAGCATGTTGATTTGGTGTTTACGCTTCCGCTATATTGTGATTTCGAGAAATGTTTTTGAAATCTGCCGTTTAGCTAAACCAGCATGTTTTTATTTTCGATCCAACAATTGGTATTAGAGCCAGTTTTATTATGTATGATTCGGTTCCTATATGTGACATGGGTTGGCAATTATATTAAATTATCAATGTTGTAATTTTTTATGTGAACAAAATATACATTGTGTACATTTTGGTTTGCTCTATTGGTTATCCATAGAAAATCGATTTACCTATAAGTTTTCTTCGATTGGTTTGTAACAATTAAGAGCATTGAATGTTGAATTGAAATTAGGGTAAGATGAAGCATTGATAGCCATACTAAAGTTGAGACCGATGTTGCATGATAAAATGAGAAGAACTCAGAGTAAAGATCCTGAAATGGTGAAACTGATTGAGAAGATTAAGATAAATAAATATTCTGAATTTAAATTAAGAGATGAAACATTGTGGTTAAAATAGAGGTTGTGTGTGCCTGATGTGGATGAATTGAGAAAGGAAATTCTAGAAGAAGCGCATGTAGCACTTATGCTATGCATCCTAGTACTAGCAAGATGTATAACACGTTAAAGCAACATTTTTGGTGGCCAGGGATGAAAAGACAAGTGGTTGAATATGCGGCTAAGTATTTGAGTTGCCAACAGATCAAAGCAAAGCATCAAGTTCCAATTAGTAAGCTACAATCATTACCTATTACAGAGTGGAAATGGGAGATAATCACGATGGATTTTATTATGGGCTTACCCAAGACTCCGAGGCAGCATGATGCCATTTGGGTTGTTGATAGATTGACCAAGTCAGCTCATTTCTTGCCACTGAGAGATAATAGCTCATTAGATCAATTAGCTCAAAGATATATGAATGAAGTAGTGAGATTACGTGGGGTTCTAGTATCTATTGTGTCAAAAAGGGATCCTAGATTTACCTTGAGATTTTGGGGTAGCTTACAGACAGCTTTAGGTACAAGGTTAAACTTCAGTACTGTATTTCATCCTCAAACAGATGGGCAGAGTAAGAGGACAATCAAGACTTTTGAGGAAATACTTTGAAAATGTGTATTAGAGTTTCAAAGAGCTTGGGATCAGTACATAGCTTTAATTGAATTTGCTTACAACAACTACTACCACAGTAGTATTGGAATGGCACCTTATGAGGCACTATATGGTAGAAAATGTCGATCGCCTCTATATTAGGATGAGGAAGGTTTGAGAATGATAGAAGGCCTATAATTGATACAAGATATTGTGGATAAGGTAAAATTTATCCAAAGTCGAATAAAAGCAGAACAAGATAGACAGAAGAGTTATATCGATCAGCACAGAAAGGATATGGAATACAGTATGGGGATCAAGTATTTTTTAGAGTATTGCCTTGGCAAGGAGTGTTGAGATTTGGCAAGAAGGGCAAGTTGAGCCCTAGATACATTGGTACTTATGAGATTATAAGGAGGGTAGGACCATTGGCTTACAGATTAGGCTTACCGAGTGAAATGTCTCAGATATACAATTTTCTTCATGTGAGCATGCTTAAGAGGTATAGATCTGATCTAATGCATGTATTACCGGCTCAAGAGATTGAAATTGCTAGTAATTTGAGTTATGTTGAGGAGACAATCAAGATAATAGGATATCAGACAAAACAGTTAAGGAATCGGGAAATTCCATTGGTGAATGTCCCATGGAAAATCACTTGAGTGAGGAAGCAACTTGGGAAACAGAAAAACATATGAGAAAGCAATATCCTCGCTTGTTTTATGAATCAGGTAAGAATTTCGGGGAAGAAATTTCTTAAGGAGGGGAGAATTGTAACATCCCATTGTCCCATGATTAGGGTTAGAACCCTAGGATCCTATATATGAGAGTTTATTGAGAATGTAGAAGTGCATTTCATGCATTATATGATATACACATGCATATGAATAATGTTGACAGTCATGAACATAATTGTACGTGCATTCATTGACATTTTCTGGGTATAAGTGATTTTAATGTGATTAAAGTGTGAATTATGGATTAATTGTCTTGAAAATTTAATTGGTGTCTATTAGAATTATTTTCACATTTTTTAAAGACATTTCGGATATTTTGAAAATTTATCAAAATTTTGGAGTATTTTAGACTAAGAAAAATATAGAAATAAAAGACAAATAGAAGTGCGACAAATGGACTAGTAAATATGTGGCAATTGGGCAAATTAATGTGTGATATGTGGATCAATAGCTAAGTGACATTTGGCAGCTTCACATGAAGACAAATGCAAGACATACATTACATGTGGCAAACTTAAGTTAAGCCGCCTAAGTCACAATTTTTGTTAGGTAAGGAAGATTTTTGCAACTCTTTTCTTTGGTTTCACCAAAATCATCTAAACCTTGCTTCGTTCTTTCCCATCACCCAAACACCATCTTTGCTCATTTTTTTGTATTGGCTTTTGGTTAATTCATCAACGTGACACCTTGCAAAGAAACCACTTTCAAACCATATGCTGTCTCTCTATTCTTGTCCATCCAATGAAATCTCTTCTAACTACTCTCAATTGCTAGAATTTTTCTGAATCAAGTAAGTTATGCTTTAAGTTGTATGGGTAATGTAAATAACATTTTGATGATATTTTATTGTTTGTAAATGGATACATGCATGAGTAGTGTAGGAAGATAAATGAATGCATGCATGAGTGATGTTATAGGAAGAAGAGTTTCAATGATACAAGCAAAACAAAAATGTGCGGAAAGTGTTATATGAAGTGTGCTGGAGTATGTTATATACAGTATTTTACTGAACATGCATCTGTATTTTGGTCATAACTTGATCTGTGAATATCCAAATTGGATAAATTTTGATTTGGAGTAAATTAGAGACAAATGGCTACATTGTTCATGAAGGAATTGAATTTGAAATCTATCTTTAAAAGTCTTGAAATTGAGAATTTTGTTCTGTCAAAGTATGAAAACAGTTCGTAGATTTTTGACTATAACTTGCATGATACTGAACCAAAATGCATGAAATTGATGTCATTAGACATTTAAGACATTGTGGAACATTTTATTAGGAGACGTTGTTATCTAAATACCTCATTGTGTATGTCATAATGGTCATACAAATCTGATCCAAAATATGCTTAAGAAAATCTGGAAAAAATTACAGAACATATGATATGGAAAAATAAGGAATAGTTATAGTTTTGGGGTTTATGAAAAATCATTAGTTTTTAAACTGTGTATTAATGTTACTAAACTAAAACTGAAGTAAAAATGAAGAGGTCATCAACTGTAAATGATAGAATTTTGATAATAAAGTGTTTGATAAAATGGATATCATGTTATGGAAAAGGATAGGTTTTATGAATGATATTATGTAATTGAAGAGGTATAATCAATTGATTAGATTTTAATAACTTCATGAAAACAAATTGGTATGTGAATGAGTATGGAATGATGATGTGTTTATGGTATATTAATCTAGAAAATGGGAGTGACTTTGGTGTTTAAATGTAAGTGAGTTTTGGACAAACAGAAGAAAAGAGGAAGAAAAACATAGCAGGGCATGATCGTGCATCTGCACGATCATAACTTTGCAGCGAAGAAGGAAAGTTGCAATCGTGCACTTGCACAATCGCAATTTGAGAGGCTTTATCAAAGGGTGTTTGTTTGGATTTTTTTAACCTAATTCAAGTAAGGATGTTACCATATGAGACATGTAGGTTTAAATGAGCTCTTAAATGAATTTAATTGATGTTTAATGAAGGGATTAAGGATTAAAGTGAAAAAAAGGTATTAAGGATTAAAAGAACGTTTTGAAGGTGTTATAAATTGTTTATAAAGAGTATTAAAGAAACATACCCGAGAAACTATCATTGAACATTCATGATACATGATACATTCATAAATGTATTTATGACTGATTATTCTTATGAAAATGCACATGAGAGATATATAAATGTATATAATTGCATATAGAGGATCACGTCGAGCGACCACTCCCAGACATTGCTGGGACTTCAAGGTAATAAGCTAAAGGAAGCATTTGTGAGTCAACCTAGATGATCTTCCTAGGATTGATTGATTGATTATGTTTATCTTCCAATTAGTGAACTATTTATGATCTGTATGTGAATTCTGGACTTTAAAGGTCTGAGGAGTTTGAAATTCGGGAATGCATTGGAAGTGTTCTATTTGTATATCAAATTTGAATGATATCTGTTTGCAACTGATTTTTGAATACTCAACGAAAGTTGAATGCGTGACTGAGGTTCGATGAATATAAGATTCTATCTGTGCATCATATGTGAATGCTATTCATGGCATATTCTGTTATCTGATGCATTTTGTTAAATGCATATTCAGATTAAGACGTTGTGATTAGAGTAGCCAGTCTGAAAGAGCTATAAGCTCATAATTCTGCACGTGCTTTGCTTTGTGATTTCTAAATCTGACTGAGCCCAATGAGCCAATATCTGTATCTGTATTTAAAAGGCACTCGATCACAAAAAATAATAACAAATTTGGAGTCTCATGTGCATCTGCATTTGTATATGTATAGTTATGAAATATATGCGTGTGAAATCTTTTCTGAAGTTGTGATGTTAAAGTGATATGCCATGATAATTTGATTGGGTTGTACAAGTTTTGAAAGAATGTATGTGATATGTATGACATTCATTATGTCTTATTGTAATAGAAAATGTTGTGAATTTGGTTGGTTGTATGATATTTATGTGTTTGCCTGGAGTGAGATCATTAATGATAGTTCGCTCATTAAGTTCGCAAAACTCAACCAAATTGCAATGTTGACATTTTCAAGTACTAGACAGGAGACCTAGATTTCTAAGAACATTTTGGATAAAGATATGGCTCAAAGGTCTGTCAGCTGGCGTTTGAGGAGTTGTAATTGTTTTTAAGTAGTTTACATATGTCAGGTAGAACTTGTGTATAAAGGTTGTAAATATTGGTTTTAATGTCTTGTTTGTAAACCTTTATGAACGAAACGAAGAGATGAGGTTTTTAAGTATTATATTCTCTTTATGATGCCATTTAAGAGATTAGGTTTGATCCAACATACCATTGTCATAAGATATGTACTTGAATATTCTCTGGATGTTCGGGTATGTGCTCTATGGTAGTGGGATACGACACAAAATAATAAAAGAATAAGTCCTAAGCATTCATTCTTGATCAAACTCCAATATTAATTTAGTAGCCCACTTCTTATTTGATTTAATTGGTTTGTTTTATTATTTTATTTCAATTTCTGTTATTTATTTCAATTAAAATCAATTTCTTTTGAACTTAGACAAAGATAGGTTCAAATTGGTTCTTGCATAATCCTCGTGGGAACGATACCTTTTGATACTACGATATACTATCCGTATGCTTACCTGTATTTAGAGTTCTATTAGATATCAAACTTACCCAACAACTAAAGGTTTTAGATAAAAGAAATATATTCAATTTTGATGAAACCCTTTTGCCAATAGCAATGCTTAAATCTATAATGATTTTATTGAAAATGATATACCGATACTTTAAGCTATAAAATTTTGATTGTTTAAGAACTTCAAGAATATGGGAGAAGCATCCTATATTCTAGAAATAAAGATATATGAAGAGAGCTTAAAGAAGTTGCTTGGTTTATCTTAATTCACATATATAGATTAAGTGACAAAAAGGATTAGCATAAAAACTTCTAAGAGAGGATTTTTGTCTATGTCTCAAGACTGAGATTTCTCTCTTGAAGAATAAGTGTCCAAAGACTTATAGCGAGAGAGATGAAAAATAGATTTTGGTCCATATACTTTAACTATTATATCAACCATGAATGTGATAATACGTATAAGATTAGATATTTCTCATACTTTAAGCATAATAAGCAAATATCAAGTCAATATTAATGATAATTAATTGCCAATTATGAACTTTTTAAAAAAGTATTTGAGAAAAGTTAAAGCTTTTGTTAATTTATGAAAGAGTTAAACTAAAAGTTGAAGATTATTCAATGTTAGTGATATAAACCATATTCATCTTGATTAGGATGACATCTATTATCAATTAAGATGCATCTTTACGCTAAATGGAAATGTACAAAGATAGAAGAATTCAAAACAATTAATTGTTGCTATTTCTACAGTCGATGCCAAATATATTTCAATTTCGACATTTGAGGCACCTATAAATTATTTGGATAAAGAAATTTATCGTTAAATTTAAAATAGTACTTAAATATTAATGAGCTAATAATAATATTTGTAACAATAATAAAGTCATTAAACTAAGGTCTCATTAATTGATAGAGTTAAAAACTATGGTTAAAGAATCTCTAATCATTTGAATACTACTCTCTAAAACCTCTTTGAAAAATTTAGAAATTAGTATAAAAATTTGTTGTTCTTCTTGGTCCAATTGTTATAAATGAAAAAGATTTTAAAATTAGTTTTCCAAAAAGTATCAACAACTTTGTATTTGGATGTAAGTAACTCATGCAATAGAAGAAGCTCTAGACAAGTAAAAGGAATTAAAAAAGTAGTCTCCCGGTAAAAAATGTAGAAAAAAAAGGATGTGGAGGATGGTTTTGGGCTTTTCTAACTACAAAGATTGGGACCCAAATAAAACCAAGAAGTACCTAATAGAAAAATCTGATAAAAGGAGGGCAAAAACAAAATGGGAATATAGCAGGGAAGCAAAGACGTGACATAAAGGTCACGGATGCTTTTCTGAGTTTGATACTTTGGAAAGAATCGTATCCTATTCAGCCTCTGCCCATTTTATATCTAAATATGGAAGGTTCTTCTGCGAACCCATATTTCTACTTTTTAAAAATAGCCCATCAAACTGATCCCACTCAACGGTAAAACTGGGTTGGATCATGGATGCTTCCATATGGTTTGGGTCCCACCGTATTTTTGAGTTTGTGGTGTAGTTTTGTTGCCATTTGATGACGGATTTTGCTCCCTCACGTCTAGATGTATGGCTTTGATGGCGTCACGCGTTCAGTCACACGTTATCTTCTACTAATAGGCTCCTTCTCTTTCTATGCTACTGCTGCAGTACTTTGTATCCGTATCTCTTACTTCTGCTCTCACCCGCTAACATAATGTTGCTTGACTAGAATATTCTGACATGTATTAATATAATTAAAACCACACACAAATAAAGAAAGTTCTGCTTTACCACTCCCAATGACTTTCATTTACGATCGTTATCTCCGGAATTATTAAAAGAAGTATATGAAAGGAATAGTTAGCTATTGAGTACAAACGAAACGCAACGGCTGAAATTCTTTGGTGATACTGATACAACAAAAGGATGATTGTTATAAAGAATTTGGAAAAGAAACAAAAGAGATATTTGGTCCCCCGAGGTCACGTGACGATGAGGGCCGTCTTGATCACCCAACACAAATAGCTACGAAAAGAGGATTCACAGATAACTGGAGATACAACCATGCACGCAGTACACATGCATCACCCGAATCACTACGCAAGGGTGTGCGGTCCATGTCACAGCGCAAAGTAAGTGGTGCCCAGTACAACTAGATACCTTCAACCGTTAATTTAAGTGCCCAAAAGAAAATATGAGACAGGTGTTATAAAAATGATTCTCAGCATTTTAATAATTAAATATGTCCATATTCAGAATATTAAAAGTGTATATAAACACACACATATATACTTCAATCTTTCACATCAAGCTTGTAAATAAATTAGCTCTCTTATTATATCTCGAATATAGGACCAAATTTTCTATTCCGATAAACCAGTTCCTACTTTATTCTATTAAATCTCATCTATATATTTATATGAGGCTCATATAAATGTGTGGATAAATTTGACTGGAACAAGGTTGGAACATTTTTATGGGCACAGAGGATTTGGTGTGTTCGAATACAGCCTTCAATATGTATTACAATTTTCAGGCAAATATCGACCAAACAATTATGAAACTTGTTTAAATGGACCCATCTGTCACAAAGGAAAAGGAATGGTATGTCTGTTGTGAACCCATTTACGAATGTACATAATCAATTTAATATTTTTCTCATACCTCTCTTTAAAATTATTACTCGTAGAATAAAAAAAAGCTCTGTTAATCCCAAATTTCCCTTAGGTTGTAACTAATCAAAATAAGATATTTAATTAAGTCTAACTATCACATAACTTAGAATAAGTTCTTTAGATTTAGTGCGATAATCAAATTACAGAACAAAAGAACAGGTTAATCTAGGCAACAACATAAACTCAAGTTGTTTAACCTATGTTATGTTATTCCTAATGATGCACGACTATTTTCAATTTCATATTTTTCTCATACCTCTCTTTAAAATTATTACTCGTAGAATAAAAAAAAGCTTTGTTAATCCCAAATTTCCCTTAGGTTGTAACTAATCAAAATAAGATATTTAATTAGGTCTAACTATCACATAACTTAGAATAAGTTCTCTAGATTTAGTGCGATAATCAAATTACAGAATAAAAGAACAGGTTAATCTAGGCAACAACATAAACTCAAGTCGTTTAACCTATCTTATGTTATTCCTAATGATGCACGACCATTTTATTACAAGTAAATCAGAGTTACAACGATTACATATTGCAATCTAGATTCTAGCAATAAGTTCATATATGAATAATCCATTTGGAATATCTAAATCATTCATACATAAAACCTAAAACATTAATCATAGAATGACATAATCAATTATAAAGAGAGTTAAGAACAACATCGTTAGATTTATTAATGTTCAATATGTGTTGTCAGACTTGATATCCCTATTGAACTAGATAGACGAAGTTTGGCTCCTCTTAGCTCTCCAAAGGGTAAAGAATCTATCCAATATCTTCATGCGTCATTTAACATCTTAGATGCCCTTTTATACATAAAGGCAAACAATTTGTCAAAAATATCCCTCTCTTATTCAACTAGGTTAAGTTTTTTATTTAGTTTGGTTGGAATGACATTCTAGACTTTTGACATGAAGAAAAAATATTTTATCATGAATGCCCCCAGTTGCATAACTATATCACAACTCTCAACTAGCTAACAACTTTATTCTTAACCTAATTTTCTTAAAAAGTTTTACCAAAATAGGAATTTTATTTAACACATTTTTTCAATTTCTTAACTTACCTGATTTCTTCTTAGTCAATCACTCTTATGAAAGGTTACCAATGACGCCTACCAGTTTAAATGAATGTAATTATAAATGTATCCTAACAAATGTCATAAAGTAAAAGAATAGGTGTCATATCCTAAGCTATTGACATATTCACATAATGTAAACATTATGCAACCAATTCTTCATATAATATCAACCTACTCAAAACTAACACAATGAAAATATAAAGTCACATACAATGGATATGCAATTGCATATACATCCCTACACTTAAATAATACATTGTTCTCAACATGGAAACTAAAACCATAAAAATAAAAAGAAATAAAGACAAATGAAAAACAAGAGCAAGAATACTTACGACGATTTGGGTGGTGATGGTGTAGGAGATGGAACTTGGACATCTTAAATGTAACATCCCACTTCCACTTAGTAAGTACCCATACATCTTGAGGACATTTGAGCACATGCCTTATGGGAGCGGCATGTTAGAGCAGTCACATTCACTTATTATGGAATTATATGTAAAACACAATTATTCAAAAGCTAATTCCTCATTTCGATTCATAAAACATAGTTTACAAAGTAATTTTTCACTTCATAATACATATATGCAATGTCACAAATATCTCATAGTTTAACACTCTTTACAACATTCTACTTGGATGAGGAACTATACAAAGGATTATATTTAACTCCTTATTATTAGCTGATCGACCTTTGAGCCATTTCTTATGCCCAAAACGCAAGTATAAGGCTTCTCCTAGGATGTCTTAGAAGTTAAGTCTCCTCTCTCGTACCTAAAAGTCAGCGTTCCAATTTTAATGCATTTTGTGAACTCAATAAGTGAACTATCATCGATGTGCTCACTCATATCAATCACAATAAGAGTTCACATTTCAAATATCAGACAGGTCACATAATCAATTATTGCACATCATTTCGCATTTCAGTTTCAAAACAGTTCAAACAACTCAATTCAATCATTCATTTAACACATATCAAATTATCTATGCAATGCGCATGAGACTCCACTTTCGTTGCTACTTTGTTGTGACCAAGTGCCTTTTTGACTATCCTGTATCCATTATAGATATTGGGCTCATTTTACTAGTGAGCCTATGGCTTTTTATGCACATTGCTGAGCTTTAAGCTCTTTTTCACTGGCCACTTTGACCACAACTTTCTTTATCTTGTCATGCATATCATATAATGAAATGCATCAAATCACATATATGCATTCAATTATTTTCATTCAGTATACACATTCACTTTTCACATTTTCATCAGACCTTAGTCCGGCATTCAACATTTCTGTTAAGAACACTTATTTCCTTCATATTCACCTTCAATGAAGCACTTGCAATACATTTCCAATTATTAAACTCCTCATACTATTAATGTCCGAAATTGTCACATTCACATAATTATTAGTTCAATAATCGAAATTTAAACAAAAACAATTAATTCTAGTGAGAAACATTTAGGTTACTCACAGTAATCTCTAGATAGCTATTGTCTGGACGTCCCGACAAAGTCTAGATGTTGTCGTTGTATTAGCACTTTTATATCATGCAATTCAAACATTTATACACATTCAATCATACACATATGTATGTGTGTTACATATAATGCATGCTTAATTGACCATTTCGGGTATGTTTCCTTAACTCACATCTCATGATCATTTAAACATTATCACTTAGATATGTCTAGTTACACCTTAATTATACATAATTATTCTTAACTCACTAATTTATCATTCACCAATATTTTTCTAGCTTTTTATGATCACATAATATCCAAATTCTCATTTAAGCTTACTTAGTTCATATCATTCATCTCCTTTAAATCACATTAGCACTCCTAAGAACACTTTAATCACCTAATCTGTCATCAAACTAGGTTCATTTCAAGCCTTATTCAATCCTAAATACACCATAAGAAGGTACCTTAGCATTAGTTGTTTCAAACATCACTTAAAAGACAATATTTCACTTTTATGCTAGCCCACAATCGTGATGGACCTTCCTACAATCGTGACAAAAGTTTGTGCAATTGGCCACGATCATAGGGACTTTGCCACGATCATGACAGAACCTAATTAACTAGGCCATGATCGTGGGGACTATGCCACGATTGTGTTCCGCCTTTCTTCCTTAATTTTTCACGAATTTCACATATATAAAAACATCATTAAGACCCCATATTTTCCTAAATTCATGTCCATTTATGTAGCCTCATTTCGTACTAATCTAACTACCATATTGGTTACATTAAATCTTATAAAACTTTACTCAATTGATCCATTACCATTCACATAATCCTATCATACATGCATTCGTAACTCTTTTCATCCCATATCAAACACATCATATACATAGCGTATCATTTAGACTTCATATCGTCACTTTCTACTTCATTTTCACCTCAATTCCATCTCAATACCATTCACACAAAAACAGAACATGATTTCTATCATTCACTATCATCATAGTTCTTCTCATTTTAAGAACACTATATTAGCCTTTTCTTTAACTTCAAAGCCCAATCTATTTCATTACATAATAACCTATAATCTATAGTTTTCATACTCTAAAAAATAGAACACATCACATACATATTTGTATCAATGTTCATCAACTTTCAACACACTTTCACACACCATTTACATCACCAATCATCCATAAGACAACTCATAACCTATCATATATCATTTATACGAAACGAAACATCAATATATATTCATTTCTTTACTAACGTTTCATCATATATTCAACTCTATTAACATGATTATTCTACCTCTAAATTATCATCACATATGTTTATATTTAAACAACCCATGAAAGTAATATATTTAACTTACTTGTTTAACCCAAACTTTAAAGATCACGTAACCCTAGCTTTCTCCACTTTTACGATCATCAACTTTTCAAGAAGGAATAGGTTGGGTCTTTTAGTAATAAGATGATGAAGACAACATCTTGGAGTGGCTAGTAAAAGATGATAGCAAAGCTCAACGTGATGAGTGTGTTGGTGAGAAGAGAGTGTCGTGAGGTGGAGAAGAAGAAATGAAGAAGATGAGAAAGATACCTTGTAACAAAAATGAAAGACAAAAATAAAAGTTAGTCTTTCAAATGAGTTAGTGTCGTGGTAAGTGTAGTGAGTGGCAAGTGTTTTGACATGTGTCACTTGCCATATATCACGTTCTTGTGGTTGTTACATGGCTCTTTTAATAATTAGTCCATTTATCTCTAAAGTTTCAGTCCATTTGTCACCTAATTTTCTATGACAATTGTCATTAAATCCTAATGTCACTTGTCAATTATCTCTATTGCCATCTGTCAATTATTTCTACTACCATGAGTTAATTTGTCTTGCCATTCCTATTCCAAAAATGCCCATAATTTCATAAACCCCTCAATTTTCACCAAAAATTTTGAATTAAAAATTATAATTCACCGAATCAATTTTTAAGACACAAAAATTCACAATTCACATTGTAATCATTTCAAAATCATTTATACTCCTGAATATGTCAATTGAGTGCATATATAATCTTTGTAATGAGTACAAAAAATCAATAATCATGTGTGTGTATGCTTATGTTAGTGATATGCATGTAAATGTGATGCATTTCCTATTTTCTCAATAATATTTCTCATATATAAAAATCTAAGGTACGAACCCTTAGTATGGGAAAACAGGATATTACTTTGGACAATAAAAAACTTTAACAGTTTTTTTAAATATTGCTGATGGTGTATGACCTCCTTTAGTTATGCCTCTATAGTGTCTATTCAACCCTCTAGGAGCTTGTTATTTTCTTAGTTTTTTAAGCACCATTTCCCAATATTTTTCCTCCTTAGACTCTTCACTTGATGAGACTTGTTGGTGTTATTGTGGAGGTGTGGAACTAGAACTTACTTATCCTATCCTATGTTTAACTTTTGATTTACAGATGATATCTTGGAGTTACATACCATGGCACTTCAAGATCTTAAGTTGCCTAAGAGTTAGTTTGCCAACATTAACACCATGTAATTGAGCCAGGGCAATTATAAGAAAACTTATGCCTCGATAGCTACTCTTCTTAATCAATAAAGTAACTATAGTTTGGAACATATAGGAGGATGTACAGACTTTAACCTTGTTATCCTTGCACTAAAGTAGTAATAAATCTATTTTAAAGCATTTGTTACTTTAGCTCTTGGTAAAAATAGTATGACATATGAATTTAACATGAAAATTTTAATGTCTCATAAATTCTTGATCTTAGAAAACCAAAGATTTCATCCATGATATCATAATTCAAATAATATGGTTTTCCTCGCAATCAAAACTAAAAACTATCTAACTTACCTGACTTATATTATAATATTTGTGTAGAATTCAAAGGTTAATTCTTTAAACACAAGATAATCGCAATATATAAATTTGTCCCATTGAATTCTAGTACTCAAAGACTCAAATTTTTATTTCAAATTTAAAGCTTCTAAAATTAAAAAATCAAAATATCGAGGTGTAGAAATTATTTTACAATGAAGGCTTTGAAATTTCTTACCTTCTTTTTAAGAGAATAATGGAAAAGGAGCTCCAAAATCCATTGCCGATTCGCGCGCACCATTACCCAACACCTTCATTTTTCCCTTGGGGTTTAAGAATTTATTAATTTTTATTTTTGGAGAAATTGTGGAGAGTAAAACCTCCAAAATAACCAAAAAAAGCAACAAAAACACAGTAAAGAGCTAAAATGAAGGAGAAAGAAAGTGAGGACAAATTCTTGTAACCAACTAAAAAGATGTGTTTTAAGGAGGGAATCGCTAGATTTGTATGTAAATAATGTCAATACAGAAGAAAGGCGAAAGAAAAGTGTGAAATCCAAGTGAGCTTTGAGAAAAAAAAACAAGAAGCTATAAAGAGGGGCTACTACTTAGAAAGAGAAGATGAGAGGTGGAAGAAGAGAAGAGAAACTATTTATAGGTGTTAGGGTTTAGGGGAGCGGTCAAAAGGTCTTGCATGATCGTGCAAGTGGTGTAGTTAGCTACTAGTATGGGCATGCATGTGGTGCACAATCGTGCTAGAATGTGCAGTCACAACATACACGATCATGTTTGGGCTTACTACCTCCAAAATTGACACATTATGTACTATAATTCTCATGCACCATCCAGAATATGTTCCCTAACCTGTAACACCTTTCCAAATATGATATTAATCAATCAAAATCACTCTAAAAATAAGAAAATAATGAACGCACAAGTAAGAATTTACAAAAAGCCTAACTAACTAATAACACATTCTAATTTAGGTTCCTTAGTTTGACCATTCCTCATTCAAATGTGTTCAATCAAGAGAAAAGAAAGAAATCACTTCCTTTATTATGAAAAGACTCCTCTAAGATACAACTTACATCTATGTCCACTCATTTTGAAGGTTTCCTTTTTATCATTCTCTAACTCCAAAGTTCCATGTTTGAATATGTGGGCTACTTTGAAAGGCCCACTCCAGCATGACTTGAGCTTTCCTAGGAACAACTTTTGTCATTAGTTAAATAATATTACCCTGCTTAAAATTTTCCTTATATAACTTGGCATTCTTATAAGCATTCAACCAAAGTTCTTCTAGCTCATTTAACTGTAGGAGTTTCTTTTTACCAACTTTCTTCCAATCAAAATTCAAGGCATTTGCCACCCAATATGCCCTATGCTCTAACTTTATAAGCAACTAGCAAGCCTTTCCATAAACAAGTTGGAAGGGTATTGTACCAATTGAAGTCTTGAAGGTGGCTTGATAAGCCCACAGAGCATCATCAAGCTTTAATGCCTATTGACCATCTTCTCTAATATTCTCTTAAGCTCACAATTAATAACCTCCACTTATCCACTTATCTGTGAATGGTATGGTGTGGCCACATGATGATAGATTTCATATGTCTTAAGAAGAGCGTAGAAAGATGGATTATAAAAATGGGCTCGTTCATCACTAATTATGGCTCTTGGCACTATAAATTTATTGAATAATATCTTGATGAACTTTTGAACCACTTTACCATCATCATTTGAATTCACTATTGCTTCAGCCCATAGTGATACATAATCCAGTCTGACTAAAATGTAAGTGTTCCCAATGCAGGATGGGAATGATCCCATGAAATCTAGTCCCCACACATAAAACATTTTAGCCTAAAAAATGTCAGAAAGTGGCATATCATCTCTTTTGGAAGTGTTTCACATCTTTGGCGTTTATCAGATTGTGTAACAAATTCCCAAGCATCTTTGAACAAGTACTGAGTGCACTCATACAAGAAACTTTTTTGTTGTTAATAAAAAAAGTTTAAGGGGAGGATTCCACCGACGACGTAATTTGCTATATCATGATACCACTAGGTGGTTAGCAAATTCAAGGTTTCATCGGGAATTGCTCATTGATGTCATCACTTTGTTATAATTCCCCTCCTTCAAGATATGGTAGGTGATCAACCACTACATTTTTTATTCCCTTCTTTTCTCTAATCTAAATGTTGAATTCTTGTAAGAGAAGCACCGATTAGATAAGTCTCAATTTTATATCTTTCTTGGCAAAAAGAAACCTTAATGTTGCATGATTAGTAAAAGTGATCACTTTGAATCCCAAAACGTAATACTAAAATGTGTCATATGTGAACACAACTACTAGCAACTCCTTTTTAGTAGTAGTGTAATTTAGTTGGGCCTTAACTAATGTCTCACTTACATAGTAAATCATATCATCTTTTTTTCCTTCGCTGGCTTAACACGTAACCTATAGCTTAGTCGCTAACATCACTCACGACTTCAAACAACAATAATCAATCTAGTGAATTCAATATCAGTGTTGAAGTAAGTGCCTCCATAACCCATTAAAAGCAAATAAACACTTATAATCAAATACAGAAGGCACATCTTTAACTAAAAGATTACTTAAAGGTCTAATAATGAGATAAAAGTCCTTACTGGATCAACTATAAAACCCTATAAGTCATGAAAATTCTCGAATGCCTTTGAAATTAATCAGTGGTGGCAGCTTCTCAATGATCTTTATTTTGGCTCTATCCACTTATATAGCTTGACATGATATCTTATTTCCCAAAACTACACCTTTGTTTACTAAAAGAGGCATTTCTCCCAGTTAAGAACTAAATGTGACTCTTCATATCTTTGAAGAACTCCATCCAAATTTTAAGAACTAAATGTGACTTTTCATATCTTTGAAGAATTCTATCCAAAATTTTTAAGTAATGGTCAAATGAGTTTCCAAAGATTAGAAAATTATCATTTCCTCAATCATATTTGCAAAAATAGACATCATACACCTTTGAAAAATTGTTGGAGCATTATCTAACCTAAACGACATCCATCTATAGGCAAATGTTCCATAACGACATGTAAAAATGGTCTTCTTTTGATCTTCCGAATAGATAAATATCTAGTTTTTTCCAGAGTATCTATTAAAGAAATAATAAAATACACGACCAACCACCCTTTTGATCATTTAATCCACAAATGGAAGAGGAAAGTGATCCTTTGTAGTCACCTTATTGATCGTCCTCTAATTAATACACACTCTCTAACCTTTGACTTTGTAAGTATAGATCATCTCACCACTTTCACTCTTTATCACTATCATACTTCCTTTCTTAGGTACATATGGTACCGGGCATACCCATTTGCTATCAAAAATTGGTAAATGATACCTACATCTAACAATATAACTACCTCCTTCTTAACCACTTCTTTCATGTAAAGGTTTAACTTTCGTTGTCTTTCCTTCATCGTCTTACTTCTTTCCTTAAGATTAATCAAATGCATCACCATATTAGGACTTATTCCTCTTATATCTCATATTTGCCAACCTATGGCCGTGATAGTTGTAGGTTGCATAATGTTTTAGTAGGCATTTTATTATGTTTTTAGTTTTTAATTAATTGATTCATGCATGCTTAGGTTTATAATTGTGTTAGTTGGAGGAAGCCCGGTGGACGATCCAATGCCATCATCATGGCCCTGACTGCCACAATTATTACAGAAGCAGGTAACACAAAAGCCATTTTTAAATGCCACGATCATGGCCTATGTAGACAAGGAGATTGCTTCCGAACTCAACATTTCAATGGTTATTTTGGACTTTTTTGCCTAGTTAAACCTATTTTTATGCTAAATAGAAAAGACTATAAAAGAAAAGACAAGAAACCCTAGAAAGAGCCTCCATTTTGCTACAATGAGAAAGATCCAAAAAAGGAGAAAAGAAGGAGAGAAGAGAAAAGAGGAAAAGGGAAAAAGAAGGGCTGCTGTTGTTACTGTCTTCCCAATCCATCCCGACCCTTTCTAAGTGACATTTTATTTCATCTTTGTTATTCTTTTTTTTTGAATGTAAGAGATGGATTTGATAGTGATGGATTTGGGTTTGATGATGATGTTCTAAACTCCTTTAGGGATTTGTTCTTTAATCAATGTTAATGTGATTTCTTTTAATGTTAATGCATTAGGTATTGTGATTATTTGTTATATTTGTATGCTTCAGTAACAAATCGAGAGAATGAACTAATAGAAAAACAATTAGATTGGGTAATGAAAGTTAAATAATCTAATAGATTAGGCAAATAATCAAATCAGTAATTTATATGAAGAGATATCTCGCGTGAGTACCTAATAGTCTATTAGAGAGCTTAAGATCTAATTAGATTTGTGGGCTTTTTGTTAATTGAGAGATTACCAATTCCATTATTCAATTAGGGTTTATGATTTACGATTTAATGATTATAACTAGAGAGAGAGTAATCCACTATTTGGAAGTCTAAGACTGACACCGAATCAACTCAAAAGTAATCATGTTAGCATTTGATGATAAGATAAATCTCCTTTCTCATAATCGGCTAATCTTCCTTGTATGATTTTGAATATTCGTTAGTGGTGCTCAATTTTGATTTCATTATGTTAATTTTACAAATTCATTTTCAATCAATTCATATTCGCTTATTTACTTTTTTGTTTAGTTTTTCTTTTCATTTTAATTATCCTTTAGGCCTTAGATAACTTAGAATTTGATTAGTTCGTTAACTTCTTAAGGGATTGCTGCCTCATATACTACACTCATGACCTGGCACTTGCGGTATATCGAAGTATAAGAAATTGTAAAACTTGCCCACTTGATTAGGCCTTCATCCTCTTCTTAATAATCTCCACCGCTCTATTCTTTTGTTCCCTATCTAGCTAATTTTAAATAATGATAGGTAAAGTTTGACCCTTGCTGGTACACCTAAGACGTGATGATAATAGCTTCAACTCAAGACTTGGTGGTTTTATAATGAAAGGTGGCACTGGTGCTTCTATTTAAAATAATAGCTCTTTATTTTCTTAAGTAACTAACTCCTCCTTTTCTCTTTTTCCTTTAGTTTCAATTTCTCCAAAAATCACTTCTTTATTGTAGCTCTCTTGTTCTTTTATGCACTCATCCTCTATGTCTATCTTATGTAAGAGCTACCTTCCTTCGAATTCTTCAATACCTTTTTCATATTAAATTCTACTTGTTTGTCACCAATCTGAAGGATGAGTTTCCCTTCATAAACGTCAATCAAAGCTCTCCCCGTTTTCACAAATGGCTTGCCAAGAATAAGTGGGCAATTCCTGTCCTCTTCAAAGTCTATGCTGGAACCCCTCCCCGGGCAGGTCACGGGCCCAACGTCCTACGTGACATCTGGACGCGTTCCCACGAGGGAGGGATTCCCCACCAGCGATACTTAAAACAAACAAACTCATTTAACTTACCTCCGAACAAAAATTTGAGGTAAATCATAAAAAAATTCAACAAGTGTTGACCCCGGGAAAAAAATGCGTGGTGAGATCGTAAAATAAGCATAGACAATAAAATAAATCAATCAAGAATAAAAATTTCAGAAAAATATTTAATACTCGATTTAATAGATAACAATGATTTAATTAAAAAGGCTAATAAAGACTTTCATAAGATTTAAATTTTTTTGAAGGGTAAAAATAA